>VDFB02270651.1:646488228-646680836 GCA_007258455.2 Sequoia sempervirens | reverse complement strand
TATTAATATAACAATACCTTATCTTTTCTAATTGAAATCTAGGTGTGTGCTAAATTCATTTGAAAAAGAGTTAATATTTAAATACACCATCCTAGCATGCAATTTGGGATAATTTACATATTCGTTGGCTCATAACAGCTTGTGGAAATGAAGAAATGAAACATAATTTAAAATTTTGAATTTAAAAGTTCAAGGTTCAAATATATCAACATGTAGATGATCTAGGTCAAATCTACATTTACAAACTTGAACTAGATAACAAACAATAAATTTAGGGAAGGGGATCGATTTATGTTATAAGTGATGATGTAATTAAGATTGGACAATTTTATTTGATAACTTCCATGCGAAATACTCCATCTTACACGCTGCATAAAAGACAACCCAATCACCATAAACTAAAACATAAGAAAACAATATAGATATGCAATTTTCACCATTAAAATAGATTTTTCTATTCTTCTTTTTATTTTCTTCAACTTGCTTCAATAAAATAATAATAATAAATATATTATAAAAATAAAAATAAAATAAAACATCGTAAGTTTTGTATTTTTTACGAGTCCTTTGAAAATTCAAGTGAGCCATTCTTGAATTGCAACTTGAATGTACGTGAAACATGCTGTTATACAAATACAGACTAACTTTGTCTACTTTTTTTGTAGAGTTAGTCTACTTTTTTGTACAGGACATAACATGACCACAGGAGTTTGATTACCTCTCAATCAAGTAAAGGCATATCATAATGATTTTGCACAACTATACCTGCAAGATAATAAGCTTATTACAACAAAATCAGCTTAGCTATATACTATGTACAGGGCATCTCCTCTATATGCAGAACTATAAGCTTGAGGAAATTTTCATGGCTGACACAGCAGGTTCCACAAACCAACCCCTGTACAAAATGTTTGCAACCATGTCATCCTTGAAGGTCTTATAATGTTTCATTTGATAGGATAACAGCCAGAAGTACAGGCAAATAAAACTTACCTGTGAAGATGGACAAAAACAATAATTCACCCAAGATGGTTCTGTATGATGGAGATTGCACAGTTGCTCTTGACAGTACAGTATTCTCTGCAAAAGCATGGCAGCCAGAGATCAGCTAAATATGAGAACTTATCAACAATTTTTTGTCTGTATTTCAAAAGGGTGTGTAGTAAGAAGTAATGAGACGAGAATTAGGTGTTGCCACTGGGAAAGTTTCATGTGGCAGCAATTTTAACTGATTAAGCATTTGAAGAAATATGTCAGAGCTACAATATGGAACCTTAGAACACAGACAATATCTTAATTCTCTTGTCGGATTTGTGTTCGTTTAAGTAGCCAGTGAAATGGAGGGATTAAACATAACAATGCAGGATCTAAACCAAAGTATGTGAGAGATATACCTTATGATATCACAGGTAGAGAGAAACGTTAACAGAACATGCAAAAAGGATACGAGTAGGTAAGATTGTATTCCTTTTCATCTAATTGCAGCATGAGCCAAAGGTAGGAATGAATAGAACAAAATAATATCCCACAAAAAATAAAAATTAAAAAACAAGACATATGAAAGTTTGTGTGATAATCAAAGGGTTGTAGTTTGGTTGGTTGAGCACAATTGGTAAAGGTGATATTATGTTTCTTAATTACATCATCCACCAACATTCAAAACTCTCAGAGTTATCATATAAGGAACAAGGCTGGGGTTTTTTCCTGGGTGATTCTAGTGGAATGGATACCCTTCAATCCTTGATTCTTAACCAAAGAGATATCAACATAGGCTTGTGCTCTTGTATTAGGTAGCTCGTGGATGACATACATTCCTCCACCTAAAAAGAGAAAGCTTGTATAATATTATCTTCATCCTCAAACAACATAGGACAGAATAATCTTCCAAATGACTATTGACCAATTGCTAGTGATTATTGTTACAGAGGGAAATCCCTTTGATTGTGATGTGAGATGGTATTGGAAAGAAACAAAATTCTATGGAGCAAGAAATGTGATGCTTCAAATTTCATGGTGTAAAAGGTGATTCCACCATTTGTCTCGCTACCTCTAGCCTCGAAGCTTAATTCTTTTGGTGGGAAGCTTATTGATTATAAGAGATCTTCAAGTTCATTGTGATCTTTTTTGTTTTTCAAGGTTACCCATTTATGCCATGGTAGTATATTATTGATAAAGCAAGTAGGGAAATTTTAAATATGCTCTAAAGTTACCATATTAGTTACTATTCTACAATATATCATAAGGTCAGTTCAAACTATAATAAAGGCTTCTACATAGTTGTTTGGGATATATGTTTCTTTCTTATGAATCTAAAAGGCTTAGGCCTTATTGGTGTCACAAGATAGGGTTTTACGCTTTGAGCTAAATGGATTGTTGAAGCTCGTGATGGTAATGGAGCCTGGAAAGTGTTGTTGTGAAATTGTATTGTCTCGGATTCTAGTCAGTTTCGATGTTTCCTACTTCTATTTATATTACTAGATCTTTTGTTGCCAAAGTATATGGAAATCCTAGGAAGCCATTAATCCATGGTTAATTTAAAATGGAGATGGATTCACACTGGTTTATCCATCAACTAACAATCCCTATGATGGTCTTCCACCACTGTATTTCAAGACAAGCCTTTGGTGGCGATTTCTTGGATAAACTCCCTTATGATCTCGTAGCATATAACATTAGCTCTGCCAAGCTTTTCAGTAGGTGCAGTATGATGCCATGGTTCTTCATGCTACAAACCAATAATTGAATGGACAATCGCATATTCATTATTACTGAGAATCTGAGATCAAGATTTGCCAGTAAAAGCTGTATCAGCAATGACCCACGAAGGCTTTGGTACTCCAATTTTAAGGTTCTAGGTAGCCTCATGAAACGCTGTTCATTGAAGAAGTATAAAAAATGGGATATTTATAATGCCGTAGGAAAAACAGTGGAAGATTTTTAGTTGCTGCTTTAGATGGGAGCAGGACTCTGCAGTGCCTGCTGATTAAGCCCAAAAGCCCATTTACAAACAGCCGTTACTTCTGAAGCATTATATCCTAAATAATCCCAACTGATCTTTAGTTGTCATTGTTGAGGATCAAGACCCAGACCAAGGTTTTGCAGTCAAGTTAATGCTTCGGAGGTCGGTGGCAGCCAAGTTTCAAGCTGAATCTTAAATGATCCTTAGTGCGACCTTTCTTGGAAGGGTTTCCATTTTGGACACCCATGCCGTGGATAGTTATAAAAAGTTACATTTAGAAACCCCGTCTCAGATCAGCCTTATGGACTTGGATGACATTCAAGCAAGAATTTGTTCCTTAACGAAGGTAAATTTAAGAGTATCAACAAAGATGTTGCTTGGCTTTTTCAGGAATATACTTCCCATGTGTACCTGCTGTAAGATTGGTGTAACTTTTCTATTCTTTGCAGATGCATTTCTCCAAAATAACAAATAAAAAACAATCTCCTAGAATTGCTCCTACAGTTTCTGAAATGATGAAAAGCAATAACATTACCACATTCGTGAGGATGGCAGACGCACTTGAGCCCAATACCACAATTCCCATCTTGCCTATCACACTCGTCACACAGCCTGATATCAGGAATCTGGTCAGGAAGACTGAAAGACAGCCTAATTCCATAACCCCACTTACTGCCTTCCACCCCACCATACACATTGACATAGTGCTTACACTGCAACTCCCCCAAGCTGCGTTTCCCCAGCCTCTCAAAGTCAGTTGCACAGCAAGGCAAGGAAGAAGAAGAGGAGGAGGAGCCTTGTTCTGGCTCTTTCACTCCTACTTCACAATGCTTAGGACAAGATTCAGAAGGAAACCATGTCAGATTTGCCATTGAGCTCTGGTTACTATTCTTGCACAATCCAGAGGAGGCGAGAGCAAGGGGGCAATTAAAGAGAAGAATGGTGTTGTGGGGTGTGGGGGGAAGGAGGGAATCCACTGAGAAATGTTGGTGCCTGATGGGACTGAGAGAAGAACATGTAGACATGGAGGGGTCAGAGATAGTCATGGTTTGGGTTTTGTAGTCTATGCCTCGGACTTCAAACAATCCAGAGGCTGTGCGGAGATTAACTTTTTGGGCCTTGTGATCACATTGTAGCATGTGTTTGTATGGGAATGCTCCACATCCTTGGGTTGAGCCAAATGGGTGTTGCAGGGGAATGTTTCCACAGTAGGCAGAGCAGTTTGTTGTAGCTGAATGAGACAAAGTTGTTTGGATTATTATTTGCAGAGACATGTAGAGAACACATTTCAGATGGAAGTTTTTGTTTTGGGCTAGATGTAGATCCATTCTTGCGCTGCAAAAACAAGAACTAAAAAGATAAAGGTACCAGAGGGAACATATAAATCTTGCATCTGCTCGCATTTTTTATTTGATTGTAAGCATACTGTTTCCCTTTATGATCTGTCTTCCATTATGTGGGACCGGGCAAATGATTTCTTTTGATCAATTGCAGATGGAAAGTCAATATTTCCTTTCAAATTTACAAAGAAAAAGCAACTACAGAGGTGTGGTGCTTCTAAACTTCTGTCTGTATATGAGCCATCCCCTCATGCATGCAACCTGGGCAGAATTCATCCGTACGTTGCATCAGGAATGGTAAGGTTATGGTCCCATGGAAGGGGTCTATC
Source organism: Sequoia sempervirens (assembly GCA_007258455.2). Classification (NCBI taxonomy): domain Eukaryota; kingdom Viridiplantae; phylum Streptophyta; class Pinopsida; order Cupressales; family Cupressaceae; genus Sequoia; species Sequoia sempervirens. Next base: position 646,676,208 of record VDFB02270651.1, on the reverse strand, counting down.
TAAAATATCTCAGTGAATGCTGAGAAAATATAGTATCCTTTTCTAGGGAACCACTTGGTATCATTTTCTAGGGAAGTGGTTCTATGGATTTCAGAATTAAATCTCAAGGAGCAAGCGCCCAGTGAACTTGTGATATAAATAGATCAATGATGACAGTTTTGTGGATTTTGGGGTAATTATTCATAATAAATAAATTTTAATATTATTTTATGATGAATTATGAGTTAACTAAAAAAAATTATATTTATTTTTGTTTGAATATTCAAATATATTTATATAGATTGTAGAAACATCATGTTTACTATTCTAACTATTTATATAAGATTAAAATTGTCTTATAAACTATGTTAAACTTATTTCTTATAAATGAAATGAACAAAAATTAAAATATGTGCATATTACACACAAAATTCAAGGTGAAAATTAGATCATATTCTTACTATGTGTAAATCTAAATATTTATCTTACTACACCTTGAAATAGTAGAGAAGAAAGAAGCAATTATTTTAAAGTTTTTGGGTTACACAGAAGGCCTTCTCTCTAGCTAAACAATAACAATAACTTTTTTTCATCTTTTAAGGAAAAAAACTTATTTTTGGTTCTTCTAAGCCATGAAGGTATGTAGAGAGTTGTGTGAGTTCTTAGAGGCACAAAAACTATACCCTAATTTTATACTAAGAACATCTACATTTAAAATATTTGTTAGTCTTTCAATCTAGAGAACGAGTGTAACAAGTATGATGCTCCTAGGGAATGTGACAATTTGTTTCAATTTGAAGTTAATAGGAACAAACCTTAAACTCGTGAACTAAACCCTCAAGGTGACAAGTAACTAAATTTTGGTGTAGGTTGAAGGTCCAAAAAAACCATCTTTAAAGTGAAGGTACAAATTGTAATATTAAAGATTCAAAATGAGAAGATCTCATTGTTAGTATAGTAGTCTAATAAGGGAAAACATGAAAGTTTTTATATAGAAAAAGTACATTTAGCAAGCAGAGGATTTGATACATCTCCATTGAAAGGAGCCTTATTTATTGTATGTTCAACAAATAATTGAAAACCAAATAACAATATACAAATTTATAATTACAATCTAGAGATCATCTAAAAATTGTGAAGCAAATCTAAACATATTTCAAGTGTACTTAAATATGTTGACAATCTATTTAAAATCTAGAAATTTTGTTCAATTATAATTTTAAATATTCCCCTATAATTTTATAAAATCAATGATTTCATTTACAAGAGTTTGACCCTAACATAAATCACCCTAATAAAGAACTTTTATAACATCCATGACTTACAACAACATGAGAACTTGAGCCTTAGATTGTATTAATGATGAAGGGTAAGAGCATAGTCTCACCCAACTTAGTGCTTTATCACCATAAAATCTTGGTCATTAAGAATTATTTTGCTTGCATTGAATCTTTCAATCACAACCTTCCCTTGATTTTTATATGTTATAATTGTCTTTTTATATGATGCCTTTTAAGGATATATTTTGAATAGATTTTCAAAAGATGTTTCTACATGCAACATCCACCTATTCCTTGCCTTGGGATATTTATTTCGGCATTGTGTTTTGTGTATGTTACTCTTAGAGCGTATTTGTGTTTATCTTCACCATCTTCATTAGTAAATATTGTTGTAAATGATTCCATGCATTAAAGGTGTGAGAACCTTATGTGTGACATTGTGAATGGCATTTATATTATGTTATGTTTTTTGAGATGCTTGTGATATCTTTATGGTTTGATTTTTTTGTAGCTCTACTTGGCTTCATTTTGTTTAATTATATGGATATGCATATAATTAATCATGTTGTGAATATATACTATTTGAATATGTGATTTTGGATGCACTAATTTACATTTTATATGATGATGTACCCCATTCAGAGGTTATTTTGTGCTTTAACTATTATATATTGAGCAGGTACACTTGACCTGTGCATGGAGTTTCTAGGTACATGATTATTTCTTCACCTAAATATGCAAGTATGAGTTATTCTCCAATGGTGGTTATTTTGGAGATATGACATTGGGTTTTGTTCATCTATTGTTGCCTATCATACTCAGATTGAGTACGAGATGTGTTATATGTGACCCCCATGTTAACTTGGCTCTAAATCAAAGGTGATTCTAGAGTTCACTCGTGGTGTTGGTTACCCATAATTACATGTTTTTAAATTAATATTTTAATTCCATTTTTTGTGCATAAATTTGTTTTAAAGAATTAATTATTGCATTCTAATTGGTTAAAATTCTTTTGTGAGATTTGAGAAAAGGGAAATAACATTAAGCTAATTGCCTTGGTGTAGACACTTAAAATTGTCCTAAATGGTATTACACACTTGAATCTAATATACTAACATTGTTTCGTCCTAAAATTCATCCTCTTTTCACCCTGTTTGATTAAATAAGCCTAGTTATTTAATTAAATGTCTCATTTTCATCTATTAATCTAATTAATTTAATTAGGTTAATTCCTACACTTTCACACTAACATTTCATCTATTTTAATTGAATAATACAAATTATTTAATTTTTAAACCCCCCTTTATGTCCTCTTATTTAATTAAATAATCCTCAATTATTTAATTAAATGTCATATTGCATCCCCTTTTCATTAAATAAATCAATTATTTCATGAACATCCTCACATTCCTCATCTTGCACAAATAAAATTTAGTTTTAATTACTAAATTGCTAATTTCCTCACCCATCCACTTGCATAGAGAATATTCCAAAGGGATATTCTCCTATTTGGCTCCGAAAAGGGAATAATCATTTTCAAACAAACTTTGTAACAAACTTTCAAAGTTGTTACAAAGTGTGTTTGTTTGAATCATTCTCATCCCTTGATCTTTCCTTGAACCATGTGATATTTGATTCTCATCCATTGATGAGAATCCTTGATCCATGTTTCAACCCTTCATTCAATATTGACCATTGATTGATCAAATGATCTGAGCCCTTGATTTTTCATTTGCTCTCTTATAAATAGATCACCATTTGGAGATAAATGGATCCATCTTTTAATAGCAAAGTTATGTTGTTGAAATTCATACTCACTTGCATCCATATTTAGCATTTGTTAGCATTTTAGATTAATCTTCATTCATATTAGCTTAAGCATACATTAATGGCTTCCATTTTATCTTAGTTTGCATCCATGGCTTGCATCTTTGAACTTTGTTTGCATTTAGCATAGATTGCATCCATCTCCATCAAGAATTTAAGCATTTACCATTCATCTTCATCATGTTAAACTATTTTTATACCATGTTTCGAGTTTATATTTCATCAATTTCATCAATTTTCTTCAATAAAATCGATTGGAACAACTCACATTATCCAAGGGATTGGGAAAGGGTCGCCATTCCACATCAATGTGACAGCAGTCCTCCAATGGGATAAGATTTGAGGTCTTAAAATAGGTTTTTATTATGCTTTCATGTTGATTTCATGTTAGTTTAATGGTTATTTAGTTTCTTGATGATTTCAAATATCTCATTGGGACCATGGCTTAGTGGATTAAACATGCCTCAAATCTGTATGGATCTAGTGTATTTAACCTATACTATGACTATGGTCACATTTTGGCACTAAAAGGAGGGCAATACTAATCAAATTTGATGAATTTCTCTTTAGATTCCCGCGTTCTTGATTTTGCAGATATAGCGATGCTATTGAGGGCTACAATGACGCCATTGTAAAGCATTGCTATATAGCGATGCCTTTGCAAGAATTATACCGACGCATGTTAAATTCAGTGACGCATTTAAATACGACACATATTTATTTTTGTCTTTATCGTGAATTTAAATATAGCGATGCCACTGATATAGTGACACCTTTTTTTTCACTATTTTGCTGCAGAGCGAAGCCTTCAAATTTCACTAGAGCAACACCCCTGAATTATAGTGATACTTTTATCAATTGTAGCGATGCCTTTGTGTTCAGTGACACTTTTTACTAGTAAAGAAAACAAAGAGCTAATTTTCACATGTGCTTTAAATATTTGACTTCATATGCTCTCTAAAATTTTAATGACATTTGGTTTTTGTTTTTGAGGCTAACTAATATTGCAGATTTGGGAAAAACTAGGAAATTATTTACCCCAACTTGTTGGAGTCATAACTTTTTGCTTAGTGCTCGGAATTTGAATATATTTGCATCGTTGGAATCATCTCCAAGAGTACTAATTTAGTCCCTAAAAAAATATGCCTTTTGTAGCCACTTTTAAGGGGCCGACGCAAGTTCAACCCCAAATTTCGCTTTGAAGGCCTCCAAAAACGCGATTTACTAGAACATAGAAAAAATCGAAAAAAATGAAAATTTTGATTTTTTGTTTTCCTTAGTTCTATTTATTGTAAGTTTTTTGACACTTAGGGGATGGTATAACCCCTCAAATGCTACTTTTCTTTATGTTTTAGGACTACTAAATTTCCATTGGGTTTTAAAACTTACAATCTTAGGACAACTAGCTTCCAATTGGGCTTAAAATTCACTTTTCGAAGTTGGTTAAAATTGAACCCATACATCCTCATTTTACAATATCAATTATAATTGAACCAAAAAAACACATACTTCCATTGGTGCTTAAAATGAAGTCATTTTTCTTTATGGGATTAAAATGAATGAGCGCTTGCTTTGCTTGTGTATGCTTGTAGTGTGTATCCACTCCCTGTGCACTTTATGCAATCTTGGGTGAAGAGAAACACTCAAGTGTACTTTCATTGCTTATGTACACTTGTAGTACGTATCCACTCCCCTTGCACTTCATGTGATCTTGGGTAAAAAGAAATACTCAAGTGTACTTTCATGCTTTGATTCACCCTTAAGAGAGGACTTGAATGAGATACATCCCACAATGGAGAACTCACTTTGAGTCACCCTTAAGAGAGGACTTGCTATGAAATACATCCTGCAATGGAGAACTCATAGTCAAGTTCTTGCAAGCACGTTTACTGATGAGCTTTAAATAAAAGATGTGAAATCATGAGAAATTAGCATCAATCTGGGGCGTCCATAACACACTGCACCTAATCCCATGCCTTAAGTGGAATGAGAATGGTTGAAGAGCCTTAAGTGGCCAAGCGGGTGAATATGCGTCATGGCGTTCTTAGTTTGTTGTCATTAAGAACGTTGTTTTAGTAGTGGCCAACTTTGTCCTTCCAAAGAGTTCTTTAAAGTGGTGCATTGGAATTTATTTCCAAGAAGGTACTTTCCATGTCTAATTTTCGTAGAGGGTGAAATCGCAATACTGTGTCTCATTTTTTTCCCAAGATGGACATTTACATCAATATTTTTAATTGAATATTCATCTTCCGAGACCTATAGTAGCTAAACCGTTAAGAATTTGAAGATGATGCAAACTAGTGATTTGTGACAATTTGTGTGTAGATTTTGAACATTTATTTTTTAAATTTTGAAATAAATCATGAATCTTTCAACATCTCCTTTAATAACTAGTTTTAAATAGAAAACAACATTTTCAGAAAGTAATGTGTGTCACCCAATGTAACTTCTTTTCTATAAAGGATAAAATTCTATTTTTTGAAATATAGAATCTCAACATCAATATCTAGGGAAAGGATATTTTTTCATATGTTTTTTTACATATATATATTTTAATTAATTTTTGAATTCATTATAACTATAATTTGGACATTCGTGTGTGTTGTACAACCTAACTTGTTGTGTATATATCAAAATCCAATTTTTCATTTTTTAGTGAGACAAGGACATCAATACCTAGCAAAAGGGTATTTTTTGATTTTTTCTTACAATGGTTTACTATTTTTCCACCTCTATAAAATGAAGAGCTTGATGTTTGAAGAAAAACCTATGCTCAATAAAAAATGAAAATTAAATACAAGATAAAATGAAAACATATCAAAACTATACTTGTTGGAAAGATTGTTTTGAGGGCTACAATCTTGCAAAAGATCAATTCTAAATGACATTATTTAATCCCTCAAAAGGTAAAGAAAAAGTGTTATTTTTTCCAACATTTTGATAGGTGCAAAGGAGACTCCATTGTGGGTATGATTTAATACTAGAGGGGTTCTATCCAAGGGGTTTTGATCTAAGGGGGTCCTATCTATCACTTTTCAATTAAAACCCTTTAGATGGAACCTCTCAAGGATAAAATCATTAGTTTTTCTAAAAATGTGATTTGAGGCAAAAATCAGCATGTCCCAAAAGTGAGACACACTATTGTGGAAGCACCCTAGAAGTATAGAGGTTAAGAGTTCATTCTTAACATACCTCTACACTTTTCCCTAAATTGCATGTAAAATCATCTCTTCTACTATGAAGGGCATGAGGCAAGCCCACCAAGAAGAACGTACCCACTTGAGCTAGGAATGTTATTGCTTGTGAGTCAGTTTGACACATTAATTGGTTCCAAAACATCTTAAACACACATCAACAAGTTTATCAAATTTCAAACCCTTTGGATTAAGTATGGATACCTTTTGAAAATTCCTAATATTGTTGCTTGTCATTAAGGATTTTATCCTTAGAGACTTCTAAATATTGGGATTATATCTAAATCCACACTTTTGAAAGTTAACATAGGGAACTATGGCCTTAGCCTCTTGATTTTCACATAATGGACTTTGTGGAATGAAGGTTGCTTAGACATAGGAATCTTTTTAGTTTGAACATTAATTAAGAATTTCTTGATGTGGTAATGAAACAATCTCACTTAAGAAAATATTAAACCAAATGAACACCCCACATTGATGTATGTTTAAACATTGACTCCCCAAGCACAAGCAAAATTGAGACAAGGAAAGTATTGCAAAACATTGAGTCCAAGTTCTATTGTCAAAATCATTGAGTTATATTGTCAAAATCATTAGGTTTTATTACCAAAATCATTGAGTTCTTAAGGTTTTATCACTTTAGAGGTATAACATGTTTCTCACCACTTTGGTTTTGCAAAACAAAGGTCCCTTTTAGGTTAGCATTTTGGGTCAAACATTTCAACCTTCATCATATTTCACATTTCACCTCACCAAACAACTATAGAAACTTTTTTGGACACACCAACACTTTATAATTAGACATTTATCAAACCAATCCCCTAACTTAGCTATGTTATGTGTGAAATGGATCCTTTTCCATGCACTTAGTTGAGTTGATTATCACATTTTGGACTAGTTTATCTTGAAGGTCACAAGTCTACCTTAAAGATTTACATGTTCATTAACACCTTTTATCCAAGAAATCAAAACATCAAACCTCTTTGTCTAAAAGTTTATAAATTTCACCCCCATATCATTCACCCTTCTCATCATCCATTCACACCATTGGTACAAAAAAACTTAGAGGGTCCTGTTGTGACCTAATTCACACCTCGCCCCATTGCAAATGGGGACCCTTGTTGTTTGCTTTTTAGGGTTTTGCTTTCGCGTGCCTCGTTTTGTCTGCTCTTCGTTTGGGGGTTTTGAGTCTTAATTTTGAACGGTCGAGTCGAGTCAGTGAGTTTTCGCCTTGATCACTGCATAAATGCCACCATCGTGCTTAGAAGGCCTGGGAGACGAAGACTGTCGTTTCGGTCGACTTCCAAATTTTTAGGGTTTCTCACCCCGGGCCCCTATTTTTTAGGACCTACTTTTGGGCAATTCTGGGATCCCTATTTTTTAGGGTCTATTTTTGGAAAGTTGCTATTTTTGGAAAATTTCTATTTTTAGAAAGTTTCTATTTTTAGAAGGGCCACGAGTTTCGAAAACGCACTCAGAAGTTCGAAACGAGCAACGAAACTCTCGGAAAATCAATTCGAAGATTTTTTGAAATTTTGGTAAAAATCTGGAAAATCACATAAAAAGTTCAAAAATCTGGAAAATTCGTTCAAAAATGGTGAGAAATTCTGGAAAATCACAGAGAAATCTGTGATAATGACTGGAAATTCGTCAATAAATTGGTAAAATTCATGAAATTTGTCAAGAAATCTGGAAATTTGTGAAGAAATCTGAGCAATGCATGGAAAAATCTGGAAAATCTGAGAAATCTGAACATTCATCCATGGAGAAAAATGAGACAAACACCTTCAGCCTTAGTCAAGAAAGATGCCAATGGCAGAAAAATCTGAGCAATGGCCAAGCAAACTATGGATTCCGCCTTAACACAGCCAGGTAAAAGTTGGCGATGGCTGACAATGTGAAGCAAATGGCATAAAATCTGAAGCAATGGACAGTACCAAGCTGAAGTCCGCCCATGGAGGAGAAGGAAATGTCTAAGGAAAGTTGGCAATGGCCAGGCTCAAGCTAAAGTCCGCCCTAGTCTTGGCCAAGCAAAGCATGAAGTCCGCCCTTGATGAGATGGTCAATGGCAATCAAAACAAGGAAGTCCGCCCTCCAAAGCATCCAATGGCCAAACATGCAAGCAAGTCCGCCCTAGTCTTGGCCAACCAAAGCATGAAGTCCGCCCTCCAACCAAGGCAAGTGGTCAACCACAAGACAAAGTCCGCCCCAGCCAAGAAGGTAAATGGCAATGAAGAGTGTGAAGTCCGCCCAAAGCAAAAAGAGATAAATTTGGCTAAGGCATGGACAAAGACAAGTTAAGGTGGCAACAAAATGTGGCAAGTCCGCCCTAGGCATAAGGTAAGTGGCAAAGAAGATGGTCAAGTCCACCTTGAGAAAGAAGTCCAATGGCAAGCAAAGTTAGGAAGTCCGCCCTCCAAAGTTAGCAATTGCTTAACAAAGATCAAAGTCCGCCTATGAAAAGGAAAGAAAAATGGCTAAGGCATAGCCAAGGAAAAGAAAATGGCAAAGAAAATGGCAAAGTCCGCCATGTGTTAGAGAGTGTAAAAAAAATTAAAATTTGCCTAAGTCCAAACCTTTGGAAAGCTAAAATATGCATGGCACTTTGAATATTCGCCCAAGTAACCAAAGAATTTTTTTGCCATGGCTAGGAAAATGTTGGAAAGATCAAGAAAATCTTCAAAATAAAATTGGATTTGGCTAAAAAAAATGGTGGAAAGACCAAGAATATGGAAAAATAATTCTGGACATGGCTAGAAAATTATTGGTTATGGCTAGGAAAAAGTTGGACATGGCTAGAAAAATGTCAAACGAGAAATATTTATGGCCAAATAAAATTGGACATGGCCAAATATTTTTGGAAAACGGTTAAAAAATCATGGCCAAACCAAATTGGATGCTAGAAATTTTGGCGAGAAAAATGGGACAAAGATGAAAATTCGCCTAAGGCATTGGCAGGGAAATTTTCGAAAATCAAAAAATTATTAGCCATAGAAACGAACGGGTTGGAATGGACACATAAAATAATTATTTTAATTATTTTAATCATTTATTTTCCAACACCAAAAAAGAGATAAGTCTTGAAAATTTCGAAATTGGAAAGAAAGATAAAGATCTTTGTTAAACTGGAAATGAAATTAGAAACTTTCCCAGACGAGTTTATTGAGGATAGAACTTGCCATTCGGAAGCAAAGTGAAAGATGAGTTCGAACTTGATTCAAAGGAAACATTGCAAATTTACTAAAATGATCGACCCTCTCACTTCTATAAGTGATTTCGTTTTTCATTTGTGCAATCACTCGATTTTGAGAAGAAAAGTTGTGAGAAAGGAATTGTTTAAGGCAAAAGGTTGAAGAAATTTGCAGCAAAGTGAAGGAAATAATCTGTTATCAGCTTGCATTGCTATCGTGATCACGTCTCCAAGGAGTCACAAGGCAGATTTTTCTTGTCCATTTCATGTTAACATGATACTTCACCATTTAGTTTTCTTTCCAGCTTGTTATTTTTCGCGAAGTCTAATCTGATTACCAGCTGGAATGTTCTTTCAAACTGATTTTAATGTCGAATTCTGATTTTCCTTTCTTCCTTCTCTTGCAGATCTATTTTTCGAAGCAGCCAAGATGAAATTTGCAAGCAAAGGTGTCCAAACTCAATCAAAGATTAAGTCCAAGTGGGAGCACGTTCTAGACACTGATCTTGGCCACGTAGATCTTGAAGACTTCCGGAAGAGAATGTACGGGACTGACGGACGTTTGCCTACACCAATCGCCATGAGGATGATGCGCAACGGAATCGTCCATGCAGCTGGATTTCCACCAGCAAAAGAATGTCCTGAGCTGATGGCAGAATGCGCACTACATTACAATGCGCAAGACAGACAGATAGAAGCTCCTGACGGAAGGGTCCTTGCCTACTTGTCCGAGCCAGCAATCCAGGAGACTTTTGGCATTCCAGTGTACAACCGAACATCCTATCGCACCAAGCAAGATGCACTCAAACTTTATCAAAGTCAGAAGGATCTCTGTGCATCCAACATAAACAAGAATTGGTTATTAAAACCAAAGCCTACTGCAAGCAAGATGCCGAAAAAATTGATCAGAACCCACTTCAAAGAGGAATATGGTGATATTGTTCTGCTACTTAACAGAATGGTAGGCAGTGCCCACGGTGCTCCTTTCGAAGATTGGATGTACTATTTTATTGATGAGATAATCACTGGAGTCAAAATGTTCAATTGGTCCAGGATGATTAGCGACAGCTTGCACGAACAGTTGGTCAACTTTGAGCAGACCAAAATTTTCCACATGAGCTCATACATTGTATATTCACTCGCAAGATACTATAAGTATCCTGGCTTGACATGCAAAGGCGTGGTCGGCAATGGCGAGGGGAAATTGAAAGTCTACGATTGCTATCCACAGCTACAGCTGAAAGAGAAGTCCCACTTCCGGAGAGCTCATGATGCATTTTTGATGTATATCACCTGGCTTCTTCAAGGCGGAACTCACCAAAGACTCTCGCATGAAGCCAAGAGCCTGATCAGCCGGTATGGATTCTGGTTTATTCAATATCCTAAGTTCACCTACATCAGAATCCAGGGATTTTCCGAAAATCCTTATAGGCTGCCTGTCTATCCGACTAACAGGATGGTATTGTTGGAAGTGCTAAGGCAACTAGAAACATATCAGAACATCCAAATGCCTAAGCAGAAAGCTGCTGTCACCTTCCCCTTTTTCATCGGCAACATGGAGGAGTCATGCCCGACAGCACAAGCAGCGGAGGTCGCTCGACTGGAGATTCAGCAATATCCTTTCATATCATACAAAGCCAGGAGCAACTTCGATCCGTTCCATCACATCAAGACTGTGGACGGAGAAAGGTATAAACATCGGGTTGACTTAGAGGACTTTTGGGCCAACGCAGCCGATGAATATGATGTAAGAAGAAGGTTATGGTCAAGGCTGCCATTAAGCATGATAAGGTCGACAGAGCTCTTCAAAATACCTGACCAACTAGAAGATGATGGAATATACGTACAGCCAGGCTTCATGGAAAATGAGCCACTACCGCCTATAAAATGGTTTGAGCCTGAGATGGGTGATTTATCCACTTTGATGCGCCCTATTTTCAAGTACTCCCTGTGGTGGATAGATCGTCAAGTAGAGGTCCTAAAACAGAAAAATGTGCAATTTACCTATGAGTTGATGGGAGACACAGAGTCATGTTCTTCAAACGCCGGTGCATCTCGTGGAGATGGACCAATAGATGCTGCCAACTTGAAGAAGAGGAAAGAAGCCGATAAAACTACAAGGCAAGACAAGGGTAAAGAGATAGATGGAGGGCCTACGCGGAAGAAACACAAGTCCAGACCCCTCCAGTCGGCCACTTCTAGGAACATAGAAGAAATGCTTGCCTTGGATAAAGAATCTTTGGAAAATGCCAGGATCCCTTCTCCAGTTGAAAATATAGAGCCAATTCAAGTAGAGGATGATGGTCAACCTTCTCCAGCAGGCACAGAGATCTTGGAATCGGGTAACGACACAGACATCGAGGATGGAGAATTCGAGGAAGGAATGATTTCCGCCCTCAAAGGCATTCAAGAGGACCCATCCGTCCAGGAGATCCAGGATATGCAGTTGGTCCAAGAAATTCAAAGTATGCCAGAAATTCAAGAAGATCAGGAAGTACAGGACATGCAGGACGTCCAAAATCAACAGGACGAAATTGAACAGCCTACAGTACCAGAGTGGCTGAGGGAAAGATTGAAAAGAAAAGCGCCGGTGGAGGTCCCTGAGGAGGACAATGACACAGATTTTCTGGCCAGATTAGAGCAAACTGCCCCAAGGAAGAAGGCCAAGAAGTTCTCAACCATCCAGAGAGATGAAGCTGGGAATCGCACGGTGCAAATTGCAGTGCCTGCAGCCGACAAGTTTCAAGACGAGATTGCTCCTGAGGAATATGCTATCACAACTGTCGACATGGGTCCAGCAACAAAAGAGCAGGAAGTCGAAGACTTGGATAATTCTGTGGCCACCATCAAGGCCAGGTTAGAAAAGGAAGTTGCCAAGAAGAAAGAGTACAAGAAAGAAATCCAGCGCCTAAAGGACTACATCCAGCACTTGACAAAGCCACTAAACGAAGGTGAACAGGTGGCGCCTTTACCTCCAACTGCTTCACAGGAACCAGATGCAAATTCTGAAGAAGAGTTGACAACAGCGAGGGAAGCTAAAAGCTGGATGGTTGGAAGGAAAGAAGAAGCGTTGGTGTTTGCAGAAAAGTTGGCACATATAAATGAACAGGCTTCCTTCATGCTTTCGCGAGTTGCAGATCTTGCAGAGTCATGGAATAGTCTTGAGGATATTCAAAGCAGGATCATCCCATACATTCGGGAACTGAAGGGCATTCCTAAGCAAAGACTGATCGAAGACAAGGTTATTGAAGCCGGAGCAGCGTATGACTTCAACGGATGGTACTATGCTTTGATCTCAAGGAAAGGAGTCCTCGAAAAGGTGAAGCAGGACAGTGGTAGAGTTGAAGAACAAGTAAAAGAAATTCAAAGAAAAATCTATGAGATGGCTGCAGATATGCTAGACAAGGAAATTGTCCGAAGGAAACACTTGCGGCCAAGGAGTTTGAAAGAGCAAGTACAGAAAGTTTTCTCCACCACCGGGCCAATTATGAAAGAAGGATTCACCAAAGTGTTCGAATTCATGGCCATCAGAAGTTCTTTCTTTTCACAGGAACCAGAATGGACGAATATTTTTGCAGAGTGTGCCGAGAACTTGGATTTGCTGGAGTACAATGTCAGCGTGATGCCCGACATCGCCATAGAGGAGGTCGACCTGATAGTGTCTAGGTTCGCCGAACGTGAGGCTGCACAAGTGGATAAGGATGACACTCCAGTTATCTAGTGTTCTCTTCAGTTAACTGATTGTGGTTTTGGAAACCCTAATTAGGGTTTAGTTCCATTTAATCTTGGCCATTGATCTTGAATCAATCTCGGCCGTTCTTTGTAATCTTGAAAAACTATATAAACCCCCCCCCCTCACTCTCTCATTTCTCATTAGACAGGAGATAATAGTTAGATTCTTAGAAGTTAGATATTCATTAAGCAGTTAGAGCAGATTTGAGATAGTTAGAAATAAAGAGAGAGTTCTTATGAGATTGTTGTGAAAAGCTACTTTGATAATGAAGTTCAAATGCATGAGGTGCTTTGAGTACTTGATTGTTGAATAGTTGCATGGTCGCGTAATTTCTTTCTCTCTTAGTAGATTTGAATTAAAATGTATGTTAGAAGAATGATTGATTGATAACGGAGATTAGTGAAACCGAGCTCATACTTTCTTTGGGTGGATGATTTCACTCAATGTGCAAAGTTAGACTGAGCTTTACTGTGGATGCTTAACTTCTGTTTTAATAATTGTTGTTCGATCTGATGGCAATTATTTATCACGTGAAAATCACAAGCACATTCCTAGAAGATTGCACTTGCTCTGCGTAGTTGTCATTAAACGTGGCGAAACAGAGTATGGTTTATTTGGTTTCACTTAGTCTTCGTCTTCTCTTGATTTCTTAGGAGTAGCATAGAGTCTCTAAACCCTAAATCTTTTTCACTTTTTTTTTATATAAATCAAAAAACCCAAAATGGTACTACATTTATGTCTCCACTTCTTCGAATAACTTGCAAAATCTTACTTGTGCCCACAGCAAATCACATCCATACCACAGAGCCTATCTGCGTTCATCTTAAACATTGGAATTACCCTATGACCTCACTTGCAATCTTAGCATAGGAAGTAGTTTTTCAAGAGAGAATAGAGCGTCTGTGACACTTTGTTCTAAAATGTTTGTTGTGTCATAAAACACGCATCAACAGGTCCCTTTTACCAAAATTTGAGTCAACTAGAGAGTTTCAACATTATAAATCTCAACATACCTATCCCATAGGTGACCCACAATTTATGGTTACAACAATATCACAACACAAGAGAATCGTGGAATAGACCAAAAACACATCCGCCAAAAGTGATCCAAACCAACAAGAATTTGATCCAAGGAGCCATTCTACCTCCTCACAATAACCACAAAATCCTTTAGGGTATGAGGTAGAAGATGTCACAAGAAACCCACTTGAGCTTACTAAGGAAGAACTCCTTGAGTATAAACAAGATCATAAAACAGTAGAAAATATGGCTCCAAATTTTCTCGCACAAACATTGACCCAAGGATTAACCCAATCTATGAATCAACCAATTCCATCCCTTGTGCCAAGTCAAACATTACCTCCTAGTCTTGCAACTAGGATTGTCATTGATCTTGGTCACACTCTCCCTTTAGGAGGCAACACAATTTTGGGTACCTAACACACCAATCTTCCCCAAGACACAACTTGGATACCAACATATGGTGCCCCATCTCATTCTTCCACCACCATTTCAAAACACCCTCTACATCCACACAAACCACTTACATTCTATAACACCACAATAGCCTTGAAATTTCAAGCGCAACCATCTTCATCCATCATCATAAGTACCCAAAATGTGCCCAACGTTACACAAGGTAATGTGAACCAAGTGCCTCAAGTGGGACAACAAGGGAAAGTTAACACCTTCACATAGGGTCAACCTTTAACAAGTGGCTCCAACAATCCCATTGACACATAAAAACAAGTGGTTACCCAAACTACTCAATTCAATCCACAATCCACATCAACCCCATCTATCATCAATCTAAATCAAAACAACACATTGATCACAAACCCCATCAACCAAGGTAATGCCTTGGTCCCAAATCAAACACAACAAGGGAACCCTCAACACATCAGTCAAGGGAACCCTTCTAATCTATTGATCCAAGGTCAAAATGTGTCATTGAAATCACAATACCAAATGACACCATCATCTTTACCATTGGTCCCCCAAACCATGCAAAATCAAGAGGGGCCGCAAATTTACATTCCTCTATCCCAATCAAAAATTTTACAAGGAGTGATAGTGCAAAACAACCCCCACAATCAAATCAACCCCCGAACCACTCATACCATGGTCACTCAAAATCCATCTCACGTACCCCAAACTCAGAACACTTCCATGTTACAACAATAACAAGCTTATCAAAAATCATTGCAACAACAACAAGCTTACACTCTAACTTTCCAACAAGCACAACAAGCATATCAACAAGCCTTGCAACAACAAGAAGCTCATGCTCTAGCTTTCCAACAAGAACAACAAGCATATCAACAAGCATTACAACAACAAGAAGCTTATCAACAAGCGTTGCAACAACAAAAATCCAAAGCACAAGCCTTGCAATAGAAGAAAGATCAACAACAAGCCTTGCTCGCGCAACAACAACAAGAAGCCTAATAATAAGCCTTAATCGCACACCAACAACAAGCATTGATAGCCCAACAATACGCCCAACAACAACAAGTGCTTGCACAACAACAAGGTTTATACTATAATCCCCAACAAAACATCATCAATCTAAATATGTTAGGAGCATATACACCTCTACCACCATCACCTTCATAGTGTCGAACTCCACCCTACATACCATATAACACCTCATCATATCAAAATCCCACTTACAACTCATCGACCATCCCATATACACAACATATGCTCCTCCACCAAATCCACAAGACGATGTGTCATCGTAGCTCGAGGTGCTCACACAATAGATCCAAGACATTCAAATGGGGAAAAAAGAAGAAGCCACATACACAACAAAACTTGTGTCCATACCCATTCGATGGAAACATCTCAATGGTACCTTTCCCACCCTATTTTGAGATCCCTAAGTTTGATAAATACAAAGGGAGGGGAAATCCTGTGGATCACATCAAATAATTCCATGTCAAGTGTATGGAGGTTTTCTACAATGATTCCTACTTGATGCGCCTCTTCCCACACAGTTTGCTAGGCCCAACAATTGATTGGTTTTCACAGTTGCCTCCAGGGATTAAGAACTTTCAAGAAATAATTGATAGGTTCATAGGCCATTTTTCCTTCAATCTTGACATGGATGTAAGCTTAGAAGAGTTGTGTACTCTCAAGAAAAACAAAGGAGAATCTTTTGCTAATTTCCTACAAAGGTGGAGGTAAAGAGCTAGTAAGAGCAAGTGGCCCATTCTTGAAGAGCAACAGGTGGGGATTATCATAGAAAATGTTGATCCAAAGCTATCCTTCCACTTGAAGATGCATTGTGTCAAATATTATGACAAGCTTATCTATAGGGCCCTCAACATTGAGAGAGCCCTAATCACACAAGGGAACACACAAGTGTGTAAAGACAACCACCCATCCACTAGTTCCAATGAAAAACCCAAAATTTGGGCCAAGAACAAAAATGTTACTAGTGATGGTGTTGTTGATGTGAAGGTGGTCCTCATTACTCCTAGGCAAGCCAACACCCAACCCATGAACACACAACAACCATGTGTAGCGCAACCACCAAATGATCAACCAACGATCAATGCTACAAACACTTAACATGGACCACAAAGAACAAACTGTGCTCCTAAATGACAAAACACTCCCTTAGGGAAACCTATGGAGGATGTGTTGAAGAAGTTGATACAGTCTAACGTTATCACACTCCCAAATTTCTTAAACTATCAATCGCCACAAGCCAAACCTCCTAGCTATAGAGAAGATCATTTTTGTGAATTTCACTAGTATAAAGGTCATAACACAAAAATTATTTTTGGACTCAAACATCTAATACAAGATCTTATTGAACAAGGAGACATTGATGTCGATCAAAAATCTGGGAATGAAAATCTGAAAATTTACACAAACCCTATGCCTAATCATGGAAAAATAAAAGATTCGGGAAAGGCATCAACTTCAAATAGCATAAAACATACCCATGATACCACGGTGGGACATATTTATGTTATTCATTCATCACAACATGAGGAATTATACACATATCAAGATACTATTTTAAAACAAATTCCAAACCCATCAACAGTGTCTAGCAATATTTCATATCGTAATGGTATCAAGTATGTATCAGATTACAGTATCTCTCCCACGTATGAATTCATGATTGGGCATGTTGAAGACGTTCCAAATGAGAAAGAAATATCCCTTATTTTACCCATACCCCCAACCTATTGTGAAGAGTCTTTTACCGATGATATATCATCCACCCAAGGACCATGTCAAGAAGAGGCTCTTGAGGATAACAAAAGTTACTTTGAATCAAGTCAGGATCAAGAACCCCTATCCCCAGAGTTTCACTAAGAGCTAAGGGACATCTTCCAAACCATTTTAAACTCCAAATATTTCCCCAATATCACCCCTAGGATGTTTCTTTCTAATGGACATATAGAAATTCTTCATCCAAAATAAGAGTCGCCCACTCTTGATATTCCCACACAAGAGCAAGTAGCAGTTGAGATTCTCGATCCTTACAATCGTTGTGCATCATCAATATCATATAAATTAGCATCAACATATTTTGAAGTAGTATCAACAGATAATGATGTCATAGAATCAAAGCAAACATATCATATTCCTAAATAGCAGTAACCCATAGCAAAATCATGTGTTCACGACAAGTCATATTTAGTGGCTATGGATCAAAGGATACATTATTAGGGAAAAGGATTAGATATTTCCACCACCTTTACAACATCAGGGGCAATCTTGTCTAATGCAAACATCAACATAGGAGGAACGACGAATCCTTATAGGGAAAACACTATCAACACTACAACTAGTCGTATCATGAATCGTCATCCACCCATCATTCCATCCACAAGTTGAGACCAACATAGAAAGGAGAAGATCATCAAATAAAATGAAGCAATAAAGAAAAAAGGACAAAGCAAATACAAATGGATACCAAAGCAAAATAAAGAAAATCATCCCTCCAAAACTCCACTAGTCAAAGAAACTATGGGGAAAAGTCAAAAAGGGAAACATATCCATCAAAGGCATCCTCAAATACAAAACCATGCTTTTCAAGAAATGAACAATGTATATCAAGTAGTTGGTCCTAATTCCACTCAAAGCTTTGTTTCTACCCTTCATCATTCATGTTCCCAAGTTTGGAGAGTCAAAGGTTCCAAACCATCAACCAATACATCTCATATTCCTTCATACATAACACCATACACTCCATTCATGATATCCAATTCTTGTGTTAACTATGTGTTAGATACTACTCTTCATCATAAGGATTTCAAAGGAACTCTATCACAATGTGCACAAATAGACAAGGTTAATTATGGTTTCAAGAAGGTAGATCATAGTTCTCAAAAGTTGCATTCAAGTGCTTGTATCTTAACAGAGCAACTTCTTCAAGCAGAGTACCATTGGAACATTATGATAATGGCCTCTATATCAGTAACACTAGGTGGTTCAACATGAGCGTAAAATTACAAAAATAATAATAATAAAGAAAATAAAGAGTAAAAATAAAAACCATCCTCCAGTGAAAACCACTTCATGACGCTTTGGGAAAGTACTATGGTGAAAACCTATAAAATAGGCGTCATGAGTAGAATCAAGCATCTATATGATCCTTCTCAGACAAAATCATCTCATCCTTGTCATGATAAATACAATGTTCCCTCCACCCATCCAATCCCAATTTATCTAGATATTCTCATTTATCTTGATCTTGACAAAGATTGAACGTATACTTCAACTCTACTCATGGAAAACTTTTGACAGGCTCTTTACCATTTTATCTCATGAAGTCCCATAGCCCATATCTACCATGATAAAACTCTGTTGAACTCTTCACATATACAATACCTATTTTGGTTTGTCCATTGAACTATGAAGCATTGCTAGACACTAGGGGAAAGTTATTGCACTCCTATTTTTGAATAACTCTTGATCCATGTCTTATATCTCACAACATGACATTGACATTGCGATCTAGGTATTGTTTATCTCAAAATCATCAAAAATCCCAAAAAAATTCATAAAACCTCATCAAAATCAAAAAACACTTGCAAAATCAGAAAATCCAAAAAAAATTGAAAAGTTGTAAAGTCAAAATCCAAAACATCCAAAACACATCAAAAATCTCTAAACATGTCAAAATATCAAAATATCAAAAACATTGCCTTGTTTAACTACATTATCTTTGAGCTTGAACATAGGCAAGGCCATCATGGATGTTCCCTTGAGACACCCTAGGTCAGTCCTTTAGGAGTCCATCATAATAAACTGACAATCCATCAAGTGTCCATATCTCATCAATAATAAGTCAAAATTAGTTGAACTACATGGTATTTATGTGTATAACGTAGGCAAGGCTCATCTTTGATAAGCCCTCGATGCCCCTAGGATAGTCTTTTTAGGTTAGGTTCTTGGTCAAATTTAGAAAACCCCAAAACATTTGAAAACTCAGAAAAAACAAAAACATTTGAAAATTGAAAACCCAAAACATTGGAAAACATTCAAAATCCCTAAAAAATCCTCAAATAATAAAAAACCTAAACATTCTCATAAACATTCAAAAAGATCAAAAATAACCTCAAACATTACAAAAATATTAAAAACATTGAAATATCCTAAAAAATTCCAAAACCACCCATCCCATTTCACTTGCACCCACAATAAACTTCCATCCATAATAAATCGATTGTCACACTCACCCTTTGATAACACAAACGAAAAATAGGTACACTAATAAGCAAAAGTAGAACCTTTAAATGCAAAAATCAAACTCTTAATCATTATTAAATGTGTCAATCAAACCTTATATCAACGGCCTTTCAAACAACCTATCAACCTACCAACATTTGATAACACGTCCTAGGATGCATCCTTCCTACAATGGGAATTATCATTGGCAATTATTTTGGATATTTATCCTCAAAACAGATTACACCTTTGATAAGAGATATAGATAACATTGACTATTTGTTCATTTTGATCTTGTCTTATGATTTATATTGTTAGCAGGTACCTTGCTTCAAAGAGGGGAAAAATGTAGACACTTAAAATTGTCCTGAATGGTATTACACACTTGAATCCAATATACTAACATCATTTCATCCTAAAATTCATCCTCTTTTTGCGTTAAATACTTTCCTAGTTATTTAATTAAATACCTCATTTCCATCTATTTATAATCTAATTAATTTAATTAGGTTAATTCCTACCCTTTCACACTAACATTTCATCTATTTTAATTGAATAATGCAAATTATTTAATTTAAACCCCCCTTATGTCCTCTTATTTAATTAAATAATCCTCAATTATTTAATTAAATTTCATATTGCATCCCCTTTTCATTAAATAAATCAATTATTTAATGAACATCCTCACATTCTTGATCTTGCACAATTAAAATTTAGTTTTAATTACTAAATTACTAATTTTTTCACCCATCCAATTGCATAGGGAATATTCCAAAGGAATATTCTCTTATTTGACTCCAAAAAGGGAATGATCATTTTCAAACAAACTTTGTAACAAACTTTCAAAGTTCTTACAAAGTGTTTTTTTTTTAATCATTCTCATCCTTTGATCTTTCCTTGATCCATGTGATCTTTGATTCTCATCCATTGATGACAATCCTTGATCCATGTTTCAACCCTTCATTCAATATTTGACCATTGATTGATCAAATCAATCTGAGCCCTTGATTCTTCATTTACTCTCCTATAAATACATCACCATTTGAAGAGAAATGGATCCATATTTTGATAGAAAATTTATGATGTTGAAATTCATAATCTTTTAGCATTTGTTAGCATTTTGGGTATGTGCAGGATCATGATGGGCCAAAAAGTGGTGATATGTAAGTGATATGATGGCCCATGTGGCTGACGACTTTTTTTTACCCAAAATTGATGAAACAAAAAGGGTTTTTAAAGGAGATTCTCAGCTTCCATCAATATAAATTATGCTTTACTTTGAATTTAATAAATTATTATTATTCATTTTCTATTTGAATTACGACTAAAGCCCTGATTGATAGGTTGATTGAAAAACATCTATAGCTTTCAAATAGTATCACATTTTTTGAATCCAAAACATGCGTCACATTCTATGCTTCACATACTATAGGATTAAAAATAAATTGAATTTTATGAAGTTTTGACCAAGTTAAGGTGGTTAGACATATGGGTTTTTATATTTTTAAAAATTTGTAATAAAAAAATCATAATTAATTATTTACTTGGAAAAAAATTACAAAAAAATATGCATCACATCAAGACATGAGTCCTCTACTTATATCTTAAATCTTATAAAAACTATTATCTTTTTTTGTGGTTAGGGTGGTCAGATAGACACCTACTTCTTATTTTTTCCCTGAAATTTAAGTACTACTCCATTGAAATTTCAAATTTTCATCAAATAGATTTATTTATTTTTTAAATAAACCTAGTAGTTTAAAAACTACATTCAATTTGCTACAAATTCTATTCTTACATATTTTTGAAATAATATAGAGAACTTATTCAAATCTTTAAGTCAAGTTGCCTAACTCTGATTTTTTTGAATTTTTTGCCACTTAAGGACCTGTTTTTTCCATGATGATCCTGCACATACCCTTTTAGATTAATCTTCATTCATATTAGCTTAATCATCCATTAATGGCTTCCATTTTAGCTTAGTTTAGATTCATGGCTTGCATCTTTGAACTTTGTTTCCATTTAGCATAGATTGCATCCATTGCCATCAAGCATTTTAGCATTTAACACTCATCTTCATAATGTTAAACTAGTTTTATACCATGTTTCGTTCATATTTCATCAGTTTCATTGGATTTATTCAATAAAATCAATTGGAACAACTCATATTATCCAAGGGATTGGGAAAGGTTCACCATTCCACATCAATGTGACACCACTCCCCCAATGAGATAAGATTTGAGGTCTTAGAATGGGTTTTTATTATGCTTTCATGTTAGTTTAATGGTTATTTAGTTTCTTGATGATTTCAAATATCTCATTGAGATCATGGCTTAGTGGATTACATATGCCTCAAATCCGTATGGATTTGGTGTATTTAACCTATACTATGACTATGGTCACACTTGGAAATTATATTTTAATTGGTTACAATTAGTATTTATAACATAGAAATATTTCTTTGGAATATTAAAGTATTTAATAAATTTAATTAGTTTTATTCTAAAATTGTGCAAGGAAATGAGTTGATCATTTTTAATTATCATGAAATGTATTTTGAGGAAAAAATTAATTAAATTATAAATAAAAGAAAATATAAAATGTGAAAATTAGAAAAGAGCTTAAAGAAAAGAAACTTGGGGACTTTTGCTCATTCTTGCATTTTTGGCAAAATGGCTCTACCCTCTTCTTTGAAAAATTAAAAAATGCTTGATTGGGATAGCTTGGGATTGTGTGATCTTGGAGATTACATTGGTAGGTGGATATGAATAGGTTTTTGGTGTAAGTGATTTCACTTCCTCTTTTTGTGAAAAATTGAAGAAATTGTGTTTTTGGGTGAAATCAATATGAGAGGTATATTTTCCCTCTCTTTGTTATTTTCTCGCATTGTTTTGGTGTTTGAATGCCATGCTCACCCTTAAAGTAGCATATGTCTTCCCTTTTGAATTGAATTATAAGTAAATATAATATTTTAATTTTTTTTTAGAATTGTTCAAATACCCAATTTGTGCCCTTACTCTGGATTTTTTTTAAACTCTCTAGAATGCAAATTTTATTTCATAAAATAGTTGTTGTTTGTATTGGAATCAAACAAACACTTCTTAGTTTTAAAAAATTATAATAACAAAAAAGTAGAAAATTAATATCTCATTAATGGAGTTTGAAAGTAATTTTCTATTTCTCATATAAAAAAATTAAAAAAATTGAATGTTGGAATTGAAATTGGATGAATTGGAATGGGGGAGTTCATATCTCATCAATTGTTTTTAAATGTGAATTTTTTAAGATCATTTTCAATATGTGCCAATTTTATACATCATTTTCATGCAACACTTAAAAGTGTGTTGAGTCATGTCGAACCTAAGACCTCATCCATGTGGCCATTGTAGTTTGTATCTAATGAGAGTATCTATCCTTATCAAACATGTGTTGTTGGTTGAGTGATTCTTGTTTATTGTGTATGATGTTTGTATGCCTCATGTTTAGTGTGTGTTATCATGGCTCATATTCCTATCTCCTAACACAATGGAGTGGACCTAAGGGTACCACATGGTTGGGTGATATCGAACCACTATTGGGGATTAGACTATCCATTTTGGAGAGCTTCAAGACCATGATCAAGGTTGATAAAGTTTTCATGTTTTATTTATTATATTTTTATCATTATATTGCAAAAATGTATATTGTAGGACATTTGATTCCTCCTATTTGATTGTAATAATCTTATGGAACCTCCTAAATAGAATAATTGTAAAATGACTACATAAGTGGTATCAATGCTATATTAGAATTTATTATGCATTGATGTTGATGTTGAGAATGCATGTTGTTTTCTATGTTATTTATCCTTTTTTTATGTTGGTTAAAATGAACTAGAGAACATTTTAATTTGGTTTTAAAAATTATAAAATGCTTATAAAACATGTAACTTGATAAAATTCCACATTGTTGACCCCCTTTAGGGATTTTTAATTGTTAAAATTCAATGAACTTCTTATGAGTCAAGATATTTCACTCTTAATAGCTTCCCCCATTGAGATTTTGGGTTGGTAAACAAATTCTATATCAAATTTTCTCCTAGAGCATTTTTTTACAGTCTCAGGTATTTTATTCCCGCTCCACCACTTGCCTTCGGTCCTTGCACCACCTCCCAGCCAACCAACAAAATATGATTTTGATCATGTGCACCATCCCATAAGAGTTGTATTTGGATTCCTTCTAACTACTTCGCTACCTTTTTTTGGAGTCCCACACATGCCATCATATATATGGGTACTACTACTAAGACAAATTTCACCAGTGTTAAATTCTTCCTACTAAAGTCAACCTCCTCCCTCGCCAATTTCCAATTTTACCATTACACTTTCAAATTGTCTTTTCCCAGAGCATCATTTTGGATTGGCCAATGTCTAGAGGAATAACTAAGTATTTCAAAGGGATTGTACCTTTGTTGAATCCCAGGGTGGCCATGGTTTCCCTTTTCATTCTTTCCCCTAAATTAAAGAAGAAAATGTTTGATTTTTCTGCTTTCACTTCTTGAACTGTCTCCTTCCAAAAGAGATCAATTGCATTACACATTGCCACCACTTGAACAAGTGAACCATCCCCATTTAAAAGTGTATCATCTGTAAAAAGTTGATGAGAAACTGCAGGAAGTGTGTTGGTTACCTTTATACCTTTCTAGATTTGGAGACTACATAAGTTTGTGATGTGTCTATTGAAAGCATCTTTGATGATGAAAAAAAGGAAGGGGGATATTGGATCACCTTGATGGAGGCCCTGGGCACCTTGAAATAAGCCACAAGGGGTCCCATTAATGAGCACAAAATATCTTGGTGTAGAGATGCAACAAAAAATTCACTTCAACTATTTCTCCTTAAAACCCATTTTTTCCATAACTTTGATCAGAAAGTGCCATTAGACCCTATCATATGCTTTACTTAGGTCCAATTTTATTATCATGCCATCTTTATTTGAATTTTTCAATGAATTCATAACTTCATGAGCAATCACTATACTATCCATAATACATGAAGTTTTCAATGCATTCATAACTTCATGAGCAATCACTATACTGTCCATAATACATCAAGATTCCTAGAACAAATCTGCTTTTCTCCTTTGAAATTAGCCGAGGAAAGATCTTCTTCAATCTGTTCACCATCACCTTTGTGATTATCTTGTAAATTGAATTACACAGGGAAATTGGCCTAAACTCTGAGAAATCCTCACAGCTATATTTCTTTGGGATAAGGGAAATGTTGGAATTATTTAGGTCTTTCAGTATTGTCGCCTTCCTTTAAGATTCCTCCACTAATGCTATTAATTCTTCACCCAAAAGCTCCCAACAAGCTTGATAAAATAGTGTGTTAAAGCATTCTGGTCCAAGAGATTTTTTTGGCTTCATCTGGAAAGTAGCCCCCTTAACCTCCTTAATCGTTATGCAGGCAGTTAACAATTTGTTATCTTCCTCTGAGACAATGTGTTCCATGTTGTCTAAGATACTATATGATCTAGTGGATCTAGAAAACCTAAAAAATTCACAATCTCAAAATCTATACAAATCAACATCATTGGAAAGATCTCGCTGACATGATTCTAACACAACTTGAACGGGCTCAAAAGGAGTCTGTATGCAGAAGTTATGCTAAGTCAAAGGTTTAGTCAAACAGGCAAATCAGGGCTGATGCAAGGCTAAAAAATTGATCATCTCCAAATTGAGCGAAGACAATGTCAAGTTTTAGTGCTCATCAATACGGTTCTGACACCTTTTGAATCATGCCAAACGAAGTCCATATGAGCAAAAATAGAGCCGGTCAAAGTTTGTAAACAACATGAGTTGGCTAGAGGGTATAGTGGTTGACATGGCAGATGATGGCGTGGCAGATGATGATGTGGCAGATGATGACGTA
This sequence comes from Sequoia sempervirens, assembly GCA_007258455.2. Taxonomy (NCBI): domain Eukaryota; kingdom Viridiplantae; phylum Streptophyta; class Pinopsida; order Cupressales; family Cupressaceae; genus Sequoia; species Sequoia sempervirens. The sequence goes on along the minus strand of VDFB02270651.1, from coordinate 646,650,397 downwards.
GCATAAGCAATTGAAGGAAATTATCTTATTTAAATTATAAATTAAGCCCAAAATATATGAGTCAAACCCTTTAAAATAAAATGCATAAATATTTTAAAAGGGCTTTAAGACTATAAAAGGTTTATAAAAGATATTTTAAACATGAAGCCCAAATCTATAAAGATTTTAAAAGAGAAAAATATCATAAAATATAAAATCCCGAATCTTAAAGGATTTAAATGTAATTTTAAGGGGATTATTAAAAGATAATCCATATCCCTATTTTTAAGGCTTGAAATCCATATCCCTATTTACATGGATTATTAAAAGATAATTCATATCCCTATTTACATGTTAATATTTGTGAGAATATCCTAAGGGGTTTTTAGGATAATTTTAAAGGAGTTTATCAAATTGAAATAATATTGTAGGGGAATATTGTAAAGCCCAAAATTATAAGGGCTATTTGTTTTAATAGATGTATTATTTTTAGGGGATTTACTGTTGTAAATGGGAGATTGGGATAATTTGAAAATCATATGGTTTTAAACCATATTAGGCAAAATCAAATGTATAAAAAGGGGAAGAGTTTGGCCTTTTGGAGAGATTGGAAATGATTGTGAAATGTGGAAAAATTCTCTTGGAGAGAATAATTGTATTATTGGGAAATTATTGTGAAAGGTGGAGAATTTGAATTCTTTGAGAGAGAGATTACAAGGTGTTGATTATTACACCAAAAATTGTAAAGGGGAGAGATATTGTGAGAAATTCTTATGCAGGTGGAGCTTGGATATTGTAACAAGGCATTTTCATTGCTTGGAAATATTAATAAAGTAGTCTACCTACCCAGAGACATAGTCCTGATTAGACGAACTCCGTTATCAAGCTCGTGTTCCTCTCTCTCTTCTGTCTTTTCATTCTTCTCTCTCCTATCTTTCATTCTTTCAGTTTGAATTCCTTATTTTTTTTCTAATTACAACACTTTAGTAATTAGTTAATTTCATTAAGTTATATAAACATGAACCTAGTTTATAATTTCAATGGTTAAACAACATAGTCACGTAATTCTATTGGATTGGGATTAACTATAATTTAAGTTAATTTGCAAGTTAATTGTAAACCTCTAATTACAGATCAAAGTGGTATCAGAGCTTCTTAATAGGAAATTGCAAAAGTGAATGTTAACCAGGTTGAAATTGAAAAAAGGAGAAGGTGCACTTACAAAGTTCAATCCTGAGATCGGAAAACGAAGGTCTTTTCCATGGTCAAAAATGGCAGCTGAACAAAGTCCTACAGAGCTTGATGAGAAAGCTTTCTAGAAATAATTTCTCGAAATGAAGGCTATGGTGGAAGTTCTTTTCCAAGAGAGACAAGAGCGACAGAAGAAAAAATAACTCATGAACATAAAGAATAATGAAGGTGAATCCACTTCAAAAGATGATAAAGGTAAAGGAGTAGGAGGTGGTAGTGACCCTCCTGAACCTCCATCCCTGTCTTCTTCACCATCTTCTTATTCTTCTTCCTCTTCATCTAATTTTTCTACTTCTTCCCCCAAGAAGAAAAAACTTGTACAGTCTGAATCAAATTCACCTTTGTTAAAACTTGATGTTAAATTTGATCTGCCAACCTATAATGGAGAACTAGATGCAAAAAAACTTGATAATTAGATAAAACAAATTGAAGTTTATTGTAGAATTCAAAATTTTACTAAGGATTCTCAAAAAATCCAATTAGCCACTCGTTGCCTCAAAGGCACAACCTTAATCTAGTGGGAGAGAAGAACTCAGGAAGATCTAAGGCGATATGGTAAAATTATTTCTTCTTGGTTTGAGTTTATAGTTGCATTAAAGAAACAATTCTATCCATTAAGTCATATGCAAAAAGCAGTAATGAATTGGCAATCATTAAAGCAAGAGAAAGGAAAAAGTGCAAAAGATTATAGACAGGAGTTTAGGAAAAGAGCTTTAATTTTGGGCATTCCATTATATACACAAGAAACTTTGTTAAAGTATATAGGTGGATTACATGAAAAGTTGAGGTTCCAATTTCTTCTAATAAGATTTGTGTAATGTTCCAATGTCATATTACTAGTCCTTATCCCTTCTTATCCACTATGTTTTATTCTTCTTTGATACATGCTACTTTGCAATGTCATATCAAAGATGGGAAAATTGTAGAAACCTAAAATATTTATCATTTATTTAATTATTTTATCCTCACATGATCTCATTAATTAAATAAATATTTTATTTATTTAATTAATCCACTTTATGCTTTATCCTTTTCTATTTAATCTTATCCCATAATCTTGTTCACATGGATCATAATATAAAATTATTAGCATGTGACAAGTGTACCCTTCACATGTCTAACCTACTCCTTGTTTAGATTCATTGAACCTATACACCTCAAAATTCAAACTATCCTTTCATCTCATATCCCACCTCTTAATCTTAGCCATTCATATAAGGATATTTATTCTTATCCCAATCTTAAACCTAGATCCTATCCCTCATGTCCCACTTGCCACGTGACTACATATTTGAGCCTAACCCTATTCCTCGTTCATTCTTATCCATCCATCATCAATCTATCCTAGCGCTTGATTTTGTCTCTTTAAATATCTATATCTAGAGTTCATATCCTTTATCATCATAGCCAAGTTTGCTATCATACCCTTATGCTATCATTTTGATCTCTCATTTACAATCATACCAAGGTTATGCTAGTCTATTAAGAAATCCACATCATATTGATGGAACTTCAAACTTTTGTTCTTTGTGTTCTCTTTTATCCTGCCTTATGTCTTTGGTTATCTATGGTGTTTGGGAAAAGCCTAAGGTTGGGGTTTTACCTTTATCTTCATGTAAAACCCTAGTGTTCATCTTACGCCTTGGGTGGGATCTATTTGGCCGTTACTTTTTGGGAGGGTTTTAAAACAGCTTAAGCCCCATCACTTCGTCTAAGCTAGGCCCCTTTTCTATTTTATCATTTTTGTTCCTTCGCTTGACTTTATTTTCCTAAGTCTTGGATGGTCTCATGCTCCCTCGTTTAAATGACAACTTATGTCATTGTTTGTCGTCGGCCTAGTGATGTCCCCTTATTCCTTTAATAAATGTTTTTATTTTGTAGAGGTACAAGTTCTCATGACCGTAGATCAATCATCATTTGATCTCAGTCGTTCCCCGCCATCCCACAATGACCCCACCACACTATTTTTGTTGATCGCAATATCACAGGCGAGCGCCATGTGCCTCGTCCGGTGAAGCCGAAGGGATGATAAAATACTTTGATGCATCTATTTGGTTTTAATACATTATGTAGCGGGTTACTAAAGTGTTTATGAGATGCATGTGTTTCAAATCAACGCAGATGTTATAATCTCGATAGAAAAGGTGCTCGATGGTTAAGGAAAAAGCTGGTGGCTGTGTTGGATGAACTAGATTGCCAATGGTTGAAGATCCACGGTTGCCCACCATCATATGATCAGAAGTTGTGAGGTCCTTATCGATTGTGATATCATAGGTGAGCGCCACGTGGATTTCATTGGAAATGCGTAGTATGGTGGGCCCCTTGTTGCCACGATGGAGATTGTGTCAGTTTGATTTGAAGGCAGCCGTTCGATGATCTGACCAAGGTGAAGGATCAACGGATAATATTTGAATCTACATCAAATGCGATTGGAGTTGTTCATGCGGTGCGTGAGTAATATTTAATGGCGGACATGACATCTATTGCCATGGTTTGATCGAAATAAAGAAATTATTCTTCTGATTTTGGTATCACAAAGCATTCAAAACATCTTTGCAGAGCAGTCACAGAGCCAAGGACAAAGTTACAAATTTTTACAACAAAGATTTGAGTTTCTGCAAGCGTAAAGCCGTGAGTTCAATTCTGTGTTTCCTGGTTGGTTTGAATTTAAAATTTGGGGAAAATTTGTTGTGTGCTTGTTGGAGGGCTTGTTGATAATTGTTTTAGGGCTATAAGTTAATTGAATTGTGGGAAATTGCAAAGTTTTGTTCTGTAATTTCATATTTTGTTTAGCCCTAGTTTTTTTAAGGTTTGGGATAGCAAGGAAGCCCTAGTTTACTCAAGATGGTACTGACAAAGCAACACTCTGGCCAGATTGATTATTTAAGTAGAAACCTATATGATGATTTCCTGGATCAATTGCCCTTGTCAACAAATGATAGGAAGAAGGGGTTGGTTTTGATGCAAGGAAAAACTATAAGGGAGGGATTAGTATATAATTGTTCCAACATAGCCGATGCTAGGGTTCCTCTTACTGGTCTAGAGATGTTCAGATTGTGGTTTGGATATAGGAATTTTCCCCACCCCTTTTCTAATGGTTGGATGTATGATATGGGGAAGCTGGTGGTACCGAATGTGTTCCCTGAAGTAGACTTGCTTAGGGTAGTGGCTGCACGATATGACACTGTCACATAGGTGATTCGAGATAATGATGGAGAGGTTCTATTAAGCATCAACAGAGAGGAATTCTGACAAGTTTTTGATTTGAGGGATCCTAGTACGTTCTTGGTTCCTATTAATCTTGAGGAAATGAAATAGGAATATGGGAGGTTGAAATAAATTTTCAGAGTGAAGTTGCTCCCACCTCATTTGGCTAGGGCAGGAGGTTCAAAATTCCATATTAGCCCTAATGACCAAGAACCTTTCAGACTGAATTGATTTGAAAATCATTTCTTGGCCACCTTTTACTCATTGTGCTAGATTTTGGGTTTTTACCCCAACACGGTGATGCCTATTGCTTACATGTTCATGGGGGTGCAAATACAACAACCTAATTTATCAGCAATTTATGATTTTTCTTCTTTGTTGGTTGAAAAGATACATGAAGGGTTGTTGAAGTTGTAGAAAAATGATACAGGAACTCCATTCTTCTGGTATTCCATGTTGATGTATATGCTCTTGTATAAGAATGTTGAATTCTTCTATGAGAAGATGGAGTTAAGGCAGTGGGTTAATGGAGAAAGATTGCCAGTGCAGGTGTGGACTACAGATTTATCATGTAACAGGGAGAACACCAGTTATGTGCATTTTGAAAATTGTTTTGCTTCCAGATTGAGAGCTAGGATGATGGTAAATGTACCCAGGATTCTTGAGGAGTTGCATGATTCCCTCAGACCAAAGGGGAGGAAGCCAAAATTAAAGGTTTTCCATAATTGAGGTGATATCATTCCATACCTAGTCAACACTGTCTTGAGGGTGTATGGTTTTTAGGGGACCTCTCATATATTGCCATACAATGTGCCACCAAGAGTGGGATTTGCAGAAGTTATGTGGCAGATTGGTTGTATCCATGAGGACAACCTTACTGGGAAGGGTAAAGGAACATTTTTCCCTAATTACACTGTGGTATCAGATTTTGTCTTTTCGAAGGGAGGCTGGGTGCACTTTGGGAATTTTTTTGAAGAATACCATTTGAGGTGTGGTCCCAAGAGACATCGTGATCCTGAGGGATTCTTTTCTTTTTTCAGAAAAAAGGATAAAAGGTGGTAAGTTCGTGCATGAGTTCAACTTCCCTAAAGACTTGATTAGAAATGAATTTGACCTAAATATCCAGGAGTTGAACAAGGAGAAATGGGTAGCTTATGACAAGATATTGACTATTGTGCACAAAATGGATCCAAAATATGATCCATTGATGGAGTTCAGTCCATATAATAAGAAAATTGACTTCTTGATCAACAACTTCAAAGAAAATGGGCACCTTGATGACCAAGAAGGTATTGGAGTCAGACTTGGGCATACAGGAGAAAGATGCCTACACAAAAAGGTCCAAAGCTCAAAACACCTAGGGCAATTAAAATTATTGATTTGGAAGCATCACTTGAGAATAGTCCCTCACCACCACCATTAGAGCCAAGCCCTAAAAGGAAAAGAATTGAACAATCACAAGAGGAGTTGGTGGATGAGATTGTTGTCACTGAATAGGACATGTAAATGGGTATGCCTTCCCCTCCTAGGCCAGTTGAATTGGTGCTCTCTGATCTGGATATGAAAGGAAAATGTGTGTAAGATGCAAGAATGGAAGCATGTAAGGAGTTTCTAGATGATAATGCATTTGTAAAAACTCCAGTCTTTTTGCAACTAGTGTGGAGAATGAAATTGAAAAAATATCAATATAAATGCAAGAGGAGAAGAGAATTGAGACCTGATAGGTCAGACCAGGAGAATGATGATGAAGTGAAAGCTGAACTAATGGAAGAGTTCAAGAACATCACTCCTGAGGAGGGGAGAAAATTGGTAAATCAAGCTGGTGTCTTGATTTTGCCTGAGTGGGACATTGCAGATGTTGTAGCTTTCAACGCTATTCTGAAGTCCAAGCACCCCTTACAAGATTCTAAAGAAGAGGTCAAGGCAGCATTGCAAGATTCTGCCTTTAGTGAAGAGTATGAGACCTTAGCAATTTGGGCTTTGGCCCCTCAAGGGAGAAAGCTGAATGTTACTGATATTAACCCAAATCTAAAAGGAGGGTTGATAATAAAGAGAGCTTTAGAGACCTCAACCATAGAGGCTACTAATTTGACTATAAATGTGGCCAAATTGGACCAAAAGACTACTGAAAGAGAGGAGGCTGAAAAGAAAATCCTAATGGAGAAGTACCAGTGCCATAATTGGGGAATATAGCAAGACACAACAAAGGAATGTTGAGCTGCAGACTGAGGTGGATAGGTTAAAGAACAAGCAGATTGGGGAGACATCAAGTGCTCCAGGGATTAGAGAATTTCCTTCCACATCAAGGTCAGTGCCTCCTACTTCTCCTATTGTGTCTACACCAGGGTCTCCCAGTCAAACTCCTTCCCTCATCCCTAATTTAGAGCTAATTGATGAAGAAATGGAATGCTTTGTTGATCCTTCGAAGAAGCAGTTAATGCACAAAATTACAGAGTTACAGGCATCCTTGAAGGTGAGTGAGGAGGGAATATTTTTAAAGCAAAGGGAGGTTGTAAATGTTGTATTGAGACACTTAAATGAGAAAGTTGATGACAAATTTTCATCTGTGCATTCTTTATATTCTTTATTATTGAGTGCAATAAAGAATATTGATAGGGATCAGGAGGTAGTAGTACCATTAATTGAAAGATGGATCCCTAGGGCCAATGATCTAGACATAATGTATAAAGCCTCAAGGTTTGATGTAAATAATAGGCCCAAATCATTAAGGCCTACTCAGGTGTTAGTTAATTCATTGCAAGGTTTTCAGACCTTACCAGATGACTTGAGTAGGAAGATCAGAGAGTTGGTAAAGAACTTTGATGATTGGAGTGACACATTGTTACCTGACATAATTGATGAGCAAGGAAATATCAGGTCATTCCAACAATGGTAGGACCAGGAAAATGAAGTAATCAATTGTCAAATTAGATTAATTTGTGATGACTCAGATTATGATTTATTGGTTAGCTGTATGGAAAAAATCATTAGCACCAGTTCATTCTTTGAATCTTTTGAAAGAGAAGCGAATCAGGTGGCAGTTAAGTATACACCCTATAGTGTCAAGGTGAATGAGGTAATCAATTTTGATTGGCCAACTGATGAGGAATACCGGAAATGGGTAAATGCATATTTAACTAAGGAGGAGTAAAAAGGAGTAGGTTGTTAACGGTTGATAGATCAGCTATTGTAGTTACAACAGATTCTAGATTTTTTTTTTGATAATAGTCTTGGCGCGGAATTCTTGAAGTTTTTGTTGCTGCATCAATCATTCTCAGCGGGCACGATGAACAAGAGGATTCTACGGGAAGTTGTTGTTGTAACAAATTTTTGGAATGTTACAAAGCGGTCCAATTGGTTGGTGACACATGTGCTTTCTGGACCGATGCTTGTTTGCTCCTTTTATATAAAAAAGGATTTCAAGGCTAGAAGTACAGGTTAGCAAGTGAGATATTTTTTGGTCGATTCTAGGTGAAGTGTAGAGAAAATTGTAAAGTTTGATGGTTTTAGGGAAAATGCAATTTAGGTTTTGAGTCATTCTGTAGTAAGTTTCTAATTCATGGGGGTCTGATGTTTTATGACAGTACTGACATATGAATTGAAATGAATAATTCAAATTCATGTCTCTCCATTGTACATGCATATCTAAATTTTGAATAAGATGATCAAGGCTTATCTCGTTCATCTCACTATTGTGGTGTGTATGATTCTTGTTTTAGCTTTAATTCAAGGAATTAATTAAAATGATTGAATGGGATTGTAGGTGGAAATGTTCTGTATAAGGATTTGATAAGTAGTATTGGGTTAGAATACATGTTGATGAGATTGCAAAGCAATGTTATCAAGGATCTTATATGTTATGTGTTAAATATGTCATAAACCCTTAGATGTTTATGAATTTGACTCCCCCAATGGATATATGGCACTGATCTAATTTGTACTAATTTGTATGGTTCAGTATTTGTTTGTCTTTACCTAGAGCTTGCTACAAATTGAAAATCAAATGACTATCTTATACTATGAAGTGTGTTGTAATTATCTCATGCTCCAAATAGTTGATATTATTGATGAACAACCAATTCTATTCGGTATTATCCTATTATGTTGAGCTATTAAATGAGATTATCTGTTGTTGTTAATGTCATTTATGATAATGGTGTAGAGGTTGTAAACACATTAAGGGATCACCCTCTCGGGTTTTACAGAGCCCAAAGTGTAGGAGGTCTTTAAAATCCTTGTCAGTTGGTCCAGGTCCTTCGAGCTACCCTTGATTGGAATTGGAAATTCCATAGGTAGATTAGAAGATCAACCTGGTTATAGTAAAAACAACCAACACATATCATATCATAAAATCAAATCAAATGGAACTAGGATGCATTCCATTTCTGCTTATCTAGGAGGATGGAGATTGTTTGAGGTATACATTTGATTTTTATGCATTATATTATGTTATTTTATTTTCAATTATTTTCCTTCACCTTCATTCATGATTGAGGGTATTCAAGGTTGATGATTCCCTCATTCCATCCTTGTGTTGTGTTCATGAGAGAGTACGATCATGTGTTAGCTCCTAATCATCATTTGGGTGTTGTTCCACTCTTTCATAGGTCCATCATGGTGAATTCATCCCACATTTGGAAAGTATTTTTCTAGTGCCACCTTGCTTGTAGCAACGATGAGGTTTTGTTTTTGTTATATTCACTATGTCATGGTGTATGAAGTGACACTTGTATGCACCTTGGTGCGTAATATAATATTTGGTTTTCATATCTTGGTCATTGGTGTTGTTGTTTCAAAAAAATGTTCATTTGGCTAATGTCTCATGAGTCCTTGGTGGGCCATTACATTTGGTATCAAATTCCATTTTGCAACACTAGGATCTATGATTGATGTTTTTACCCATGTGGTTGTTATGTTCTTAATGTGTGAGTTCTCAAGTGCTTGTTGTTGTGGGATGGTTTTAGTATTTCTTGATTTGTGTGCCTTAGCATGGAACTTTGAAAGGTTGGTGTATACCAACCCATGCTTGGTATTTTTGGGGAAGAAAGTATCCTAGTTCTTCTTGTACTTAATATTGTGAGACCTCTCCTTTCCATGATCCTATTGAGTCTATGTGTCTTTGATGTTTCTTGTCCAATATTTTATGTGCTTCTATGTTTGGATATTATACCTAAGTTTATGAGTGATGGTTGTTCCTATACATCAATGATGTTCATATGCTTGATTGTTATTGGATATGGTTAACTAAATACTTCTATCTATCTAATAGTTGTTGTGATCTCTCTATTATAACCATATGATTTCCTTTTATTGATTGTGTTAATATGTTTTGATCGATATGTTCAATTATGATGGGTTAATGGTGTGATCAGGAGTGAATGCAGTCTTAGAAACAAGCAGTAACACAAAACATGCAAGAAACCACCTAAAAACCTAACACCTCAAGATAGGGCTAAAAGTTAAACTCAACAAAATAGATAGAACGATAATACCTTGTTAAGCTGCTCCTTTGGTTGGCCCTTCGATTGTTGACATGATATATGCTCCTCTTGATGGAAAAAGATGTATGAATGAGATACAATATGGATGGAAAATAGATGAAGATGCTATGTTGTATGCAAGCAAATGAGAATTCTAGCTAAGTATGACTCAAATGAAAATTTTGCAAGAGTTTGGTTAGAACAATGATCTGCCCCCTAAATGAGAGAAAAGAGGGGGTATTTATAGAGAATTTTGAATTCTCTAGAGAAATGGACAGTTGAGATTAAACCAACAAGGCCAAGATGTAGGGCTATGGTGAGTTGAGGACTCACAAGCCCTCACATCTTGACATGTGGCATGTGAAGTGGCTTAGAAATGGTGATGTATAAATGATGTGGAAGGAGGGTACATGATGTGGATGAAGGACATGTACTTTGAAAGTACATTGGGAGATGAGAAGATTCCTTGGAGGAATAAAAAGTGAATTTAAAATTCACATGATTGGGGAATCTTGTGGATAAGACAAGGTTCCAAAGGGAGAGGTAGAAAGTACCTTGGATAAGATAAGGTGCCTAAAAATGTAAGCACTTGTCACATGTGACTTGATGTGACAAGTCAAAGATTCCATGGGGAAGAGTTCACATGTGACTTGATGTGACAAGTCAAAGATCACATGGGGAAGAGTCCACATGTGACTTGATGTGACAAGTCAAAGATCACATGGAGAAGAGAAAAAGAAATTTAATATTTTTTGGAAGGATAAAAGGAATTAAAAATTCCTTGGGAAAATGATTAGGCTAGTTAATGAAGGATTAGAGGAGGGTTAGGTGACTAAGAGAGATTAGAGGCCAAATTGCAAAAGTTGGAGGATGTGACACATCCTAATCAAGGATTAAGCATTTGCACATCCTAATGATGAGATTAGAAGATGGATTAGGATTAGATGAAAATGATGGAGGATGTGACATGCGAGGAATTAAATAAATGTCATATTTATTTAATTCATTTGATGAAAGGGTAAGGTATTTAATTATTAACTGAATACCTTAGGGATTTAAATGATTTAAGGTTATTAATTAAATAATAACAATATTAATTAATTAATGATAATGAGAGGGTATTTAGACGAAGAGGGAAAATTTGGACAAATATAAGTGTTCAAATTTAGGTGTCTACATTTTTCCCCTCTTTGAGATGGTGTTACGAAGTAGCATCATTTCAAAGAATATTAGAACATAGAACCCGGAAGAAGATGGTTAGATTGGAAAAGATGCCCCAATCATCAAAGGAGTGACTGGGAAGAAAGATGATGGGAGTGAAGATGAAGGTTAGGGATGAAGGATGCCCCCTCGAGAGGACATGTGGGTTCAAGAGAGTATGGGTGTGCTCTCGAAATGGATGAGATGATGCGAGAGGAGATGAGGAAGATGATAAGTGATAAATGATAAATGGATGAAGCACAAATGGACGTAAGGACAAATGTGATGTTGCCCCAGTCAAACTATAAGCCAAAAGGGGAGAGTGGTGAAGGATGAATGGATGGAGGGGAAATTTGATAGATGAGAGGATGGGGGATACATGCAAGATGATGGAATGGAAAATGAAATGCAATCCTAATGCAATTTTCCATCTTTGGAGCACTAATTTTTGCTATAGAAGAAGACACGATGCACCAAGGTATAAAGGACCAAGGTAGATTAGTGTCTAATGCATGAAACAAACAAAACAAACAAGAAGGTTATCCCAATACCCAAAAGTGACGATGACCTTGGTTGGGCTTGGTATTGGGATAACCACGAGCACATAGGATTCCCCAACATCACACAAGATCATAGGGATCTTGGTGGGTACTACGTGGGACAACCAAGAAGACACAAACAAAAAAAAAGATCAATATATGCCCCTATGTTTACTTGGTCAAAGCACACCATGATATGATGGATCATGGTGGCCCTGACAAGTGATGATAGGGAGCTCAAATGATAAACAAAAGCCAAAAGCATCAAAAGATCACAATAAATTTCAAATGTCCTTTTCCATAGGATCAAATGGATGGATGGAGTAGATGAGGTCGTTAGGAAGGATACATCCTATTGAGACCGATGATGGATACGGAACTAAAAGATCGATATGATGTAGGATACTTGGAACCGATTGGATCTCATGATACAAGTGGATCTCATTTGTTAAGAACCAGCTAGATAAGGGCATACCTTGATGACACGACACAAGGAGGACAGGACACGAAATAGATGATACCCTAAAGACCTAGGGGCTCGGGGGTCAATCAAAGATTAGCCTTGCCTACGTGAAAGCGCAGAGCCCTTGTAGTTTGATGAAAGGTTGACGACTGACCGTGGATAAAAGCGAAAAGAGGATGATGAAGACCGATGATAGAGAATAAAGGAGTGAAAAGAAAGAGTCGAAAGACTGATGATAGTTGATAAAGGAGTGAATAGATAGAGTCGAAAGACCGATGATAGACGATAAAGGAGTGAACGAACAGATCCAAAAGACCGATGATAGACGATAAAGGAGCGGACGGACAAAGCAGAAAGATCGATGAAAGACGATAAAGGATCCTTGGGGGTGGAACAAATGATCGACCTTGCCTATGTGAAAGCACAGGGGCAACGTAGTTTGACAAAAGGCTAAAGAAAAATGATGGATAAATGATGATGTGATAACCATGATAAGCGGGATAAAAAGATGGGACCGATACGATGAGACATGATAGACCTGTTGGATTGGATAGGATGATGGTGACTACACAAAGCTCAGGGATGGGATAGTTATCCAAATCATCAAAAAAATGGATTGGGAGGATGGTATGATGGATAGATGAATGATGAGAAGGGAGAGGAGATTGAAAAGATGTGCAAAAGAAGCAGAAGTGATGATGATAAGATAGATGGCATTGGATTGTGTTGGGAGTAGCCTATAGCTAGATACCAATGACAAGGGATTATGAGATGGGATGGGGGTAGAGGTAAATGGATAAATGGATAAGGATGGGGGGATGAAAAGGATTGTTTGGATGGATTGGATAGAGGGATAAGGAGTTGGATGAGGAAAAGGTCATTGGCTAGATAAATGGATAGATAATAATTTGGGTGATAGAAATTATTTCTATGATGGATGGATAGAGGGATAAGGATGGGGAGATGAAAGGGATTTTTTGCTAGATGAAGGATGTCTCCAAGGACTATGTCACAAAGGAAGATAGATGCCCCAACTCTAAATATGTCATGTATAATGAGGCATGAGGATGGGAGGTAGAAGGATAGGCTAATAAAGGAGCAAGATGGATACGGATAGGATGCATGGATAAGAAAGGGAGATTAATGGTAGCATGACGGGTGGACAAGGAAGGTAGATGAATGCAAATAAGGATGAGGAGAGTGTGTGGATGAGAGGAATGTATGCCAAGAGATGTCAAAAGCATGTTTATGTGTTTTCCCCTATCTATATCAATATCACAAGGAGGATGGAGGGATTGGGATAAATCGGATATGATAAGCAGGATGTGTAAGATTAGTTGGATGAAGGAGATGGGTGAAGGGGAATGGAGTTGCCCCAAAGTGTGGACGTAACATTGGATGGGGGGATTTACACATGACACCTATTTTCTAGGTTTTCATCATGGTACTTATCCAAAGCACTTGTTTTCCATGTTTTCACCATTGGATGAGTTATTTCTCTTTACTCGTATTTTTTTGTTTTTGGATTTTTCTAATTTTAAATTTTTTTTTTTGGATTTTCTTGACTTTTTTCGACAGAATGCGAATGGAGATGGATAAGGATAGGGAGGTGGATGGGTGGATGTGGAAGACATGTGATAAAGATATGGATGAAGGACTCAAGCATCAAATTCCATACGCAGGATTAAGAGCCCATGTGTGAAGTGACTATTGGATGTTGGTACAACCTTATTAGGATAAATGGATTATGCAAGAGGATGAATTAAAGAGATTTTATGGGGGAGATATGTGGGATAATGGATGGGATGTTGGAAAGGGTATGGATAGAATGATGGGGTAGGTGTGTGATGGGGTGGTGAGTTCAGGACCAACATTGGCACATATGGTGATGGACGTGAAATGATGGGAGTATTAATGGATGGAGAATGTGGGGATAATGGAGGAGATGGGATGGTGAATTTTGGGACATAAAGACCCAAAATAGATTTAGGAGATGGAGGGGGTGCATGATTAGCTTTTGGATTAGAAAATTTGGATGTGGTTACAAAATTTTCACTTCAAGGAATGGCATCTTTTTTCTTTGGGATCCACATGGTTTTGATCTTTGCTTTGGTGGGCCTTTGTGGCCTATGGATTTGATTTTTCTTCTCATCACCATGTATTTTAGAGCTGACATGAGGAGATTTTGATTCATGTGTATATTTAGATAAATGCATTTTTACTTTGGCATCCAAAGTTCTTTGAATAACAATGGGATGGGTGTAAGGAGAAGGATGGTGTGGAATGATGGAGGTAGGATTTTGAGGATTATATGTGGATGGAGGATGTGCGGGTATGTGCCTTTGTTGATCTTGACTATGGGATATGAGAGTGGGATGTTTATGATGGGTGATATGGATAGGTGATGAATGGATGACTAGGGCAAGATGGAGGGGGTGATTTTGGGATATAAGGGTCCAAAATAGATGTAGGATCAGACAAAGTAGATGGAGGATGGGAGATGGTGGATGGAGGGATGTAAGGACCCAAAATGGATGGGGTGGATGAAGGAGCAATATGGATGGTTGTTTTGAAATGATATGATGGAGGAGGGTGATGGTAGCGAATGATTTGGTGGAGCGATGGGAAGAGCCTATATTTATTTTGGAAGAGGCTCATTGGGGACATCTAGAGGTTGTACCAACATCTTTAGATTGTGAGTCTTGGGAAATAGGTCCAAGACCTCACATACAAAGTTGTTCTTTGACCTGGATGGGCTCTAAAATACCTTGCTCATGAAGGCCTAAACCTTTTCCTTGATAGTTCATGTTCTTAAGCATTCGATCCATGACAAGATTTCTGTTATTCTAAAAGAACGATGCGAGTCCATTATTAGGAGGAAGATGATGGGTGGTATATATGCTTTGTTTTTCTTCTGCAACGAAACCACCATGGAACAATGTGAGGGTACCAAGGGGATATACAAGCGGTGTGGGGATAGTAGGTTTAGGTGACGATGGAGGATCATGAGATGGAGATGATGGGATGGTAGCATTTGGATGGGTGGTATTAGGAGAGGGATCAGGGGATATGATAGGATATAGATTTGTGGTAGTGGGTGATAAGGGCTCATGCGATGGAGATGGAGATAAGGGATCATGAAGTGGAGTAGTGGAATCTAGGAGACCATGGGATGGAATGGATGGGAGACTATGATCTTGAGATAGGCTAGATGGGTCAACAAGATCTTGATGTGAAAAAGGGGATATGCTAACATGCTTTGCATTAGGCTCTTGGAATGACTCATCTTGTGTGGGTGGTATGATAATGGAGTCTTGAAGGGACTCTTCAAGTGGGGGAGATGGAAGGATGGAGGATTCATGAAGTTCATAGGAATGGATTTTGATAATCCTAGGAGTGGGAGGAGTGTATTGTATTTGCAGATATGCGATGGGTTGGGAGGATCTAGGTGTAGGAGTGGATTGGATTTGGTTATTTTCGATGGGCTCAGCTGATCTTGGAGTAGGAGATGGGGGCTCAATGGATTCTGTGTGTTTGGCTACAAGTATGGTGGAATAAAGCTTTCATTTTTTATTTTTTGTACACCCTATTGATAAACAACCTTAGGGTTGAGGAATTCAATACCTATGAAGTAGAAGAGTGAAAAACCTAGGAAGCTATGGTGACATGTTGTGACATTGGTATGGAGTAACCTTGTCATTCATACCTTTTAACGAGAGAGTGATCTCTACTTATCCTTATGGAATGGACCATTGAGTGGCTCATATTGCTAGCCTATCATACATTATTCTTGATGGTACTATTGGAATTTGGTATATGGTTCTTGGTATAGGCTTTCTCTTACTTTGATATCTTATATATACTAATTTTATCACATGTTATATTTTGGTAACATTAGCATTATGATAGGGATGTTAATTATGGGAAATATAATTAACTTTATATCATGTTAGATCACTATTTATGTGGTGATTAATTTATGCTATGCTATGATGATTCCATATATTCATATTTTTTGAAATGATACAAATAGATATGATGCCACATCACATTGATGTATTGACATAACGTACATGATGATGACATGTTGCTGATGGTAGAGAGTTGGGGTCAAGGACATTATTCCCCATATTTATATCTGTATACACCTAAAAATGGTCATCACATTTGGCTAATTAAATACAACCTATTTGATTAATGCTTCAACTACATATAAATAAGGTTTTACTTTATTTATATTGTTCACTTTCCTTTTAATTCTCCGAAATCACATTCTTCTAAATAATTAAGTAAACAAAATACCCTAAACGTGTTTATTTAATTAATCTTCCTTAATCCTGATTAAGAATTAGAGCACATGTCTACTACATTTTCTTGTGCCACCTCACAAAGGTCACATGAAAATAAATAAGCGTAATTATTAATTAGAATTATCCTCACACACTTCCACCAATGGGAAAAGGCACATGGCTTTATTCCCCACACTTCCAACAAATTTGGAGCACATGGGTCTTTGTTTCACACACTTGGGTCTCCCATACATTTGGCATGTTTCCAATTGGTCAAAGGATTCTCTCCACACACATGGCATGTTGTCTTTGGTCAAGGGGACATCCTAATCTATTTCATCTCCACCTTCTATTCTTTCCCCTTCGAATCTAGACTGTTGATAGGTGCCACCTCACAAAATGCTTGAGAAACCCTATAAATACACCCTCTTGCCTTTCCATTTATCATCCACATTTGAAGTAAAATTACTATGCAGGTTTTTCTTAAGAGCTTGGAGCATTCTTGGAGTCTTATAACTAGATTTTATATCATGTTTTATGTTGCATTCTCATCCTAGATTAACATATTACATCATAGTTGCATTTTATCATCCCCATTACATCATAGTTGCATTTTAGATTAGTTAGCTTTTTTGTTTCATTTGAGCATATGCATAATCATGAATAGTTCATTTTAGTTTCATATCATCTCACTCATCTCCACTGGTTTATTTATCATCAACATCATCCTTCATTTATCATTGTGTCCATTATCCTTTCCATTGTTTTGTTTCATTTAGAAGCATACCACTAATCATTCCAACACACATTTGCACATAGAAATCATCTTAGCTTGCATATTAAGCATCAAATCTTGTTTTCTAGGTTGTCATTTTACCAACTATTGTGCCCATAGAAATATGAGGGCCAAATGGTTTAATAAATCCCTAGAAATAGAGGACAATGATATGTATTTGAAAGGTTTGATTGTATTACAAATAGAGTAGTTTACTTTATCAAACTTTGAATGTAAACCGTTTCATTAAGGTTTTTGTTGACATTAAATCTCTCCACATTCGACACACACACAAAATGGTGCCCACCGTGGGGCCTTTTCCTCATTTGTTTCTAACCTTTTTGCAAATTTCATGATCGCAGGTTCAAATTGGAGACTTGAGAGCCTTTTGCACCTATTTTGAGGCAATTCTGGGCCGTTTTTGGAGTTCTGGTGCCTCTTGTCTCTGTTTTGGTGTCTCTTGAACCTGTTTTGGTGCCTCTTGCAAGTTGTTCTAAGACTATTTCCACCTGTTCCAGGATAATTCTGGGCCATTTTTAGAGTTTGGGCGCCTCTTGCACTTGTTTTGGCACCTCTTGCAAGTTGTTCTAAGATCATTTTCACCTGTTCTGGGACCATTCTGGGCCATTTTTAGAGTTTTGGCGCCTCTTGCACCTATTTTGGCGCCTCTTGCTTGAGTTTTGGCACCTCTTGCAAGTTGTTTCAAGACCATTTTCACCTGTTCTGAGACCATTTTGCACTGTTTCTGGAGTTTTGGCACCTCTATTGGAGTTTTGGCGCCTCTTGCACCTATTTTGGTGCCTCTTGCAATCTATTTCAGGGATTTTTGGCTTTTCTAACTCTATTTTTGAGCTTTCTATCTCTATTTTGGTGCCTCTTGCCTCTGTTTTGGCACCTCTTGTCTCTGTTTTGGCACCTCTTACAGTTTTTCACCAAATCAGAAACTCACATTTTGTGTTGTGCATTTGCAAGTCTTCCTAGAATTGTTGTCAAAGACTCAAAACATAAACTACTAACATATTGCAGGGGCTAGACGTTATGTACTTGTTTCCATTTTGGTTAAGTTAGGAACATAGCTTAAGTAAAGGGATAATGAACATCATGTTTCCTTTTGGTTAAGTTAGGAGCATAGCTTAATTAAAGGAAAATGAACACCATGTCTTTTGTATGTGATGGATGGTAGGCATATGCTCACCCCTTAACTGGGTGATCCAAAAAGCCAGACCCATTCTTGTTTATGTGCGAGTGTAAGTGGAGTATATGGCGCGAGTTCTCTCTTTATTCATGTGAAATAAAGATCGATCGAACCATGGGTATACTTGCTTGCTTTTGTTTATCCTAGAGGGCCTACCTTGGGGAAAAATTACTCACCCAAGGGGACGACCCAACCGGTAACACGCTAAAGCCAAGTGACTTCCAACCAAAATATAAATGTGGATACTGGAACAAAGGCTAGTATCACGAGGATGATTCTGACGAGATGGATCAAAAGGGACTCTCACCGCACAAATTATCCCCCATGAACAAAATTCCTGCATTAAGACCCTTGTTGTAGATTTTCCAAAATCCTTTATCTATTCTTTGGTGCAACAACGGTCATTGCCAATGCATCCACATTCTCGTAGTTTTTAGTAGAGGTGATCAGTTCACCATGGGAGTTTCATGGGGACTGGAAGCTTGGTTGGCCTGAGAAGAGAGTGCACTATAAGGGGGAGCCTGTGCAGCCAAGCTTTTGAATTCATCCACTAAAGATAGTGTGGTTGGGGTAAAACCTGTGTGGAATCTAAAAGAATACAATCTTACACAGCCTTAGGAGTGTATATTCTACTTGATGTGTCTTCAAAATGAAACTCAAACAAAACACCATAAAAAATGTTACTTTTTGAAAGTGAAAACCTTGATTCAGAACTACATTCATTGAGGTAGACAAGTCATTAACTTAGGTCCATCCATCTTTAGAAAATTAGTCCTTTCAGCAGTGTTCAACCATTCCTTAGGAAAAATAGAGTCTGAACATGTGGTTTACATAATGATTTCATGAAAGATTAAGATTCAAAAACCAAATTCCATACCTCTTAGTCCAAAAGAACACCAAGAACGTTTATCAACACTTTACGACTTTAGATAGAGGTTAACCTTCAATTTATACAAAAGAGCTTGCAAGAACAATCCTAAATTATACATCTTTTACTACTGTCAAAATCCAAGACTTTTCCAAAGATTCAAGTATCTTGTCTCACAAGTTTGAACCAAAATTTCAAAACTCCAAGTCCAAGATCATTCCTTAGATACCTTAGAATTCTAAACTTGTTAAAACCAACCTCTACAAGTGGAGTTCTCCAAACTAAACCTAGATCTAAACATCTCAAAGTGCCTAAATCATCAAAATCTATCATATCTTTGATTGTTAAACCTTGTTTCATCATTGGGATTTGTCATCCTTTAATCACGAAACAACGTTATACAATGAAATCAATCTTAGTCCCATAGATATAATTTTTCATTCTATTCGACTTAGTTGTAATCCTTGACACTCCTCCAAACAAAGATCAAAGCTTAGCTAGATTATACCACTTGTATGCCCATTTTAACAAGATCCCAACGTTGAAACTCAAAACAATGAAATCCAAACCACCATGGCTGAAATAGATGAGGATCAATTGAATGCTTTAGCTCATCAAAGAAAAATCCTTCAACAACAAATCTGGGATATGCAAAGGGAAACAACCGCATAAGGATATTTGTTGCTAGAAATTTGTTCTTATTCCTCTGATAGAAATCTAGACATGACACCTTCTCCACCAACAACTACATCATCCAAGTTCAATTTCTTTGAATTTTTGCAAAAATTCAATAAGCCCAAATCAAAGTCTTCAAACACAAAGGATATTGAGCAATCTTACCAAGTCATGCATCTATCTTCATCTCCCACAAGTCAAAATAAATCCCAAGATTATTTCACCCAAGTTAACGATTCCATCCAACCACCTTCTTCTATCATATCTTCTATATCCAATCATTAATGTTAGTCTCTCAGTCCAAATCATGCTAGCATAGACTCCTCTACACCTCGAGATCAAAGCATTCTTTCCACTTCATTCAATGATACCAAATTCCACAAGTTCTTCCAATCTTTGACCAAGACCCCATCTCTCAAGAATTCTATGATGATCCCCTCCTTTCACTTTTCATCCACAATCATTCCTTTCCATCTCAAGAGAAAAGTATCCTTCCAAGTCCTCCTTCCACCACATCTAATGAATCCATACCATCTCAAGATTCCATTGCATCCCAGGAGCATGATAGTTCTTCCATCCTATCTAATGATATCCTATCGCCCGATGATCAAGATATGCTTTCTACAAAATCTCATGATTCCCTTCCTCACCAAGATAAAGATATGCTTCCATCTGAGGATATCCCTTCATTCCATGAGGATGTTCATCCTTCTCAAGATCAAGATATTCCTTTCAAACCACTACATGATGATTATGTACCTAATGAAGAGTAAGTTACTCCATCTCCCACACCTTATGATCCTCTTCCAAGTCAAGATCAAAGTACCCCATCATCCCCATGGAAAGATCCTATCACACCTATGCAAGCTATCCATGAACCCCACACCTACAAATTGGGATCATCCACCTTCATCCACTCTGTTTTACTTCCAACACCTATCCTTTCATCCATATCATATCCTCCCCAAAATGGACTTGCATCTTGTTTCAAAAACAACACATATCCCATTGGTAAAAGAATGTGTCAAAGTATGAACTACAAAGGCAAAGGATTAGGCCTTCATGAACAAGGTATCCTAGAACCCCTTTTTGCTCAAGAAAACCCATATTACCATGGCCTTGGTTATACACCTAAGTTTCCTATTCCATAAAACCTACCATCTATCTTAGGTCCTCATCCTAATCCACCAAACCTTCCATCTAACCTAGGTCCTCATCCTAGTTCATCAAACCTTCCCTCTATCCTAGGTCCATATCCTATTCCTCAAGAACAACAAAGGAACACATCCTTGATGCCCTTTCAAAATTCTACCACCAACAACTCATCCATGATACCTCCATACCATTCATCTCCATCAATCTCTACTATTGCTCTTGGAAGCAATTTGGGTGCCAAATGTCAAAAGCTTCCATATCAAAATCCACATGTGTCAAAGGATCAACATGTCTCCCCGAAGAGGCATGCAAAAGTAAAAGAAAATTTAATCCAAAATCAAAATAAAAATAGAAAAGGACACAAAGGCCCATCAAAGCAGAAAGAAAAATTTCCAAGACCACAAAGGTCCATAAATCAAAAGGAAATTTCAAATGGCCACAAAGGCCCATAAAAGCAAAAAGAAAAATTTCCAAGACCACAAAGGTCTATAAATCAAAGAGAAAAATCTCAAAGGCCACAATGGCCCACAAAGAAAATATCAAAGTCAAAAATCATGTGGGTTCCAAAAAGTCTCATAGAAGCAATGAAATCTAAATCGGCACCCAAATTTGCTAATCCAAAAGCTTCCTCCAATATTCCATATAAAAGAATATCACCTTCCAAATCCATTTTTCCTCCATCACTTCATCACCCTTCAAGGTGTGTTCCAATGTTGATATTGCCATCCTTTCCATCTATCCATCAACAAACCTTTCAACCTCCTATCCATTATCCCATCATACCCTAAATCTGCCAACATTTATGAGTCTAATCCCCATGGCCATGGTTTATTAAAGAGATATTTGGTTGTGAAACTTGATGCTTAAGTCCTTCTATCTCCCTATCATCCATATTCCTCTTGCACTCTACACTTAGGGACAAGTTTCTTCCATCTTATCATTCATGGTCATTATCCCTTTTATGCTCATTCCTTACTTTTCCACCTTTGATCTTGACAAAGTTAAGGATCTTCTTGAACATCATATATCTTATCCTATACGCTTTATCCATATCTTCTGTATCATATCCTTCACCTTATCCATATTCCATCATTCTTTCTAAATACATCCTTTCTTCCCGTCCTTGGTCTTGATGAGGAATAGGGGAAAAGTACTTGGTCCTTGTGTCTATATCTTATCTAGTTGATCTTGATCACCCCAATCATTATCATTATTCTTTCTTTCTTCCATTCCATATCTGCTAGCTTATCAAAATCTATGTCATCATGTCCCTTTGCAACCTTGAATCTTATCATGCAAATCATATTTGAGCCTAGCTGTAAAACATTATCCAATCCTCATATCTTTTATCAATCAATCATCAACAATCAACAATCTTATCATACTTAGAGGAAATCAGTGATCCTAATTATTTATCATCACCATGCCTTATGGAATCAATCATTCTTGGCATCTTAATCAATCAACCATTATCATCTTTTGACAAAAAATATGTTGCTTGTGTGACATGTTTTGTAGTGAATCTTTCATTTTGATCTATCATTTATCCATGGTTGCATTATCTCTATTGTGGGGCATCTTGTTTCTTCAATCGATCATATCATATCATATCATCCATCATGCTTCCATATCTGTCTCCATCATGCTTCCATATCTGTCTCCATCATGCTTCCATGTTTGCATCATAGCTTGATCCAGTGTTTGTATCATGGTATCCCCTAGTATTTCTCGACCCATTCTAAAAATCAGTTTGTCTTATCGTATCAAACTGGGGGCATGTCCTGCATTGGATTGGATTCTTGTACATTCTCAAGGTCGCAAAATAAAAAATCCCAAAAACATTCAAAACATACGAAAATCCCAAAAAAATTCAAAACATGTCAAAATCCCAAAACAGGTCAAAAAGTCAAAAAGTCAAAAACATAGTCATTATTCGAACTATGTCATCTCTAAGCTTTGACCGTAGGCAAGGGTGATATTTGATTATCCCCTGAGACATTTAGGTCAGTCTTTTAGGTGTCTGTTATGTTCATATTTTCATCTTGTAAATCTTGTTCGTGTTGTCAATCGAACTACGTGGTCTCTATGTGTATAATGTAGGCAAGGCTAATCTGTTGATCAGTCCCCGAGGCCCCTAGGATAGGTATTTATGTTAGGTCTTGATCGTCATGGTCGTGTCTCACCTTGGACTGGGGGAAAAATCCTACACTCACTAGGGGAAAATCAACTTTGAGCTTGAACCAACATGCAAACAGTCGTTGGACTAACATTACAAACACAAACTTCAAATGGATCGTGATCTTTTTGAATCAAGGGTTTATCACGTTAAACATGAAAGTTCAAATTGTTCTACTTTTATTTTTGTTATCATATCTCTCAAGTCCTCGATGATGTATCGAACTAGAGGAGCAAGGAGGAGTATGATTTTTCTTTGTCTGTTGTTTGTGAGTTTATCATTATTACTATGCAAGTTGTCATAAGACGTGCACTACAAATTATCACTGATGACATTTTGAATTTGCATAGGAAAAAGATTAACTCTTGTCTGTTTACGCAAGTAATGATCAGGTCATTTCGGTTTAATTATACTTAGATGCTTGTGTTAACTTGCAATTTTAAAACATCATGGAAGTAGTACTCAGGTCATCTTGGTCTAAATTATTCCATCGATGCTTGTACTTGCTTTCAACATTTTTAAAAGGCACAATGATGATAAAGAGCATGAAAAATTGGTTAATATGAATGACAACTTTTGAATACGAGATTTGCATAGTTAAGTTAGACTGCATTCATGTTAGTATTGCATGTGTATTTATGGGGTTTTTCAATGCTGAACCAATTTCACAATGGTGTCATCTCTATTATTAATGGATTGAGTACACTAGACATTAACCAAAAACACATCATTCTCATTTTGTTGCACATTAGTTGAATCATCATTTGCACATCTTAGAAAACATTCTCATCTCATTTACATTCATACATTTTTTCATAATATTTGCATTGGAAAATACAAAAGAAAATAATAAAGGGAATACATTGCATATCATCATCATCACATAGAAATAAAATACATTCATTACATTGCATATCATCATCATCACATAGAAATTAAATACATTCATTACATTGCATATCATCATCATCACATAGAAATTAAATACATTTATCACATTGCATATCATCATCATCACATAAGAAATTAAATACATTCACAAACATTGCATATCATAATCATCATAGGGAAATCAAATGCATCATATCATCATATCAAAATTTAGAACCTAATCATCATTGCATATCATATATCATCAAAAATGTCATAATGTCCAAGTATACAAGGATATCCAAAAGTAGGAGGAGATACATCAAAATCCACAAGGCACTGTATCATGGGAAATACATCATCAATCTCACAAAAGGTGTATACACAATGTCCAAGGAACATCACAAAATACTATGTCGAGCTCCCACCAGATGCTACTGGTCTCATGGAACTAGTACCTCCTCTACCTAATGAACTTGCACCTGGATCTCTCCTGTCTCCAGGAAATGACTACGTGACACCCGTGCTAGCAGTCCGAGTATGAGATATGCCAGAACGAGACTATATAAAACTCTCTCGTCACTCAGGAGGAACCAAATCATGATATTTACCTTTGTAAAACTGCAACTCCTAAGAAATGTGTCAGATCTCTTTGAAGAAATCCATTATACCTATAGATGGTGTCATCTGTTGTATCCTCTCGGAAATGGCCTCAACCTGCTCTGTCCGGTGTCTAAGGGAATCCCTCTCAGAAGTAAGTATCACCTGTTCCTGCAACTACTGAATCTGTTGCCTGTCTATTCCTCTAGCAGCTGTCAAAATATCAACCTGTGCCCGAAACTACACTAAATCATCTTGAAGTAACTCAATTTGTGCTTGAGCCTACACTATCTCACTCTGAAACAATTAACCCTCTACCTGCAAAGCCGCTATCTGTGTCAACTGCTGATGAGAGGGTATCCAAATCTAAATCCTAGGAAGTACCCTAAGGTACGGTAAGACTCCTCTTGTGCCTCAGAACTGCAAAATAAAATGGATGACTGTCATCTGCACCATCATCACTCTCCCCACCACCCACTACACCATCATCACTCTCCCCATCACCCACTACACCATCATCATTCTCCCCACCACCCTCTGCACCACCATCACCTCTACAACCACCCTCTGCACCACCATCACCCCTGCAAACACCCTCCCCACCATCATCACCATCCTCATCATCTCCTCCCTCTCCATCAACTGGCGGTACTGGCTCCTCTAGATGAGTAAATATAGGAAAGGGATGTGTGTGGAAGTACTTTGAATAATCCTTGGTCATCTTGACATCTGTAATATATGGAACATAATCCCATACGCCTAGTGTCAAGGTATAGTACTCTGTACAAGCTACCTCATATGATACACAAGGGCCCCACTCTAAAACATCATGTTGTCGACATGGATAATGGGAAAATCCTAGGGGCATCCCCTCAACCCGTCCAAACTGTCGACATACTCACAGATACAGGTATCGCTCAAGCACAACATGTGTCTACCCAATCAGATAGCGGGATAACAACATATACGACATCTCCAGCTGATCCTCTGGCCACTGCTCACAATCCAAGTATGGGCACCATGTGATAGTCTCCAAATCATCTAGAGCACGCTTCCAATAGGAAACCTTTCACAACTTATGCTGGAAATATGGACCACTGTAACAAAAAAAATAGGGTCTCCCTGGTGGTCGATGTCTCTCTCCCATGGGCTGAGTGATGGCTATATGCTCCCATGCCCATGTTTGCAGTAATGTGATGCCACATGATAGGCTCGTTGCCCTATAATAAACAACCTCATGAAAATCTCGGTATAAGTGGGCTAACATGCATGAGCCCCATGCATATCTGTTACCCTCAAGTGTCATCCGCGATAACACACGACCCCAACCTACTGAAAATCCCTTTGACCTATGATCAGGACAAAGGAATCCACCAATGAAACTGGAAAGCACACATGGAAAAGGATCATATCTGCTAACCATCTATGTCTAGGGAATTAATCGGCATGCCATGTGATCATCTCAGCATAACCTCCACAACACAGCTGTCCCGCCCTGCTCTATCTTATCATACACCACTATCTCTCCCATCACTGGGATCTGTAGAATATGATAGACATCCTCTGGAGTCACTGTCATCTCTCCCATGGCTAAGTGAAAGGTGTTATGGTCACTATTCCACCTCTCTGCCAATGTCGTAAGTAATCCTCTGTTGATCTGATACTGTGGGATATCTAATAAGGAGGTCAACCCACAATGTGTTGTAATATCCAAATTTGTTGCAAAAAAATGACGAACCACATTCCATGTCATCAGGAAACGTTCTTAAGACTGGAGTACCTTTGAATCTCCCTAATCAAAGCATGTTCAATCAAGATTATCAGTCAATCAATGTCATGTTCAATCAAGACTATCAGTTATTCAAGGTAATGTGCAGTTAATCAAATCAGGTTCAATTAGGACAATCAAATCAATCAGAACAATCACCAACTCAATCAATCAGGACAATCACTCCTATCATTGATCCTTTCCTATCATGAGGTCGATGTGCTATCACTCCTATCATCGATCCTCGCCTATCATGAGGTCGATATGCTATCAAACCATCATAGATCCTCGCCTATCATGAGGTCAATGTGCAATCAATCCTATTATCAACCCTCGCCTATCATGAGGTCGATGTGCAATCAATCCTATCATCGATCCTCACCTATCATGAGGTTGATATGTTATCAATCCTATCATCGTTCCTCGCCTATCATGAGGACGATATATCAATCATCACACTATCGATCCTCGCCTATCATGAGGTCGATATGCTGTCAATTCTATCATCGATCCTCACCTATCATGAGGTCGATATATCATTGGTTCTCTCATTTGATTCTCGGCTATCATGAGATCAAATCATCAACTATCTCTCAATCAAACAATGCACATCTCACAATCAGACTGAAATCAATCAAAAACATGACAAAGCAACGACTATTATGACTCAAAAACATCTTGCGAACATCATCACGAGGGCTTCCCGCAATCACACCTTCTTAAACGGGGAAAACCACGAGTTAAACCACCTAGAATCAACAAAGGTAAAAACTTTCCAAGGCAACAAGAGGTGCCATTTGGGACCCCAAAGGCACCAAAATAGAGTTTGAACCTTAAAAATCATGCTTTCTAGGCTTGCAAGAGGTGCCATTTGGGACCCCATAGGCGCCAAAATAGTGTTTGACTTCAAAAATATGAATTTCCAAGCTTACAAGAGGCACCACTTGGGACACCAAAGGTGCCAAAATAGTGTTGGAGCACAAAAAAATGAATTTCAAGCTTGCAAGAGGCGCCATTTGGGACCCCAAAAGCACCAAAACTCTCAAATGACACAAAAACTTGAATTTCAAGCTTTCCAAAGGTGCCATTTGGGACCCCAAAGGTGTGAAAACTATCAAACACACTCAAAAACACTTCAAAACGATAAAAACATCATCCAAACGTGCAACAATAACATCAAACGAGCTACAACACCTATCTACGATGTTCAAAAAACCATTAAAAGGCAAGAAAATGACTAACAAAGAGGTTTCTCGTAAAGCGTACCATAGGTCTAGAGGCAACAGGCTGATCAGGTTAGCGAAGACACTTGAAATGATGCTTGTGGTATGGGATCACCATCTTCCTCTAAGCTCTCCACTCTTCAACTTCTCCAAACTCCAAATGTGCAAATGAGTCCCATTTTAGTACTTTTTACCTTTTAAAGGGTAAAATGGAGGGAATTATGGTGGGATTTATATCTCATTTTTACCAAAAAGGAGTGGTAATTAATCAACACTATTCAAAGCAAGAGCTTGCAATGAACTTTCGAGAGATAAATCATCTCCGACATCAATTTCTCACTGAATCAACGTTGGATCATCGTCATAATCATCACAACACCAGCACATCATTACAACATTTCATTTTAACATCCACACATTTATGATTTATCTCTCGAGGGGGTATATATCCATCAATAACTAAAAATAAAAGTCTAGGACATCATCTGGGGCATTGTCTGGGGCATCGAAATCTTGCATTGTCTGGGGCATCAAAATCTTTTCTGAGCATCGACATCAAAATTTTCTTTGAAGCAACGTGTAAACACATCACTTCAAAGAGCCTGGGAAAAATGTATACACCTAAAAACGGTCATCACATTCGGTTAATTAAATACAACCTATTTGATTAATGCTTCAACTACATATAAATAAGGTCTTACTTTATTTATATTGTTCACTTTCCTTTTAATTCTCCAAAATCACATTCTTCTAAATAATTAAATAAAAAAAATACTCTTTAAACGTGTTTATTTAATTAATCTTCCTTAATCCTGATTAAGAATTAGAGCACATGCCTACTACATTTTCTTGTGCCACCTCACAAAGGTCACATGAAAATAAATAAGCGTAATTATTAATTAGAATTATCCTCACACACTTCCACCAATGGGAAAAGGCACATGGCTTTATTCCCCCACACTTCCAACAAATTTGGAGCACATGGGTCTTTGTTTCACACACTTGGGTCTCCCATACATTTGGCATGTTTCCAATTGGTCAAAGGATTCTCTCCACACACATGGCATGTTGTCTTTGGTCAAGGGGACAACATCCTGATTCCTTTCATCTCCACCGTCTATTCTTTCCCCTTCGAATCTAGAATGTTGATAGGTGCCACCTCACAAAATGCTTGAGAAACCCTATAAATACACCCTCTTGCCTTTGCATTTATCATCCACATTTGAAGTAAAGTTACTATGCAAGTTTTTCTTAGGAGCTTGGAGCATTCTTGGAGTCTTATAACTAGATTTTATATCATGTTTTATGTTGCATTCTCATCCTAGATTAACATATTACATCATAGTTGCATTTTATCATCCGGGCCATTACATCATAGTTGCATTTTAGATTAGTTTTCTTTTTTGTCGCATTTGAGCATATGCATAATCATGAATAATTCATTTTAGTTTCATATCATCTCACTCATCTCCACTTATTCATTTATCATCAACATCATCCTTCGTTTATCATTGTGTCCATTATCCTTTCCATTGTTTTGTTTCATTTAGAAGCATACCAATAATCATTCCAGCACACATTTGCACATAGAAATCATCTTAGCTTGCATATTAAGCATCAAATCTCATTTTCTAGGTTGTCATTTTAACAACCATTGTGCCCATAGAAATCTAAGGGCCAAATGGTTTAATAAATCCCTAGAAATAAAGGACAATGATACATATTTGAAAGGTTTGATTGCATTACAAATAGAGTAGTTTACTTGATCAAACTTTGAATGTAAACTGTTTCATTAAGGTTTGTCTTGACATTAAATCTCTCCACATTCGACACATGCACAATATCTGAAGGTACATTTGATACTATTCCTACATGGTTTCTGAGTGGTTTAGGGATGCTTGTGCACCTGTAGAGAGGACCTCATGTTTTTTTTATTGATTATGTCTGATAAAATATGAGCATGCATTATCGTGTGACCTTTGGCCATGTGGTGCATGACCAGTGCATATTTTTTTGTGAGGAACATTGGCATGAAATGTATGGATTTGTGTGTTCATGCCACAAAGCACATGTGAAGGGCTATTATTATATTTGTGTTTTTGTAGTGTGGCATTGACATGTCTTTTCTATGAGGTGAATTTCCATTCCATGTGGAGCTCTTTTGTGTTCATACAACAAAGAACAAATGAAGGAATATTTTGATATCCATTAGTGAGACTTACCTCCTTCCTTATTTGGTGGATTAATGTTAGTCACATTGTGATGTAATGTGTAATTTTGAGGAGTGTGAACTTTCTTTTAGTTAGTGGTGATCTTTTATCTTGCTTATGTAGGTCAACAATGTTATTTTATCTTGTCTGAATTAGTTTAGACACATTTTGTCAATTTCTACTTTCATGTACTCTTGTGGTTACACTTGATTTAGTGTTAGAATTGAGTACATTTATTTTCATTGTTGAAATTGAAATCTTTTTCTTTTGGTATTTATGATTTTGTAATGGCTAATCTAGACTATTTTTGCTTGCAAGTGTTTATCTTGTATTATGATGTTATTCCTCACTCACCATGTCAATGGAGATGACCTCTAATTGAGTGTATATAAGGAATTAGAAAAAGTGAAACTTTTGAGGATGAGAGTAAGTATGGGTTGTATGGGAAACTATGATCCACTTAAATTTCTAGTGATGTTATCCTTGATTACTATCTCTTGGAGGCTAACCCCCTTACACAAAAAAGTGGTATGTCTCTTGTGGAATTGTATGGAGGCTCACCTACGTGCGCATGGACCTAATAAAATCATTTAATGTGATTATTGACACTATTTATTAGTTACTAGGTACTTGGTGATGATTATGGCATATTTGTGAATTATTTGTATTTCAGTATCGCTACATATGTGTTGTTGCTATTATTTTAACATGAATTATAATGTGTGAATTATTTTATCTATATGGGAGTGTGATTAATGATTATGATAATTTTTTATGTTTTGAAATCTAATCAATAAAATATTACTTTGGGAAAATAATTATACTTTTATAGTATTGGATATTTCATGCTTTATATTCTATTTAGTAGTTGATTGTCTATATTATTGCCTATCTTTTAGGTGATTTTTGGTTGCCTCGATTTTTTTGTGAGAAAGTTTCAAATGTGGTGTTGTCATCCTACTCCCAATGAGTTCCAAGAGTAAACTAACCCCTATGGGGAGGATGTAATTCCCACCTATTCCTTGCCTTGAGATATTTATTTCAACATTGTATTTTGTGCAAAATTCTCTAAGAGATTATTGATGTTTATCTTCACTATCTTCATTGTTAAATATTATTGTAAAATATTGGATGCATTAAAGGTGTGAGAGCCTTATGTGTGACGTTGTGAATGCCATTCTTGAATTATGTTGTGTATTTTGAGATTCTTGTGATATCATTATGGTTAGATTTTTCAGTAGGTCTACTTGGCTCCATTATAGATATAATTATTCATGTTGTGAATAGATGCTATATATATTGATTGTGTGATTTTGGATGCACTAATTTACATGTTATATGATGATTTACCGTGTTGGGAGATTATGTTGTGCTTCAACTATTATATATTGAGAAGACATGCTTGACATGTACATTGAGTATGTACGTGGGTGAAGCCATAATAGTGGTTTACAATTTGATGGAGGAAGGAAAATTGAGAAAAAATGACCCCATGGCAAAAAAATTGGTTTTAGGGGTTCGCATGAACCTACATGTTCGACCGAACCATAAAGGGGTTCGACTGAACTAGGGTTCGGCGAACCCATTAACTATTGGGCCCACATTTCCCAAAAACAAAGGAAAAATGCATATTAGTGGGGGTTCGAATGAACCCTGGTTCGCTAGAACCCCCCTGGTTCTAGCGAACCCCCTTTTTCCCTAATTTTTTAATTTGTTCACACAAAAAACCTAAAATTTTATGCTTTCAAGCTCCGGTTGGGGATGAAAATGGGGGAATATTTAGAAACCAAACTTGGAATCGAGTAGCCTTCAGAACGAGCTATCCAATGAATATAATTTTAGTATGTTTTGGTTTTATTATCTATCTGTTTTTTAAGTTTTATTAAATATAGGTTTTTCATCGAAAACAAAATCTATTCTGCACAAGTGGAAAAATAGAAGATTATAAAAAAAAAAATTAAAAATATGAGTGCACTAGATATTGAAGTCCTTGATCCAACAAAAAAGAGAAGAATTTCGATACATACAGTAAAATTTATGCATTATACGGTCGCGCTATGTCTGAATTGTCATTTGATTGACTTCTAAACTTGATTAAAGAAAAAATATTCAATAAAAAGCTATCTAACCAAGTGGAAGCACTAGATATCGGAGTTAGAAATCTAAATTTGAAAGAATTGGAATTTTATCCTTCATGGAAAAAAAGTTATGCATTATATGCGTCACTTTTTTTTAAAATGCTATTTTGATTTTTTTTTTTTTTGTGGGAGATGGAAAAGAAGTGCAATTTGATTCCAAAAAATTGAAAAAAATATTTTTAGAATCTACAGACAAAATGTGACAAGACTCTAGTTTACATCATCTTCAAATTCCTTACGGTTTAATCGCTATAGGTGCCCGAATGTGGAGATTGTGTTAAAAAAAAAAATATCAGTGTCCAGTTTGGCCAAAAAGTGTAAACCACTATTATGGGATCACCCAGGTGCATGGTTTTTTCCCCACTTGAATATGTGGGCCTGATTTATTCCCCAACGGTGGTTATTTTAGAGATATCACATTGGGCCTTGTTCATATTGTGTTCCCTATTGTACGTGGATTGAGTATGAGATGTGTCATGTATGACTTCAATGTAAACTCATATCTAAATTGGAGGTGATTCTAGAGTGCATTCGTGTTGTGGATTACCTACAATTGTGTGTTTTTAATTTAATAGTTTAGTTCCATTTTTTGTGCATAAATATGTGTTGAAGAATTAATAATTGTATTCTAATTGGTTAAAAAAAATTGTGAGATTTGGGAAAAGGGAAATAACATTTTAAGTTAATTACACTAGGAATTATATTTTAATTAGTTGCAATTATTATTTATAACAAAAATATTTCATTAGAATATGAAAGTATTTAATAATTTTTTTTTAAAAAAATTAAAATTGTAAAAGGAAATGAATTGACAATTTTAAATTATCATGAAATATATTTTTGGAAAAAAGGGAATTAAATTGTAAATAAAGCAAATAGAAAATGTGAAATATAGAAAAGGGCATATGAAAAAGAAACTTGGGGATTTTTTTTCATTCATACAATTTTAGAAAAATATCTCTCAAAACCCTCTCCTTTGAAAAATTAAAAATAGGTGTATTGGGATTTCTTGGGATTTTATGTGTAATGCCCCCCCGCCAAGGAACCCCAGAGGACAACACTAACTAGGTCAAATTGATGGAACAATTTAAAAAAAAAAACAAATAACTATAGAATGCATAATATAACATGATAAACTAAACCTAGGTCCTCTAAGGTTCCTCGACTAGATGCTACTTGTAGTACCCCTCCATTTTGCTTATGTTTTTCGATAGTATGTTTCACTTTGATAGACCCTGATATTTTGTTTTGATGTATTTGATTGCTGACAGTAGAGCGATTGTGGATTTATTTTATGATGTGATGATACACTGTTGGTGGTGATTATTTCTGACATGCTTTATGTTAGCATAGATGTTTACTTCAGATGTTATTGCTATATATGCTTATGGTAGATTAATTGATAATTATCTTGTCAGTTTGATGTGATATTGTATTGGTGAGGAGAACGGAGTTGCATCACTCGCTTGCGAGTGCCCTGCGATTTCTTTGATTATCTCTTCACGGTGTGTTTGAATCATGAATTATATACATGTATGTTATATGTCTGATTGCAGGATTGCAGGTACATGACACCGACTCCACCTAGTTTCATAGGTCTGAGCGTGTCCAAGCTCAACAGTAATGTTGATTGGGAGATAGTAACGAGGTTTTTCCTAGTCTAGCCTCAAACCTAGTCACAGTATGTCATTAGTTTAGGTATGGTATGTTTGGTTGTCACGCCTATGTTTACCTTGTTATTTGTTAAGCAAGGTTTATTTTGTGAGTTTAATGTTAGATTAATGTTCCTTTTAATTTAGTGCTTATTTAATTAATTTTAAATATTGTAGATAAAGGTTTCTTATTTTATTTAATTAATTAAATTAGTTTATTTGGTAAGATAATTTAATCATTGTGATTAAAGTTATTTTATTAAATAAATTAATTAATTGGTTAAATTTCCTATTATTGAGTGAAAAGATTAAATATTCTTTAATTTTTTTTTTTTGTGAAATGGAATTTTAAATATGTATTAAAATAAAAATGAAATTAATTTTGAATTCTTCAATTCAATAAAATAAAATAAATTCTTGATAATTGTTAGAAGAAAATATCCGTGAGTTTGATAGAAGATATTTTCTTGATTTTCCATGTGTGTTAGTTGAATTAAATGCAAATTCTTATTGAGGATTTTCTCGGAGAGAATATTGCCAGATTTGGAAAAAGGCAAGAAGGGACTTCACAGAAAAGAAAAGGAACAGAGTATTGCTGGAAAATTTGTGATTTCTTTTGGGTTTTGATTTTAAAATTTTGGAAGAAGATCTGGGATTATTTCTGGTACAATAATTTGCATTCTTTTGGAAAGTGGAGATTTAAAAAAGGCTTTGGAGATTGCACGCAGTAGACAAAGCTTTTTTTGAACTGTCTATTCTTCAAGCTATAGGAATACAAGTTCTTTGCTATTTATTTATTTAGTTTTGTGATTTGAAAAGATTGTCTGTATAAAGATTTAAATTTCTAGTTTTGTTAATTTGTAAGAATTAAAAGATTGCCTATAGAAGAATATTTGATTGAAGCTTTTGTACTTCTCGGTAAATTTTTGTTAAAAATATTATGTAGAAAATTTGTTACCTCTCAGTGTTAAATTTCGAAGCAAAATTTTATAGTAAAATCACAGGGCAACACACAAGGTTATTGTAAAACAATAGAGAACAAAAGAAATCTCAGTAGGTTTATAAATGAAGTTCTTTGTTAAATTTGGGAAAAACAGAAACCTCTGGGAAGAACTTTGCTAAACTTTTCCTATAGAAAAGATTTTGAGAATTTGAATTGAAACCCTGTTGAAAATAATTGCCCAATTATAGTATTTTTATTTATTGATTAAAATTATATATATATTTATATATGTATATGTACAAATGATATATATACATATACATATACAAATATATATATATATAACATTTTAATTTGGTAAAGTTGCAATGTTGAATTCCTTTTAAAAATTGTCGTACACGATTTTTAAATCGCAGTATTTTTTTGGGTTTTGAATAAAATAAACATTTTTAAAAAATTGAGAATGGGAGGCATAGGGGGGGCGCTACCCCCACGACCGACCCCATAAGGGAGCCGGCTGTGAGGGTAGTGCCTAGTGCTGCCTGCACAACCGCACCCCCATTAAGGGGTTCGGCTGTGTATGGCATCCGACCCCCTGCCCGTATATTATTACATTTATTTATTTTGTTTTTAATCTTTTGTTTATATATTATATATATATATTATATATTATTTTTAATATATATTATATATATATATATTCATAAAATTTATAATTTGTTTAAAATAATAATGTTACAATATATATTTATTTAAATAATTATTCAAGTATAATGATTTGAATGTGAGTATATTTAAATGTATTAAATATTGTTGTTTAGTATATGAAAATCATAAATAGATATTTTTATAATGAAATGTATTATGTTAAGAAATTGAAAATTTCATTATAATGCATGAATGTGGATTTGGAATCATATGTTAGTTTTAATTTTCATATTGATTGAAAAATGGATTATATTTTAGTCGATTAATATCATGCTTTGAGTTATTGATTTGATCGGATTTAGTAAATCCTAATATTAGATTCTTATTGTGCCTGAATTGTTTTAAATTGTTTTTTTTTTTACTCTTATTGGGAAAATTGGGATTATACGGGATTATAAGTCTTCCAGATAAGTTTGTTTAATGTGGGAGTTGATATTTGTATAAAATACAATCCTTTGAGTTAACTAGGGTAGTGCACATGG
Organism: Sequoia sempervirens; assembly: GCA_007258455.2. NCBI lineage: Eukaryota > Viridiplantae > Streptophyta > Pinopsida > Cupressales > Cupressaceae > Sequoia > Sequoia sempervirens. The sequence goes on along the minus strand of VDFB02270651.1, from coordinate 646,614,551 downwards.
TTCTATTCGATTTTTAGACACCTAGTTTTATGAATAGGTTGTGATGTTTGTTGTTATATGTTTGTCATTTGATGTTGGTTTGTGTGCACCTTGTCTACCCTTAGTTAGTGGAATTAGTTTCCTTGTGTTATTAATAGGGGAGTTTCTCTTTATGAGGGCCGACACACAAAGTGGTGCTAGGGTAACTCATGTAGAGTTAGTTAATCAGTGAAAACTAAATCAACACATTAGGTAGTCTAAAACCTTTAACTAGATTAACTAAGCCTCACTCATGGAATCAAGGGATAGTTCAGACTTGGGAATGAGTCGAGAAGGCCTGGAATGGAAAAATCGATATCTAGTCAATATGAAAGATATTTGATTCCACAGCAGTGTGCATGTGGGGTCGGGTTTCGTAAGAGGTTACCAGGGTAACCCAAGATGGGGGCCGAAACCTAAGAAGAAACGCCTGGGTAACCTATGCAACATTGTGATGACACTCCACCTATAATAACAGTATCCTTGTGAGCTTAGTGTATTTGATTCTTTAGTTCTACAAGCAATGTAACTATTAAGTTAAGTTGGTACTTGTATAGTTTTGTCTTTGGTTTCATTTGTGTCTAGGTTTTGTAGGTTATGTCTAGGGAACCTTTTTACTATCTCCTAGCATGGGGGGTGGGCCTACAGGTACCACTTGGTTGGGTGGAACGTGCACCTTACACTGTTGAGTCCCCAGTTCTTGTTCGTGGCGACGAGTACTTCTTGGATGGTGAGCTCATGTGTGAAAATGTACTTTCTTATTTGTATCAATGGAAACCTTATTCATGTATCACTCCTCAATTGTAATTGGGGAGAACTTTTGTAATATGTAATTGTACACTTTTGTATGACCTACCTCATTTGGAAATGAGTATTGTAAATGTTATTATAAATGCAATGTAAAGAAAGAATCATATTTTTTCTTTATATCTTTAATGATGTAATTTAATTGTTAATGAATGTATGCTCTTAAGTTTATGAGAATTAAATACATGCTATGCTTTGTTACTTTTGTTATCTATGGGATTTACATGTAGTGTGTCGTCGCGTTTCTTAGGGAATGTTTGCATTAGTAAAGTTCATGTTTACACTTTTAAAAAAAAATTTATTACACTTTCATAGTCAATGCAACATTCTTTAGGTTACAAGACGGGGCATTACACTACTCACAAAACTAATAAACAAGATAACTAGAAGCATTTCATTAACAATAAAAGATAACATGATGGATATAACATGCTAGGTTCATTTTAAAGCACCAAATTAAATGATCCTACATTACTTACTTCCATAATATGACAACTAATAATCAAACATTACAAATCATTTTCTAGCTAACTATCATATCAATGATGCATTACTTTACAATACTCTTCCCAAGAAGAAATCATAAATAATTGTTACATCATTACAATAACTACATCAATGCTTCCCTTAGTGCATGTGGGAAGATTACATAAGATTACATTAAAAGATACAACTGAATTTATATTTAATTCAAAATTCAATTACATGATAGGAAGTATTCTCAAACTGGAACTGGAATCCATAGTGTAATGACTAATCACCACACTCACAAATATGCAAAAAGAATAGCCAATAGAGAAAAAACACCAACCTCCCAACCATGTGGAACCCTAAGGTCCATCCCCCATGCTAGGATATAACACAAGGTCACACATCCAACAAACAAATAGGAAAGCAATATGCTAACATAAATAAGGGGTTAAAAATGACACCATTAACAACACTTACATCACTTCTAGAGGCACTCACACAACAGAAAGAGGAAATACAACTAGGGATTTCTAGACTGCAATAGGGAGGAGTGTCATTGCATGGTCTTAGCATGGGTTGTCCTGGCAATCTCTCACTAGACCCCGTCCCCCATCTATAGTTGTCCTAGTAAGCCTCTCACTAGGTCCTGGCCCCATAGGGTGACACATGCAAAACCAACATTCCTTTTGTGGGGACAAGGAAGTTGATCTTTCCAACCAAGCCTTCTCAACCCATCCTTAGCCTATATGAGAACTATAGGAAATGGGAGTGGCATCCATTATCTTATTTAATGTGAATTCTACCCATCCCCCTAATTCATTATTAAAGTTATCACTAGATTAAGAAACCCTCCAATGGGTTATCCTAGACACCACTTTAGGTTCCGGCCCCCATTGAAAGCCACCCCCCCTACTTGCAACTAGTAAACCCTACACAGAGCAAGACATTTTCCATCTTGCACACTTATCACAATCACATGAATCCATACATAGATAGGAAGAAACACCCTTAGGGTTTTCATTTCACACAATACACATGACCCACAACATAGCCAAACCACTTCCAAGATTAAACAATCTTATGGACTGTACATACAATATACCCCCTTATAGGCCTCTGGAAACCAACATACTAAACACACTTCCCAATAACATTGAACCTTACACGAACTTTACACAAATGACACCCAACTTTTAACAATACATAAACACTGAACCCAATAATAAAAAAACAAACAATTAATCATAGCATTATAACCATAAAGATATTCCCTTAAATAAGGGATTATTTTCACTTCCTTACCACTCATTTTACTTAACCACTTAGTTCAAATTAATAGATTATTTACTACAAATAACTATATTTAATGGTAACTATGTCATTAACAAAAAAATCATCTCTATGGAACTAGTTAATATGAAACCCTAATATTAAAATTATAACTTTAATGAAATACTATAATAATAATATTCTAATTAAGTAGTTCACATAGCGATTCTATCAATCAACTATTAGATAATTATACAATAATCAACATTCACTTTCTAATTAATTAACAAAGAGTAATCTAAATCATTTAACATTTAATCAGAATCTTTTAAATTAAATAATCTATCCCTAATATTTTACCCTCACTTAATTTTAACATTCCCTAGACTTTTACGTTACGCAAAATTTATTGTCGATAATTAATCTCCCACTAAACTCACTTTTATCCAAATTTTATCAAAGACACTTGGACCTAAACTTAACTATTTAAATGTAATTGAATCAACCAAAACTAAGGGGATGAATAATCAAATAAAATGTTTATGGAATTTCAGTTTACATTTATTTATAATTAAATGTTCTATATATATTTATGACTATTATAAACATATAAATAAATTGTTCCAGCTAAATTAAAATGCATATTGCAATAACTACCTTAATAATATGAGTAAAATAATAACATGAAGAATAAAATGGATTAATTTGAAGAAACACAACTAATTAAAACAACTAATTAATCGAATTGAATAAAAGTTAAAGATTAACTACTTGAACTTAAAACTTATGTAATGTCAAGGGAGAAGTAACAAAAGTGATGAAGGCGTGTTTGCATCATCTATACAAAGGATTTGTTGACCTCAAATTAGATTATATATATATATATATATATATATATATATATATATATATATATATATATATATATATATATATATATATATATATTACTAAATAGATATTACTTTAACTAATTTAACAATTCGTTGGTTAGGAGGAAATATGATACTATTAACGTTTCTATTCATCAAATACCAAGGTCACTTATTATTCTTAGTGTCAATTCAAGCAAGACAACCAAAAAGACGTTACACTATTTACTAAATAAATATACAATAAGGGATATAAGGTATGAAGAGCAAGATTAATAGCATACTACCATATTAGAGAGAATACTAATATAATCACATTCGTTGTCCAATCAAGAAGAATAAATTTAATCTAAATTTAATTTAGATAATAACTTTTTGATAATAAATAGAATAAGACGATGGAAGATAAAAGTTGGTTTCAATACCAAACAATCTGACTTCCTGATTACTAATATTAGTGAAACTATGTAAATGTAAATTCATTTATCTAATTTAACGAACCCTAACTCTCAATTATATGGAATAAATCAATTCAATTTAATTATTTACCCAATTCATTTATCTATTACAAATTAAATACTTTAACCATAACTATCCAATTTAGAACTTGTATTAAATAACATTTTTACTTCTTCATTGTCATATAATCTCATATATATATATATATAATTCTTTTACTATTTATCAAAATACAGCGAATGGAGGGAAAATTATAGCGTGAATTAAAGAAATGCCAAAGGTCGTGTCTTATCGTATGCCTGAGGAAGAAAACCAAAGATGCTATGGCTATAGGTAATAAGAAGGAAATCACAAAATATGCATTGTTACACAGTGTGAATCGAACCTCCAACCTTTCTCAAATTTCTCGGATCGTTCCTTGGACAGGAAAGTCAATATATATACACATATAGAGAGAGAGTATTCAAACTATTCAATTCAATGCAGGTACCAACTAATCTCTATTTATGCAATTCTTTTTGCAGTGTCTATAGAAACCCAACTGTAGGGTTGTCTCTGCGATTCTCATCCGACAGAGAGGTTGCTAGTTCAAATTCCGCAAGTAGCATCCCCGATGAAAATAGGCGCCGTTTGAGTAATAGACGAGCTTCCATGGAAATTGTTTAAAGGTGCGCAGGTGAAGGTGACAGAGGGGTTGTGTGGGAAAAAATACATAAGCCAGAACTGGGAGGTTTATAAACTTGCTAAGGTCATTTCCACTGTTTCTCTACAGGACATTCTGCCATGACGCCCCAACCAAGGTAGCCGAAAAATGTTGATTAAATCTTATTCTGGAAAGCCAACGAAACTCCGCAGAAACCCGGTGAGAACCACACTAATGACCAAGGGCCAAGGCTTGGAAAGTAATATTTCAAGTAGGCGTTGCCTTTCAAGGATTAAAGTAGCAGTATTTTGGTCAAGACAACCACAGTACAGATCACAGTTTGAAGTGAGAAGGAAATATGATGAAGATAATGGCTAAGAAATGTATTTTTATCATCGTCACCCATTCTCATGATGAACCACAGACCTACAAAGTGTACTCTTATATTGTTCATTATTGGATATTTGCAACATCTTGCAACCATGTTTTAGGCTCGATTGAGATCCATCTAAACCTAGAATTGATTTGGGGATGCAACAATAACTCATTTTGACAGCCACCTGAGAAAGCCATTAACTATAACAAATGTGTTGAACTGGGGTCACGGACTATGGTGGAACAATTTTGGATACTCTTTAAACTATTTAGATATTCCTGTTGGCTAAAGATACAATTCATTTGCACAAAAAATTGCAACCACAATGCAGTGTTAAACAAAAACCATTCCCAAGAATTTAGAACTATGTCTGGTATCTCGGCCTACATAGAGATTTCGAGGCTTCTCAATTAGATAGAGAACCTTGAAGGAACCTGTTTGGTATAAATTACATAACTAGAAATGCCTATTTAGGTAATCAATACTAAAGAGAGAGGTCTGTGTAAAGATTTCACCTTGGCACAATGCAAAAGTGAGAAACCCATTAAAATCACTCATAAAGGCGAGGTGGCTATTATTACGGCATGCACATGCAAAACTTCTAGACTAAGAATAGGATCTCGATGACAAGAAGATGTGAATTTCCAATTTTATTCAAATGCAAGCAATTAATCTCAATAAGGTATATCATTATTAAAATTCATGTACCTCTTATTACTGCAAATGGACAACGAGTAAGTTGGGATTAATACCTGGATATCCCGTACCGATTTGCCAATTTCCTAGGACAGTATTGGAATTTACCTCCCCCATATTCAGGCGCCTCGTTCTCCTTCCTTCCTCCCAATTCAAAATCCAAATTCTCAAAAACACCATTCCCAGCATAATCAACAATAAGAAATTTTTTAGACAAATTTTCTCTCCCAAAAGTACCGAACGAAAATCCCCCAAAACCAAAATATTTATAGGAAGAAAAAGGATGTCTGTTGCATGAGAATTCCAAAACTATCCCAACTGACTATAAAACGGATTAAATTTAATTTTAAATTTATTAAATCAATAATTAAAAGTATTTCATTTAAAAAATCTTAATTTGGGTAAATATGATGAATGCCCAAATTCACACAAACGGGTAAAACCATTTACCCACATTTACGCACACCTTATAATTAATTAAATAACCTGACTTTATAATATTCTATTTATTTACCATATTATTATTATTTATTAATTATAATATTACACTATAAATTTATTTTATTATTGATTATGATTATATATTTATATATATATTTATCAAAGTATATCTTTTACTTATCAATTTATTTTAATGCATAAGATAACCAAAGGAATATTATCAACAATTGAATTAAATAAAAACCAAATGTCAAATATGTAATGCCCCTCCCCAATTCACCCTGTTGGTCGGTCCGTCAGTTTTGTTGTGGTTTTCTTGTCGACTTCACTTGATGGATAGGTATTGCTTGGTGTTTTGGTAATTATAAAATAAATAAGTAATAAATAAAATTGCATGTGGGCAGTTTAAGTAATAAATATCAAAATTAATGGGAAAAATGAATAAGTGAGATTCTTTAGTTACAAATTCTAAATTTAGAGCATGCAGTTTAAAAACCGTTAATTATCATCTTGGAGAGAACAATCTCTCTAGCATGGGTGCCATATGGGTATCAATATCTGCAGGCTATCATAGCTTTGAATCTCCTGAAGCAGGAATCATTATGATTGAGAGGCTGGGGATATCGTAGCAATATGGGTGCTCCTTTCACCACCAACATCTCTCAGATCTCATTCAGGAATATTGTGGAGCCAAGTAGGTTTTTACTACTTATCTTTCTTAAAAGCAATTGCAATACATATGCAAATGATGGCGTTGATTACGTAAATTGAAATTTCCTGCATTTACCTTGATTTGATCTATGGTTGAGTTTTATTATCCTTAAATAACAGTTTAGATAAAACAATGATAGTCAAACCCTCTGAATCGATGCCCTTTATTTAACAGATAACAGAAGAATTAAATTGTAGAATAAAATGCCATAGACTAAACCACAGAGTTAATGTATTCAATTAGTAGATAACAATAAAACTTTTTAACTAGATATTATTGCATTCCTTGAGATAGAGACCATATACACCCGCCATTTGTATTTGCTTGAAAGTTTCTAAAACTTATTCTTTAACTCCTGTTATGCGCCCTCTCTTCACCTCATGTGTTCAAATTTTGGTTGCTAGTATTATGCAATTGTTGCATTCATAGCATGCAATTGACTTTTCTCCTATCATCACTATTTGATGAGCTTTGAACAATGAAATTTGCCATCCTCTGTTTGCATCCAAAGGAAGCTGGAGTTTATAATATCTGATAAACATAAATAAGGTAGCACCATTGGAAATACTCAGTCTATATTCATATATGATAGAGATTCGATCTAACTACTTGTTTTGGTAATTCTAAACTTATAGGATTTAAAGAACTCATTTAATGGTTAGGTTTCGATTTATACCATGGATTCTCGATGCCTCTTCTTCAAAATCGAATGTTGTGAGTTTGGATAGGGAGGCATAGTATATGCTTGTCAATTGAATTTTGAATGGCGCAAACATTCGCTACCCTAACTCTATTTTGTGAAGTTTCTGAGTTTGGTCAAGTTTCTTTTTAGTATTCTATTGCTTTTTACTGTGTTTTGGCAAATGCTTATTACCTTGATATTTGATGGTTGCCCTTATCCTGCTTCATGATCCATTTTTGCCATGGGTCGGGGGTTTGTTAGAATATTGCACTTTCCCTTGTTGTCACTTGATCTGGCTACTTCCTAACTCTTGTAAACAAATCCATTGTGAACATACCTTGCAATCATGGAAACTCATGATATCTCACTTCTTTGAGGTAGTTTTGAAATGTTCACTTTCCTTATCTATGCCTTAGCATATCTAATAAGGCACTTGAAACTATAATTTATGACAAAAGATCGCTATTGTTTTTGGATGTCCCTTCAATGGTTCTAGTAACCGATCAGGTGCACATCATTTTATGAGCCTAATTATTAGTTTATTTCATTTGGAATCACCAATAGTTTACTCATGAATGCGGTCTACTAGTTTGTCACCTCCTTGGTTTTTGGTTTGAATGAATAAAGTAGAGACTATCATTGGGTCCCTGCTTAATGTGTCTCTCTCTTTGTATTGCATATTCTGAAGGCTTAGTTAAATGTTGATTCGAAGATCATACTTTTACTATTCACTCAGTAATGGGTTAATCTAGATATACTTACTATATGTTGTAAATGTCGTTAATCTTGTTTTGGGCTTTCATTGCAATAAGCATATTGCATGCTTGTAATCAGTAATTGCTACGTGTATGCTCTCCCTTATATTCGATGAATATAACTAAAGGTAGGATTCGAGTTGGATATATATACATATATCTGTTTTCTCCTTTTAACGTAATATGCTACTATCACAGTGCAAAACAACATTCTGACTATACTATGAACCATATATATTTATATACATATAGGTTTTAGCAAAGAAATAATTTTGTCCTTATGACTAATCAATTATGTTAGATATAAATTGTGAAATTCAATAGAGAAATTGACTTATTTATAATTAGTTATTGGAAGGATTGTAATTAGATTTTTCTAAATAGGAAATTTGGATTGTCTTCTATTAGATAAAGAGTGTTGATTGTTTTAAAGATTATGTAATAATTAAATCACAAATTAACCACGTAATTGGCTATTCATTAAGCTTAAATAGGTATCCGCCCGGGCATAGAAGAAATAATAGACTTGTTGAATAGGTACCGACTATGCATAGGAAGAACGATAGATTTATTTAAATGTTAATGTTAGGAAATTATTCCCCTATATAGCTATGAAGGTATTGGCCTCCATAATATCGTGAAAATAGTACCATTATTTTATTCTTTTCCTTGTGTAAAAATTTGTCTTTGGAATAGTGGATTCTAGATATAAACATGAGACCAAAATGAAGAATGACTCAATCCAACGTTTATATACCATCTTTATGAAATAAACATGGATTAGACCATTTGAGCCATAAATTGTTAGGTGTAAACATAATTTTATGATTTGAGTCATTATGAAGTAAATAGATATCAGTCTCTCAACCTTATAAGAGATCGAGAGTAATGGATGTGCTATTAACATGTATACTTGTGTATGTATATGTAAATAAACTATGACGTGAGTAGGTATCTCATATAAAATCAAATGTAAAGAGTATAAAATTCCTTGTCTATAGATATGTCAACAACAAGCAAAAAATACATATCAATATGTAGAATTGTTAATAAGCTAATAATATAGATACTTTCACTTGTAAATCAATTGATTAGGTAGATAAGTAATTGGAAAATTATGAGTTACACATAGGTATCAGAGCTTTGAATATTATGAATAATGCTTTGACTATTATAAATAATGTGTCTTGTTAAGTGAAATGGGTTATATCTGCTTACTATGGAATTGAGATAAATACATGTATATGTATACATGTATGTGTATGGTGTTTTCTTGCAAAAGTATGTTGTTTCCCTTATTTCTAATTGAACATACCAGTTGAATAGATGAAATAGAGGAAAATTTGGATAGGGAAGAATTGATACATTTGTAATTAAACAAATGAAAGATTAGTTTATGAGGAAATAGATTATCTTTTGTTTAAGATGAATAGTTAGGAACTTGAAGTGGTTGCATTGTAAATCCTTCCTGTATTCCATGCTTATTTTATGGGGATGAGTTATTTGTGTCAGGTAATATGTATGCTTCTTGAAATGGGAATGATTGTGGGCTATATTTAAATGTTTAAGTAATTGTGTGGGGTGGATATTGGAAGTCTTCCGGAGGTTGGGGGAAATATGTTGGCATGTAAGGATTCTTGATGGTTAAGGTCATTGATGCCACAACTTGCATCATTTAATTAATTCTTTTATTGAACCGGGTGTGTCTCAGAGCAATATGCGATAAGGATAGTTGTCACAGATTCTTTTTGGGGGGTTTGCACTGTAAACAACGACTTCAGGTATCGTTTTTCCTACTTCAGGAGCTTTCAGGAGCTAAACTGTAGCGACTGATTCCTACGATTTAAATCTACTTTAACTTCTAATTTAAAATTCTACTGACTTAATTTTGACTTTATTGACTTTGATTTAGACCAATTCATGGAGACAATTAATGGTTACTTTAATCCTTAATCTAAAATTCAAAATTCAAAATTAATTCTATTTTTCTTTAAAAGAAATCCATAACTTAATTGCTGGAAAGTAAATGCTATTTTAAGAGCAGAAATGAATTGCGGGAAAAAGATGATTATTCTAAAAAGCATAAAGACTAATCTCCATGAATAGATTTTGAACATAATTCAACTCCATCTTTCCATCAATTCCTAACATTGCTTTAATGAAGCCTAATGAACAAACGTTAATTCTAATTGATTCAAACAGTATCTAAACCTAATTTATAAAAGAAACTTGTTCAACAACTCCAATGGTTCAATTTAACATTTCTCATAAAAAAATCTAAACATTCAAACTATTCAATCTTAACCATAATAACTGAAACTTTGAAACACAATTGTAAACAAATTATCTGTTCTTAACATTTACCAATATAGAAGATGATTTTAACGATTGAACAATTCAAAATCAGTTTCTACTACAGATTTTAATATCAGAAAATAACAACACTTCACAAAAATACCATAAGATTGTTCCAAAGGTTGAGCGGGCCCTGCTCTTCCTTGGGTAAGATCCTTCAACACAGTCAATTAAAATACCATAAGATTGTTCCAAAGGTTGAGCGGGCCCTGCTCTTCCTCAGGTAAGATCCTTCAACACAGTCAATTAATTAACTTCTTGCTTCCTTTCTCATTGATCAAAAGTAGAACGCAAAACAAAGTATTGCTTGATTAAAGAAATTCTAATTGCAAATTATCTAACTTCTAACTAAAACCAAAATGTGGATATTTATAAAGTATCCTTATTAGATTCTAACATGGTGTTAACTGCCAAAAATTAAGGTGACCATCTATGGATTACAAAATGAAACTAAAAATAGAACTAAAGTTGACTATGGAGGACTATGCCAGAACTACGCTAGATTGGCGCTGGAAGTAAAAGTTCCTCAACTGACTATGAATAAGTCGGTTCAGATTTTGAGTGACTTATCATCCAACAGGGCCTATCTATGGTGTAGTCATTCCTTAGGATTAGATAGAGAGTTTAACCGTCTCATCAATCTTTAAGATACCCTCTTAAAAACCCTTATGAAAAGGACAACAATCATGGCAATAAAGATTAATGCAACATAATCATCTCATCCAATGTCATCATAAAGCAACACATTTAACATAAGCTATCACTTCCAAAATATCCACTAATTTAGTTGAACATAAAGTAAAATAAGAAAATATGTTAATCTATTGTCTACCGCCAGTTATGTCAATTAACAATAAAAACAAGTATTTTTAAACATAAAAATCCTTAAATGAAAGTATTTTAATCTCCCATCATTTTCTCCCCAACTTTCTTTGGACCATGTCCTCATGGTTCATCATCCAGAATTATGGTGTTCTCTCTCTCTGTTTAGTGCCTCCATCCAAATGCAGTAGTCAAAAACACCCTCTTTGTATTATTCTGGAAATCTGGTATTAATTGCATAGCCATAGTTTCCTCTTAAGTTCTCAAACCACATCCTCATTATTGGAGCTGGTACATTTGTTGTTTCCTTTAGCTTTGGTGTTGGCATTATAATAATTGGCATTCTGAATCTCATACCTATCCAGAATTATTTCTACTATTGGATTATAGTGATGACATGTCTGACTCTGACTAAACTCCAACTGATATTATTCAAACTAATTGGCTCCCTTCTCTTGACTGATTCTAGAATAAGCTGGTATCTTTCTTCATAGGACCGTAGTGCTAATGGCAGGAGTGTTTCTTCCACATTCTGGAATGATGCAATGCTATCAAACAAATTTGAGACACAGAGGGGATTAACATCATTTAACCTGACAACTGATCTTACAACTTTGATATATAATTCAGCATGTGGCTTTTCAGGTCTCATTGGCAATCCATATTTTCTTTGAGTTCTTTGTACTTATTCACTCTATTTGACCAATCCACATGGTTTTGCATTAAAGAAACAAATGACCTAATTTGAAGCTCACCAACATATATATTCAACATTGTGTCATCATTATCCCCCATTAAAAACCCATGTTGGTAGAATTCACACATTAGATTCTGAATGTCGGGGTGACTGTTAAAGTAATCTTTAAGGAAATCATGATCTTCATTGTAATCCAAACTCCTTCCCAGAATTAACTAATTTATTTTCCATTCTAAAAAATTTTCTCTAAGAAACAAAGAATATGTTACAGCTGGTCTTCTCATGGAAAGCATGGTAGAATTGATTTCTACCACCTATTCAAGTCTTCTCTCAATCTCATTCTTTTCTTTTTCTAAATTTTGTATTTTCTCTTTTAACACTTTGTTTTCCTCCTTATATTTGAAAAATGCCAAAGAACGGTATTGAGGTTGAACTGGAGTTGGTTGCATAGGAGGAGTGGAAGGAATATGAGGAATTATGGAAGGTAATGCAAGCTTGCGTGGAGGAGCAGAGGAAGTAGAGGCTTCTTGTGCATAGAACCACATGGATTGTTGTTTTAATTCTTCTTCTTTCCATTGCAACTCTTCCTTCAATTTTGAAATTTCCTCTGCACTTACTAATGCTTGCATACTAGCTTGTTGCAGGGCATCCTCTATTTTATTTAACTGTTCTTTAATCCTTGCCTCATTCTGCTCAACTTGCCTTTCCATGTTGCTTGATTCTTGTAGACTAATTGTAGCAATTATTCTTCTTTTCTTCTTGATTTTTCTTCAAAGAATTGCACATTTCTTCTTTCCTGTTCTAATTCGGCCTCTAAGCGGGACATTTTCATTGTTCTCAACAATTCCTCAATTTCTAATTCTTTTTTATTCAATTCTTCTTGGGGTCCCTCTTCTTCAATTAAAGGTTCTTTTCCTTTCCTCTTCTCATGTTGTGGGGAAGGCATAGGGGATTTCACAGTCTCTTCTTGTTCAAATTCTTCATAGGCCTCTTGCTCTTCAGATTGTGTGCCAAACTCTTTAGTAGAGTTGTAGACTTCAAAAATAGGGTTATCTTTAGGAGTCGGGATTGGGTTTTCAGGGGGACTTTGAGGTCTCTCAGGAGATTGAACAGGGGTACGGGTATCTTCATGTTCAAGGGATTTAACAAGGCTTTTAGAAACAGGGGTTTGACTTATAGGTGCCTCTTTAGGAGTGGACACTACAGTTTCAATAGGTCTAGGGTTTTCCTCTTGGACTTCTTGTCTCCTTCTTTTTGACCTAGTATGGGTTACCCTAGATATCTCTAGCAATTTTCTTTTTCCCCTTTTCTTGGAATATTCTCCTTCCTCCATTTTTTTCTTTTTGGCTGAGGGTCCCCTTGTGGGTCTCCCTTTTTGCTTTCCTACAGGTGTGGACAAAAATTCTAACCATCCCTACTTCCCAGTTTCTTTCTTTAAGAAATGGTATTTAATAACCAAATGTATCAACCCCTGGTATTTCATAGAAGATTCCCCCCTAGCTTTTACTCTCAAAATCATGGAAGAAACTTGCTAAAATAAGAATGTAGGAAAAATTATCCTAGTTGAAGGTTTTGTCTGACCATACCTTAAATTTATTAAAAGTTGCATTCCTAGACCTAGTATTGTACCATACTGCCCATCGCAGGTGAAGAACTTCATAAGCCAAGTCACAGTAGTCCTCCATGGCTCATCTAAACTGTTACGAGCTATGCCACACTGGTCTCCTTTGTGCATTTGTATCTTTGGCTTTCTTTCTGGCTCTTTTTGTGAAATGCAGTCACCAATTTCTCAAACTTAACTCGGCCTTTGTTAACCGGTTTTCCTTCATTTGGAATTCTAGAAATTTCACTTATAATTTCTGGTGTGACTTCTGTTACTTCTCCCCTTACCCTGGTGACATTTACGTTGAAATTTGTCACAAATTTTCTAACCATTTCTAGTTGGAAGCCTTCATACTGCATCACAAAATTTAGCCACCCAGCTTCTTCAAACAATCTTTTGGTCTCTGAATCAAGATTGAAGTTCTTTGGTTCAAAATTTCTCTTATTCCCCATCTTTCTTTGTCAAAAATAGCGGACTTCACTAGTAGACTTCAACTGGTAGTCTGAATTACTTACCAAAAAGGCGTGGAATAATTTGTTTCTTGATTTGGGAGCAGCCAATTTTGAAAATGATATAACATGCCATTAATAGCCTACATTTAATTCCTTACTGCTCTGGATGATTTGCACACCACAACTTGAAACTTGCAATTCAATTCACAAGGTTGGCGGCATTCATTACACATGTCATCATGTACTTGGGAGGATTTTTGAAAAGACAACTGAATCATGAAGAGATCTGTTGTCCTCAACTGACATCATCCATGTCACATCATTCCTTATTCTGACAATCCACCACTTTTTGAAATGATTAAAAGTGGAATTATTATTATCATTTAATTAACATTGTGGCAGAGATGTCTAGATTCATAAATATTTACCTATTTTAAATTAGTCTAACTACTTTAGAAAATGATTTTGAAAACAATATTCACATTAAATGTGCACCTTAATTTATTTTGAGCCTTTGAGTTCTTCAGGAGCCTTCAGGAGTTCATCAGGAGTCTTCAGGAGCTCTCAGGAGCTTGGAATTTCAGAAGTCTTTAGGAGCTTTTGAGCAAAGATGGAGTTTTCAGAGTCTTTAGTCTGCAAGATCTTCAGGAGCCTTCAGGAGATTTTGAGGGGTTCTTCAGGAGCCTTTAGGAGCTTGCAGAAGTTAACTTAGATAGACCATCATTTTTGGTTTTCAGTCATCAATTTATTTTATTTTATTTATATATATATATTTTTATTTTTTTCTTGAAAGTAAACTGCCATTTGTTGGTTTTCAATTTACTTCCATTTTTCTCAAGGTAAACCGCCAATTGCCGATTTTCAATTTACCTTGTTTATTTGTGCCTTCTTCAAAGGTTCAAAGATCTTCTCTCATGGAAGAGATATCTTCCATGAGAAAATGTTCAATTCTGTGTTGCACTTCATCCAGAAATTCCTCCTTTGTTGTGGGCTTATCGTAAGTTTTCAGTTGATGACCATTAACTAACATGACTCTTTTCTCCCCATCAATCAGAACTAACTGGACAACTCCATTCTCAAACACTTGTTGTATCTCATAAGGTTCCAACCATCTAGTATGGAACTTTCCTTTAAACTCTTCAAATTTGGAGTCAAATAATAGCGCCCAATCTCCCTCTCTGAACTGTCTGGACACAATATGTTTATCGTGCCATTCCTTCCTTTGCTTTTGAATCACTTTTGTATGCTGAAGTGCCTCCATTCTCATTTCATCAAGTTTATTAAGCTACAAAATTTTGCTTTTCTCTACTTTTGGTAGGTCAATTCCAACTATTATTGTCTTCAATGTTTTCAACTCAAATTCAATTGGCATGACTGGTTTCTTTCCATACACAAGTTCATATGGAGAGAACCCAATCATTGTTTTCCATGTGGTGTTATAGGCCTAGATTGCTTCATCTAGTCTATCTACCCAATCTGTTTTCTTCAAAGAAATTATTTTTGTTAGAATATTCTCCAATTCTCTATTTGTGACCTCTACTTGTCCATTCGCCTGTGGGTGATAAGGTAAAGATTTTCTGTGAGTTATTTGGTACCTCTGTAAAAATGCTTCCATCATTGCTTACATAAATTGCAGTCCCTGATCTGAAACAATTTCTCTGGGTGCACCAAACCGTTGGAGAATTTTCTTGTACAAAAATTCTACAACTTTATCTTCTTTTGTTGTTGGTAGTTCCTTGACCTCAGCCCATTTTGTTGCATAATCGGTACAAACAAGGATATATCTCTGACCCCTAGAAGGTGGATCTATTGGTCCCACAAAGTCGATGCCCCACATTTCAAATGGTTCAAGGGCTATTTGTGGTTACATCAACATCTCCATGGCTGTTGTAGGCTTCCCCATTCTTTGGCACTCATCACAATGTCTGACAAAGAATGTTGCATCTTTTGTCATTGTTGGCCAAAAGTAGCTAGCCCCCAATATTTTGTGAACTGTTCTTACAACTGAAAAGTATCCTCCTTCAGGTTCATGATGGAAAGCATGCACTACATCATAAACTTCCAATTCTGTTACACATCTACATAAAACATGGTCAGGACATAATTTAAATAGAAGACCATTAATCCATTGAAATTTGGAACTTTCACAGATTAACCTCTTTTTTTGCTTATTACTAAATTGACTTGGACATTTTCCTATAACAAGGTAATTTTCCAAATCTGCAAACCATGGTGGATGAACTGATATAGAAAATAAGTGTTCGTCTGGAAATGTATCATCCACTGGTTCTTGATTATACTGTAAAACAATTCTGGAGAGAAAGTCAGCAACAACATTGTCCTTTCCAGGCTTATCAATGATAGTCACATCAAATTCTTGTAATAAAAATAACCATCTGATAATGTGTCCACCTACTACTGCTTTATTCATTAGATATCTGATTGCAGCATGGTTTGTATGTACGTAGATTTTATAGCCTGTAATATAATGTCTGAATTTATTTATTGCATATACCACAGCTAAAAATTCCTTTTTTTTTGTTGTGTAGTTTCTTTCAGCAGGATTTAAGTTTTTGCTAACATAGTAAATTCCATGCATGGCATCATTTTCATCTTTTTGTCCTAAAACTACACCAATGGCCAAATTAGATGCATCTACATGTATGTGAAAAGGCTCTCCCCAAACTGGTCCTTTGATAATGGGTGAAGTTGTTAGAGCTATCTTAATTGTTTCAAAGGATTTCTGACAATCCTCAGTCCATACAAATTCTTCTTCTTTGTTTAGCAGGGTGAATAGCGGCGATGCTATTTTACTAAATCATTCTATAAATCTTCTATAATACCCTGCATGTCCAAGAAAACTTCTTACTCCATTTTGGTTCTTTGGGATTTCAATGTTCTATATGATCTCAACTTTCTTGGGATCACCCTTTATCCCCTCTTTTGAGATGAGATGTCCCAGAACAATTCCCTCTGTCATCATAATGGAACTTTTCTCATGATTGAGTGATAACCTATGATCTTTGCAACAATGTAAAACTTTTTCTAGGTTTTGTAATGCTTCATCATATGTTTTAGCATGGACTGTAAAGTCATCCATATATATTTCTACACATGAAGTGGTGAAATATGCAAATATTGCAAGTACCACTCTTTGAAATGTCGCAAGTGCATTGCATAGTCCAAATGGTAAGACTGTGTATGCATACATACCCCAAGGACATGTAAAGGTAGTTTTATCTTGATCTTCAGGGGCTACTTGGATTTGGTTATATGCACTAAATCCATCAAGAAATGAGAAGTAGTTGCTGCTTGCTAGATTGTCTAGTACCTGGTCGATAAATGGCAATGGGAAATGGTTTTTTTTTGTGGCCTTGTTCAATTATCTATAGTCTATGCAGACTCGCCATTTACCATTTTTCTTTGGAACTATAACCAGTGGAGAGACCCATTGACTATTAGATATTGGTTATATGAATCCCACGTTAAGCAACTTCCCAATTTCTTTTTTCACAATGTCACAAAGAACAGGATTAATTCGCCTGTGTCCTTGTCTTATTGGTCTGACATCTTCTGTGTAGATGTGATGACTACAGATTGAAGGATGAATACCTTCATATCAGTATATTCCCAAGCAAACGCTGTGATGTGATTTTCTAAAATTCTTTCAATTTTTCCTCTTGCATTGGGGATAAGGTTGAATTGATATTAAGGGGTTTATCTCTTACTATTGTAATTTCCTTTATGTCTATTTTAGAATTTACTGATTCTTCAACAAGAGTATTTAGAGGACAACAATGTTGTTCATGTAATGTTGTTTGACAATTATCTTGTTCACTTTCTGAAGTTATCTCTTGTTCTTCACATTCCTGGATATGTTTGCTTATGGTTACCATTGCTAATTCCACAATACCATCACCTTCTAAATCTAAATCCTCATCCACCCAAAGTTGAGTGTTTTTTTGAAGTGATGATTGTGCAGGTGGATAAAGTGACAATTCTTTTTTTTTTGTCCATTAGTGATTATCATGCTTCCTGATCTACAGTCTATTAAGGCTGCAGCCGTAGCCAACCATGGTCTACCTAATATGATTGGGTATCCAGAATCTTTCCTTCTGGATTTGAGAACCAAAAAGTTGACTGGGTAATCCCATGTATCAATTGTGACCATGATTTCTTCAATAATACCTTATGGTTTTGTAGTAGATTGATTAGGCAACTGCAGAACAATTGTTGTTGGTTGAATTGTTGTCATTCCTAGCTTTTCGACTGTATTAGATGTAATGACATTTATGGAAGCTCCTAAGTCAATCAGGACATTTGGTATTTCAATTCCATTTATACTCAGTGTTATGACAGGGCTACCCGGATCATTATATTTCTATGGAAGCATTGTTCCTGATAACACATCAGTAAGTTTAGTCCCTACTCGAATTGTTGAAGGAATTTTCTTTTTCCTTCATGGTGTCTATAGCAAAGGTATTTTACTAACTGATTGATCTCTGGTATATCCTTGATTGCCTATAACAGATGTATCTCTATGTTAATCTTTTTCAACTCTCTAAGAAGTTGTGAATCGATTACATTCATGCAGGCAGGGGAGGAGGTTTGAGGAATAGTTTTATCTTCGTTAAATCTCTCAGGATAGGGAGCGTGTTCGACGGTTTATTCTTCTTCCAAAATTTGTTTTATGTTTTCTTCCTCTCTTTCTGGAATTGTCTTGGTTGGTGCAATTTGCACATTTTGACTTCGCAGCTGAATGTCATTAGCATCTACCATATTTACATTTGGGTTGTTTGTATTAGTTAGTGCATTTTTTGGATTGGAAACCGGTTGAGCTGGCATTTTGGGTTGATTCACTTGATCATTGGAAGCATTAGGGGCATTAAGGGCCGGAGGTGTTTGTACCCATGGTCATTTTTGTCCCTGATTCCACCATGGTTGGAATTGGTTTTGATTCTGCTGCCATGAGGATTGATTTGCTTTCCATTGTGGTTGTTGGTTAGACTTCCACTGAGATTAGTTCCATTGGGGATTCATCCACTCTGGTTGCCCCCAATATGTAGGTTGGGGTTGTGGCTGATATTGTGGGGTCCACTGATTGTGGTTCTACCATGGATTTTGATTCCAGTTTGATTGTGAACCATATTGTCTTGGATTTGTGTTATACCCTTGGTTTTGAGGTCTTTTGCTAACGTAATTGATCTCTTCCTCGATTACTGGTGGTTTCTTGATATTGTTCTTTATTCCTACCAAAAGATTGCAAGAACTGGTCGGGTGCGGTTTTTCACAAATCTCACAAATTTTAACCTGATTTAATGGGCATTCCCTCAAAAGGTGTTTTCCCCTACATTTGGAACAATAAATTGAAAAAGGTTCAGTGGTCCTCTTTTCTCCTTGCATGTTAAGATGTAGTAGCAGATCAGTCTTCATATTCGCCAATTCTTCCATTACTTCGGATACATCAGTGGTGTGAGTCTTGTTCCTCCTGGAGTTTCAAGTCCCCACTCTAGTTCTAGAGTAGTTTCTACAGATCTCCACAATGTTGTCCAAGGAAAGCTTGTTAATGTCTCCCTTTCCCATCAGGTTCAAGGATTCTCTAGATTCATCTTCAATCCCTCTCAGGAAAATTGTTTTGCTGATTTCATCATTCAACTCATTAGTGCACCTTTGATGTACAAATTGAAATCTATCAACATAGTCTTCTAGACTTTCATCTTCTAATTGCTTTATGTGAAACAATTCTTCCTTTTTATCTCTCACTCGACAGTAATCCTAGTATTTTTCCAAGAATTCGGTCTCCATCTGCTGCCAAGTCCTAATCATTCTTGAACCTAAACCCATAAACCATCTTAAAGCCGATTCTTTCAAAGTTGAAGGAAACAAATTCAACTTTTGATTATCAGTTGAATAATCATAGGTTTGGCATAAGATTTTGAATTCAAACAGGAATTGATCACGGTCTTCTACAATTTTTCCCCTAAATGTTGGAAGACCTGAGGGAAAAAAATTTTTCATAGGGGGTTCATCAAGTTGTCTTTCAAGATTGATAGGATTTGAAAAGGTTTTATTTGCTGGTGGACGTACCGGTTGATCACCCATTTCTTCTCTCGGAATTGGATTTATGTTCTCTTCTTGATTTTCAATAGGGTTTCCCTGATTAATTTTTTGATTTTCAATTTGGTATTGTTGGATATCCTCTTGATTAAAATCAAGATTTCTTCTAATGTCAATGATTCATGGAAGAAACCTTCCTAGTTGGTCTCTGCTTCATCTCATCCACTATTTTAGATCTCTCTTCCCTATCAACACTAAGGCTTCACACTAAATAGCCAAATCGTTTAAGTATCCCCAACAACGGTGCTAAAAATGATGGGCAAGGTCGTTGATGTCACAACTTGCATAATTTAATTAATTCTTTTATCGAATAGAGTGTGTCTTAGAGCAATATGCGATAAGGATAGTTGTCACAGGTTCTTTTTGGGGGGATTTCACTGTAATCAACGACTTTAGGTATCACTTTTCCTACTTCAAGAGCTTTCAGGAGCTCTTGGGGGCTCTTCAAGAGCTTTTGGGAGCTAAACTGTAGCGATTGATTCCTAAGATTTAAATCTACTTTAACTTCTAATTTAAAATTATACTGACTTAAATCTAACTTTATTGACTTTGATTTAGACCAATTCATGGAGACAATTAATGATTACTTTAATCCTTATTCTAAAATTCAAAATTCAAAATTAATTCTATTTTTCTTTAAAAGAAATCCATAACTTAATTGCTGGAAAGTAAATGCTAATTTAAGAGCAGAAATGAATTGCAGGAAAATGACAATTATTCTAAAAAGCATAAAGACTAATCTCCATGAACAGATTTTGAACAAACTTCAACTCCATGGGTCATCCCACAATAATAGGTTACACTTTTTGGCCAAACTTGACATTGAAATCAACATTTTCAGAGAAAACTTCACTTTCTGACACTTATAGTAGGTAAACTATTAGGAATTTGAAAATGATGTAAACTAGTGATTTGTGAGATTTTGTCTGTAGATTTTAAATGTATTTTTTTTATAAAAAAAATTGAAATTAAATTGTAATTTTTTTGCGTCTCCCTTGATAACTAGTTTTTAATAGTAAACAACATTTTTAAAAAGTGGTGTGTACTTCGTCTCGCATAATTTTTTTTCTACAAAGGATAAAACTCTAATTCTTTTGAATTTAGGTTGGTAACACAAGTATCTAGGGCTTTCATTTTGTTTCATAGCATTTTGTTGAATATTTTGCTTTTAATTAAGTTTTGAAGTCAAAACATTTATAATTTAGACATAGGTGCACTTCGGCTCGCATAAATTTTTTGGTATGTATTGAAATTCAATTTTTTTTTTTGTTAGAATGAGGACATCAATACCTAGTGGATATATATTTTAAAAAAAAAATTCCTCAAATTTACTATTTTTCCACAATGATTTTTCATTGAACTTGACATTCGGTGAAAAACATGTGTAGTAAAACTAAAAAATAAAATATAAAATAAAAACAAAATATATTAAATTTATAGTTGTTGGAAAGCACGTTTCGATCACTACAATCATCCAACTTGGTTTATCAAGTTGACTCTATTTGCACCTCCTTCCCAAGCTTCGATAGTAAAAAAAATGCATAAATTTTGAAATGGTGGAGGGGAAGGTGAAAAAAGGGGGTTCATTAGAACCCCCTTTCTAATGAAGGGGGTTCATTCAAACCCCCCTTATATGTTGCAAAAGGGGGTTCATTAGAAGGGAGGGGGGTTCATTAGAAGGGGGGAGGGTTCATTAGGAGGGAGGTGGTTTATTCAAACCCCCTTCATTAGAAGGGGTACACCATTTTAAATTTTTTGATGAGCATTTCTAATTATTCTTCGCTCAAAAAATTGTAACCCACTATTGTGGGTTTACCCCCATCTTTCCATAAATTCCTAACATTTCTTTAATGAAGCCTAACAAACAAATGTTAATTCTAATTGATTCAGACAGTATCTAAACCTAATTTATAAAAAAAACTTGTTCAGCAATTCCAATGGTTCAATTTAACATTTCTCATAAACAAATCTAAACATTCAAACTATTCAATCTTAACAATAATAACTCAAACTTCAAAACACAATTGTAAACAAATTATCTGATCTTAACATTTACCAATATAGAAGATGATTTTAACAATTGAACAATTCAAAATCAGTTTCTACTACAAATTTTAATATAAAAAAATAACAACACTTCACAAAAATACCATAAGATCGTTCCAAAGGTTGAGTGGGCCCTACTATTCCTCAGGTAAGATCCTTCAACATAGTCAATTAATTAACTTCTTGCTTCCTTTCTCATTGATCAAAAGTAGAACACAGAACAAAGTATTACCCGATTACAAAAATTCTAATTGCAAATTATCTAACTTCTAACTAAGATCGAAATGTGGATATTTATAAAAAAAAATGATTAGCTTCTAACATGGCATTAACTGCAAAAACTTAAGGCGACCATCTACGGATTACAAAATGAAACTAAAAATAGAACTGAAGTTGACTATGGAGGACTATTCCAGAACTATGCCAAATTGGGGTTGGAAGTAAAAGTTCCTCAACCAACTATGAAGAAGTCGATTCAGATTTTGAGTGACTCATCATCCAGCAAGGCCTATCTATGGCATAGTCATTCCTTAGGATTAGATAGAGAGTTTAACCATCTCATCAATCTTTAAGATACCCTGTTAAAAACCCTTATGAAAAGGACAACAATCATGGCAATAAAGATTAATGTAGCATAATCATCTCATCCAACATCATCATAAAGCAACGCATTTAACATAAGCTATCACTTCCAAAATATTCGCTAATTTAGTTGAAAATAAAATAAAAGAAGAAAATATGTTAATCTATTGTCTACTGCCAGTTATGTCAATTAACAATAAAAACAAGTCTTTTTAAACATAAAAAGCCTTAAATGAAAGTATTTTAATCTCCCATCAATTCTCTTGGATGAAAGTTTGGAAATGTTTTATATGTGACTTGATCAATGATGGTTTGACTTTGGAAATATGTTGTGGGTTGAGTGTTGTGATGGACCCTTGTATTGATTGATATCATATTTGTTATGAGTTGTTTTGGGACTTAGCCATGCACCTCTTGTTATGACAATTGTGTCTGAGAGTGAGATGGTCCATACCTTTCTTGGGATACATACTTTTGTGGTTTCATTTTATGTGTGTGATGGATTTAACTTGTTGATTTTATTATGGTCCTATCTGTTAGTAGGGGAAGTGGCTCTCGATGGGGGTTGACACCCAAAGTGGGGCCAAGGTAACCCATGTGAGAGTTTTCTTAATTAAGTGATAACTTAAAAAAATGAATTAAGGGGTTGGGGTAATTTACACATTAATCAAGATAAGTGGTTGCCTCACCCATACCTATAGTGATCATTTAGGCTAAGGATGGGTGGAGAAGAGCTGGTTGGAAAGGCCAACTTCCTTGTCCTCACGAAAGGAAGATTGGTTCCGCAGTGTCACCCTATGGGGTCAGCAACTCAGGAGAGACTGTCAAGGTAATTGTAGATGGGGGCTAGCAGCTAGTGAGAGACTATCAAGGTAACCATGGATTAGGGTTGGTGGCTAATTCTAGACTGCCAAGGTAACCCATGTCAGGACCATGCGATGACACTCTTCCCTCTACAGATTAGTATACTAGTGTTTTTTCTCTCCCTTAGTATGTGATGTCCTCTAGAAGCAATGTATATTCTTTGGGAATGTTATAGTTTTTGTAATGTCAGTTGCTCTCTGTTTAGCTGTGTTATGTCATTTTGTGGTCATTCAGTCATTATTGTCATTGTTGTGGTACTAGGTGTTATCTCCTAGCACGAGGGGTGGAACTTTGGATTCCACATGGTTGGGTGGAATGTGCCTTGTACTCCATTGGGTTTCCCTACTGATGGCCATTCGTGTAGTGGCTACTCTTGGTGATATGGACTTCTACACTTGTTCCTATTCGTGTGGACTATCTTCATGTATTTGAATTGATTGAAAGTAGTTGTATAATGTATTGTATCTCTGATGTATAATCTCTCCAATTGATCTCGGGGAATCATTGATGTAATGATGTAATATTGTAATTTCTTGTTGAACTCTCTCTCATGTAATGAGTAATGTAAATAATATTTATTGCATATGTTAGTTAATTAAGTGGTCCTTGATATTGGTATATTGATGACATGTTATGGGTAATTCATATTGTTAGATGGATTTGTTTAATGTGATGAATTATAATTCTTGTTAGTTTGATTAATGGGATTCTAGTAACGTAACCTCATAACCTTAGAGGACTTAGATTAGAAAACAAGTTTTAGCATCATCTACAATCTTAGTATGTTGCACTTCAAAAAAAAAATGTTCTATTTTTTTTATGTGTTGTAGTGTGTTGTCCTCTAGGGTTTCGTGGTGGGGCATTACAAAATAATTACCTAACCACTATCTAGGGTAAAAAAGAAAAACCTCACGCAACACTAACTGACCAAACTGACAATACTGACAAGGTGCCAAACTAAATACTCATCCTCTTCGAGGATGATGACTAGGGTAGGGGATCAAGTGTTATCTTTGATCAACTAATCCATTGGATTTCAAGGCATGCTCAGACCTACCAATTTAGGGGGAGTCAATGCCTAGTACCTGCAACCTATGGCACACAAAATGGTTGTGTAAATACATGTAAGTAGACACATTGTGAAAGGGAATCATAGCGTTGTAGGGTGCTCACAAGTGAGAGATGTGACACTGTCCCTTTCACTCAATCACATCAGTGAAACAACTCCTAGTAATCGAATCAACTCATAAACAATCAGCTACATAGAAATCATAATAAGATCAATCACATGATAATCAAATAACAGTCATTATAGGATAGTCACATGATGCTAATGATAGGGTTAGTCCTCATAATCAATCAGATATCCATAGTCACCTAAATAAAACCACATATTAATCATAACATGTGTATAAAACCTCAAGTAATATAAATTTCATTAGTGGAAACATCATAACAATGAATCAAACATCATATAATATATCATAATGTATCATCTTAAATAGATCAACTGTCATTCTATCAGGGAAAAAGTATGAGAGGCACTACATTATGAGCTTGGAGATTGTGTAATTCCCCGTGCTAACAAGCTTAGAACAAAACCTAACAGAACATTTTTTTTGACACAATAATAACCACAATGGAATTACATCAATAACATGTTCCACTTGCATGACAACGTGCACACCATTGTCACAATGAAACAATGCTAGAGACAACAAGGAAATTTTCCATGCCATAAGTAAGGTGGAAATAATGAAAGACTAACCTATCATGGGATAGATTTACCATGATAAACAAGAGAGGGAGAAAGATAACATCTCCACACAATGATCGATTAGAAACCATGATCATGTTCTCTCGCAACACAACCTTGGAATAGGATGAGAGAAACATCAACCTCCAATCCTCATCCAAGAATACAAAACAACACTAAACACAAAGTCAAACCTTCACAAGAGGTTACCTAACCAAGAGGCACAACTCACCAAAAACTAGAATGACAACAAGTCACTTCCAAACAATCTCATGCCTCCCAAGACATCTCATCACAACATGACAACACACAAGAAGGAGAACTACTGCACAACACCCTATGACAAATGAGGAATGTTGAGGACACTTACAAGACCAACCAAGAAGGATTAAAACCTTCCCAAGTATTCATAAGACTAGAAGAACAATCTCCTACAACCTTAGGTTGACAAATGGGTCCTTTCAAAAGGTTGAACAAAAAATATGCTAGAGATGAAATAATTCCTCATTTATGAAACTTGAGAAATAAGTCAAAGCACCACTAAGACCCCTAGAGGCTGTGGTGAAAAACTTTCATTTACATGGTTTATGCATCTGAGGTCCCAAAATTGAGAGAGACTAACAAAACCAAAATGAGAGAAAACTTGGCTAGGTTTTTTGAAGATCTAGGTGACAAAAATGATCGCCACAACAAAGGCATAAAAATTATTCAACAAGGGCATATGCCTTAGAAAACCCTAACTAACCCTGGTTAAGAGGTTTTACATTCTATAATTTGTATGGGAACTAGGTCGCCCCATCATAGTATATACTCCACATGCACATCATATAAACACTCAATCATCCAAATCACATCATGTATCCAACACATGCCATCACTTGGTATAAACACCATAACATAACACCATCCACATTGGGCATAATCACTAATGCCACATCAAAAACTACATTGGGCCAACTCACCAATTCCATAATATATAACCATCATGGGATAAATCAATACAAGGGTACCACAAGGATCACCATTAGGCCAACTCACCAATAGATGATCACCCACACACATAAGACACTAGGGTAAGATGCTAGAGAGCTAGTTAGAGAGTTTCATCATAATGCTTGAAGGTATGGCACTTGTGGAACCTAGTACTCCTCTCTTATAGATGAGGATACTTGATCTTACAAGACCCAAGCTCCTTGATTTGTAATGTCTTCTCAAACATCCTTAGTATGTACTAGCACTCAAGGCATGAGAGGGGCATCCATTATCATAGTTAATTAATTACCCGTGTTTCATTAATTATCACTTGATTAAATGAATCCCCATCTATGATTAACCTTCTCACCACTTTGGGTTGGGGATGCCTTGGGAACCACCCCCATAACTCTCTCTAGTACCTTATTCCTAGGCTTTTCACACTCACCAACGAGTGTGGCACAAAAATCAATGCAAAAATATGATTTTTCCCAAAGTCAATGAAAATTTCCCACAATGCATAATATCACATTTTATGGTATTCCATGTTTTCAAAACATGCAAATTCAATCATTTTCATATAAAACTTTAAAATTGTCCAAATATTTTAACAAAGCAAAAACCAAATTTTTTCCCAATTCCACCATCAAAATTCAGCAAAATTTCAAATTTTAAAAATCAAAATTCTAAGAATACCCTTTAGTTACAAATATCCCTAGCACCCCTCTTAAGCTATAAAATTGACATTTTCATCATTTCTTGAAAAAATAGTTATGGTAACCCTGTATTTTTGGAAAATATCAAATTTTAAACAAATCTCTATATTTACAAATCAAATTGCAAAATAAAAGGATATGGGAGGATTATACACTCCCTTAATCATTCTCCTATAAAAAAATTCAAAGAAATTATGATCAAATGAATTTAAAATAACAAAAATACCTCAATGCCCTTCAAAATTTGAAATGCAAAATTTGCCAAGCACACCAAATGAGGAGGCATGCAAACAAGCAAGCAAGATCCATTTCCAATTCATAACCTAATGAATTTGACCTCATCAAATTTTGATAAGAATTGCACTCTCAATCAACAAACCAAATTTTCACCCAAAAGACGACTTTTCTCTCACAAAATTTTCTCCCAAAAAAATTACATAATGAAATAAAATCCCCTTTTTTCATTTTACCCTTTTTCTAATTTCAAATTTAATAATATAAAATTCATTTTCTATTCCTTTAATACCCAATTTTCCCCAAATGACAATTACACATTTAAATTCATTCCTGAATAACATATATCATTTAACTTTATGATTTAAATCCATATAAGCATATTCCTTTAATTTTATGAAAATCAAAATTCAAATAGGATAATTAAATCACATAACTCACAATTCCCAACTTGAGGAATTTTTGAAATTTAAATTAAACAACAGATCAATTTCTTTTCTTCTTTCATTCTATTTTCCCATTTCCTGATGCATAGAGAATATTGTAATAATAGATAAAATAATCCTTTAAATTTCTAACATTTCATGTACAAAAAAATGTAGAATTTAAACCATGAATTAAATCACACATTTACAGGTTATTCATGGCACATAGGGATTCTAGAATAACTCCTAAATTAGATCTAGGTTCACATAGGGTCAAATATAACACATATCATACTCTATTCGAGTATGACCAATGAATGGATATGAAGGGGCCCAATATGACATCTTTGAATTAACCAACATTGAGGAATAACTCAAACCTATGTAGCCATGTGGAGAAATAACCCTGTATATGTAACCATTTAATGCATGCCAAGGGTACTTTCTCAATGCATATATAGCCAAATCACATCATAATCATCCCAACAAGGTCCAATAGCATAAGCATAAAATGACATCCAAACATCTATCGTATAAATTCTTAAATAAATCATTCCTTCTAAACATCCATAGTTAGGCTCACATTTAATCATAGCATAAATAATGTATTTCATTGAAGTAAAGCATAATAAGAAGTAAAAATATGGTTTCATAGAATAGTTGATGTTCATATTGGAATAAAAAACTTGCACTTTTTAGTTTTTAAAATTTCTAGTAACAAAAAAAAGTAGAAAAATAAGCTCTCATTAATGGAGTTTGAAGGTAATTTTCTAGTTTCCATGTAAAAATATGGAAAAATTTGAATGTTGGAATTTTGGAATGGGGGAGTGCATATCTCCTTAATGGTTTTCCAATGTGAATATTTTAAGATCATGCTCAATATGTTGTGTCAAATTTTTACATCATTTTATGTGTCGCACTTAAAAGTGTGTTGAGTCGCATGGAATTGAGGACATAATCTTTTTGGCCATTGGAATTTGTATCCGATGAGAGTGCCTATCCTTATTAATCATGTGTTGTTGGTTGAGTGATTCTTGTATGTTGTGTATGCCATTTGTATGCTTCGTGTTTGGTGTGAGTGTTCTTGTGGACTATGTTCCTATCTCTTAACATAGTGGAGTAGACCAAAGGGTACCACATGGTTAGGTGGCATGAAACCACCATTGGGTATTAGAAGATCCATTTGGAGAGCTCTAAGACCATGGTCAAGGTTAAAAAGGGTTCATATTTTATTTATTATATTGTTCTCATTATCTTGTGAAAATTGTATATTGTAGGACATTTGAGTCCTATAAAATTGCAATAATCTTATGGAACCTCCTAATGGAATGATTATAAATAGACCACATAAGTGGTATCGAAATAAGTGTTGAGCATGTATGTCATTTTATATGCTATTATCCTTTTTGTGATGTTGGTTAAAATAAACTAGAGCACATTTCAATTTGGAATTAAAATTAGTACAATGCTTAGAAAAGACGTAACTTGGTATTCCTGAAAGAATTAGTTTTATTCTTGCATCTGTTATGTGTTGGGTGCAAGAACTTTCCCATTTTGAGTTCTCCTTATGGCCCTAGCATGAATGGGATGGGTACGACTCCTTATCCTTCATTCTTGGTGTCATTGGTCATGTTTTTGAGTTCCTTGTTGACTCCCCAACCCTTCAGAGGTATCTCCTTCATGGCTAGTGGGTTTAGAGATTGGGTGTTATTGTTCACTTTGTTCTCTCAATCATGTTCATCATTTTTGAGTCTGTTATGTGTTATAAATATTTTCTTGTGTGTCTTGAGTGTTTTGATCTCATAATAGAGGTCTAGAAATGAGCTTTGGTTAGCTCTGTAGCTAGGATGCCAATGTAGGAACATGACACTAGGATAGCGTAAGGACTATAGTGCATTCACGAGGCTCCAATGCTAGGTTAGGACTCTAGTGCTAAATCAAGATGACAAAAAAAATATAGGACATTGTTGGAATCATTCTAATTTAACTCAAGTATTCCAATGTCCTTCAAGTGTGATGTAGTCCTTTGGTTCATTATGGTCCTTTGGCATACTATTCTCCCTTATTTCATCACACAATGAGTTCTAGTGTCTATTTCTTGAGGAAACCTCATATATGAAATTTTTTCCCCTCAACCTAGTATTATTCATATATTTGAACACTTTGTCAACAAGTGGTATTCCTTAAGGTTTATGAAACATTTTTAGTGGGAAGCATGTCATTTCTTGAAACCCTCCCATCATCATTTTAGTTGGTGGATGGATTGTACACCTCCTAGTAAGGAAACCTCTTATGAAGGTTTTACTTTGTGTTTAGGATTTGTGTTATCACTGAGTGGATTCAATGTTGATGGTTCTCTCATCCCATCCTTGTGTTGTGTTCATGAGAGAGCATGATCGTGGGTTAGTACGTGATCGTCATTTGAGTATTGTTCCACTCTCTTGTTGGTCCATTGTGGTTAATTTATCCTATAATCTATAGTGTCCCTCCATACAATTGGCCATCCTTGACATTCGAGTAAGTGTTTATTTATGCGGTCATGTTGATTTTGTTGTTAAATGTGTTATTGAATTATGTGGTAGACCTAATATTTTAAATGGTTTTGTTAAATCAGTTAATTAAATTAAAATTGATTACCAAGTAATTTAAATAAATTTGGGATTAAAATGATAGCTCAATAAATTAATTTTATGAAATATAAAGTAAATAGTTTATTATTAAATAAATAAATTAATTTGTTTTATAAAAGGATTGTTTTAAATTATATTTAAAAATAATTGATAATGTTATTATCTTGAGAGGATAATTATTAAATATGAAAATTAATGTGATTTTAAATAAACAGGGAAAATAAGTATTCAAACTGATGTAAAAATGAGTTCAGAATAGAAAAAGATAATGTGTGCACATGCACAACTTCAAATGGATTGTTGAACTGGAAACTTGCCAATTTTGTTGATTTTTGGTTTCAAAACTTATCTTTTGGATTTTTAGTTTGGAAAAAAATAAAAAAGTTTCTTGTTTTGAAGTATGTTCGTCTTTGAGAAATGTTTTATCAGTTAATTTTGAAAAAGAAGAAAGCTAAGCTTCGATTAGCAAGTTTATGGAAATATTGCTTGGCTCATCTTCATCGCCAGATTATTCTGGTTTAGATATTCCTTCCTCTTGATAATCATGGGATGCATTGTTGTATGGGAGATAGTGTCTCCTCTGCAATTTCTTTCGCTTTAGGTCCATCTGGCCATCGTGGTGCTATTTTTTTCCCTTATTCAAATGTTAATGTTTATGGTACCTATTTGTGTGCATTGAGACCATAATGAAGACTGTGAGACCTATCGGGGTACCTCCTTGGCAGATTTGGTATCTTCAGCTAATCCAAGGAATGGAGAAATAGCAATATCAGGTTTGATTAATGTTTATTCTTTGATCTAAGCATGACTCGTGGTTTCATTTGAACTTATATATAGACCTTAGACTTTGTTCCTATGTTGTAGGCATTTTATTTATGCTAGAATTTTGAGTTGAATACTTTTGTTTTGAAACGCTGTTAATAGTGGTAGCATGCTTGATTTTGATTTCTCTTTTATGAAGTTGGTAATGCAACAATTCAAGCCTGATTAGGTATTATGGTTTTCGCCTTAATGAAATTTAGTATTATGTGGTCCACTGTCAAATTTTGAATGTTGTGATATGAAAGTATGTGAAATTGGTTTGAATTGAGTACGGTAGTTTTTTGTTTTGTTGAAAGTTTAGTTGATTAAATTTCAGTGTCATCCACCTCATTAAGCTCGACATTCATCTTTTCCATCAGCCTATGTATTATTTTGATATCAAACAATTGTGTTTAGAAGTCACTTTTTGAAATGTATTTGCAAATCCCCTTAATAATTGCATTCATCGTATGAAGCCTTTGTCTTTCCTCCTGTCAATGCATTTTGAAGGGTTTTCTTATCTTTTTATACTAAGATCAATTTGTGCATATCATGTAAGTTTTACATTCCTCTACTTGATATTTCTTTGAAGTTCTCTGTCAAAAAGTCCCTTATTCCAATTGCATCTACTGGAAGTTTCTAAAGTTTGGTCTCTTGGTTAATTTATATGGTGCGCACCCTAAAATTATTTTCCTCCATGAGATAACATTTCAATGAGGCATTCGGTCAAACCCCAACCAAATTCATTTGTGTTGGAAGTACTTATCCTTTATTCACTCGTGCTTCATGGGTGCCATCGATCTGATTGGTGTCTTAGGGATAAGATTTAGGGTGCCTCCAAGATGGCCAACCTGCAGCAAGGTCAGCCATGCACACCTATCGATCAATTATATATGTTACGCAATATGGGTATTGCAGCCTCCATTCTCTAAATTCGCATGACTACGCGCCCAGAACACAAGCATAGCTTGCAATGTTAGGATGTGTTAATATTGTGCCATTAGATCGAAGATTTCAAAAGTTTCCTTGCAAATCTGCTTTGTTCCTTCTTGCAATCATTGCATTTCCTAAGATAACTTCTCTTTGTGATGTTCTATCAATCATTTTGCATACCTTGGTCATGTTTTCACATTTTGCATGTTGCAATTTTATAATATGTGGGAAACATATAGCAATTTGTCATTTTATTTTATAAAAGAGTAAAAGTTTAATTCCCATCTTGAGAATGGTTGATACTAATGAACAAATTAAGTGGAAACTAAATGGGAATAATAGAGTTATTATTTTCAAATAAGGGGAAATTTTATTAGAAAAGAAAAGAAATTGAATTATTTATAGTTAAATAAGAGAAGGGTTTTATTAATTTGAGATATGAGAGATTATTAACTATATTTACTTTATAATTAGTATTTATTGAGAATGAATTATTTGTATGATCTTATATTTAGAAATTGAAGGACCCAATTAGATAAATATATTAGAAAATTGAAAAGACTAATATTGAATATAAAAGTTTGCTTGCAAATATTATCTTGTTTCGTATTATGTCGAAAACATTTTGAAATATGTGGTTGTTCTAGTATTGAATCTAAATTGTATATAACTTAAATATAGTATTTGTATATACATCTATTACGAAATTTATATTTTAATTTACCTTTATTATTGTATTGTGTATGATATAAATATACATTTATTTACTTGAGATATCAGAGTACACATTTATATAATAGGGATGTTGGATAGGATTGATTCTATAGTTATAACCAATTGATTGAGTAGATTAGTAAATGGGAAAAAAATTGTATGGAGGAAGTACTTTTGCTTTGTGGTTGATTAAATTATGAAGATAAAAAAAAAAAAAAACTAAAATGGCAAGGAAAGGAAAGTTTAGTTCTTAATTTTGTTTATATGTTAGCCATATAGTGGATTAAGGAATAATTAGAAGAATAATGTTACACAAAAGTAATGCCAATAGGTTCAGCATGAATTCATTATAGATTTGATTGGGTATATGTTAACCTTGGATGTCATGGATTATTTCTCATTTCGATATCACGTATTCTTTTAATGTCTTTGAGTAGCGAATGTTCTCATTGATTGTTTATGTTTGGCTAAGTGGTGGTAAGGATTGAATATTTTCTTGCATTGCATAAGTATTTGATTAGTGATAGTGAGAAGATTTTGATTGGTTTTTCGTATTGATTTATTGGATTGATTCTTGAGTGGAGTTATGAATTGGTTGATTGCTATTGTTGTCATAGTTGTTGATTTTGTTTAAGTCATTTATTAGTCAAATTGTAAGTTTGTTGAGTAATTAGTGGTTGGGTACCGTATGAGGAGAGAATTGAGGTCTCCCTAGGATGCCCAGTTGGTTGTTTTTACGATAGATTATCGTGGTCAAAATTGATGATTGAGTTGATTTGGAGTTTAAAGTTGATATTGATTATTGTGGTTGGTTTCGTTTATGATATGATCATGTTATTGTTGCCACTTCGATGGGGGGAGAATATTGTGTTAGTAATTTGTTATGCTTCCAGAGGTAGGAGGGGAGTATGTTTTCTACTTGCAAGAGTTGGTATGGGGGCCAGGGATCTAGTGAGGCTACCTGGGTAACCTGGGATGGGGGTTGACAACCTAGTATGATCTACATTGGGTAACCCATATCCAGCCTAGAGTGTTTACATCAGTTTTACGTTGTTTTACATGGAAGTGAGTGGTTTCATTATTTTTTCATTTGAAAGTGATTGATCTTTATTCTTGATTTATTTATGTGGGTTTTGGCCTTGCATGGTGGTATTAATAATTATGGAGACTTTATGTGAGTGGGTGCATGCCTCACTTTATGAGATAATTTATGTGGCTTTATATGTTGTGCAAGTTGTCTTACCAAGTTATTGGACTATTGAGTCTTTTGTTGCTAGTAGCGGGAGTGGCTTTCAATGGGGGCCAGTGCACAAAGTGGCGTACGAGTAACTCATTGAGAGTTTCTTTAATCAGTGATAACCTAATAATTAATTAGGGGGTTTGGGTAGTATTTCACACTAATAAAAGATAAGTGGATGCCTCTCTTATGGCTCAAGTGCTCTTATAGGCTTGAGATGAGATGAGAGTTCCTAGAATGGTAAATCAACCACCTTGTCCTCATGAAAGGTGAGTTGATTTTGCATGTGTATGAATGGGGGTCGGGGATCGGTTGAGGTTGCCAGGGTAACCCAAGATGGGGGTTGGTAACCTATGAAGATTTGCATTGGGTAACTCATGTCGAGCCATGTGATAACACTTTTCCCTTTAGCAACCTTGTATGTTCGTTGTCCTCTCTTGTTGTTTTTGTACCTATGGAAGTAGATGTTTCTTGTGTTTGTTGTTGCTCTCGTCGTGGAGTCTTGTAACCTTGTTCACTTGAATTTTTTATGTTGTGGGTACTTCTTGTCATCTCCTAGCATGGGGGGTGGACCTTAGGGTCTACACGGTCTGGTGGAACGTGCTATGCACTCCATTGGGTCACCAACCGAAGATCGAGTTGTGTAGAGTTGTACCATTTGCAGTGACTCCTGAGATGTACTAGAATTGGAACTAGTCTTGATGCTTTGTACTCATTCATTTCAGTTGTATTATTCCATGTTATTGTACTAATCTTGTTCATGTTGGGAAGTACTATTGTATTGATGTAATCCTTGAACGATGTATCTTCATATTATAAATGTAATGAATGTAATCTTTGGCATTATCTTATGGTCATTGATGAATGTTTATCGTTTATGTTTGTTTATAGATTATTGGTATTATTATGTGGTTATGGGTTCATAATATATGATCTTTAATGGTGTTGTATTTGTGGAAATATTTATAATTAAATTCTTAAGTGGGTAGGATGTTTATGTGATAGTTGTTGTTTGTTCATTCTACAGAATGGTGTTAAAACGTGCTCTTGTGAGTAGTTTATCTTTGTTATGGATTTAGGATGATGTTAGAGATGTTTGAAATGTAATGCAGTCATGTAACCCCAAGGGACTAGTTAGTTGTTATATATGTATGGTTTCATTACTAGTGATATATATTAATGTACACTACATCTCATATTAGTTTACTTTTAAAAAAAATAGTGCTATAAATGTTAGATTTTATGTTGTCCTTTGGGGTTTGTGTGGCAGGGTGTTATAGCTTGGTATCAGAGCATAGGATCATACACTGGACACTCTGAATAAATGCGATCCCATTACATTGACCTAGTTTCTCAAACTCTTGAGGTTACGTCTTTCCTTTTGTGCCATCCTCACTTAGCGACTCGAGTTTTTCCTTAGGTGGTGTCGATCCAATGGTGCAGAAAACCAGTGGAAAGGATAGGACCCTTGGTGTATTGTATAATGCACTGATATTCTTCCTACCAAGGATGTATTATGGACCCTCGTGTTGTCTTGTGGTGAATTTCCTAGTGATGTGAATTTGGGTGTGATTGTGTAGAGTGTGTGTTAAACTTGAAATTATGTGTTTATGGAGTGACAAATTGTGTTTTCTTGAATCTGAGAAGGTGTACAATTTTGGTCTTTTGTTGAAAATGTTGTGATATTTTGTGTTGAATAGTGAATAAAGTGGAATGCCTTGTGTGTAAATGGTGATATATAACAAAAATGTGTGCTTTATGTGGATAGTTATGTGGCTCATTTATAGAAGTGTAGCATTCTAAGGGTAAAGAATTAGCTTGAATGACTGATACTAATGTGTTATGTTTCCACCCTAGTTGTGATTTCTAGGTAGTCGGCTTCAAAATTCGGTGATGAAGGTAAAGTAATTGGGATATTTAGATGTCAAATAGTGATCCATTTTTCAAATGCCAGAGAATATAGGTTCATGGATATGAACATTATGTGATTATTATTCTGATTGCTCAATAGTAGATTGTTTACAAGTTGATCAAATCATTAGGGTTGTTTTGTCTAATCTGGTTATTGTTTGAGGTCTTGGTGAGAGGGGCGGTGTAGTATCACTCGTTCGTGAGTGCCCTGCTACATTGTGACTTCCTCTCATGGTGTGTTTGTTATTTGATATATATATATGCTCAACATCTTGTTTGATGTAGGATTGCAGGTTCCAAGCATCGACTCCACCTACACTTCCAAGCCTAAGCATGCCTTATAAAGCCCAATGGGAATGATGTGGAAAAAGTAGTTAACAAAAGGACCCCAACCCTTGTCATTATCCTTGATGAGGATAAGTATCTTTCTGGTAACCTATTTTTCTAGCTTGTAATCCTTGTCAGTGGCCTTGCTTGATGTCTTTCATCATTTGGTCGATTGTGATGTCATGTTGATTCATGATTATATTGTTTAATATTTGGTTGCTTGAATATTTGGTGTTTCTTACATTTGTGTGTGTTTTATTTCAGCTTGCAACTTCCAAGAGTAAGTCAAAGCTTAGGGGGGAGGATGTAGTGCCCCTCCATATTGGTCATCCTTGACATTTGAGTAAGTGTTTATTTGTGTGGTCATGTTGATTTCGTTGTTAAATGTGTTATTGAATTATGTGGTAGATGTAATATTTTAAATAGCTTTGTTAAATCACTTAATTAATTAAAATTGATTACCAAGCAATTTAAATAAATTTGGGCTCAAAATAATAGTGAACAATAAATTAATTTTATGAAATATAAAGTAAATAGTTTATTATTAAATAAATAAATTAATTTGTTTTATAAAAGGATTGTTTTAAATTATATTTAATAATAATTGATAATGTTATTATCTTGAGAGGATAATTATTAAATAGAGAATTTTATGTGATTTTAAATAAATGGGGAAGATAAGTATTCAAACTGAAGTAAAAATGAGTTCATAATAGAAAAAGATGGGAAAAAGATAATCCATGCACATGCACGACTTCAAATGGATTTTCGAACTGGAAACTTGCCGATTTTGTTGATTTTTTGTTTCAAAACTTATCTTTTGGATTTTTAGTTTGGAAAAAGAAAAAAATTCTCATTTTGAAGTATGTTCATCTTTGAGAAATGTTTTATCAGTTTATTTTGAAAAGAAAGAAAGCTAAGCTTCGATTAGCAAGTTTATGGAAATATTTCTTGGCTCATCTTCGTCGTCGAATTATTCTAGTTTAGATATTCCTTCCTCTTGATAATCATGGGATGCATTGTTGTATGGGAGATAGTGTCTCCTCTACAATTGCTTTCGCTTTAGGTTCGTCTGGCCGTCACGATCCTATTGTTTTCCCTTATTCAAATGTTAATGTTTATGGTACATGTTCGTGCGCATCGAGACCATAATGAAGAGTGTGAGACCTATCAAGATACCTCCTTGGTAGATTTGGTATATTCAACTAATCCAAGGAATGGAGAAATAGTGATATCAGGTTTGATTAATGTTTATTCTCCGATCTAAGCATGACTCGTGGTTTCATTTGAACTTATATAGACCTTAGACTTTGATCCTATGTTGCAGGAATTGTATTTATGCTAGAATTTTGAGTTGAATACTTTCGTTTTGAAACACTATTAATAGTGGTGGCATGCTTGGTAATGCAACAAGTCAAGCCTAATTAGGTATTATGGTTTTTGCCTTAATGAAATTTAGTATTAGGTGGACCACTATCGAATTTTGAATGTTGTCATATGGAAGTATGTGAAATCGGTTTGAATTGAGTACGGTAGTTTTCTATTTTGTTGAAAGTTTGGTTGATTAAATTTCAGTGTCATCCACCTCATTAAGCTCAACATTCATCTTTTCCATTGGCCTATGTATTATTTTGATATCACACGATTGTGTTTAGAAGTCACTTTTTGAAATGTATTTGCAAATCCCCTTGATCGTTGCATTCATTGTATGAAGCCTTTGTCTTTCCTCCTATCAATGCATTCTGAAGGGTTTTCTTAGCTTTTTATACTAAGATCAATTTGTCCATATCCTGGAAGTTTTGCATTCCTCTACTTGATATTTCTTTGAGGTTCTCTGTCAAATGGTCCCTTATTCCAATTACATCTACTGGAAGTTTCTAAAGTTTGGTCTCTTGGTTAATTTATATGGTGCACACCCTGAAATTATTTTCCTCCATGAGATAACATTTATATGAGGCATTCGGTCAAACCCTAGCTGAATGAATTTGTGTTGGAAGTACTTAGCCTTTATTCACTCGTGCTTCATGGGAGCCATTGATCTAATTGGTGTCTTAGGGATAAGATTTAGGGTGCCTCCAAGATGGCTAGCGTGGTAGCAAGGTCAGCCATGCACACCTATGGATCAATTATATATGTTATGCAATATGGGTACTGCAGCCTCCATTCTCTAAATTCGCATGAATGCATGCCCAAAACACAAGCGTAGCTTACAATGTTAGGATGTATTAAGAGTGCATCATTAGATAAAACATTTCAAAATTTTCCTTGCAAATATGCTTTGTGCCTTGTCACAATCATCACATTTCTTGAGATAACTTCTCTTTGTGATGTTTTGTCAATCATTTCACACGCCTTGGTCATGTTTTCACATTTTACATGCTGCAATTTTATCGTATGTGGGAAATGTATAGCAATTTGTCATTTTATTTTATAAAAGAGTAAAAGGTTAATTCCGATCTTGAAAATGGTTGATACTGATGAACAAATTAAGTGGAAATTAAATTGGAACAATAGATTATTATTTTAAAATAAGGGGAAATTTGATTAGAAAAGAAAATAAATTGAATTATTTATAGTTAAATAAGAGAAAGGTTTTATTAATTTGAGATATGAGAGAGTATTAACTATATTTATTTTATAATTAGTATTTACTGAGAATGAATTATTTGTATGATCTTATATTTAGAAATTGAAGGAACCAATTAGATAAATAAATTATAAAATTGAAAAAACTAGTATCGAATATAAAAGTTTGCTTGCAAATATTATCTTGTTTCGTATTAAGTCGGAAACATTTTGAAATATGAGGTTGTTCTAGTATTGAATCTAAATTGTATATAACTTGTATAGTATTTGTATATACATCTATTATGAAATTTATATTTTAATTTACCTTTATTATTGTATTGTGTATGATATAAATATACATTTATTTACTTGAGATATAAGAGTACACATTTATATAATAGGGATGTTGGATAAGATTGATTCTATAGTTATAACCAATTGATTGAGTAGATTAGTAAATGGGAAAAAAATTGTATGGAGGAAGTACTTTTGCTTTATGGTTGATTAAATTATGAAGATTAAAACACAAAAACTAAATTAGTAAGGAAAGGAAAGTTTAGTTCTTAACTTTGTTTATATGTTAGCCATATAGTGGATTAAGGAATAATTAGAAGAATATTGTTACACAAAAGTAATTCCAATAGCTTCAGCATGAATTCATTATAGATTTGATTGGGTATATGTTAACCTTGGATGTCATGGATTATTTCTCAATTCGATATCACATAGTATTCTTTTAATGTCTTTGAGTTGTGAATGTTCTCATTGTTTGTTTATGTTTGGCTAAGTGGTGGTAAGGCTTGAATATTTGCTTGCATTGCATAAGTATTTGATTAGTGATAGTGAGAAGATTTTGATTGCTTGTTCATGTTGATTTATTGGATTGATTCTTGAATGGAATTATGAATCGGTTGATTGCTATTGTTGTCATAGTTGTTGATTTTGTTTAAGTCATTTATTAATCAAATTGTAAGTTTGTTGAGTAATTAGTGGTTGGGTATCGTGTGAGGAGAGAATTGAGGTCTCCCTAGGATGCCCAATTGGTTGTTTTTATGATAGATTATTGTTGTCAAAATTGATGATTGAGTTGATTTGGAGTTTAAAGTTGATATTGATTATTGTGGTTGGTTTCGTTTATGAGATCATGTTATTGTTGCCACTTCGATGGGGGGAATATTGTGTTAGTAATTTTTTATACTTACAGAGGTAGGAGGGGAGTATTTTTTCTACTTGCAAGAGTTGGTATGGGGGCCAGGGATTTGGTGAGGCTGCCTGGGTAACCCAGAATGGGGGCCGACAACCTAGGAAGATCTGTATTGGGTAACCCATATC
This sequence comes from Sequoia sempervirens, assembly GCA_007258455.2. Taxonomy (NCBI): domain Eukaryota; kingdom Viridiplantae; phylum Streptophyta; class Pinopsida; order Cupressales; family Cupressaceae; genus Sequoia; species Sequoia sempervirens. Next base: position 646,574,256 of record VDFB02270651.1, on the reverse strand, counting down.
TAGCCTGGAGTGTTTACATCAATTTTATGTTGTTTTACCTGGAAGTGGGTGGTTTCATTATTTATTTATGTGGTTTTTGGCCTTGCATGGTGGTATTTTTAATTATGGAGACTTTTTGCGAGTGGGTGCGTGCCTCACTTTATGAGATAATTTATGTGGCTTTATATGTTGTGCAAGTTGGCTTACCCAGTTGTTGGATTGTTGAGTCTTTTGTTGCTATTAGGGGGAGTGGCTTTCAATGGGGGTCAGTGCACAAAGTGGCGTACGGTTAACTCATTGAGAGTTTCTTTAATCAATGATAACCTAATAATTAATTAGGGTATTTGGGTAGTATTTCACACTAATAAAAGATAAGTGGGTGCCTCTCTCATGTCTAAAGTGCTCTTATAGGCTTAAGATGAGATGAGAAGTCTTGGAATGGAAAATCAAGCACCTTTTCCTCATGAAAGGTGACTTGATTCCTCATGTGTAAGAATGGGGGCCAAGGATTAGTTGAGGTTGCCAGGGTAACCCAAGATGGGGGCTGGTAACCAATGAAGATCCGCATTGGGTAACTCATGTCAAGCCATGCGATGAAACTCTTCCCTTAAGCAACCGTGTATGTTTGTTGCTCCCCTCTTGTTTTTGTACCTCTGGAAGTGGATGTTTCTTGTGTTTGTTGTTGCTCTTGTCGTGGAGTCTTGTAACCTTGTTCACTTGACTGTTTTATGTTGTGGGTCCTTCTTGTCATCTCCTAGCATGGGGAGTGGATGTTAGGGTCCACATGGTTAGGTGGAACATGCTATGCACCCCACTGGGTCCCAAACTGAATATCGAGTTGTGCAAAGTTGTACCATTTGTAGTGCCTCCTAAGATGTACCAGAATTCAAACCAGTCTTGATGCTTTGTACTCATTCATTTCAATTGTATTATTCCATGTTATTATACTACTCCCATTCATGTTGGGAAGTACTATTGTTTGATGTAATCCTTGAACAATGTATCTGCATATTATAAATGTAAGGAATGTGATCTTTGGCATTATCTTATGGTCACTGATGGATGTTTATCGTTTATGTTATGTTTATAGATTCTTGGTATTATTATGTGGTTATGGGTTCATAATATATGATATTTAATGGTGTTGTATCAGTGGAAATATTTATAATTAAATTCATAAGTGTGTAGGATGTTTATGTGATAGTTGTTTGTTCATTCTACAGGATCATGTTAAAACATTCTCTTGTGAGTAGTTTATCTTTGCTACAGATTCAGGATGATGTTAGAGATGTTCAAAATGTAATGCAGTCATGTAACCCCAAGGGTATATGTTAATGTACACTACATCTCATATTAGTTTACTTTATCAAAAAAAATTGTGTTGTAAATGTTAGATTTTATGTTGTCCTTTAGGATTTGTGTGGCGGGAAATTACATAATCGACAAGTCTTGAACTAGTTTGATTTTAGAAATGGTGAGGTTATATTGTTGTTAAATTCATTGTGTCATAGTATATGACATGGAACTTGTGTGTAGTGAGAAATTTGGTTGTCGTATCTTGATCATTGGTGTTGTTGTTTCAATAAGGAAATTTGTTTCGTCAACTAATGTTTTGTTCATCCTTGGAAGGAAATTACACTACATATGAACCTAAGTCATGCAAGAATCCATTTTTTAACTACCAATTGTCATAATTTACTCATTTTTATGCATCTAGTGACTTAATTTGAAAATACTAGATTCTAGTAAAAATTCATTACAATATCTTTCATTCTAGAATCTATGGCACATTTCTATTCCAATAAATATGACCTATAATACTAATTTAATTAACATTAATCATCCTTATTTACTCAATTTTTTTTGGCCAATGATGGATTTTCTTTAAATGGATTCTGATACTTTATTTTAGTCTATTTGATTATAGGATATATCCACATTTATTTTCCAAGGTATATGAAGGGAAATTAAGTTTTACCAAATTTAAATATACTTAAAATATGATGTTGTAAATCTATAGTAGTATTGATAAATGATACCTTAAATTTTTCTCCTTCAATATTATTTAAAATTTATTTTAAGTTTTGAGCTTCATACCATAATTTTTAATTAAATAATCAAGAAACAAGGGTTCTAAACCCTAGGAAAAAGTATCTCCCAAGGAAATCAAAATAGGCCCAAGATTGGCTAGAAATAACACATTAACAACACATAAGATTCCAAGAAACAACTAGAATGTCTAGAGTAAACTTAATAAAAAATAAGTGTCTAACCAGCCAGCATAAAATAACACACTACCTACAAGAACAATTTCCCCAATTTTAAGTAAGGAAATTATACATTGTATCTAAATTAGCTTTGTTAGCAATAGTAGTCTCGTGCTTTTTAGCTCTAAATCCTACAAAATAGGAAGATTGGTGGTAGACCTATGGATGATTTTAGCCTTGAACCTCATCATGGTCTTCATTTTTTTCTCCATCTCCTCAATTTTGGTCTTCATATACTCCAAATCATTCATAGTCTAGGCATAGGTATCCAATTGTAGATGTTCATTTGTAGGGACACTAAGAGAGTCTCCAATCATAAAGGGGAATTGGTGGAATCCTCAGACTTAGAATCAATATTTGGGGTGTTCATATTATTAAACAAGCCATTGTCTTCATACAACAGGAGAGCAGGCTCTTAGGAGGTATCACTATTCTTTCAAAGTTACCCTCCACTTGTTGAGACTCACTCAAGATTTTGATATCTTAAGGTTAGGTTGTAGCACTCCAACCAATCTGGTAGATATTATTACACTCAACCCTTTCTTATCCTATTTTAAAGTAGTTCCCATATCCTCTTGATCAACCATTTGGGGATTCCTTTCTCAGGGATAAAAAGAGTCATAATTCCTATGCACATTAAATTCTTTTCCATGAATAAAGAATATTTCCTATGCACATTATTTATTTTCTAAAGAATATTTTCCATCAAATGACCTAACATACATGAAACAATGTACATATTGTCATTATTTTTTGTAGGAATTGGTGCAAAATAAGTGCTTGGTACTTCAGACTTGGGTTCCCATAAAATAATTTATGTTGATGGAGGTGGTGAAGAAGGTGCTGAAGGAGCGGGTTGTTGTTGCACTTGAGGCTACTAGACTTGAGATTGTTGTGTTTTCAACATTTCCACTTGTAGCTCTAATTGAGAAATCTTCATCTTGTCTTTATTATACTCATTCAATAAATTTTGATATTTCTTGAGGGTTTGATTATATTCTTCTTGCAAGGATTCAATTATTGCCTTATTGAAATGGGAAACATTCACAGCCAATATGGTTGCTTCTACTACAAAAGTATATGAAACTCCTTTTATTATCAATCCTCCCCTTAGATCACCAACAAGCTCAACAATAGTTAGTTTATTTATATTTGGTGCAAGGGCCCAAATAGCCAATGTGTCCCACTTGGGGCTAAATGTAGACCCGCTTAATGTAGCCAATTCCTCATCTTCACTTGAAAATACCTATGTGTTATTTTTATTCATGATATCTAGGGAAATATCAAATGATACAACCCACTCAAGTAAGAGAGATTTCTTCCTTCACCAGTTGTCATTTCCTTTTTTTCTGCCTTCATTTGAATCATCAGTCTCTTAGATATTTATTTTCTTGATTGGTCTGGGAACTGAGTTGTCTTCTCATTTAACATTTTTTCAAATTCATCTCTTTTACTTCTCCATACAAATTATTTAAAAGCATCACTTTTGAAAAATGTGTCATCATCCATAAGCTTTTTGCAAGATTCATGCCTTAAATTTCATTTGTATTATCTTTGCCTCCAATGATTTCCTAAGTGACCCTTCCTACTGGATCTGTAAAATCATCATCTCTTTGAGGAGATGGAATTTCTTGCATTATAGCATCTCTAGTCACAATAATCTCTTCATCATCAAATTCAAGAGGATATTCAACAAGTTTCTCTTCTACAACTCTCCTTTTTGGTTAAGGGTCTCTTGGTGGTGAATCCAAATCAATTATTTTCTATGGAGGAGAGGGAGGTACCTGCCTCACTAGTGATGAAGCTATTGATTCAATAGATGGAAAAGGTGAATCCCTTGTTTGTTTTGTCATTACAATTCCTTTGGGCTTCCTTGTAAAAACATAAGGCCTCTTTGGAGGCTAGTATGTTGGCCTCTCTTCTAGAATAAGATCTTTTCCTTTATCTTTTTCTTTTTCCCAAGCGTTTGGTGCCTCCCACAATTTTGTCAAAATTCTACAATATGGCTTGAGTCCTCAGAACCAAATCATCAACATCAAAACAGGTTCCCTTAAATGAAGGGTCCCTCTTCTTCTTTGCATCTTCAAACTTCTTAAAATTTGTCCATTTATCTTTTCTATTATACACTTCATTATCATCAAGGTAGTTTCTTATCACATCTTCTCCATAGTCTATTCCATGATAGAAATTGGATTTGTTGGTCTTAATCCTCAACTCATTAATAAATCCTTTGAGATCAAAATTCATTTTCCTTGAGGGTTTCATCTTGTAAGGCTTGAATAGATCAGGAATTTTCTTCCATCCATCCTTGTTTACAACAAAATAAACCAAAACAATGAGGAAAGGGAAGAATGAGCCCTTTCTCTTATTGGACAAATGGGTCTCCTCAACATAAGACAATTGCCATATCACCTCTAGAAATCCAACTCTCAATGGCACACTCCTTGGTAGAATATGAGGTGATAAGAGGTTTCCATACACTCTTAATAAAGTGCAATCAAAATGGGCAATGATATCTCCCTAATTGTGGACAATCCCCAGCTCAGGTCTTCTCTTTGTTGGCCTAAGGAAATCATGGGGATCTGCAGGGATTCTAGGAACTTGGCCCTTCAAAAATAACATAATCTTTGTAGAAAAAATATTTGTGAAAGATCCAAAGTTTAACTGTGGACAGTTCCTATCCAAAAAATGTGTCCACATTTGGACTGGGAGGTCCTCATCTTTTTCATCCTTTCTCTTAATCTATAGTCCAAGACCTAAGTCCTTTTCCCCCAAGCTAAGAACATGTGGAATAGGAGTGAATACCACCAAAAAAGTTCTCCCATATTTCCCTTCTTGATACTAACTAATCCATCATGGATGACCTTAGATAAGTATGTTACAAAATAAAATTCATCATTAACCATTAAGTTTTGAATGGTTTCTGCCATAAACATGAATGCAATTAGCATTCTCTCCTATGGTTCAAATCCCAATACTTGACACAATGAATGATAATTTTTTGAGAAGTACCCCTCAAAATTGTCCACTTGAAAAGGCTTGTGTTTAATAGGTGATATTTTGATAGTTTTTTGTTGATGATCCTTAACCCTAAATCTTGGTAGAAACATGGCTCTATATGTGCTCTTATTCTTCTCATACTACTTCTTGAGATCCTCAAGATCAATAGGTTTACTTGAAAAGGGGTTGAGCTTGAAAATCATTGCAATAGATTCCTTGTCTAACATAACCATAACCTTTCCAATCAAGGTCCTTGTGACCCTAACTGAATCATCATAATTTTCTACCATGGATTTCAATAAATCAACATCAAGGAAGACATTGGGGACAACTAGCTTCCCCAAATCAAGTCTCCACACATTGCATGTGGGGACTGGAGAAAAATTATTTTCCCATACTAACATTTAAACAACTCCCATCCTGACAAGGTCACTTCAACATACCACAATACCTATCAGTAAAACACTTGTCTACGCTAGGGCCTTCCACCCTAACCCTTTGATTGGTGGAACTAGGAATTTGAGCAATTATATCATTATGGAGGGCTCATTTTAGGGTTAAGGCAGATGGTTGTGATTTAGGAGACATTTTGCTAAGATTTGTAGGAAGACCAAGGTTTTATGGGATTTTCTAGGGTTTGTGATGTAACTAAGAAATGAAGCTAGGGAAAACTTGAATAATTTATATACAAGAAGTATATTTCAAGCTTTAAAACAACCCTAGAATACAATTTAGATTTAACAAACAATTTTGTAAGGAATTATGCAAGTTATGAGCAAAGACACACTTACAGTTTCTTGGATGTGGGAAACCCCTAATTTTGGATGTTGAGAGCTTGAAACTCCACCAAATTTGATCTCCTTGTACCATGAATACTTTGGTGACTTGTAATTATGAGTTGCAATTATATTTTATGGAGAAAAGAATTCAATTTTAGGCATATGGCATCTTTTCCACCATTAATTCTCAACTTGTACAAGCTAGCATGCCTATAACTACCTATTTTTCTTTTTAAATTCTAGTCAATTAATTTGATTAGATAGATGAGATAAAGCCATGTAGTTTTAAAAAAGATTGACCGGCTTTAAAAAAAGCTCAAACCAATCATATTTTTCCATGTAGATACACTTTTTCAAGTCACTCAAGGCCTTTCCATTGCTAAACTTTCTAGTAGATTCAGCTTGTCAGCTCTCTGTGTTTCCATGATCATATACTAGACTAGTAGATCGAGGCCCACAAAATGGAAAAATTCCTCCTAGATCATGCCATATTTCCTAAATTGCTAAACTTTCTAGTAGATTTAGCTTGTCACCTCTCTATGTTTCCATGATCATATACTAGACTAGTAGATTGAGGCCCACATAATGGAAAAAAGCCTCCTAGATCATGCCACATTTCCTAACATGTGCACAATTTAACCTTCCTTTATGCTCTCAACACTTAGCTAAATTTATTGGCATCTTGTGATTCTTCATTGGATGATGGAGAGCTTGCCACATGGAAACATCCCACATTTTTTGTAGTCAACAAAAGTCTTCATGAAAGGTTCCCTACGGAATGGCAGGGAACAGTCTAGATCATGCCATGTGGAACCTTGGTAGCCTCAAGATCTCGAGCCCACCACAAGCCTGCCATAAACCTTTGTAAAGACTGGACATGTGGCGCCTTCCTGTAGTTCTGTGGACAATTTTTAAAGAATAAAATAATCAACATGGGTTGGCATAACCAATGAAAAGTGAACACCTGGCAGCATGGGGCCCACCCGACAAGTAACTAAAGGCTTTGTAAGCACATGCGCTCAATTTATGACTTAAAATGGGGCCATGACCAAGTCAATGAAAAGCTAAGACATGAAATAAAATTAAGACATATGCTTAGAGATTAGACACATGATAAAATATTTCATGGATCCACAAAAAGGATTTTTAATGAAATTTTAAAAGCGCATGCAATCAGATAGACTAGGAATAAGAGTCGGTAACTGGACAACTTCAATGGCATGTAAGTTGTGAGTAATACAACCGAGAACTGACTACTTCAAGTTAATGAGTGATTAGAAGAAAAGGCTAGGGCATACGACTATTAGTGTTTAAGAAGGGTTTAAGACCTTGGGGGAACCCTAAACAAAGAGTTTTAATAAACCCTAGCTAGCAGATGACTACCATAACTCTCAAAATTTACAGAAAAAGCATGGAACCACAAAAATTTGGCAAGTCCTATCAAAGTCAATACTAGGAAACATTTTGAATTTTTATTGTAATGAATCCACAGTGAAACTATAAAACTGAATATATATATATAACTATCATTTAATTGTATGGATATGATTCTTTTATTTCCAATCAACATATTAGAAGTATAGTCATAATTATACACACACGCATATATACATATATAACTATGTAAAAATAATGGAATAAATATGTCTCACATTTTATGAACTAATTTCTTGTGGATTTAACCTACATGACATAAAAAAATTAGTTAGTATTGCATGAAATTGAAAATAATATTGCATATATATTGAATATTACATAAAATTGATAAATATCAATAGAGATCAAATTTCATGTCAATAATTAGGATTACATGTCTATAATCTAGTTGCATGTCAATAATCAAGATTGCATGTCTATAATCTAGTTGCATATCAATGATTAAATTGCATGTCAATTATACATTTAACCATGTTATGTGACTTTTTTTCCCAAGAGAAGAGAAATATATGAATAACCCTTTAGAATTAAAAGGGGGACAAAAAATAAAGGATATTATGATCCTTTGGTTAAAAAGAGAGATTAATAAAGAATATGTATAAATGCTCTTTGAAAAAAAAGATTAATTATTTATTTAAATAATTATTAAAAGAAAACCTTTTGTGAAAGGGTGTGATGGTTTGGAAACCACCCCTTAAAATGATATATAAACCATTAAATATTCAAAGCTAGAGAACATTCAAGGAGAGAAGAGAAAAAGGAAAAAAAATTGAGAAGGTACAAAGTAGTGAAGGTTATGAGCTTTGGATGGCATTGGGGGTAGTTGGAGAAGGGGCACACAACATGTGTCCAACTTTGGTATAGGGTACGATCGGGATTGTCCTAGCTAGGGCTTTACCATAAGGTCCTTTGAGGCAGGTAGTTTAACCGTAAGGCCCTTTGAGGAAGGTTGGTGTTTTGTGCAAGAACTGGTGGCCTCCTTGCCATGAAGAGCTTGAAGTTGTAGCCATTCCTCTAAATGCTAGATAATAGCTTCTCAAAATATATGCACACAAATAAGTATTGAAAATCATTGATTCAATTATATTGGGAACATTGTCTATATTATTTTGGTGTTAATATGATTAATTTGTGTGAATGTTTTATTCTATTTATGGTCTTAATCATTTAATTGTCATGTGTTTATAATTTACATTTATTCCACATTTATTTTGATAATAGTTCATAACCCAAATTATCTTAATTCTTGTAGATGTGAAAATCTGCATTTTGGTTAATAACTAACATAGACGAGTATGATTAGTATTCAAGCAAAGCAAACCTTCAACATCCATATGAGATATCTAACATGTTTTAAAATGCTATCTAATAATAAAACACATAAAAGCATACAATTAAAAACATGAAATCAATCTATCCCATATTGGATTGGTGTCACATGTGCTAGTGACCCTTTCCCAATCCTTGATTGATAAGCTAGTGATAATGATGGACAAGATCATTTCTCAAATGAAGAGAGTGACCTTGCATGATCTTGGAGATGAAATGCTAAGATTGTGGATTGATAGTGGACAAAATCAGTTCTCCATGTGAAGAGAATGACTTTGCATAAAGATTGTGGAGGATTTGCTCAATGTTGAAGCTTCTATTTTATAGATTTTCAAAATGCTAAGTGTTGAAGAGAGACCAATGTGGGACTAAGATTGGACCAATAAGATAAGGCCACTTGTCAAGTGGTGATTGGTCAATGTATGTGCAAGATTTGGGAAGAGTGCCCATGAGAGGGAGAATTAGAATTAGAATTTTGCAATGAATGTTGAGTTTGACCTTTGTAAGGGGACATGTAAGAGACATGTAAGGCCTCATAAATGCTCTGTTGAGTGTACATGTCCACTTGGGGGGAGATTCAAACTTGGAGAATATTTTCCCTTTATGCCAAGTTGAAAATAAAGATTTTGATAAATCAATTAAATGCAATTTCATGTGCAAGTGGCCAAATCTAGAGAATGCAAGTGGGATGAGATTAGCATTTAATCATGGTTAGATTAAATAGATGATGATTATGCTGATTTGACCAATTTGACTCGATTTAGGGATTTAAATCAAATCAAAGGGAGATGAATGATGATCTGAGATTTAATTAAATAAATGATTGATTTATTTAATCAAAGAGATGATGATAGGATCAAGTTTGATTTATTTGATTTAAGCTGATGACTTTAGGAGATTGATAAATAAACTTGATTTATTTTCCGAATGGATGAATATGACCTAGTTGAATGCATTATGTCAATTTGACGTGTCTACATTTTGCCCCTCTTTGAAGCAATGTACTTGTTGCGTTGGTTCAAAGAATAAACTTGCCGCGATCAAAATTTAAAAATTTTCTGGTTTTTTGGATGCCCCAGTGGAAAGAAGTACACTATTACATTGCCCCCTCGAGAGATCGAGCGAAAAGATTCAATTTGAGGGTCAATCTCACGATAAAGAGGTTCAAAATGGATGGTTATGGACGACGATGCAAATGAGATGATTTTAAGATGCTTAGAATAACAAATCTATATTATCCTAAACAACTTAAATGGTGATATGATGCGAGATGGATGGGATTGATGATGTGATATGCTGTGATTATGCAATGGATGAGTTATGAGATGCTTAGACTAACAAATCTATATTATGATGATGATGCATGTGAGATGATATGCATAATACTAATGATTTATGGATGCAAGATGAATGCATAATGGATGCATGATGGATGCATTGGTGATGATGATGTTAGTGCGGAAATGAGATGATGACAAGAGGATCCCACAAGTCCATGATCTGACAAGACTTTATTAGAGATGATGATGATGATAGATGATGATGATGATGATAAATGATGATTTTCTTATCAAGGATTGGGATTTTAAAAGGGCTACTTACCTTATGTTTGATTACACATGTAGGTACGATGCATCAAGGTATAAAGAACCAGGATGGCATTGTACCTAGTGCGATGGAATTTGACTCGACAAACAGATAGAAGTATTCTTGTTCACACTCGACATAAGAAAACCTTGCTAGGATGTACCTAACAAAGCAAGTATTCACCAAGTTATTTTACAAGAACGTCCAACAAGCACAACAGACAAAAGATAATGATCGTTGCCCCATTCCTATCTCTCTAAATCCTTCGTTTGGATATCATCGAGAGGTCCTTGGAATGAACGCAATAAGATAAATCAAAAGAAAAGATCAAATACACAAACAAGCCAATGTTCTTCATACCTCTAGCCAAAGGGATGTGTTTTGATAGGATAAGAATCCAAGGTGATATCCAAAATGATGCCCATTGTCGGAACGATATATCCTAGGACATGCATTGTATAGGATGATGATGGTTTGATAAGTTGATTGATAGGCTGTTGATATAAGGTTGACTGACATGTTTGCAACTGATCAAGAGTTTGATTTTGTGTTCAATGGTTCGTTGTTTCGATTTTGATTTTATGATTTGAAGCTTGATTTTGTTGCCTGCTATGATTGTTTCTATTTGTGTTGCCAAAGGATGAAGGTGACGATTAGTTTATTATGGATGATTGATTATTGCGGGTGCAAGCGAGATGAGGTGGATGGATTTTTTCAAATATTTGGATGTTTTTGGAGTTTTGCAATGTTTTGAGGCTATTTTTGGTATTTTTCAAGGTTTTCCAATGTTTTGATTTTTGATTTTTCGATTGTTTTTGGATTTTGATGTTTTATCAATGTTTTTGGATTTTGATTTTTTGAATGTTTTTGGATTTTGATGTTTTTCCGATGTTTTTGGATTTTGATGTCTCGAGGGTTGATCAGAGATTAGCCTTGCCTACATTTAAGCTCATAGACGACGTAGTTCGGATTTCAATGTTATTGATGTTTTTCTGACTTTTTGAGTGTTTTTTGGATTTTGATGTTTTGGATGTTTTTGGATTTTCACACGATTTTGACGATTTCGATATGGATGTGTGATGATATCAGTGCTCTGTTTGGGATTTTGTTGAAGATCAAGCTAAGGTTGATTGATCGAATCGATGGATTGATGATGATAATAACATTGCTGAGGATACACAACAATGCAACGATTTGATTGATTGGGATTGATGATAACATTGTTGAGGATACACAACAATGCAAGGACTGGATTGATCAGGATTGATAATGATAACATTATCGAGGATACATGACAATGCAAGGATAGTGTTAAGCAGCACAAGGATATCCCGAGATGATGATTTTTTGATTGATTGATCATGTTTGATGAAGCTTGGTTTCGAACAAAAGATGTTTGGATGATTTGATGTGACGTTTGACATGCAGCTTAGATGCGACTGATATCGATTGATGTTTGATGAAAGATGAAGACTGATAAGGAATGTCTTCTTGTCAAAATGTGCCATGGGCTAGTGATTTGGATTTTTGCTCACAATTGGTTTGACCAATTTTATTTTATGTTTTCCAATGTTCGGATTGCCACATAAGTCGGAGGACATAGACCAAGATTTATTCTCGAAGCAAGATGTATATATCTGCCCCCAATGTCTAGCAATGTATGGAATGAGATGCTCGGATAAGTGTATGGATGGATGGACATGGATTATCTTGCGATAAGATAAGGTGTTTGGATAAAGAATACTCATTTGGATAATGCTTCATAGCTCAGATAATGTTGCCTAGGATAGGATCAATGAAAATGACTCATGTCAAATATGTTTACCATAAGCAAGTGTAAAGTGTGCCCCAGACTTTCATCAAGATCAAGATAACTTGGACTATGGATCATGAAGATGGATGAAAATGGATTGGATAAATGGTGTGTGGATGAGTGGATTTATTATGGATAAGATGGATGGAATGCTCGATTTATTACGGATGGGATGAGATGCTTTCATCTAGACTGGTGCATGTAGATGCTCGATTCTACACATGACGCCCGTTTGCCAGGTTTTCATCATGGTCTTGCCCAAAGCGCCGCCCATGCGGTTTTCACTAGAGAATGATTTTTATCTTTACTGTTTTCAATCCTTTTCTAATTTTTTTAGATTTTTTGCTTTTTTTCTTTTTTTTTTATTTTTTTGAAAGATTTTAAGCTCATGTTGAATCATAAGGTGTTGCTGATGTAGATGCCCCTATCATGATGTGCCATCGATAGCCTGAAGGAGCTGCTTTGCTAAGATACGTGCACTTGAATGCAAATTCTGGGATTCTTGATCTGCTTCGTTGATACCGGAGTTGACTTTGTCTTTGTGCATACATTGTGATAGATTGCCTTCTGAATCCTTATGATGAAGGGTTGTTGCCAATACACGGTCAATGTAAGAATTGGATATTATGTGTGGAGGCATGGATGGAGTGTGCTTAGGTATAAGAGATGGATTGGTTGACAGTTTGGAACCTTTGACTGTCCAAACTTGGGAAGATGAGCAATGATGGGCGGATACGGAAGTGTGCGTGGAATTAGGACCAACTACTTGATACACTTTGTACGTTGCTTGAAAAGCCTGCTTTTGATTTTGCGGACATCTTTGATGGATACTTTTCCCTTTTTTATTTTTCCCCATAGTTTCTTTGACTGATGGAGTTTGATAGGGATGATCTTTCTTTGTATTCTTCGGTATCCATTTGTATTTGATTTGTCCATTATGCTTCCTAGCTTCTTTTGCTTTGATAATGTTCTTTGTACTTTGATTTAAATCTTCCTTTTGACGTTGGTCCCAATTTGTGGATGGGGTGATGGGTGAATGAAGATTCATGTCGTGGCTAGTTGTAGTATTGACATCGGTTTCATCATAAGGATTCTTCATGCTCCCTATGTTGACATTTTCTTGAGATGAAGTTGCCCCCAGTATGGTGGTAGTAGTACCTTCATGCTTTGATTTCGCTTGTTCCAAGAGCTCTTGTTTAAAATGCATTCTCTGATAAATGACCATCGTAGGTGACATTTCAATTTGCTGCTCTGCTAACTCTGGATGTTCTATCTGACTTGTTTCCTTAAGTGAATAATGATGGATATCTTTATTCATGATGTCCTCAATTTGAGTTTGGGACATATTTGATCCTGATGTTGACAACTCGGTTTGATTGTAGGAGTTAAGAATCTGCTCTTTTTGTATAACAAAATCTTGTTCTAGATGAAGATCATCTACGTGCCCATCTGTAGAAAGCATCTCATGGGTAGATGGAGGAGTATGTGCTACATGGATATGATCATCTTGCATGGATAAGAGAGTGTTCATTAGATTATTGTAGTATCTTGAAGATACAAATTCTTGATCTTGATTAATTTCGGAGTTGCTTTCAACATGCTTTAGATCAAGTTCTTGACATGGGGCAGCTTCAAAGGATGGATTTCTTACAAAGGACTTTTGGATGTCGACATTAGGCATGGTCAAGTTCAAGGTTCCTTTAGCATCTGTAACCATGAGGTCAAAGGGGATCAACATGTTTTGAAAATGACCATTGCTAGACCTTAGTGAAATATTTTGATCTTGCTTTGGAATAACTTCTTGAGATATGTCCTCTAACTCATAAGGCGATGTAGAGACATTTTCAATATGATCATTGGTCAATGGATCATGCATTATGTCAATTGGATCAAATAGTCCTAATACTCCCTGAAATAGATCACTAAAGAGTGGCTCTTGATGTATGGAGAGTTGATCATCGGATTATGTAGATACATCCTTAATGTGCTCCTCGATGGAGAGGTTTTGATCATTGTTTTCGACAATTGCGGTGGAGAGATTGTGAATGTCTTCGGCCATAGAGTCAAGTGATGTTGATATTTCTTGAATTGGCTCATTGTTAGGTATCATTGGTGGATTTTGATCATGATTGAAAAGTGACTCTTGACCTATGTTTATTTGATCTTTGGATGAGATAGAAACATTTCCAATGTGCTCTTTGATGGATGGATCTTGACCATTGCTTTTGACAATTATGGTGGGGAGATTATCAATGCTATCACCAATGATTGAATGTTTTCATGTTTGTTCCTCTGCTTGTCGAGCAACTAGAGAGGCTTGGGTAGCTTGATAGGCTTCTTGCACTTGTCGAGCTTGTCTTTCTTGTTGTGTGGCTAGATATTGTTAGATGGCCTTTTGGTATGACTGGTGAGCTTTTAGAGCAATGTCATACTGTCTTGCTGCATTTGGTTTTGGTGGTAGTGGTGGCAGATTCAGAATCATGTTGGATGTAATGATAAGTGTTTGAGATACGCTCGGAGCGATCATGGTAGTGAGGGGTTGAGATGTGATGGGTGTGATAGTGGTGTTTGGAATGATTGAAGGGATAGTGATGGTTGGAATGACCAAGGTGATAGGTCCTTGGGAGACCATTTTTTGATTGGTTGGGATCAATGTTGTTGTTTGATTAGATACCATCCATTGGTGTGATGTCGATGGTATATTCAAAGGATTTGTAGTTATGGTTTGATTGATGTTAGGTGGATTGATTTGGATGGCGTGATTGGTGTTAGGCAAAGGGGGAAGCCCTAAACCAAGGAATGATGTTGGTAATGGTGGTGGATATTTCCCTTGGCGCAATGCCTCAACTATTTTGGAAAGTGCTGCAATTTGATCTCACCAAATTTGTTATTGATTTTGATCTTGACTCACTTGAGATAGTTGATTTGGCTTTTGTTTAAGCAGATTTGGGATGCCTACTTGCGGTTTTGGAATGGGATTATGGGAAAATTGACTTTGGATAATGTTCTGATTTGGGATGATGTTTAGATTTGGCATGATAGGATGAACATTGTTGGTATTGGGAATCATTTTTCCAAAGTTTTCTGAGTTAGGATTCATGTTTCAAAAACTTGCACTTGGTACATCCACATTTGGTTTGTAGGGATTTGGTGGAATGACGTTGTTCGTTTCAAGGCTCATGCATTGATTATTTGATTGGTGGATTTGTAGGTTTGGACTTAGATCTATCATTGGGAAATGTGTTCCAAACTTTGACTTGGGCATACTCACACTTGTTGTACCATTGACATTTGTCGAAGGCAATGATCCTATGCATGGACTTTGATAATTGATAGGCATTGCAAGGCTTTGAAGATTCAACTGATTTGGATTACCCAAGATGTATGGATCAAGTTTATATTCCATGTTCTTCTTGTATTTTGACCTTGTTGCAAAAGTAACCTCTAAGGTTCTTAGGACCAATGACGATATGGAGGATGAAATGTGTAAATGATATGAGTGTTGAACGTTTAGGGACTTTGGATCAATGCTAGACTTAGGGTTTGATGTTGATTTTGTTTGATTTGGATGATGAACTTGTAAACCCTAAGATGTTGGATGTGATCTTTAGGATGAACTTGTTCAAAGGATTGCTAATTTAACTAGAGGTATGAGAAAGGATACATTCCCATGCCCCCTAACTAAACAAGGTGATTTTGATTTTGATGATGTGCCTAAGTCTAGAATGATGTTTGGAAAGATCTAAAGTTGTTTGATGGGATGGATTTTGATGAATGTTTGGGATGAATGAAGTGTTTGATTTGATCCTAAGAGACTTAGAGAGACTTTGTTTACTAGGCCAAGGTATTGAAGAACACACTTTTCTCTAAGAGCAATCAAAAGACCAATATGACCAAAAGATATAAAGCACATGTGTGGGGTCCAATTTGTTATCTTTGCTTAATGAGTACTTTTTACCACAAACACACTTCTTGATTAGGTTTCAAACTGAATGTCCCATGTCACAACTTCTTTTCGTCCCACAAAGTGCTATGCGGAAGTTCCAAGAAATCAGGACAAGGGTTGCCTAATGTTGACCTTTGTAAGAGAAAATTAAGATGTAAACCCAATTACTTAGGAACCTCTAAGGAAATAATCCCAAGGGTAAGCAATAGTTCTTGGGCTTTGTCAAAGGTATTTTCTCTAACTAAGGGGTTTGAAATTTTGATGACGATGTTGAATGTTGGTTTTGCAATGTTTTCGATAAACACACTATGTTTTCAAACAAGTAATGTAACATCCTAGCTTAATGGGTACGTTTTTCTTAGTGGGCTTGCCTCATGCCCTTCATAGAAGAGATGATTTTTCATGCAACCAAGGAAAAATATAGAGGTATGATGAAATCCTAACCTCTATATTTCAACCAAGATCGGACATGGCAAGTAACTTCTTGGAATCAAAGTTCCAATGCACCACTTTGATAAACTCACTCAATGGATAAATAGGCCACTACAAAACAAGGGTGCTAGTTTGGACTTTCCATTCGTGGAGATTGACCCATACGGCAAGAGTCCCCTTTCGGATCCATCTTGTCGGAGCCAACCGCGTGATAATGGCGTTTAACCAATACCCACATTTATATCTCGGCTGGAAATACTCTTGGCTTTAGAGTGTTACCGGTTGAGTCGTTCCCTTGGGTGAGTACTTTTTCCCCAAGGCAGGCCCTCTAGGATAAACAAAAGCTAGCAAAGACACAATCCGTAACTCTATCGATCTTTGATGGCACAAAGAAAGAGAATGTATGTGAAAATGCCTCTACTCACACTCGCACAAGATGTTCAGTTTTAAACCCAAATTGAAGTGTTTCAAAGCAATAAAATGTATTTTGAGTGTTTCTCTTGCACCCTAGATTGCACGAAGCGCAAGGGGAGAGGATACGCACTCAAAAGACAAAATCACACAATTTAAGCACTTGTTCATTTTATAGACTTCAAAGCAATTGTGTGATTCATTTTAAGCACCAAAATGAAGTGTGAATTTGCTTTGTTCAATTTTAGTCCCAAAAAACAATGTCTAGTCAATTTGCATGTTCAATTTTAATCCAACTTTGAAAAGATACAATGACCTAGTTGGCTTAAAACCAAAAATTAAAGCGGTAAAAGGCAGCTCTAGGCTCTAATAAGCATTAAGAAATACTTTTCATTCAAGTTCCAGCTTAATTATCCAACTCCAATCTTGTTTTTTTTTTGCTTGATTCCAATGCTTGATTTCAAAATCAACCTCCTGCAAATAGTACAAAGTTATTAGAAATAAGATGCATTACCAAATCTCTTATTCACCAACATGTTAACACAAACTGAAAATTAATAGTAAAGAATAATTATTGAGAAAATAAAAAGATAACCCATGACTTTTTCCCTTCGAATTCCTGCACACATAACTAAAAATTAGAATATCAAAACTTTAGGTTTTTGACTCCAAACTGTAACAAATAGTGATAATGATCATAAATCTTTGACGATGATTTGCAAATCTTGCAAATAGCATTTAATGACAACGACTCCAAATCAAAGATATCAATTGTTGTCTATTGCATTGATTCTTCATAAAGGCTTTATACCCACCATTTAGCAGGTATAGAACCCTTCATAAATGCAGCAAACTCTTTCATGCGTCAATCCTGCATAAACATGACAGATAACGATAGGGAACTATGGCACAACTCGCCTATCTATGATGCCACTATGCAAGCATAGTAATGGTGTTATCCATAGACAAAGCATAAAGAAAGCCTGATGTTACAACATTAAAACTTAGTGACAAATTGTAGGACTGGGAGCTATCCTTAAGTACACGCAACTGTATCATAAACAAGGAAATTTAAAAGAGGCTTTCAAAATTCAAACAGTTTCAACAAACACCAGTGGATAACAGTTATTATGGATGTGATAGCATGGCAGTGTTCTAAAAAATTTGATATACATGCATCCCACTACGTATGCTTTCCAAAATAAATGCATTTCATTTCAAATCATAGTCACAATCATAGCTTAGGTTAGAGTTGTGCCAAAGGATGGAAGATCATTGGCCTAGCTATATCGATCTGTTAAAAGTTCTTGTTTTCTCATACAAATTTTCTTCTCTGGTTATTCTAAATCCCTTCCATTGGTACTATCTGGGCTCTTCTCAGTTGCTTTTTCAACAGAGTTCTGTTCATGTGATAGTCTTTACACACAGCTCCGCACACTCTGCTCTATTCTGAAGGCTATACAACCTGATCTTCAAAGATTTGCGCACTTGTGTGAGTTTACACGACTATTGAGGTTGTTGTTTGCAACTTCCCCCTTGATGAATGTCCTTCCAGTTGATTCTATGCGAGCAGTGAAGGCTTCGGTGCGCTTCTGACAGGGGGGCAATGTAAAGCGCAGACAAAGCATGTGAACTGGTTGACAGAATGCCTTGTGGATTGTTTAACAGAATACCAAATGTGGTTGGATAGACAAGGCGCGTGGAATGTTTAATAGAATGCCTCGAGGAATTCAAATTTCCTTAAATAGTGTATGCAAAATGTGGACGCACATACAACGCCCGTGAAATGTTAGACAAAATGCCGCAGAGTAACGTGGTCTCATGGAATGCAATGATCTCCAGACCTTTGCTAATATCATCCCTTCCTGGGCGTAAATGAGAGTATAGAACAACACGTGGACTGTTTAAAAGAATGCCTAAGAAAATCACGTTAGCTCAGGGAATACATTCATTGCAGGGTATGCAGTTTGTGAGTGCGGCTTCTGGGGTTCTTCTTCTTGTCTTGGAAACCTTAGGGTCTGCCCCCTCACCTTTACTCAAATGTAGCGATTGTAGGGACTGTAAAGCACTAATAAGGCATGCAAACTGGTTGACAAAATGGGTTGAAGAATGTATGGTCTTGTGGGCTGCAACGATTGTAGGATAAGCACAACATGGGTTATGTGAATAGTTTGATAGGATTCCTCAAATAAAGGTCCTCTAAAGCAGGGCCGATACTAGGAATAGTAGGGGCCAAGGGAGACAAAGAGTCTGGCATGAAAGTTGTGCAAAGGACAGGCGAAACAAAACTGTCACTATGGAGTGCCGTGGTGGAGAAGAGAAGCTCTCAAAAACCAGTGCTCACACAAAACTGAATATGTTTTGATTGACATGGCCTCATTTAAGTCAACAGACACATAACTTGTGATGTTCAAAATGTGTACTTATCCCATGTCTCCAATTTCAGAGAGCATACAAATCATCATCAAACCAGTTATTTCCCTCCCTTGTTCTAATACAACCAAACATGAATGACAGCGAAACGGAAGGAATGGCTGCTATGGATTAAAAATATTAGTATCTTTTAAGATTAGTATGAATGAAATATCAAATACAACCAAACAACCATTCATTTTTTCAGATAGCCTAACCAAACAACTTTGTTATTAATAGCCTATGACAACGGTATGCCATTAGTTATTTCTTAGTATCAAGACATGAAATCAGACCAAAAACAACAATAATTTGCATTAGATCATTACTTTCAAGCATAAAATCCCGTGGCTAAAATTTTTCAATAAAACATGAACCATGTTGTGTGATTTGCTGAAAACGGAGGTTCAGCCCTCCTTCTAGCGCCATAATGTAGATGTGAAAATCTGCATTTTGGTTAATAACTAACATAGATGAGTATGATTAGTATTCAAGCAAAGCAAACCTTCAACATCCATATGAGATATCTAACATGTTTTAAAATGCTATCCAATAATAAAACACATAAAAGCATACAATTAAAAACATGAAATCAATCTATCCCATATTGGATTGGTGTCACATGTGCTAGTGACCCTTTCCCAATCCTTGATTGATAAGCTAGTGATAATGATGGACAAGATCATTTCTCAAATGAAGAGAGTGACCTTGCATGATCTTGGAGATGAAATGCTAAGATTGTGGATTGATAGTGGACAAAATCAGTTCTCCATGTGAAGAGAATGACTTTGCATAAAGATTGTGAAGGATTTGCTCAATGTTGAAGCTTCTATTTTATAGATTTTCAAAATGCTAAGTGTTGAAGAGAGACCAATGTGGGACTAAGATTGGACCAATAAGATAAGGCCACTTGTCAAGTGGTGATTGGTCAATGTATGTGCAAGATTTGGGAAGAGTGCCCATGAGAGGGAGAATTAGAATTAGAATTTTGCAATGAATGCTGAGTTTGACCTTTGGAAGGGGACATGTAAGAGACATGTAAGGCCTCATAAATGCTCTGTTGAGTGTACATGTCCACTTGGGGGGAGATTCAAACTTGGAGAATATTTTCCCTTTATGCCAAGTTGAAAATAAAGATTTTGATAAATCAATTAAATGCAATTTCATGTGCAAGTGGCCAAATCTAGAGAATGCAAGTGGGATGAGATTAGCATTTAATCATGGTTAGATTAAATAGATGATGATTATGCTGATTTGACCAATTTGACTCGATTTAGGGATTTAAATCAAATCAAAGGGAGATGAATGATGATCTGAGATTTAATTAAATAAATGATTGATTTATTTAATCAAAGAGATGATGATAGGATCAAGTTTGATTTATTTGATTTAAGCTGATGACTTTAGGAGATTGATAAATAAACTTGATTTATTTTCCGAATGGATGAATATGACCTAGTTGAATGCATTATGTTAATTTGATGTGTCTACATTTTGCCCCTCTTTGAAGCAATGTACTTGTTGCGTTGGTTCAAAGAATAAACTTGCCGCGATCAAAATTTAAAATTTTTCTAGTTTTTTGGATGCCCCAGTGGAAAAAAGTACACTGTTACAATTCTAATATTAATTATATTAAATTTGTTCTACTATTACTTAAATAACCAAGGGAGAAAAGTAGCATCACATTTGGTATCAGAGCCTAATGATCATGCCTTCCTATCTTTAAATTTTTCTTCATGTTTTGAAATTCCTTAGTAACCAACCCTTAAAATACTCCTTGTAAATTTCTAGCATTATATTCTTACCCTAATGTTTAAAGTCATAAGACTTGATTCCATAAGACCTAGATTATTGCCTTTCCCCATATGCTAATTTTTTTTTCTATTATTCATTATTGAATATCCAAATCATATACGTGTATTTATGTTCACGTTCATATTCATATTGCTTTGAGAACTTCCTAATTATACCTATACTCAATTTAAGACACCATATCAATTAAGACAATTTCTATATATGTAAGTTATTGACCTATAGACCCATAATCTGTTTTAATCATAATAAATTTATTAATATAAAATCTATATATATCAATCATTTAACCTATCCTTCACGAAATCTTTATCCTCTTTATTATGCACATAAAACTATTGAAATACACTTGCTATTATATATATCATATAACCATTGATGTCTTCTTGGAAGACCACATGGACTATGACCCATTCACACTTTTGGATATCCAAAGATTTGTACAAGAGTTTATAGAATATGGGACCCTTATGGAATGGACATAATGCTAATGGTCGAGACCTTTTATGAGAAGTCGTGCCTCTAAAATGATGAATGCTTCTATTAAGTCTTTTGTCATTTATCTATTCGACTATGGACATAATACCTCAAAGAAAGTGATCTCATACCATGCCATGTTTGCAGTGTTAGAATGGTTCGAAGGTTCTGTTAATTGATATATTTCTTCATGTTACAATAACAGGTTTGGTATGCTTTGTATTCTTCATGTTAAGAAGAACTTGGGGATTGACAATAGTTAGTTTCTAGAAAATTATTTTTTATTGAAGAAAAATAGCATTATATTTAGTTATTGATTTTCATATTGATTGTCCATAAATTTTTAATTTAGGGGAAGCTCTAGTGAAATCAATCAAAGCTTTTCAAACAAATTTAATATTAGTATTTTTCGACACATGGATCTAATGTAATTGTTTCAAGTTAATATTCTAAACAACAATGTTAGTGGATGTAAATTTGAAAGAAAAATCATATAGAAATTGGCAGACAAATCATTTTAAAAATCTATTTCTTCACAACTAACTTCTACGAGAATACTATTTTAATCATGCATCAGTTGGATCTAATTGGTCTGACTGGTGAGCCAACAACCTGCTACCTAAATTGACTTGTCTAAACCACAATGGTGTTCAATACCCAATAAAAATGGTGAGAAAATATATATTCCCACCATGGGATGACAACACAAATAATAAGATACTTATTTCGTTGATATGGAATGATCGTAAGGCTATTTTGATAGCCAAGAAAGATGTCATCTGGTTTTAGAAGGAAAAGCATAGTATTAAAATATTGCTTTTAAATGACAAGAGTATTACTTTGGAAATATATATGGTACCCTTGATCTTATATGGGGCAAAGACATGTCATTTTAATGGTAAAATAAAAATTGTAGAATCATGGTTGCAATGCATTTTTCAACTATAAATATGAGGTCTTTTAAGGATATTCTATGAGATTGGTAATGAAATTATAGATAATAATGAAGTAAAGTGGCTAGTTCTTGGTCACTATGAATATGATTATCAAATAAAGTAAGAAAATCCCCACAATTATGATCAACTATTAAATTGTTTCCATCATTTAACTTAAACGTTATTAGTAGAGCGATAATTAGATTCATAAAGATACAACTTATAAGTTTCTTAGTGACAATTCACAATAGTTATTTGAGATTGTTTTGTAGTATAGAATTAATGAATTTTGACAATCTTTTTCTTATTGTGTTGGTTATAGATATACCTTGAATCATTATTCTAGGATTAGTTGAGGCAAGGTCATTGAATAAACTATAGTTTATCTTCAATTTTGGGAAGGTTAAAAGATTTTACTATATTCATTAGACTATAAATAACAATTTACCCTAATTAGCCCAATGGAAATAATGCTATCATTGAGCTATAATATTTATACATGTATAATTTACTATGTATTAAAATTTATATCATGTTATATTTGTAAGTTCTATGATTGAGGGTTGTATCATCTAGGAAATGTACTTTATATTCACTTGCTAAAACCTTCTTAAATTTTTTCTATGAAAAAACTCACATTTAGATATGGGTGTCTTTAATCTTTATCAATTGTTAGAAAGACCAACACTTAAGAATTTTTACTTGAGTCTAATCTAGGTTGCATTATGGACTCATAACCCAAAAATTCCAAGATCCTTTTCATATCCTAACTTTGGAACTATATGATGTTAAAATTCAATTATCTTTATAAAATGTGAAATTCAATAGTCCTTATGATTAAACATGAGGACATGTTAAAGTTTTAAGGGGGAGAGATAACCCTAAATTATATATATATATATATTGAAAAATAGATAATTATTTCTAAATAAAAATACAGAGTAATGAAGAATATTTAAGAAACCTCTTTTAAAAGAGATAAATGATTATAAGAGGCAACCTTTGTAAAAAAAAGAAGATAATTAATAAGCCACCTTATTATGTCATGTCACACTATTTATGTTAGACATATTTCTTGGCCTCAAATAAACCATGATATATGGTCTAGGTGATTTCTTATGATTGGTTTAAGATATACAATAAAATACAATGTATAAGCATAAATAAATTAAAGATAGAGGTTCTCCAACAAGCATGTGTTTTTCCATATATAGTGATATAATTTATATATTTCTATAGGAGAAATTTATGAATAGATGTGCATAAAAACCCTGACCAAAAAAAAAAAGAATAAATTTAATATGGTTCAAAATGTTTAGAGGAAGGATTATCTTATCAAAATTCATTTATAGGATTTGTAAGTTAGAAAGAAAACAATTTTAGAATCACATAACCACAAAGGTATGGTTAAGAGGTCAAAATTGGAAGAAAGTGAAAATAGGATGAATATAGGTGGTAAGAGAAGCATGTGATTAGAAGCCTTGATATAAGAATAGATATTCTTAGAGTATATAAAAAAAATCTTGTATTGGGTTTATCTTAATCAATGCAAAAAATATTTTACAATACTAAATAAGAAAAGGAATTATGAATTTAAAAAAAGTACATGGATAAAAGCATATTTAATAAAGACTTGGACTTTCTATTTAAATATGAGTTTGATATGTTATTCCAAGGTATACTTTGTGTAGACACCTAAATTTGGACACTTAATTTATCCAAATTTATCCCCTTTTGTCTAAGCATCCCCTTATTTGCATTAATTAAGTAATATTGTATTATTTAATTAATATATTTAATTCTACCAAATCCCTAAGGTATTTAATTAATGATTAAATACTTTATCTCTTTAATCCTCTTTTTCATCAAATGAATTAAATAAATATGACATTTATTTAATTCCTCATATGTCACATCCTCCATCATTTTTATCTAATTCAAATCCATCTTCTAATCTCATCATTAGAGATGTGCACATGCCTAATCCTTGATTAGGATGTGTCACATCCTCCAACTTTTGCAAGTTGACCTCTAATCCCTCTTAGCCACCTAACCCTCCTCTAATCCTTCATTAACTAGCCTAATCAACCTCCCAAGGAATTTTTAATTCATTTTATCCTTCCAAGGAATATTAAAATCATTTTTCTCTTCCCCATGTGATCTTTGACTTGTCACATCAAGTCACATGTGAACTCTTCCCTTTTTCTCATGCATCTTCTAGAATCTTTGACTTGTCACATCAAGTCACAGGTGACAAGTACTTACCTTTTTAGACACCTTGTTTTATCCAAGGTACTTTCTACCTCTCCCTTTGGAACCTTGTCTTATCCACAAGATTCCCCAATCATGTAAATTTTAAATTCTTTTTTATTCCTCCAAGGAATCTTCTCATCCCCCAAAGTACTTGCAAATTACTTGTTCTTCTTCCACGTCATGTACCCTCCTTCCACCTCATTTACACATCACCATCTTTAAGCCATCTCACATTCCACATGTCAAGATGTGAGGGCTTGTAAGTCCTCAACTCACCATAGCCCTTCATCTTGACCTTGTTGGATGAATCTCAACCATTGAATTCTCTAGAGAATTCAACTTCCTCTATAAATACCCCCTTTTTTCTCTCATTTAGGGTGTTGATCATTGTGCTAACCAAACTCTTGCAAAAAAATTATTTGAGCCATACTTAGCCAAAAACTTGCATCCCTTACATCCATCATAACATTCTCATCCATTTCTCATCCATCTTGCATCCCACTCTTGCATCTTTTGTCATCTAAGGAGCATACACAAAATCAACCATCAAGGGCCAACCAAAGGATCGATTCGAGATAAGGTATAATCAACTCTTCTTGTTATCATATTTTGTTTTGAATCTAACTAGGCTAATCTTGAGGTGTTAGGTGTTTTTATTGTTTCTTGCATGTTTCTTGTTGCTGCTCGTTTCTGGAACAGTATTTTTGCCTGGTCACATTTATGGCACGCCTAGTGGGACCCACAGACGGGTTCTGTTCTTTCACATTTTTTTTTAACTATTTGTAGGTGCAGGTTGCAGAGGGGCTAACCCGACCTAGTAGAGAGGTGAACCTGCCCACTCAAGGGTGTACCTGATCTCAACAAGCGAACCTGACCTCTTCTACAGGCGAACCTGACCTCAACATGCGAACCTGACCTCTTCTACAAGTGAACCTGACCTCAACAGACAAACTTGACCTCTTCTACAGGCGAACTTGACCTCTTCTATAGGCGAACTTGACCTCAACAGGTGAACCTGACCTCTTCTACAAGCGAACCTGACCTCAATAGGTGAACCTGACCTCTTCTATAGGAAAACTTGACCTCTACAGGTGAACTTGACCTCAACAGGAAAACCTACCCTCCTAGATAGGCGAACCTGACCTAGCAAACAGGCAAACCTGACCAAAAATAGCTTTTTTCAAAAGGTAAAAAGTGAAATTTAAGCACTATTTTAGCTATTTTGAGTATTCCTGACCCCCTAATGTGCCTTGTGTGTCTTTGCAAGCATCTAATCAACATTTGGTAAGGAACAAGAAGAAAAATTACTAACAAGTTTCCTTGCAGGGCTATTTATTTATCAATTGTTGCTTGTTGTTTCTTGATAACTTAGGGACATAGCTTAACTACGGGTGTCAATTTACCTTGTGTGTTGTGCTTTTTAGTAAGCTATTTGACGTATACTATCCCCTTGCACCATTTGGCGATCTTGGGTGATGAGAAATCATAGCTTACCAAGTCCTTTGAGTCACCCTTTTGCTTTTCTTAGCGGGACCTACTTGGGGATTTCATCACCCCAAGGGATGATTCCAACCACGCATACTGGTGGGGTATATAAAGGGGGGAGAGTGAAAGTTATACTTCAATCCAACCGCGTCGTAATGGGCAAAGCATCAGGATGACATGAAGAGTTGGTCTGAGCCTTTAGTATCTTGCTAAGGTTCCTGACTCACGCTTGTGATGGGTTGGTGTTCATGGTTTGGGCCTCACATACTAGGTGTATATCAAGGACTCCCTAGCAACCATGTTCATCCTAGAATAGAAGACTCTATTGGCCATACCCATTTCTACTAGATTTAGGATCGTGTTGTCTAAACTGTCTTCTTTGTGTGAAACTAGTAATTTTTTGTTCAGTTGAGTCAACCTTATCCTATGAATGTTGTTTGTTGTGTTTTGGGTCCTTTGCCTTAGTCTTTTGTCCAAAAAACACGTTCAGATTTGTCCACAGGTGTACATGACCTCCAGGGGTGAACCTGACCTCTGAACAAGCCCCTTTTCAGCCTGTTTCAATTAGTTTTGATCAATCTTCAGTCCATAGGCATACTTTCCCTCCTGTACAGGTGAACCTACCCTCCTAAATAGGAAAACCTACCCTTCAATAGGCATGTATGCCCTCCTGCATAGGCTGACCTACCCTCCTAGACAGGCGTACCTACCCTCCTGTACAAGCGAACTTGCCCTCCTAGACAGGAGAACCTGCCCTCCGACAAGTGAACTTGCCCTGCTGTATAGGTGAACCTACCCTCCTAGATAGGCGAACATGCCCTCCCAGACAGGTGAAATTTCCCTCCTGTACAAGCATACCTTCCCTCCTATACAGGTGAACCTGCCCTCCAAACAACTGATTTCACCCTTTGTTCAGTCGTTCTGAGCACCTGTTTACCCGTCATCAACATTTTTCATAAGTCATCGTTTCATCACCAAAATCACATAAGTGCTACTTAGAACATCATTAGAGTCCATATCCATCATTAAATCATCCATCCCAATCCCCTAGACTCTGTTTTGAGGGTTTTGATTTTTATGCCGAAACTTCTGGAGGCCATAACTTTTGACTTTGGTGTCCGCTTGAGCTAAAATTTTACGGGTGGTTGTGTTATGATGTGGCATGTGGATTCCCAACTAATCTTGAGTGGATTGGACCTCATTTCGCCATATTTTCAGGGCCTCAAACTTTCATCTTGACCCTCAAAATCACAATTTAGTGTTTTTTTTCAATTTTTGAAAAAATATTCTCATTAATAACTCAGAATGCATGTCTCAGATTTGGGATGTTAGTTGGAAATTCACCCTATCTTATTTTTGGGTATTTTTTTGGAAAAATCTGGACTCTCAAAAGTATGTCTGTGAAGTTTCCTAAAATGGCAAAATTTGACAATTTTTGAAAATTGCCAAATCTAGAAAAAATTGATTGTCAACACCTTACGTTCTTTAAACCCTAAAACTTGGTGTAGAATCAATCCCATCACATCCTCAAATCATCCTATTGTGAGCTTCAATCCAATCCTAATATGATCTTTAATCTACTCCCAATCTAAGCTATAACCAAAATCCTAATCTGTACTTGGGCGGGCCTGCCCCTCAAACAATTGATTTCACCCTTCATTCGGTCATTTCAAGCACCCTTCTTTTCATCTCAAGCATTCATCACCTTGTTACGAGTATCCTTTCATCCCTTCCAAGAGTCATTCTCCCAATTCGAGCATTCGTTCATCCATTTTGATCAATCGTTTACTCATTTTCACCTTTCATCCATCCATTTCAAACATTCGTTCCCTTTTTTTTGATCATTCATTTACTCATTCTAAGTAAACTTTCATCTATTTCAAACCTTTTTCTATCATTTTGAACTCACGTTCCACCATTCCGATCATTCGTTTACTCGTTTCAAGTAAACGTTCATCCATTTCAAACCTCCTATCATTTCGAACTCTTTTTCAATAGTTCTGATCAATCGTTTACTCATTCTAAGTAATCTTTCATCTATTCCAAACCTTCATCTTCTTGTTCTGAGAATCATTCATTTGTTGTGAGCAGTCATTTACTCATTCTGAGTAGTCATTCATTTGTTTCGATCAATCGTTTACTTGTTTTGAGTATTCGTTCATCCATTTTTATCATTTGTTCCTCCAATAAAATCATCGTTTTCCCCATCCAAATCCCCTAAACTTCATCTCGGGTTATTATCCAAATTCACCTAAGTGTCTGATATGATCGTCATCATCAACATTCGGTTAGGATTGTCATTTGTCCTAAGTTAATCATCATCGTCGGCCCAATCAATCCATTTTCAATCTCAAAGTGGATTTGGTGCCACAATCATCCTTTTATCCTTTAATCTAATCAATCAGCATCCTAAGTCACCTAGGATAATCTCTGAACAGGGTTTAGAATCCCTTCCATCATCCTATCTGATCCATCATTCAATCTTATCAATCATCGATCGATCCTATCCAATCCAATCCAATCACATCCCTATCCAATCACTTTCGACCCAATCAATCTACTTACATCTTGAAGTAGATTCGATGTCATAGTCATCCTTTGGTAATCAAATTCAATCATCAAAATCAATCCCATCGCACCATCCAATCATCCTAATCAGAGCTTTTATCTAATCCCGATCTAAGCTTGATGTAAATCCTGACTCGAGCTTTAGTCCGTTTCCGTCCAAAATCTTTGATCCATCATATTTATCCTTTTATCATCATGAATTCTTATCCTCCATCAATAGTAGTCAAAGGAAACCCTAATTACATTGACAACGATAACGAATGTCTTGTCGATCAAGAAGGATATGACATACATCCCCTTGACGCTATCATTGCTAGTAAGCTTTCTCCACCCACTTTCCAAAATCCAATCACCCCTTCAAGTTATCCTATTATGTCTTCATCCATGCCTAATCATGCTCCTTATGCTACCTTTGACAAGGGATATCCATCATATCCTTCACCTACATCATCCTCTTATCCAACACCCACATCCTCTTATCCTAATCTTCCATTACAATACCCCTAGCTTAATCCCCCGTCCACATCATCTTATCTCAATCCTTCATCTGCATATACCCACTACCCTAATCTTCCATACCAATCTGCTCACCCTAATCCTACATTCACACCTTCCTATCCTAGTCCAACACACCCATTAAATTACCATAATCCGACATCCACATTTCCCTATCTCAATCCGCCATCTCAATCTTCCCATCCTAATCCACCACCCACATCTCCTTGTTCTAATTCACCATTCCAATACCCCTATCTTAACCCTTCATCTAATCTTAATCCCCCATCTACTCCCAGTCCTACATCCAATCCCATTCCCCCATCTCATCCTAGTCCACCAATCCATAGTCCTAATCCCCCACCAATCCATAATCCTTCATCCACTCCTACCTCACCATCTCAGCCTAGAGTATTCAAGTTTCTCACTCCAGAAGTTCTCCAAGGACTTATAACAAAGAAGACATCCCCCACTCCACACCTTGAAGTCGTGGAATCATGCCATCCCAACCCATCATCCATGGTCATTAGTGATGAGACCCTTCTCCACCCAACACCTATCATTGATGATACCACCCCTAGCATCACTCAAACCATTGACACCATTGAAATCATCACTGAATCCATCGGACCCCCATCTCCTAATCTAGAAGCCATCAAACCCATCAAGGATAACCAGATCCAATCCACTCCCCCTACTCCTAGATCCATCTAGTCCATCAAAGACACCCAAATCCAATCCACTTCTCCCACTCCCGGTATCACTGAAATCCATTCCCATGAATGTTTTGAATCCTCCATCCCTCCATCTTCCCCATTTGAAGAGTCCCTCCAAGACTCCATTATCATGCCTCTTGCACATGATGAGTCATGCCAAGAGCCTGCTCCAAATCATGCCAACATATCCCCTTCTCCAGATCAAGATCCTACCATCCCATCTAGTCCTACTCAAGATCACACTCCTCCATCCACTCCATCTCATGACCCCCTTGACATTCAAGATTCTGTCACTCCATCACATGAGCTCTTATCACCTATCATCACAAATCCAGATCCCCTCACATTTCCTAATCTATCTCTTGAATCCTTATTGCTCACTCATTCTAATTCAAATGTTGTTATCCCATCATCTCCCTCTCATGACCCCCATCATCGCCTAAAACTGCTATCCCCACACTGCTTGCATATCCCCTTGGTACTCACATTCTTCCATGGTGGCCTCCCTACAGAAGAAAAACACAACGTATATACCACCCATCATACTCTACTTAATAATGGACTCGCATCATGTTTTTAGAATAACACAAATCCTATCATGGATCGCATGCTCAAGAACATGAACTATCAAGGAAAAGGTTTAGGCCTTCATGATCAAGGTGTTTTAGAGCCCATCTAGGTCAAAGAATAAATCTGTATGCAAGGTCTTGGACCTATTTCTCAAGACTCGCAATCTAAAGATGTTGGTACAACCTCTAGACATCCTCAATGAGCCTCTTCCAAAAGAAATATAGGCTCTTCACATCGCTCCACTAGATCATATGCTGCCATCCCTCCTCCTCCATCATATCACCTCAAAACAACCGTTTGTATTCCTCCTTCATCTACTCCATCCACCATCTCCCACCCTTTATCTAATCCATCCATCTTGGGTCCTTATGTCCCTCCACCCACTACATCTGTTTTGGGCCCTTATATCCCAAAATCACCTCCTCCATCTCATCCTATTCATCCTCTCATCCATTCATCACCTATCCATGTCATCCATCATAAACATCCCACTGGCATGTCCTCTAATCAGGATCAACAAAGGCACATACCTAAACATCCTCCATCTACACATAATCCCCATACTCCTACCTCCATCGCTCCACGTCATCCATCTCCTTACACCCATCCCATTGCTACTAAAAGCACTTTGGATGCTAAAGAAAAAATGCATGAATCTAAACATCCACATGAATCTAAAGCTTTCCATGCCCCCTCTAAAAGACATGGTGATGAAAAGAAAAATCAAATCCAAAATCCAATTCAAATCCATAGGCCACAAAGGCCCACCAAAGAAAAAATCAAAACCATGTGGATCCCAAAGAAAAAAGATTCCATGCCTTCAAATGAAAAATTTGTAACAACATCCAAATTTGCTTATCCGAAAGCCAATCATACACTTCCTCCATCTCCTAAATCTGTTTTGGGTCCTTATGTCCCAAAATTCACTATTCCATCTCCTTCATTATCCCCACATTCTCCATCCATTAATCCTCCTATCTTTTCACATCCACAACCACATGTGCCAATGTTGGTCCTAAAAACATCCCCCCATCATACACCTACCCCATCATTCTCTCCATACCTTTTCCATCATCCCATGCATTATCCCACATATCTCCCCCATCAAATCCCTCTAATTCATCCTCTTGCATAATCCATTTATCCTAATATGGATGTACCAATATCTAATAGTCACTTCGAACATGGGCTCTTAACACCGTGTATGGAACTTGATGATTGAGTCCTTCATCCATCTCCTTATCACATGTCTTCTAAATCTTCTTATCCACCTCCCTATCCTTATCCATCTCCTTCCGCATGCTATCCAAAAAGTCAAAAAAATCCAAAAAAATCCAAAAAATTAGAAAGATCAAAAAAATAAAAAAGTAAAGAGAAATAATCCGTCCAATGGTGAAAACTTGGAAAACAAGAACCTTGGATAAGTACCATGATGAAAACCTAGCAAACAAGCATCATGCATAAATCCCCATTCATCCTTTTTCACACTTGGGGGCAGCTTCCTGATATGCATTCCCTCCATCCGCTATGCTTCTAGCTATGCACCTGTCTTCTTGATATACATCCTCTTCATTCATCCCCTCCATCCCACCTATCTTCCGCATCCTACCATCATAATCCCATTCATCACCCAATCCATCCATCATCCTTGTGATCTTGATATCGATAGGGGAAAACATATAAACATGCTTTGGACAGCTCTTGGCATACATTCCCCTCATCTGCACACTATCCTACTCCTTATTTGCATTCATCTACCTTCCTTTTCCACCCTTCATCCTACCAAAAATCTCCCTTCCTTATCCATACATCCTATCCATATCCATCTCTCCCTTATTTTCCTATCCTTCTATCTTCCATACTTCATGCCTCATCACACATGACATATTTAGAGTGGGGGCATCTATCTTCCTTTGTGACATAGTCCTTGGAGACATCCTTCATCTAGCAAAAAATCCCTTCCATCTCCCCATCCTTATCTCTCTATCCATCCATCACAAAAATCCTTTCCATCACCCAAATTATTACCTATCCATTTATCTAGCCAATAACCTTTTCCTCATCCAACTCCTTATCCCTCTATCTAATCCATCCAAACAATCCTTTTCCTCCCCCCATCCTCTATCCTCATCCCATCTCATAATCCCTTGTCATTGGTATCTAGCTATAGGCTACTCCCCATGCAATCCAATGCCATCTATCTTATCATCATCACTTCTGCTTCTTTTGCACATCTTTTCAATCTCTTATCATTTCTCATCATTCATCTATCTGTCCTATCATCCTCCCAATTCATTTTGATGATTTCGATAACTTTCCCATCCATGAGCTTCATGTGATCGTCATCATCTTATCCAATACACCAGGTCTATCATGTCTTATCATATTGGTCCCATCATTTTATCCCCTTATCCAGGGTTATCCATCATTTGTCTTTGGCCTTTTGTCGAACTACGTTTCCCTTGCGCTTTCACGTAGGCAAGGTTGATCATTTGATCCACCCCTAGGGATCTTTTATCATCTATCATTGATCTTCATTGTCCACTTTTCTCCTTTTGTCCATCCTATCTCCATCGTGGTCTGTCGTCAGCCTTTTATCGAACTATGAGGGCTCTGTGCTTTCACGTAGGCAAGGCTAATCTTTGATCGGCCCATGAGCCCCTAAGTCCTTAGGGTGTATCAGTATTTTGTCTTGTGTCTCATCTCTTATGTCGTGTCATCAAGCTATGCCATGTTCTTGTTGGTTCTTCACAAATGAGATGCACTAGTATCATAAGATCCAATCGATTTTGAATATCCTGCGTCATATCGATCTTTCAGTTTGGTATCCATCATCGGTCTCAATAGGATGCATCCTTCCTAACAGACCTCATCAATCCCATCCATCCCCTTGATCCTATGGCAAAGGAAATTTGAAATTGATTGCAATATTTTGATGCTTTTGGATTTTTTTTTATCATTTGAGCTCCCTATCATCACTTGTCATGGTCGCCTTGATCCATCATATCATGGTGTGCTTTGACTAGTCAACATAGGGGTGTATCTTGATCTTTTCTTTGTTGTTGTCTTCTCGGTTGTCCCACATAATACCCACCAAGATCCCTGAGGTCTTGTGTTATGCTGGGCATCCTTGTGTGCTTGTGGTTATCCCAATACTTAGCCCGACCAAGGCCATCGTGACTTTGGAGTGTTGGGATAGCCTTCTTGTTTGTTGTGTTTGTTCCATGCATTAGACACTAATCTGCCTTGGTCCTTTATACCTTGGTGTATCATGTCTTCTACTATAGCAAAAATTAGTGCTCCTAAAGATGGAAAATTGCATTTGGATTGCATTTCATCTCCCATCCTCTCATCTATCAAAATCCCCCCCATCCATTCATCCTTCATCACTCCCCCTTCCCAATCTCCTCTCGCTTATCACCCTCTCTTATCCATCACTCTACATCATCTTCCTCATCTCCCCTTTTCATCATTTCATCCATTTTGAGAGCACACCCATGTTCTCTTGAACCTGTATGTCCTCTCGAGGGGGCATCCTTCATCCCTAATCTTCATCATTTTTTCCTTCCTAGTCACTCCTTTGAATGACTAGGGCATCTTTCCCAATCTAACCATCTTCTTCTAGGTTCTATGTTTTAATATTCTTTGAAATGATGCTACTTCGTAACACCATCTCGAAGAGGGGAAAAATGTAGACACCTAAATTTGGACACTAAATTTATCCAAATTTATCCCCTTTCATCTAAGCATCCCCTTATTTGCATTAATTAAGTAATATCGCTATTATTTAATTAATATCCTTAATTCTGCCAAATCCCTAAGGTATTTTAAATACCTTATCTCTTTAATCCTCCTTTTCATCAAATAGATCAAATAAATATGACATTTATTTAATTCCTCATATGTCACATCCTCCATCATTTTTATCTAATTCTATTCCATCTTCTAATCTCATCATTAGAGATGTGCACATGCCTAATCCTTGATTAGGATGTGCCACATCCTCCAACTTTTGCAAGTTGACCTCTAATCCCTCTTAGCCACCTAACCCTCCTCTAATCCTTCATTAACTAGCCTAATCAACCTCCCAAGGAATTTTTAATTCATTTTATCCTTCCAAGGAATATTAAAATCATTTTTCTCTTCTCCATGTGATCTTTGACTTGTCACATCAAGTCACATGTGAACTCCTCCGCTTTTCTCATGCATCTTCTAGAATCTTTGACTTGTCACATCAAGTCACATGTGAACTCCTCCCCTTTTCTCATGCATCTTCTAGAATCTTTAACTTGTCACATCAAGTCATATGTGACAAGTACTTACCTTTTTAGACACCTTGTTTTATCCAAGGTACTTTCTACCTCTCCCTTTGGAACCTTGTCTTATCCACAAGATTCCTCAATCATGTGAATTTTAAATTCACTTTTTATTCCTCCAAGGAATCTTCTCATCCCCCAAGGTACTTGCAAAGTACTTGTTCTTCTTCTACATCATGTACCCTCCTTCCACCTCATTTACACATCACCATCTCTAAGCCATCTCACATTCCACATGTCAAGATGTGAGGGCTTGTAAGTCCTCAACTCACCATAGCCCTTCATCTTGACCTTGTTGGATGAATCTCAACAATTGAATTCTCTAGAGAATTCAATTTCCTCTATAAAGATCCCCTATTTTCTCTCATTTAGGGGGTTGATCATTGTGCTAACCAAACTCTTGCAAAAAATTTATTTGAGCCATACTTAGCCAAAAAATTGCATCCCTTGCATTCATCATAGCATTCTCATCCATTTCTCATCCATCTTGCATCCCACTCTTGCATTTTTTTTCATCCAAGGACTATACACAAAATCAACCATCAAGGGAAAACCAAAGGATCAATTTG
Organism: Sequoia sempervirens; assembly: GCA_007258455.2. Lineage (NCBI taxonomy): Eukaryota > Viridiplantae > Streptophyta > Pinopsida > Cupressales > Cupressaceae > Sequoia > Sequoia sempervirens. Next base: position 646,538,668 of record VDFB02270651.1, on the reverse strand, counting down.
AGACAAGGTATAATCATCTCTTCTTGTTATCATATTTTGTTTTGAATCTAACTAGGCTAATCTTGAGGTGTTTTTATTGTTTCTTGCATGTTTCTTGTTGTTGCTCGTTTCTGGAACAGTATTTTCACCTGGTCGCACTTTGTATTCTACTAGTATTAGAGTGGCATAGTGGAAGTGTGGTGGGCTCATAATCCACAGGTCCTAGAATTATTTTATTTTAAAATTAGTAAAATTAGAATAAAACAATGGTAAATACAAGATAAGGAAGGAAAATATTTTTCAACATTGTTCTAGTCATATCATCATTTTAACTAAACATTCATTTTTGGATTAAATTAAATAAGAAAATATTAGCCCTAATGTTTTCTATAAAGTGATATATTGATGTTAATAGTTTACTATTGTTCTATTAATGTTAAGATGCCTAGCAAGATTATCATGTTTTGTTTTATTGTACTTTGTTACTGGCTTTGATCAACTCAATAATTGTGTACATGTGACTTATAAAGTATTGTATATGAAAAGAGGATACTCATGTAGTCTGAAATGCATGAATATAATCTTGGCATGTATGTTGAAGTTATAGATTAAAATTTTATAAGTTATGAGTGGCCACATAGTATTGCATATGCATAGTAATTATTGTGATCACATTGTAATACTTTGAAGAAGTTACATGAGAGAAAACTAATTAAATTGAAAATATATAGAAGAGCCTTAATTCTTATATGTATGCATACATTTCTTGTCATAATTTTGATTGACAAAAATGATTCTCTTGAAACAATAAAAGAGAGAGATCTATGAATTAAAAAAGAAGAAAAGGATGTAGATATATAGAAATATATGAAGAATGAATGTATTCAATATCAATTTCTTTAATTATTGATTATGTGTTTTTGAGTTGTGATATAGATGTATCTCATGCTACTGAGGACAATAGCTAATTTACAGGGGGAGAATTCTTATGTAAATTTTTTCCCAAGAGAAGAAAAATTTATGAACAACCCTTTAGAATTAAAAGGGAGATAGAAAATAAAGGATATTATGATCCTTTGGTTAAAAAGAGAGATTAATAAAGAATATGTATAAACACTCTTTAAAAAAGAAGAATAATTATTTATTTAAATAATTATTAAAAGAAAACCTTTTGTAAAAAGGTGTTATGGTTTGGAAACTAGCCCTTAAAAGGATATATAAATCATTCATGTGAAGACATGGAAAAAAATATTCAAGGATGGAGAACATTCAAGGAGAGAAGAGAAAAGGGAAAAAAAAAATTGAGAAGGTACAAAGTAGTGAAGGTTAGGATCTTTGGCTAATTTTGGGGGTAGTTGGAGAAGGGGCACACATTGTGTGTCCAACTCAGGGTATAATGTACACTCAGGATTGTCCTGGCCAGGGCTTTACTATAAGGTCCTTTGAGGCAAGTAGTTTAACTGTAAGGCCCTTTGAGGTAGGTTGGTGTTCTATGCAAGAACTGGTTCCTCCAAGGGTACCTCCTTTCCGTGAAGAGCCTAGATCTATAGCCACTCCTCTGAGTGCCAGATAATAGCTTCTCAAAATATATCCATAGATAAGTATTAAAAACCGTTGATTCAATTATATTGGGAACATTTTCTATATGATTTTACTATTAATATGATTAATTTGTGTGAATGTATTATTCTATTTATGGTGTTAATCACTTAATTGTCACATATTGTAATTTACATTGATTTCACATTTATTTTGATAACAATACATAACTCAAATCATCTTAATTATAATATTCATTATATTAAATCCGGTGTTATTACTTAAATAACCAAGGGAGAAAAGTAGCATCACAAACCATCATTATGCATTAAAGGTTAGAAATAATAAAAGATCTCCATAAAATAATTTTGTATGAAAAGATAGAGTTATTTGTTTTATGATCATTATTCGTAATTATTGTCTTCTATATGAGATTTTCTTTACCTTCTGAGACGAGTGTTGAATATGGGCTAACAAAGGGGAGTAGATTTTTTTTTCCAAATCTACCTACCATTTTTTGGTTTAGTATATTTGGCCAAAGCTATGTGTACCATTGAGATAGATGGATGTTAATTTATTGTATTTGTCTTATCCTGAAGTAGAGCATAGCATGTTCATATGTGAAATGCATGCAGATATATTAGGTTGCACCGAATTCCATCTTGCCAGTCATTTTCAAGTTGCTAGGCTTCTCCTGTAGGGTCAGGTATTCTTCATGTTAGGAAGAATTCCAAGGAAGTGTAAGCTTCATGGTTGGGTGGAAAAGTGACTAGGCTTGATGTTCTTGTCTCTTGGTTTGTGGATGACCGTTGTGGTTAGTGGCAGTAAGAGAATCCATTGATTATGTTTCTTTACTTATATTGTTATGACCAAATGGGCATGAAAGCCTGAGTCATATTCTTGCAATAATGATATCTTGTACTCTACAATACTTGACTAGATAGTACTTCATATGATGATTTACCTTATTTCTCGTAATTAATACTTTGGATTAGACACTTTTACATGTGAGATGTAATATGTCATTGTATATATTGAAGGTGTTTCATTTTATTTCTATATTTATGTTAAAATGAGTTACTATTTATTTCTATAAGATTGTTTAGGGTTTAGAACCTTACATTTGGTATTAGAGCTATAGGTTTAATACTAGGGCCTTTTTCTAACTACGCTAAGATGAAAAACATGACACAAGTCATTTCATAACCAACCATGGTGTAAAATAGGAACAATGATCGTGATGGAATGAGCAACAATAAGCAAAATGATAGGTTGAACCAAATCCTCAACCTTCTAACTAAAATAAGGAATAGGATGAACAATTTAGAACAATAGGTTAGAGGGAATTGAGAGGAATGAAATCCATGGAATTACGAGGGCTAGAATTGAAGAAGATCTAGGTAAGGACCTTAAGAGGATTACATCACCCAAATTTGATGGAAAACCATCAAAGAAAGAGTTGAATCTTGGATCATTGAGATGGAGAAATACTTTGAACTTAGGAATCTATCCAATGAGACCAGGGCTATTTGGGTTGCATATCAACTCACGGGTGAAACAACTACTTGGTGGGACAATGAAAAAGATGAAAAGAATCTATTGCTAGGGGAGACAACTTGGGAAATATTTCTTTGAAATATTTTAGGAAGATTTGGTTACCTCAACTCTTCTTTGACAAGAAGATCACAAAATTCTATAATTTGATTCAAGGTAACATGACAGTGATTCTGAATTGGGAAAATTTCACTCACTTGCTTAAGTATGTACCTCAATATCAGTTGGATGAGCACTTCCAAATCAAGAATTTCATCTTGGGACTGAAGCCTCAGATTGGAGTAGATGTGGACATCCATAACCCTTTTAATATGGATGATTTTTTTGAGAAAGCCACTAAACAAGAGAAAAAAAAAATAGTAGGTGGCTAACTACCACAAGAATCAAGATGCTAGATCTAGATTTGGAAATAAGAAATTTTAGAATAATAACCAATAGGGAGACAACAATCAGTAGATCTAAAACATGAAGCGAGACAACAATTTCCAGGATAAAGCAAAAGGAAATCACAATGGAGGTAATAAAAGGGATAACTTCAATAATAACAACAATAATAGGAGGGATAGGCCTAAAGGACCCATAGCACCTCATAGTAGATGCTTTTATGTGGAGGAGAGATATATGCCAATGTTTTCCCTTAAAATTCAAGAGAATGAAGGGAAAGGAATTAGAAAGGGTCACCTCAACATCAAATCCATGCAGATGTAGACAACCAATAGGTTGAATTCCAAGGTGCGCCAATTTAGTGTACTAGTAAGCTCTATGGCCAATCTTTTTCTATATTAATTGATATTGGAGCAACTAAATGCTTTGTAGATCCAAAAATAGTTTCAAATTTATTAGTTAGACTAGGGCATATGACTAATTCATGGATGGTTCAGTATGGAAATTGAGCAGAAAAGAGGGTAGATTCTTATCTTTCTTGCAGTGAGTTATAACTTCCAAGTTTTTAGAATCAGGTCAACCTTTATGTAGCTGATGTGATTTTGGGAATCAATTGGTTGACTAAACACAAGTCTATAGTAAATTTTGAAGATAAGGTTGTAAGATTTTTGGATGATTTTGGTAATCATGTTGAGATTCATGGATTTTTGAGACCTTTATTTAACTTAGACAGATTTTAGTTATGCAACGAAAGAAGGCCCAAAGGAAGGGATGTTCCATGTATGCCATTCACATTAGTGACCTTGATATCATGAAGCTAGTACTTGATGACTACCCTATCCTTAGAGAATTTTAGGATATGTTTCCAGAGGAATTAATATAGTTTCCACAAAAAAGGGAATTTGACTTTTTTATTGAGTTGCTACCTAGAATAGAACCTTAATCCAAGGCTCTCTATAGGATGATCACCACCAAGTTGTATGAATTGAAGACCCAACTATAGGAGTTGTTAAAGCAAGGGTTTATTAGACCTAGTGGGTCATAGTGGGGTGCACCAGTCATTTTTGTGAAAAAGGATGGAACTTTGTGCTTGTGCATTGATTATAGGATGTTGAACAAGTCAACTATCAAGAATAAGTACCCCTTCCAAGAATGGAAAACTCTTTGATTAGATGAAAGGGGCTACAATGTTCTCTAAGATAGATATAAGATTTGGATATCACCAATTGAGGATTAAAGAAGAGGACATCTCAAAGAATTTTTTTAGGACTCATTAAGGCCATTATGGATTCATTGTAGTGTCATTCAAGTTAACCAATGCTCCCATAGCTTTCATGAACATATGAATAGTGTACTCAGAGATTTCTTAGATGAATTTGTGTTGATATTCCTTGATGATATCTTGATTTACTCCAAGAATATTGAGTACAGTAAAAATCATTTAAGGATATTTTTGCAATGCTTGAGGGAGAGAAAGCATTTTGGAAAGCTATCCAAGTGTATATTCTATCAAGACAAGGTGCATTATGTAGGCCATATAATTTCAGCAGAAGGGATTGCAGTAGATCTAGAGAAAATCAAGGCAATAGTTGATTGGCCTCCACCACAGAATGTAATTGAATTTTGAGGCTTCATGGGACTTGTAGGATACTACAAGAATTTTATAGAAGGGTTTTCTAGAATTGTAGCACCAATAACTTCACTCCAAAAGAAAGGAAAGATATTTGAGTGGACTAACAAGTGTGAGTGAGATTTCCAACTCTTGAAGGAAAATCTCACTACAACTCCAATTTTGACTATACTTGATCCTAATGGGAAATTCACAGTGATAATTGATGTATCAGGAGAAGGTGAATGAGGAGTTCTAATGCAGAATGGGAAAGTGGTGGTGTATGAATCAAGAAAGTTGAAGCAGTATGAGATGAACTATACACCACATGACTTAGAGTTAGCAACCATAGTTTATGTACTAAAGATTTGGAGATATTACCTCTTGGGGAAGTCATTTGAATTAAAGAAAGACCACCTATGACTCAAGTATATTTTCACTCATCCAAATCTCAATGCTCGATAAATGCTGAGATGGTTAGAGTTCCTCAGTGAAAATGATTTTAGCATTGAGTATATCAAGGGGAAGGAAAATAGAGTAGCTAATTCTCTTAGAAGAAGGAATCTAGAAGCTATGATCAATACAAGGTCTAATTTGAGACAACAAGTGGCTCAAAATATACAAGGAGATGAGCACTATTCTAGAGTGAAGCAAGCCTTAGAGAAGAACCCCTCAGGTCATCATTTTGATGGGTATGTGTTGGAATCAGATAAAATTTTAAGATACCAAAGAAGAATGTACATTCCAAATTCAATGGATTTGAGAAAGTTGATCCTAGAAGAAATTCACAACACACCTTATTTGGGGCACCTTGGAGTAACCAAGATGGTAGTAGAATTGAGATTTCTATACTTTTGGCCAAGACTCAAGAAGGATGTAGCTGAATATGTGGCTCGATGCTTAGAGTGCCAATGAGTCAAGGTTGAGCATGTGCATCCAGTAGGGATTTTGTACCCACATGACATACCTGAGTATTGTTGGAAATATGTGCTTTCATTGATGTCAACTCAATATGTGTTGCCATTGATGTTAACTTGAGGTCATGTTTGTATAAAGATTTTCTATAGAAGTTGAAGAGGCTAAGAAATGATTAGAGATAGATTGATAGTGAAAGATTTGAGAGAGATGGTTTGACAAAGATGATGACATAGGATCAACATAAGCAAAATAGTCTGGAAGCAAGTTGTCTAAGGAAAAAAGTGCATATTTTCCTAAGTCAATGACCCTATTTTTTGGTTCACATTCCCCGCATTGCATGATCCAGTTGTGCGTTTCTGGAGTTAAGTTTGGAAATTAACAAAGAGGTTATTCCCATGATTTCATGTCATAAAAATTTGTTCAGCAAGAGTTAGATGTGATTATTCTCTAGATTGCACTAAACTAGAGTTATGAGTCTTAGAAGTTTACTAGAATGCTCAACATTCCTCTAGAGTATTGGATATGCTTGTGCATACTTGGGTATATGCTCAAATAGGTTTAAGGGTTCATCCATATATGTTTAAGATGTTTTGGTGTACAATAATGCAATATCCTAAGTATTGGAGTGTTACAGTTTGTCTTGGATGCTTTGTTTTCACTAGTTTAATATGTTTCTCTTCTTGCGCTAGCACATAATGATTAGTTTCTCTAGAAGTTTGTAAGGATGATGTTGATAATCTACATTGTTCACATCTTGGTCTGTGTGATGTTTTAGGTTTCTCCCTAGCGGTGTAAAGATGAACGGTTGGTAGTTTTTGGTGGTATTGATGTTGATTGGGTCGATAATTTAGTTTCCTTTATTTGTCATTGATCCTAATTAATCAATTTTGATTTGAAGAATGTGTTGTGATTTTTTTGGCCCAATTATACCTTGAATTAATCTGCAACTCATTTTGCTTCATGATGCATATGTTTAAATCTGACCTTGTAGTATCACACGTTTCATTTTATAGGTCCTTTTTGGAGCCAACCTAATTGGAGTATTGAGCTATTACAGAGGGTATTTATACAAGAACAAATCTTTTGTGAAAGAATGGAATGTGTGGAAGTTGATTATGAAGTTTGCAAAGTTAGTATGATGGAGTAATTGAGCGAAAAAGGATTGCAACATCAACATTAGATGCTCCTTTTATAGTAGTTCATGTTCATATTTTAATTGTAATATTCATATATCCTACTATCAGACAGTGAGTTTTTTCAGTAGGTCCTTGTATCTTGCCCTAAGGTTGTGTGTCTTAGTCTGCAAGTCCATTAGTAAATAGTGAGCTTTCTTAGGCAATGAGCCTTAAAACTAAATTGTAATTTGTAAGCAATGACCTTTATATATTGTGAGTTAACTCTCACCATGGTTTTTCCCACTTTGGGTTTTCCACGTAAAAATATTGGTGTTGTATTGGTTGATGTGGTGCATGCTTTACTTTTTGTTGTTTAAGAGAATCTAATTTAATTTTCATATGAAATAGTTTAAGTTTTAGTATATGTTGATTCACCCCCCCACCCTCTCAACATTCTATTGTGTTCAACAAGTATACATGGAAAGTGATTAGTATGGATTTCACTCAAGGGTTTTTTATGTCCAAGAACAAGCATGAAATAATTTTTGTAGTTGTGGTTAAGTTGACAAAGGTAGCACACTTCATTCCAAGAAATATTAAGGATGGTTCATTGACATTAGCTAAGAGATTTGTCGAAGAAATATTTCTATTACATGGAGTACCTGAGACGATCATATCAGATCAAGATATTCGCATGACATCTAAATTATAGACAACATTGAATGCAACATTGGGAACAAGATTGAACTTCAATTCGACATACCACCCACAAACAGAGAGAGTGAATAAAGTAGTTGAAGACCTAATTAGAATGTATTATATTTATCAATAGTACAAGTGGGAAGAGTATCTTTGATTGTTAGAGTTTTCCTATAACAACTCATATCATGCATCTTTGTGAATGGAACCATTTGAAGCTCTTTATGGGTGAAAGGGTCACACACCTATTAGTTGGGATAAGGTGGAAGACATAATTGTAATTGGTCTAAGTATGCTTAGAGAGATGGATGATCAAATGAAATTGATCAAGGCGAGATTGAAGGAAGCAACAGATAGGTAGAAGAGTTATTCAAATAAGAATAGATATTTCAAGAAGTTTTTGGTTGGAGATAAGGTATTCTCGAGGGTTAAAGCTCATAAGAGTTCCATATCATTTGGAAAGTCTTCAAAACTAGCACCAAGATTTGTGGGTCCTTTTGACGTATTGGAAGTGATCAACCTAGTTGCTTACATAATTTCTCTACCACCTTCTCTTTCTCAAATCCATAATATGTTTCATGTGTTTATGCTTAAGCCCTATCATCTTAACACCGCCCGTATACTTGATTGGCAAGCTTTACAAGTATAGGATCCAAGAGTGGTGTGGGTGGAGCCCACTCAAATTATGGAATGGTGCAACATTAAGTTGCACAATAAAGATATTATGTAGTATAAGGTCCAGTTGGACCACTATTATGTGGATAGTGCCACATGGGAGAGTGCAGAGGATATAGACCATTATTTTCCTCATTTGATTGCTTAGTTTTGAGATACTTCTTTTTGATTTGTTGCATTAGTGTGATACTCTTATTTGATTTAGTGTGTGTGTCTAATAAGACATTGAGACAATGTCTCTTCCTAGTGGAGAAGGATGTCACATCTTGATTTTTCTTGCATAAACTTTGTTTGATAATAAATGGAACTAGATGAGACCATTGGACAATATGTGATTAATATATTTTTGTGGATGATAAATTAGATGATATCTTAAAATGCATGATTACTGTGATTAAATTAATGATGAAATATTATTATGTGAATATTTTGATTATTAATTAGGGTTTTATGAGTTAACCTACTGGCGAGATATTGAGTGCAAATGAGTGGAAGAACAAGTTGAAGGTGAGAACATCATTGAGGTAGAGATGACCTAGTCTCTTGATGATAGTCGACATGATGGAAATCCTATGCACACACTCATGTAGTTGCATTCATCTTGCATTGTGTATGATTATGATTGTATTGTGTTATCATGAATGCATTATAGCCTTTTTTATGTGTTACAATTTAGTTAATGACTATGTTTTATGGATGTCTATTTGCAAAATTAATTTAATTGGGAAAAATAAAAGGTTTTATTTTTAAATGCTTGATAATGATAAATCTCATAACTTATATATATATATATATATATATATATATGATAAGGAAATTATTATTATATATAAATAATTATTATTAAAAAAATAAATAAATAAAATAAATAAAATAAGTTTAAATTAAAATTAAAATTGCATGAAAACTCATGCTTTTGAAAGTTTTGTTCTAAAATAAAGACTGGATTTGAGCTTTTTGCATGAGAATTGTATAAAAATATTAAAAACTATAAAGAGGAGAGAACTCAGCAAAGGAAAGACACATACGACTATTTTCGAAATAAAAACATTGCATTGACCAAGGATAATTGGAGAATTGGTAGTGATTGAGGTAGACCAAAATCCCCATTGTTGGAGAGGCAGATTCCAAGTAAAACTAGAAAGGAGGGTGGACTGATTCTGGAGATCATTATTTGACAAACCAAAGAAGAGATTAAAGTTGGCGAGGTAAGTTTCTGCTCCATTTTCATGTGTGGCATACCTTCTATCTGTTGTTAAAATCTTTCTTCTGAATGATGTTGTTGTGCATGATACTTTATGCATCATATGTTCTTCCTTTGTCGTTGCACAATACATTTAATTGAGTTGCATTATTCTCTAACCTTGGTTGTTGGCTTGTGCCATATCTTGAACCACTACACTATATCCTTGAGAGTCATGTTGAATTTTTAAACATGTGCATAGTTTCATTACCAACACTTTTATTCCTTGGAGTTGGGCCATGTTTCTTAGGCTTTATAATTTTGGTGGCATATTAGGCTTTTATGGCTACATAGAAATTGCATTAGAAAGGAAAAAATCCCTTAGTAACGGTGGTGCCTTGAATGGCACTCTCTCTTCTCTGTTAGTTATGCCCTTTATAAGTGTTGTGGCTTCCATTAAAGGACATCGATCCACCTGTAGCTACTCGTATAAATTGAACATATGTTTTGTCCCTCCGTTATGCATGGTCTGTATGTTGAAATGATTAGGAATTTCATATTACTTTATATATGTGTTATGTGTACTATATCTAAAATAATGAGTAGATCGTGATTATAAAAATATAGGAAATTCTTACTTCTATTATTAAACCACTATGATATTCCATAAACTCAACAACTTCAACAATAGTATATGATTTTAGTGTATTTTCCATGGAGTCAATATTGGGAAACATTTTATTTCTGTTGTGATGAATCCACAGTGAATCTATAAAGTTGAATATATATATGAAATTGTCATTTAATTAGATGGATATGATTCTTTTATTTCTAATCAGCATATCAAAAGTATAGTCGTAATTATACACACACACATATACATAATTATATATGTGTGTGTATACATATAACTATGTAAAAATAATGGAACAAATATGCCTCACATGCTATGAACTGATTTCTTATGGATTTAACTTGCATGACATGAAAATTAGTTAGTATTGTATGAAATTGAAAATAGTATTGCATGTATATTGAATATTGCATGAAATTGAGATATATCAGTAGAGATCAAATTGCATGTCAATAATTAGGATTGTATGCCTATAATCTAGTTGCATGTCAATAATTAAGATTGCATGTCTATAATCTAGTTGCATGTCAATTATACATTTAACCATCATTATGCATGAAAGGTTAGAAACAATAAAAGATCTCCATATAATCATTTTGCATGAAAAGAAAAAGAGTTATTTATTTTATGACCATTATGCATGTTATTGTCTTCCATATGAGATTTGGTTTACCTTTCAAGATGGGTGTTGAATATGAGCTAACAGAGGGGAGTAGATTTGCTTTTTCCAAATATACCTACAATTTTTTGGTTTAATTTATTTGGCTAAAGCTATGTGTACCATTGAGATAGATAGAGGTTATTTTATTATCTCTATCATATCCTGATAGTAGGGCATATTTTCATATGTGAAATACATGTAGATATATCAAGTTGCACTAGTTTCCATCCTGCTAGCCATTTTTGGGTTGCTAAGATTCTCATGCAAGGTCAAGTATTCTTCATGTTAGGAAGAAATTTGGGGAAGTGTAAGCCTCATGGTTGGGTGGAAAAGCATCTAAGCCATGTTCTTGTCTCTTGGTTTGTGGATAACCGTTGTGGTTAGTGGCGGTCGGCGACTCCAGTGATTATGTCTCTTTACTTATATTGTTATGACCAAATGGGCATGAGAGCCCAAGTCATATTCTTGCAATAATTATATCTTGTACTCTACAATACTTGACTAGATAGTACTTCATGTGATGATGTACCTTATTTCTTATAATTAATATTTTGGATTAGACACTTTTACATTTGAGATATAATATGACATTGTATATATTGAAGATGTTTCATTTCATTTCTATATTTATGTGAAAATGAGTTACCTTTTTATTTATGTGAGATTATTTAGGGTTTAGAACCTTATAGCTAATGATTGTTCTCAAGATTTTCAAAAATATAGCCTATGGAGTGAATTTATGGAAAACCCTACAATTCTAAAAACTTACTCAAAATAACTCCAAATGAATTCAAATTAGGATTTTATGAGGAAAAATGTGTCTTTGGTTAGCCTTCTAGAATTCAATAAAAAATCATCATTTTACAACCTTTGGAGTAAATTTGGAAGAAACCCTAATTTCATAATGACTCCTTCAAATTTTCTCCAAATGAGCTCAAATCTAGATTTTATCAATTTCAATGTCCTTGATCAACCTCCTAAAATTAGAAAAATACTTTTTGAATTGAGAGATATGTGTGCTTCACAACTCAACCTCCTAAATAAATAAAATTCCTTGATTATTGTCTTTCAAATACCAAGATCATGCTCTAATAACACTTATAATGAAATAACTTGCACAAGAGAAGAATATAATAAGAAATATATGATAAATAATTGATAGTACTTGAGAATAATAAGTCACTTCAAGGGGAAATCATATAAAATTCTCCAATAAGTTCACACAATTTATAATCTTGTGATCATAAACTAACCACTAGCTCCTATATATATCATAAGTATACTTTGAATGTCATCTAGATTGACTTAACTAATTATATAAGACTAGATATAAATGATTATATAACTTAATTAAGGGTTATGTATGTTGAACACCCAAAATACTAAGAGGGGGGGTGAATTAGTATTCTTGGAAACCACTTAAAAATTTAAGCATTCATTCCACATAGCATATTCAATAAATGAAGTAAGAAAGGAAAGCATGAAAACATCCATCAACACCATTTTTTTACGTGGAAAACCCAAAAAGGGAAAACTTCAGTGAGGATTAACTCACAATATAATATAACAAGTTATAAGATATTACATAATTGCTCACCGTAGGTGGACTCACTGCCCACAAAAAAGAAGAAAAGATAGAAGAGAGGGGTGGCACACAACCAAAATTGAATTGGTACAAATGCATCTACAACATGCTAGAGTATAGTTCCATTGAAGCTCAATATACATAGTCAACACACTTCATATATGACTCTTCTCTAACACTGTACTATTCTCTACATTCACATCACTTTCACACAATTCACATCAACAATACTTGTGTTCACATTCTACAACACTGAAATGAACTTACATATTATAGACACCTAGACATTATCACTAAGCCTGTGAATTTATTAAAACCCTCTTTTTCATCTTTGATAATTAAATAATCTTAATTATTTAATTATTACCTAATGTCGTAAATTCTTATATTAATTAAATAATATAAATTATTGAATTAATTCATTTTAGCCTTTTCTGACACAAATAAATTAAATTCTATTTAATTAAATAACTTAGTTTTCCTCTCACTTTTTGAATTAAAATTTTATTTAATCAAAAAGTTAACTCCTTTTTTTCCTCTTGAAATGAGATAATGTTTTCATTATTTCAAAATGCAATTTCATTTTCAAACTAATTGATTTTGTTGAAAAATCAGTTTATTTCCTCTTTCTCCTTCACTTTCAATCTTATCTCATCTTGTCTCATCTAATTTTAGCCATTGATCAAAATAAAAATCTTCTAATGTCAACTGTCCATTTTCCATCTATCTCTCTATAAATAGAATTGTTATTTATCATCTTAGAATATCTAGAGAAAATCTTGAATAGGCTATCGTGTTGTTGAGATAATTAAATTCTTCAATATTTTTCCAGTCTTAGGCATAGGCTCTAGTTACACTTCAAATCTGAGGGAAATTATATTATTTACAGCAAGGCGGAGAAGAGAAATAGAGGTCAATCAATGGAGGTTTGAAGACTAGGTGACTTTGTTTCATGTTTTTATGCTTCTTGCTTTCTTTGTTCTCTATTATTGATTAGGGTTTGGTTTATTATGCTATTTGCAATTAATCTGAAAATTCTACCCTAATACAGATGGTGAACTTGACGTGAACAAAATGGTCAAAATAATGAGCAATATCTTTTCAATATTATAATGATAGTTTTATATATGCACACATTTGATGTTGTTTGCAAGAAGCAAATTTGACTATGGGCGTTTTAGATCATGGCAAGGATAGATGCTATTGGTGTTTGGATTTTCAATTGACTGTTTGTGTTTTGCAGAGAACTAGGTTTATTGAAGCTTCATTTATCTCGCAACACAACAAAATTAGCACCATTTTTTTTCTGAATGCGAGAAATTTATGATATTTATTTATATTATCTAGATCTTTCCTTGCTAGAACTCTTAAGTTTTTCATCCTCGATGTGATCATCTTCATAAGCATCTTCCATTTCGATGTCTGAGAGAAAACCTCCATTGCTTGAAGAATCGGCTTCATAAATCACTTCCAATACACTCTCTATGTTCGTACATATCTTAAACCATAGACTTTTAGTAATTGCATGTTTTTTAGAATGTTATTGTTCCAATCTGGGCATACTTGATTTTAGTGGATCTTGTGAAGTCTTACAATTTTGTTTGCTTCCTTGTGTTCTCTGTCTGCATCCATTGCGATATATGTCCTTTTCGTTTGCGTTATTTTCCCTCATCCTAGATTTAACGCCGAGTGTTCTTGAGGCAAACTATCTGATTGATTCCCTAGCCTCTAATTGATGTCCTTGGTCTCTAGTTTCCATTGCTATAGGCTTTCCAAAAATTGGACGATCAATGTCAAGTGGTGCAATCCATTAGACAATTGTTTTCTCTATCAATCCATTAGAGAAGTCGCCATTTGGGAATCCATGCAATTGTTCCACTTCTCCTATCATTTTAGTTGAGAACAACATTGTTTGTCTTCTTCTTGGAAAAATTTTAACCAACTCTTGAACTTCATTACTAAATCCAAGCTCAAGAAGACGATCTTCCTCATCAAGAATTAAGATTTCAAGTTCTTCCAATCCCCTAGACTGTGCATTGTACAAATGATCTATCATCTGCCCAGGAGTAGCTACAACGATATCAAGTCATGATCTTAATGTTGCTTCTTCCACATTAGCTGAGAAACCCCCAACAACAAGGCAACATCGAATGTCAGTGAACTGTGCAAGCTTCTCTAGCATATGGTGAAAACGATTAATACTTGGTTCCAAACGCATTTTGTTTCAGTTCTGATCTGCTTAAACACTTGGCTTCCTTCAATTTTGTTTTGATTTAGATTATTTTAGTTTTTAATTTAGATTAATATAAATCTAGATTTTTCTTAGTTTAAATTTAGTTTTTTTTTTTTAATTTACTTTAGATTTAAATTTAGTTTTAGATGTAAGTTTATATTTTTCTATTTTAGTTTAAATTTAGATTTTTTCTAATCTAGTTAGATTTAATTTTAAATTCAAATTTTCTTATATTTTTTTAATTTACTTAGATTTAGATTTAATTTTAGTTTAAAATTAAATATAGTTTAGATTTAGTTGTTTTTTATTTAATTTAGATTTAAAATCTAGATTTTTCTAATTTAACTTTAGATTTAGATTTAATTTTAGATTTAGATTTTAGATTTAACTTTATATTTAGATTTTAATTTTTCATTTAATTTTAGATTTAATTTTTAATTTTAGTTTCTAGATTCAGAATTAATTTAGATTAAATTAATTTTGTCTACTAATTAGCTAGAGTAAATGTTAATTTTCCTTTTAGTTTAGTTTTTTAGTTTTGTGGATAACTTTGTTAACTTATCTTTTTGCAAGTTCATTTGTCCAAGACTCTAAAAAACAAAAAAAAAAACTTAAACTTTCACTTTGTTGAAGACTTGAAAATCAAAACTACTAATGACATTTGGTGCAGGATGTTCTTTGAAGATTTTTTTTTTTTTAAAACTAGTTGTCTTTTAGTATAGCAAACACTTCGTTTGGTGCTTAAAAAGAACATTTTTTCTCTGTGTTTGGCACACTTGTGCACATGTTGAGTGGACCTACTACTAACACACACTATCCTCTCCCTTGGCTTTCATGCTCCTGGGTGCAAGAGAAAAGTGTTAGCGATGCTCAAGTTTTCTTTTTAGAGGGGCCTGCCTCGCAAGAGGAAACGACTCCAATTGGTTTTTCACTCGGGTTGGTATATAAAAGGATAAGACTAAACCGTCAAGTCCTCACATTGGTCTTTTCCCTTGTTGAATAGTGTCACTCGAAATAGGGTACCTACCATAAAACATATAAGAGTCCCTAGTAGAGTGATTAAAGCCTTAAGTGGCTTGCTAAATGCTTGTGGGGAGCTATATCCCTAAGTATTCACTAAAGAACCAACTATTTTAGTAGCCCAAAATCCTTCTATTTGTTGGCGCAAGAGGTCAGACCTCTAAAGTCATCCCATGTTCCCGCAATTCAAAGTTGAGATAGAAAATTTCTTGAGATCTTTGTGTCTTTGGGAATTCAAAGTTTGGTGTGCCTGAGAAGTGAGTGTCGTGGAGGGGACCAGTTCCATGAAAAGTCTATCTGCTCTGAATAAGTGTGGCTAGAAAAATCCAAGTGGGAATCCAACAAATATTGTCTCAACCGGCCTAAGATTGTACTTGAATGTGTTGTATCTCAATTACAACATTCATAATCACAAACATATGCAAAACATTATGTTTTATGTGTGTGTCTTTCAAACAAACAATCAAACAAATCGTACACCTAAAAATTGCAACACTTCACAGTTTCAAACCAAGCATCTTTTTTGAACAAAACAGTCAAAATCAAGTCAAACTCTTGCCAAAATCATATTCAAACCTTTGAGATTCATTTTTAGACCAACTTCTTGTTGTGATTCCTATTTAAAGCCACAAACTTGTTCAATTCACCTTGCATACCATCATCCCATTATTAGGTCACCATTTTAGGTACCTTAGCATCCTCATTACTTGCATATCCCAACATCACATTAGGCTAACTTTTTTAGACTTTTAGGCTTGGCACCTTGTGGATTTTAGGATAGAAGAACTCTCTATACCTTGGTATGAATCATTGCTTTAACAAAATATTGTCATTTGACCAAGTCACTTTTAAACTTAGTCCTTTGTCATTTGGGTGATAATTTCCCACTCACAAGTCTAGTTGGGAAACTCACCTTGTCACTCTTTTCACTTGTCCTATAAAAAGGCCATTTGACAATCCTAGTTGAAACATCGGTTTAACCTTGGTTAGTTAGTGATCTTATTCTTACATCTTTCAAAAGTGTTTTAAGTCCTCAAGTTCACTATAGGTATCCATCACCTAGTAGCCATTTTTATCTCTCCTACCACAACATTTTGGACCTAAAAGAGCATTATCATACACTTTAGACTTCATAACATCCAACATTATCATTATCACTTTTAGTGTTGTTGCATACATTAGACATCTTCCATCCCTATATATACCAAAAAAATCCAAAAAAATAGTTTAGGTTGCATACCTTAGGCTTAAGTCACACCTTTTCATTTTCATTTTCTAGACTTCACCTCACCACCATGTCTTCAATTCGCCTTGATATGTTTACTATTCAAGTTGAATACCAATTAATCTGTAATGGTAAAGCCCAACAAGCCATAGAATTCAAGAGACAATGGATTAATTCTCCATCCCAATCACCTGTAACCCATAGTCAACCACCCATCTATCCCTCTTACCAACAACTCATAAACCCTAGTCCTCCATCCATGTATCCTCACTATCAAGAGTCCCTTACCACAATCCATTCCATTAATCCACAACAAACATCCACTTATCACCCTTATCCTAACCTTGAAAAGGGAAACCAACTTCCCACTAATCCCTTCCAAGTCTCCACATCCTCTTGCATTCCTTCATCCACTAATCCATTCCTATTCACTCCATCCCAAGATACATCTAGTCATGAAAATCATATCCTTTTCCAAAGTCACATTCCATTTCCTAATCTTGAGGATACATGTCAAAAATAAATTCCAAAGCATGACATCACAAATTCATGTTCATGTCAAGATCGAAGTAGTCCATCCCATACCTCGTCCTTAAGTCCATCCAAGAATCCTTCTAGATAATCATGGCATCCAAAATACACCTATCCTTGATCAAGATCACATTCCCAGTCATATCATCCAAGACACTACCATTGATCAAGAAATCCAAAATGATCCACTCATCGACCTTTATTCCATTTATGATCAAATATTTGAAGTTGATCCTATCCAAACTCCAAGCACATCCATTTCCCAAAATGAGACACTTGCCTCCATGGGACACATTGATGATCTTCCTCTAGAACAAAAGTCTCCTACTCTAGACATTCTCCTACTCTAGACATATTTGCAAATGATCAAGCTATAGTTGAGTTCATTGGACTCTATGACAATGACCATAAAGATAGTTTCGACATCGATTTGGAAGTACCAGTAGAATAATATGAATCTAATATGTCACAAAATTAAACCAAAGATATCAATCAGAAATATATCCAACATGTCAATGAAGCTACGATGTCTTATCAACTAGGATCATCTATCTTTGTCAGAGTAGGCTTTCTTACAGATGAGAAAATACAGAGTAATGATCTCCACATACATAATGACGGGATCACATCTTGCTTCCAAAATGACAAATACCCCATCACAAAGAGAATATGTCAAATCATGTAGTATCAAGGAAGAGAATTATGCATACATGAGCAAGGCATTCTAGAACCAATATACTTTCATGAAAATCCTAGACATCAAGGCCTTGGCTATTCTTCAGTCAAAGAATCAAATGATGTTAGTGGTACCTCCATGATACTAGGGGACACTTTATCTGATACAAACATCACAATGGAGGCCATAAGTAGTCCTTATCATAAGGTTGTTTCCAACACTCCTTCCATCCATACCACAAACCATCATTCCCAATATCTTAAACCTTCCATTTGGAACCAGGAAAGAGAAAATTATTACAAATTCAAAGTTCAAAATCAAATGTCAAATGCCATTGAATCAAACAAAAATTTGAGTGGAAAAATGAAGTTAAAATAGATCCCAAAGAAAAATGGATCAAGCAAAGAAAATATTTCAAAAGTAAAAGTCAATCAAAATGTGGAGCCACAAGAAAAGAGGACTCCCACATATAATAAATGTCCACCTCCTTCAAAATGGTCATCAAGCAAGGCATATAAAAGTGTTGGTTCCAAACACTATCCCAATCAAAATTCCAAACTCCGCCATTCAACATCCCAAGTTTGGAAAATAAAAATTAATTCATCTAAACATCCAAATAGTCCTTCCACATCTACTATCATCTATCATTCTAAAAGACATACCTAATGAATCTGTCACATCATGGAAGCAACTCTTTATCATAAGGACTTTCATGACATTCTATTGCAATATGTGTATTCTAATAAGGCCAACTCTAGTATCAAGAAGGATAAAAAGGACATCGATTAGTTATATGCAAGCGCTATGATCCTAAGAAGGCAATTGCTTCATAAAATTCATCATTGGCATATCATGGCACTAGTCTCTGCATCAACACCATCGATGGATTCAACACAATTAGTGATCATCTAAAATATCAAGTCCTAAAAAAAAATACAAAAAATGAGAAAAAGGTCTTGAAAAAAATACAAAAAAAAAAAAAATGTTACCTTGATGAAAACCTGGTAAACAAGCATCTTGGTGACACCAAAAAAAATTTAAAAATTTAAAAAATCGTTACCATGATGAGAACCTGGTAAACATGCGTCATGTGTAAGCAATTATCTATGTCGACCATTACACTTGGGGGAAAGTTGTCTCATCTCCCATGCCTTTCTCATGACATTTCAATCTATCCATCTAAGCCCTATCATTCCCATCCATTTTCCCACCTACTTTGATCTTGATAAGGATTGGGGACATACATAAATCATGCTTTGGGAAAACTCTTGACATGTTTATCCTTTGGTCATATCCTATCCATGAAATATCATGTCATTACCTTCGTAGCCTCATTATCCCTATGTGACATAGTACTTGGAGACCATATGATAATTATTCCAGCCTCATGTCTCCTATCTCTTACCAAAGCCACCTATCATCCTTTCATGCCTATCTTGGTTTTCCCTTGTCAACAGTCTAAGGATCCTCCATCATCCCATCTAGTCCTAAATAAATCATTCCAAATACAATAAGTCTAACCCATACAATCTTGCTATACATCCTAATGCATCATCCAAAACACTCCTTGGCTCTTTTTCTAGCCTTGCTACAAACCTTGATCCTTTGGTCACATTATCGTCATCCTTACGTTGTTTTGGGATGTGTCCTTCCCATGTCAAACAATGTCATTGAATTGTCATAATCACCTATCAATTGGTTTTCAGCTTGCCTAGGAGCAGGGTCTTGGTTCTCCTTGGATTCTTATGTGTGCTTGCTCAGTTGCTTGTAGGCATCATTCACATGCATTTGTCACAAAATTTATAGTCAACCTTCATTCATAATAAACCCATGTCCCATCCCATGCCTATTGGTTAAGTCTTATACCTGACTAGGGAAATTTCCTAACACATGGCTTCATTGGATTCTACACTTGTCATTGGAGGTCAAAACATTCATAAAAACACAAAAACAAATCAAAACATCCACAAAAGACCAAAAAAATCAAATATTCACATAAAAACACATAAAAAAATTATAAAACATTCAAAAGCCAAAGAAAATCATAAAATTTTGAAAATCCAAAAAAATCAAAACATGTCAAAACCCAAAAAAAATCAGATATCTTTCACAATCCCAAAAAAAGAGTCAAATTCAGTCATGTCAGTCTTTGTCATTGTCGAACTACGTTGCCTCTATGACTGGATGTAGGCAAGGCCATTTGTCGATGTGCCCCCAAGGCATAGGTCAGTCCTTTAGGTGTTGTCAAATAAAATCATGATTCAGTCCTTTGTCATTGAAACAAAGTCAAGGGTCATTGTTGAACTACGAGGTCTCTATGCATTGCTATGTAGGTAAGGCCATCTGTCGATGAGCCCCCGAGGCCCCCTAGGTCAGTCTTTTAGGGTTTGTTGGGTCAATCAAAATAAATTGGACACTGTCAACTTAGATGTGACATCATCATCTGACAAGTTCAAACACAAATCCCAAATCAACAAGACAAGCAAGCCAACATGTCTTCAAGTCAACTTAGTCATTTGTCAAATCAATCAAACCAGTCAAATCAATCAAAACCAATGGTCTTATACAGGATGTGTCCTTCTTGAAACCATACCTTGTCACTATCACACTTTTTCATTTGCCTTATATAGGTATTTAAATGATTGAAACCATACTTGACGTCTTATATGACATGTTTCTTCTCTTGAAACCAGGCCTTATCAAAATAATCAACCCATCACTCATGTCGTCCTTTAATGCACTAGAAAACACTTATTGGCAAACAATCTGAATGGTTGTTGACCTTGTTGGTCTATTTTTTCTTATATTTTAGATTTACTTTGGTCATGTTACTAGCCACCTCGAGGATGTCCCATGAAGGATTTAGAGGAGCAATGATGTCTCATGACTCATCTTTTATTTGATTGATGTATGTGGTTTTTCTTGACAAAAAGGCTGGGGCAACATGACCCTTAGTATGAGTTAGGGAATTCTTTTTCTATGACTGTCTTTTCTATAGATGGATGACCTTGCACACCTTGGTCTATGTCATACCATGGTGTTTGTTGTCCATTTGTCACATTTTACCACCTAATGATGATTAAATGCACAAGCCTTGCATAGAAAAATATATATATGCAAATTATCTCAACATCTAGGTCTTCTATGCTAACATCCATCTTTTCCATGCTAACATTCATCTATTTTTCTCTAACATTTCCTCTAGTCTACATCTTCATCATCCTTATCTATTTTCCTCTATCCTTTTTGTCCTTCATCTTCTAGTCTTCTCATCTATTTCACAAGCACACTTGTGTTCTTTGAACCCGCATGTCCTCTTGAGGGGGCATACCTCTACCTCCTCATCATTCTATCTTACACTGGGGCATATTTTTGATTAATTTTCTTTGACACAACGCAATAAACTGCATTGTATCAAAGAGGGGAAAATGTAGATACCTAGAAATTATCACTAAGCCTGTGAATTTATTAAAACCCCCTTTTTCATCTTTGATAATTAAATAATCTTAATTATTTAATTATTACCTAATGTCGTAAATTCTTCTATTAATTAAATAATATAAATTATTTAATTAATTCATTTTAGCCTTTTTTAACACAAATAAACTAAATTCTATTTAATTAAATAACTTATTTTTCCTCTCACTTTTTGAATTAAATTTCTATTTAATCAAAAAGTTAACTCACTTTTTTCCTCTTGCAATGAGATAATGTTTCCATTATTTCAAAATGCAATTTCCTTTTTGAACTAATTGATTTTGTCAAAAAATCAGTTAATTTCCTCTTTCTCCTTCACTTTCGATCTTATCTCATCTCGTCTAATTTCGTCCATTGATCAAAATAAAAATCTTCTAATCTCGACCGTCCATTTTCCATCCGTCTCTCTATAAATAACACTGCTATTTATCATCTTAGAATATCTAGAAAAAATCTTGAATAGGCTATCGTGTTGTTGAGATAATTAAATTCTACAATATTTTGTTGGTCTTAGACATAGGCTATAGTTGCACTTCAAATCTAAGGCCAATTATATTATTTACAACAAGGTGGAGAAGAGCAATAGAGGTCAATCAATGGAGGTTTGAAGACTAGGTAACTTTGTTTCATGTTTTTATGCTTCTTGCTTTCTTTGTTCTCTATTATTGATTAGGGTTTGGTTAATTATGCTATTTGTAATTAATCTAAAAATTCTACCGTGATACATATATATCCATCACATCCACAAGCACCTACAACATCAATTAGGTTGGCCTAGTTAGATGTAGCATGCAAAACATAACTTGTCGACCCAAAAACATACTTCACGCCACAAAAAAAAAACTTATAACCCAAATAGGTCAGCATAGACCTATATTAGCTCCCACATAACACATCAACACTTATTTAAACTCCACACATACTTAAACATATTAGGTTGTCATCACTGGAGACCTAACATCAAAATAAGCCAACCGAACAACCACAAACGGACATGCGGACCTCCAAACTTCACACCACTAGGAACATAGGTGCACTTGACACCTGTCAACACCTCCAAAAATCTGCAAGGAAAAATATTATTCTGTGGTGAAGTGCAAACTCATCAAAACATACAACCTATACTAGCAATCATTGTCATTGGCAGACTCGATTTTCTGTTATTCATAACTTCTACACCAAAAGGTAAAACAATGTGAAAACATGGATTTGGACTCCTCAAACATCCAACAAAATTTCCTTAGAATCGTAGAGCAAGGTTCTTCAAGGCGGACCAATGCGAACCAAAATATCGGTGTCCTATACACTAAAAACACAGTTTTGACACTTCGCCAATTTTCACTTCAATTGTTTGCACCGAATCAAACCTTCTTGCAACTATACATTGGATTATCATCTATATACCCACTCATGCTTCACCAAAATGGTCTGCACATCAATCTCCATACCAAATCACAATGTTGACATCAATGACAACACTGCATCTACATATTGTACATTCATGCTCATGTTGCCAACAAGTATATCAATGACAAACTCCACAAATTTCCAACAATGTAAGCCACAAGTTGGCCACATGTCCCAATATAATTGATGGGTTAAGAGCATATGCAATTGACAAAGGTCACTTGCATAAAGCATGTTTTTTTTGTCGATGAATGTGGTCAATAAAGAGCCATGCCTATTATATTAATAAGATAGAATAGTTACAAATGTAAAGATGCCCAAAGTTGAATTTTTTATAAAAAATCTTCAATAAAAACACAAAAAATCAATTTTAAAACTATAGACCCCAAAATATCAAGAAGATCCACAAGAAATAAATTTCAATGTTATGATAAGGACCAAAACTACATAACCAACATAAAGAACCTAAATTAAAACCAATTAAAAACATAAATATCTATGTATCCAAGCCCAAACTCAAAGTCGGCATGACTTTACAAGCATTCATCAAACCACCAACTCTCGTCACTACAAGGGAAGATGTGTCCACAATCACGACATCAATCCCTCATCTATTGGATGAAGGACCTTCAACTTCCAACTCAAAAAATGAAGCCCCAAGAACTACATTAGAGATATTGGCCCCCATTTTATGAACCAATGGCACAAAAATAGGCTTCAACCTAATAACCCTAACCATAATCTCTATGAACATACTGCTATCATATCAACATTTACAATAGTTTTTTTAAGCTCTATAAAAACACTCTCAAAATTGTAAAACTCAACTTCTCTTCGAACTTTTCCTTGTCACCTTCCATTAAACTTTTTTAATACACTACACTCTCAAAATTGTAAAACTCAACTTCTCTTCAAGCTTTTCCTTGTCACAAACTTTTGTTAATACACTACGCTTCCTCAGCCAAGGAAAAATTAAATAAAAAATAAAATTGCTCAAAAGCTTCAAATGCACCCAAGCAATCATGCAACTATCATGTCAAAAATCTTGTGGGCTAAGCTTCATACTCTAAAAGACTTCATCAACACCCTACATTTTCTTTTGCTCAAGTGGGCAACAGCCAATTTTCAAACCATAATTTACATGATCAAAACTCGACAACCCAACCACAAAATCATCACCGAGAATGACAGTCTTTCAAATCTATTTCTCTGCTTTATTAAAAACCTTCATCATTCAAAGGTCAATTATCTTTCTAGAGAAAACCATCTCCTCCTTGCATGAACAAAGTTTCCCAACAGACATGGCTTACATTAAGCTGATCAGAGAGGTCGTATTCTTTTCAAATATGTACCAAAAAACCCAATTAATATTAATTTATTAACAAAGTCCTGAGGAACATGCTGCCAAATAAAGACCAATAGTACACCGCAATCATCATCCTACACTAAACAAATACATTAAATGAATATGATGCAAGAAGCCATCAAATCATTTATATCACACAAAAGTTGTACAAGCATATTAAAAACACTACAAAATAATTTGAAATCCCCCATTATAGCCACATTTTTCTATAAACAGTTCTCTTTGGTAAACCGACCATAGCTTTTCATCATTCCAACCATTTAGTGATCTATTCATAATTAAATTAATTGAATTGTCAATGGCTGAATTGCCAAGGCAATCTATCATTTAATTCCCTTTTCTATAATGATGGCGATCAAATTTTGTTAAATCATATGTGAGTAATGAATAAAATTGAGTATTAGAATGTAGATGAAATCAACTACAATTCACATTATGTAAATTAACTCTTAACAAAAATTATATCAATTATATATTATCATTGTATAAAGAATAAGTACATCAAAATGAATATTTGGTATGTTGATGAAGTTGAATTGTTCTAAAAGAGCCCACTAGGATCAAGTCTTGTTGAGTGTAAGGCCTTCCAACATCAAAAAGATGAGGCTCGTGTCACAACCCAAGCAACTTTTACAAAATAGATACCTCTCAATCCTTCTAAACCAAATGAAACCGGTTATTTGTACACTTATTATTCAAACTCTTAATACTAACAAATTGCTAAATAATTCAAGATGCATAATTAAAAACAAAGACAAAACGAGAGGAAAAGTGGAAGGTACTCAATTTTCATCATTGTGGTACAATACTAATTTTCAAAATCATGCATGCAAGAGATATCACCATTAGCCACCTAATGTGTTCTTTTTGATCTTAGGTATGACTATTGTTAGATTAAATACAAGGGGAAAGTGGAAGATGTTCAATTTTTACCATTGCGCTATAGTACTAATTTTCAAAAACACGTATGCAAGATATATTCACCATCAGCCACCCAATTTGTCCTTTCTGATCATTAGGTATGACTATCATGAGAGTAAAAGTGAAGGGTACTCAAGTTTGACCATTATCTATATTACAGTACTAATTTTCAAAATTAATATGCTAGAATTATCCACCATTAGCCACCTAATGTATCTTTTTTCACTTATATATGACTATAATTAGATTGAATATGGAAATTTTTTTGAAAGATCTCAATTTTCACCTTTAAATTAGATATTAATTTTAAAAATTATATATGTGAGGTATCTACCATGGTGTCCTTTCTGATCTTAGATATGGCTATTAAAAAATAACCTCAGTATATTGAGATACCGTGTCATAATGTCCTTGCATGTGCCTTGTCCTTCCCTGGAGATGTGGGAATAGACAGAAATTTAAAAGTGGACAGAAGTGGGTAAGAATGTTTCACTCAAAGTGAACTGATTTCTCCTAAAAGATTTTTGGCGGTATCCCAAACAAAAGAAAATAAGTCACACAAAGTATTTTGTTTTTTTAGGACAAAAGCTCTTGTCCAGGGTGGTATGAAAATCATGTAAGAGGAGTTGATGAATTCAGGACTAGTGTGTGGGGTAGTTGAAACATGCAACCTTGTCGTGACACTTCATCTCACACAACCTCCAAAACAAATTCCTCAGAGCAGCTTTTAAACCTTGGGATTCTTGGCTACCTTAGTCCCACATTGGTTGCCAAGTTCCAATCACTTAATTGCCACCAACATTCTGTTCATAACATTTACACTCCCTTTAATGCAAAAATTTAACTATTAGATAAAAACTGCAAAAAAGTCCATTGATCATGCTCCCACTACCATTCAAAAGAGTAAAGTTATTATTATGCTGACAGGCTTATAGTTTTCCAATATACAAAAGGATAAGGTTGATTTAGCCCTGGTTGAATGGTGAGTAGAACTAGTCACGGACCGTTGAGTAGGTCAGTAAGATTTGTTTTCTTGTGTTTTAAGTCGGACCCAATTCAAAAGTTTCTGTCAGCTTAACATGAAATGTTAAGAATGATGGAATCTGCTACCTTAAGAGATTGTACAGATATTAAATGAAAGAGAAACTAAGCCAAGAGTCCTGGTCTTTAAAGGGCACTGGTAGTATTCATGCATGATAAAAACTCCTTGTGGTGCCAAACTTGTGGAATTAAAAAGGCTGGCTAAGAACCAATTTGGGGGTGGCTTGCTTGAGTCTACATTTTGATATTCTGTTGGAATCCTATCATATGCCAAATATGTAGGAATCCTAGATAGGTTTTAGACCATGTTGGCCAATGATGAGGAATTTGGGTTAGTCAACATGTGAGATTTTGTGTGGAGGCTCACTATAATGAGTGTGCTAGATAGGCATTTGATTGAAATATCATTGTTTTTCATGGGTTTCAGAAGGTTCTTGGCTTCCTTTTACTGATCCCAACTTCACTTCTTGCAGATAATGACAAGATAGCTAAGAAGAAGCAGTAGATTGATTGCCACCCTATGATCAGCACTGAATGAATATAACGCCCATTCTTGTTTATCTTGAATCCTGATCTAAGCACAGCTTCTGGCTTGTGTTTTGATCTTTAGGATTATCAAGATGAAGGACACCAAATTCATTTGTGCATCCCCTGCTTCAACTGCTGTGTGCATGAGTATAGAGCACAGATCTGTGGTGAGGCCAGGCAGTAGAGCTTTGGAGCAAACACAGCTTTTGGAGAGGCAAAGAAGCAGAGTTTCACAGACCCATCATGCTAGAACTGATGAACTTCACTACAGTAAAAATGGAGAACAGGGTAATGATGGAAGATATCAAAGAGCTAGGCATCACAGTTCTCACAGTACGTCAGCTACTAAGAACATGTCTACAGTTGGTAAAGTTGAACAGAACCTGTCTACTCTGATTCCTAGACCTCAGAACTTATCTATTATATCTCATCATCAAGAGAATCACCCAAAAGCATCTGCAACAACAGAGGTACGGAAAACTATACTTTATTGTATCTAAGTATACTTTTAGCAACTGATAAAATCTCTATTGAACATTGTCAAACCTTTTTGACATGAGTGATATGTATATAGCGTTTTTTGTATTGCAGGTTCTGACAACTACTTGTCTCTATATTTTAGAGTACCTAAGTATATTTTTCCTTTTATTTTGTACTATTTGTAAATTGATAATCTTTCTCATTTTCATTGAATTTTTTTGAGTTATGAAAACCATTATCACTTAGCTTTGTAAGAAAGGTCTTTAATGGGTTTTTTCCAATTCATGTAATATTCAAAAGATTGCTTTTAGAATCAACTGAGTATGTTTTCATATCGACTTTCCTCTTTTGATGATAGATCACTGAATGCGACCACAAACAAAATGATAATGCATTTACTGACACTGACAGTTACAATGCATTTGTTTTAGCAGGTGGTGGTAATGAGGGTATCTCTGCACTGCAAGGGCTGCGCAGGGAAATTGAGGAAACATATTTCTAAGATGGAAGGTAAGGGCTATTCACTGCTGTTGCTATGTCATTAGAAATTGGTTATGAATAGCAATATTTTTTTATGGGTTTGCATAAACAATGATGAGGGTCCCTACATCATCAAGCTATTATATTTAAGTAGCAGAAAGTTATAGTTATCTGATACCAACTTGGGATCTGCTCAAAATGTACAGGTGTAACATCATTTACCATAGAGTTGGAGGAGAGGAAGGTAACAGTGGTTGGCAATGTTTCTCCCATGGGAGTGTTGGAAAGCATTTCAAAGGTGAAAAATGCTGAGTTCTGGCCTACCTTAGATAAATTGTGAAAGTAAAGCATCATGGACATTCTGGACTCTGATTGTTTTGGCAGTCAAGGGGAATGAAGCACAAGGTTTGATATGTAAGACTTAGTTCTGTATGAATTTTTTTTTCTTGCTTAAAAAGCTGATGGGCTAATGAAAGATTATAGCTCTTTCATACCATGCTGATCTAGTTTATGAGAGCACTACCATGTAGGAATGGGAAGAGTGTTGTCTGTTTCATTACTGTGTTCTGACAATAATATGTTCATAATTTGGTTCTCATGCTTTACCTCAAAGTCCTTCAATATTGTTTAAGCAAATGCATTTTTAATATCTTTTTTAATAGGATATTTCTTTGAGATGTTTAATGTTATAATAATAAATGAACATCTTAAAAAAAATTATATATCTTTTTCTTAATGGGTTAGAAAGCAAAGGTTTATTCCATATTCTTCAATGGAAATTGTATGCAAGCAAATATCAGATTTTTTGTTGTCTCTTTCTGATGATGGGTCATTGAATTTTCATATGAAATGTTGATGAAAAGTCTCCAAACATCAAATCTAGAAAAATCTGTGTTAATATCAACTTTTTTTAAATTACTATCATCAACAATAATTAAATTAAATTAAATTTATTGTGGATGATGGATATGAATAGACAAGTTACTTTTCAAAGATTTTTCAAATATATTTGAATGGTAAAAGCAAAGGCAAAGTGAGTTTATTTTTTAACAATTTATTAGTTATTAATTTGTAATAATTAAAATAAATTATAATATTTTTTAATTTTAAAAATAACTTGTATGGTCAATATTCTTTTTCCTTTATGTTTTAGTTTAATATATTTTGAATAAATCATTATTAAGTTCTTATATTGCAAGTTATAATTTATAGAGTATTTTTATCTATTTGAGATATTTTCTTCTATAGTAAAAAAGAGTCTCTTGAGATTTAACTTTAACTTTTTATTAAATCAATATTATTGTAATAGTACAATTTTCATACTCATGTCATTTTCTATTTAACTTTGGGTCTATTTTGAGTAGAGTGTCTTGACACATTGATATATTTTGTAATTTTGTACAAAGTTGGGCCCCTTGTCCTATTTCACCTACCTATCCACCACACTTATTCCTATACACTTACCACCCCATCCATATGTTTACACATCCCTATAAATTTGTCATATCCTTTTATTTATTACACATATTCATGCACACATTACACTATGACTTGATACCTTCAATGTTCTAGGAAAAGTTCATAGTCAGAGGGACATCCTTGTGGTTGTGAACTTGTATTTACCAAATTTAAAAAATAAAATTCAATTTTAGCCAACTCTCCCCTATACCCTTCCCACCTAGGACTGACTATTAAACACAAAGTTTTGTATGATATGTTGTTATGTCCTTGTATTTAAAGGCATTCAATGCATTCTTTTAAATAATCCTATCATTCAAATATCATTCACATTACAAAATTTTATTTGTTGTATTGACACCTAATTTGAGAATACCTTTTCTTTATGGCTCTCTATATTTCCTTGTTCACATTCTTGTTGATAATTGATCCAAGGTATTTTAAAAAAGCCTTTATCTTGTGCTTTTGTCAATCCTCATGTCTTATATTCCTACAATTTATTATTTGATTCATTGTTTTGGTCCCTTATATGTTGCCTTGTTCAAGCTCCATAAGGCACATCCATGGTGGTCTAGTTCAAAGGTCCCTTGTGAAAGGCAAGGTCTTTGCCTTCATCCCTACATTTTTATTATATTTTGAAGGTGACTTGTTATCAATTGCAAAGTACCGATTAAGTGAGGATATATTTATAAAAATTAATCAAGCATGGTGTATTTGTTTGTGCACATTGATCATGTGGAGTTGTATATATGTTCACTTTTCTTGTGAAGATTTCAAGTCATCAATATAATTGGCATCTTGTGTAGAGTTATTTTAAAGACAAGATAGGTGGTACCCCCTAATTTGTTCTATTAAAACAAGTAGAAGATTGTGGAGGCAATTATGGATCAATATGATGTCACATGTCTCAAGCTCACTAGTTCACACTAAGTAAATGAAAATTAGTCTCTGAAATCTTGAGAATTATTGATCTCCAATGATATATTTCAATCATATTGTAAGAATGAAAAACTAGAATAAAACGTATAATTAAAAACTGCATTGAAAACACATTATTCTAATGCATGCAAATATGTGTTTGAGCAATGAGAGGATATGCACCCAAGAACCTTTGTCGTACAAGCAAGAAGAATGATAATGCTTCAACATATGTGGTTGCTCTCACATTACTAGTTCTTTGGATTATGGATCCAACAACATGATTTTGCATTAAATAAAGTTGAAGAAAATGGTGGATTTGAGGATGAATTTATTTATTTTTGGAAAGAGGAATGGATGGTTTAGATTTAATCTTAGATCATGAATTTGATCCATGATTGATGGATGTGATAAGGAGATGTGGAAATCATGGGTGAGCTTCTAATTTATTTATTTATTTATTTTTTGTTTGAGTTGACTAAGTTGATTGGTTTGTTTAACTAGATTGATGAGCTAGGAGGAGATAACTATGTGCATGAAATAGTTAATTAAGTGCATGAAAAATTCAACTAATTGTATGAATGAGTCAGTTGATTTGATAAATGAGTTAAGTGAGTGCATAAATGAGTTAAGTGATTTGTTTTTTATATGAATTTAAGTTAACTAATTTTGATTTATTAGTTAACTAAATGAGTTGGAATTTGAGGATTCAATTATTTAATTTATGGATCATAATTTTATGATTTAATTTAACTATTTGTGGATAATGGTTCATTTTATTTATTTGAATAAAAATGGAAATTAGTTCACTTTAATTAATTAAAAATATATATTTATTAGATGATATTGAAAAATAATAAAAAATAATTGAAGAATAATTCAAATGATAGGATGGTAGCATAAGTAGAATTATTTTAATTTATATACCAATACACCTTAGAAAAACAATAAAAGGTAATAGCATGTAAGTTAAAGTATTTTCGTTTCATCCCTAACCATTTTAATCATGAGTCAATCAACAAACAACATTGGATCTTATAAAAAATTTACCAAAAATAATGGGATCTTGTTCCATAGTGGTCAAGAATTTAGTGATATATTGATCTATTGCTTGTTTGAATCACTCATTTATCACAATGTAAGTTTATTGAGTTAAAAACCTAAAATCTTATGACCCCCAAACCTACCACTAGGTATGTGTTAAGAGATGATCCACACTCTTGGTGATTTGAGTTGTCGACCCCAAATCCTTAAGATTTGATAATCTTTCAAGCATCAAGGGTGTCAAACCTAGGAAGATTACCGCAAGCCTATGTTTGGGTTGGGCAACTTAGAACGAAATATTGAGGTGGGTAAGATCTCCTTATCTTTTGTCTCTACAAGACAAAGGGGGTTTCTCTAAGGTGTTGGAACATATATTACCACATAAAAAAACTCACTCTAACACAACCCATACCTATTGCATAGTGCACTCCTATTTTGGCTATCACTTTGTGCTTATATGTTGGTTTAGGAGACTCAATATTAAGCATCTTATTAAAAAATGATCTACCACATAAGTTTCAATTAATGTGTTTTATAATACCCCTTAAAGTGTTGCATACATTTAGATATGGTAATTGGAACACACAAACAAATAAAACTATAAACATGTTCAGATTGATGCATTTTGAGTGTGCTAAGGATTATGGGGAGAAAAAGTCAACAAAAATTTGGTGCATTTATCAATTTGGGGAAAACATTCATTGAGTTTAATCAAACATGTAATAACTAAAACTAGGGTGATATCTTAATCAATGCATTGCAAAAGATTATGCCTTTCAGAATGCACAATCAAGTTGGACTTTACACATACATTCAAAAAAATAATTGATATTTACAAAATATTAAGTGAGTCTACTTAGTAATCCATTAGCATTCTCATGTATTTCTTTTATTGTGTTGAAAAATACCTTATAAAGGCTTTGCAATGATTTTGCAACCTTCTAGTTGGCCAAGCAAACAATACATATCTAGAAATACACACCATACATATGGATATGCTCAATGAAGGGTGATTTTCCTATTAATATCTTGATCTACAAGGGTTATAGATATTATAAATTTTGGATAAACCCATATCATTACAATACCAAAATAATTATACACACAATTGGAAATTGAAACTATAGGGCTTCATGTGAATATATTTCTTGTATCGGTTTTGTATATGTTCCTCATTATTTTTCAAAATGTTATCCTCCTAAAAAGTGTGGATGCCAAGGCTGATATATCCAAAAGGCATGCAGGCTATTAGGAAGTCATCATACAAGGAAACCCTGACCACTAGTTCCTCCAACACCTAGACAAGTATCTTTTATAACTTGATTTGACCACAAAGAGGCATGAAATAGCATTCCTCTAATCCCTCCCATACTCAAGCATTGATTATTCATGTTTTTAAGTGTAGAAATGAGTGAAACCACCCACAAAATTTGTTGAAATCATGTCTTGGAGGTGTCCCTTCTAAAAAAATAAGGGTTATGAATAATGAATGAAGTATGGGCACTATTTTTATTCATGGATCCATTGCAAAAATGCATTTAAAACCCTTATAAAGCATCCAAAATCGAAAAAAAATGTAGTTGTGGGCCTTAATCACTTTGTAGAGGAGTTAAGTGTAGAAAACATCATGGTTCCAACCCCTATTGACCTACAAGACATTGGTTTCAACCTGGAGGAAGAAAAAGGGAACCTGTCGAGGGTTCCAATAGTTCCTAGAACCACCAAAAGCTTCAACAACCATTCTCCTTTTCCTTTGCTTCACTTTTTGTCTATCTTTTCTATGGATTTTCCCTTTCTTCTCTCAGTGCTTTAATATTTGTCAAGGCCTAGGCCTAAACTAGAAAGATATTAGAGGTTTCTTTGGTTCCCAAAACCAAAGAATTCTCTAATCACTTTTCTATTTCTCTTCTCACACTTCCCTTGTCTTCTTTTCCTCAACCTTAGCCTTCCATCATGCTCTTTACCCTAGCCATTGGGGATTGGAGAGGTAACAAGAACATGTCAAGGATTCATTTGATTCCCAAAACCAAAGGAACTTTTGATTGCTTCTACTTTTCCTTCCACACATTCCTTTGTTCAATGTTCAATGGGAATGGTTCCTAGTTCCTATGGAACCTTCGACCTCCTTATTTTTTACCAAGGGTGAGATGAAGTTCATAAGAGGTTCCATAGGAACTAGGAACCATTGGTTCCTTTTAACTATGTAAGCTTTAACCACTCCTTAGTCAATTTGAAATTTTAATTTTAAGGAGCTGACTGAAGTAAAAAAATAAAAGGATGGATTAATGATGTAACATCAAAGGCACAAACTCAAGCAATAAAACCCATTTAAAATATCTCAAAATGGGTGAATTTATGGGACAACAAAAAGGAAAAGAGCATACCATTAGATTAGAACAAGGCAAAATGAGACACAATAAAATGGGGTGCCAACACACACATCTTGGTGTAACCCATTATCTTTGTCTCGAAAAGAAGACCATAACCTCCACCATATGTTCAACTTGTTAACCCTTGATATTATGTTCATATAAATCCACTTATGGCTACTCAACAACCTAAAAGATACTTTCTATCTTGTAATACTAGAGTCCCTTTTGCTACCACTTATACCCCTACTATGTGGGACCTTATCCTAGATTTTTCCTTGAGATATCTCCCTTGCTTTATGGGAGTACAAAAGCACACACACAAACACTTGCATTCTATTGTGATACATTAAACCATGTACAACATTATTGAATAATTTTTTTCTCTAAGTATTTTGGCAACATCTTTCAAAGGAAAATATATAGATTGTTTTAGGTGACTAACTTACCTCTCAATCCATGATTGGGATGAGCTAAGTAGCCCTTGATTAATTAGTTTAGATAAAAGAGGCATTCCACATCTCTCCTAGAGTAGTTGAAAATTATAAATAGGGATCTAATAGAAATGATATTTTTATTTTTTTTATTTTAGAAGGCATAATAAATAATCCTAGTTGAAGTCTAGCCTCCACTAGGTATGGCTTATATTTATAACTTGAAAGAAATGCATTATGAAATATACACTATTGTTAAGTCCAATGGAAGTAATACTCTTTCCATATTCTTATGAAGTGTTTATAAAAACTAAAAATAATATGATTCAAATATGGATACTAGCTCCTAAGTCTTCTATGCCTCTATTTATAAATGCCTACTCACCTTACTAGCCTATCTTAATTCCCTAGTCTACAACTTACCAACCACTTGTGATGAACCCTATCCAAAATCTAATAGATAATCCCACTCCAAAGTACCACTTTGTAAATCTTATTGTCTCTAATGAGCTATATATTGAGGATATTACTCAAGAATATGTCCAACAAAGCTATAGCCCATAAAAGATAACAAAATGCCAAAATACCATTATACCATAATAACCAAAGGCCCTCGTTCCAATAACATGGGTACCAAGGAAATGAAGGCTAAAATTTTCCTTAGAGAAACCAAAATAAAGAACCCTATTGTTTCATAATATGTATCAAAATAGCCCTATGAAGGAGGGGATTCACTACTCCCAAGTCCCAAGACAAATAGGATCTAAAGGGAGAAAATTTCCCTTGATCACCTCAAGCCTAACAAAATAGAAATAGGCTGAAAAGGAAGGGAAAGATAAGCTCTGATTTTTATGTTTTCTAAGGGATGATTTTAGGAAACGATTGAACATACTGCAAAGGTCTCGGATTGTAAAGTAACCAGCTCTCGATCAAAGGATTCTAGCATGTGAGATAGACAATAGCGTGGTGCACTATCATCTTAGAGGTGTGATGGTGTCTCGTATGGACAAAGAGAAGAGTTCATAGACTGAAACTCATAGGGTGTGTTAACAACTTGAGAGTCTTTGACTAACACTTTAATAATAAACAAAGAAATGCATGAAATGAAAGGAAACAACAACAAGAATACTATAACTTGAAATACAAAATATCTAATAATTAAATGGCAAGGGAGAAGGAAGAAGAAGACCAACTAATAGAAGGTCTAGCCTCGTGCAAGCTCCTCACGAACAAATTGTACCTACACACAGAAACAAAAAAGTGTTGTGGATGTGTTTTAGAGTTTTCCTTAGTCAAACCTTTGTTTTGGTGTTTTCACCTTCATGGATAGTTGATAGACCACATTATAGAGAAAATGATAAAGAAATGGAAATAGACTCAACTTATAGAATGCAAATATAATCTAAATGTTATTCTATAAACAAGACAATGCAAGTAAACAAATGTGTTACCCTCCTTTCTGCGTGCTTGGAGAAGCTAAGAGAGGAAGGAAGAGAGCAAGACAATCACATAAATAGTATGAAGCTTGGAAACCAGCAATAGACAATGATGTAGAAGAAACAACAATGGTGTAGAGTGTAGAATGAGAAGAAAAAGAGTGAAGGTTGAGTGAATAGAAGTGATAGATAGTGAATGAATTGAGAGAGTCTAAGAGAATATGAGAGAATGAAGTTCAAAAGTATTTTTTAGGAGGTAAGAGAATGTTTTTAGGTAGTCAAGGTTCACAAGGGATGTTACAATTTGTAGGGTAGCAAAGAATGTAACACCTCCAATGTCCTCTAACCTAGGAATCATGTGAGGATGCCAACACGACACAAAGATGTTTGCACAACATGTGGGAGTCCCCAATAAAAATTTCCTTACCAACAAAAAATGATAAAGGCACATGCAAAAGGCAAGGAAAAGGTGGTATATTTTTGCATTGTCAGGTTTATAAGGCTAAAGTGAGGTAATAATATAGGAAATTGCACTAGGTGCAATTTTACGCCATAACATTTTTCCCCCACTTTAGTGATTATATGTTTCTAAGCATGTGTGAGCTAAATTAGAAAGATATTGAAGAGAATATACCAAAAATGTATAGGAAGAAGTCCTTTGATTTGGTATACCTAACATAGAACGAGCTTCACTAGGATGCGAAGAGGACACGAGTATTTAATCCTACAAAGCCTGCTATGATCTCACCAAAATCATGTCAGTTGCAGACAAACATGTTAGGCAAAAAAGAAAAAAGTGTTAGACACCATAAAAAATTCAAACACAATAAGACACTTCAAACAAAAAAAGAAATTGCTAATAGGTATGGCTAGCTTGGCTAGAGACCATATGACAATCATGTAGGCTTGTGGTTGCTGCAAGCTGTGTTGTAGGACACTCACATAAAAGACAGGTCTAGTTAGGCTACCCCCAAGCTAGACGCCAGGATATAAGACATCCAGACACCAAGATACAAGATCTCAAATATCAGTTATAAGACAGGTCTACTCAAGCTTTCCCCAAGCTAGACACCAAGATATAAGACATCCAAACACCAAGA
Organism: Sequoia sempervirens; assembly: GCA_007258455.2. Taxonomy (NCBI): domain Eukaryota; kingdom Viridiplantae; phylum Streptophyta; class Pinopsida; order Cupressales; family Cupressaceae; genus Sequoia; species Sequoia sempervirens. The sequence continues at coordinate 646,501,989 of VDFB02270651.1, read as the reverse complement.
CACAAGATATCAAAATATCAAAAATAAGACACAAATTATAAGACACCAAAGAATTCTTTTGAAAAATAATTTCAAAAAAGGGTTCTTTCATTAGGGAACCTTTTTCATAGGACATCAAGACACCAAGGGACCCTTTTGAAAGAGCACTCCTTTTGAAAGACCACAAGTCATTCTTCCATCAAGGAATCCTTTCAAAAGATATTTCATCAAGGAATCCTTTGGAAAGAAAGCTCCTTTTTGAAAGGAAATTTTCATATTCTTTCACCAAGGGGGGAAGAATGCTCATTTTTGAAAGGAAGTTTTCATATTCTTTTTCCAAGGAATATTTTTGAAAGAAAATTTCATGAAAGAATCCTTTGGAAATAATACTCCTTGTTGAAATTAAGCAGAGATGAGATCCCCACCTTAGAATGATGTGTGTTATGCAAAGGAGCACATGTCATTCTAAGGAGAGAGAATAAATACAAGAGATGTCATGACACGAGATATATGGCAAGATGTATTCATGGTATTTTGTCACACACTTGAGGTATAACACATTGAAAACCACAACATCATGAAACAAATAGGGAGAGATGAAGAAATCAAGAGACAGGGATTTGATAATTCAGGGTCAGAATTGTCCATAGATATAGATAGATAGATATAATATAATATATGTATAAATTTTCATCAATCCCCAAATGTATTAGAACATGAAGAAGAGCACATGAAGATAAATGAAAAATTAAAAAATTGGGTCAACATGGAAGAAGGCCTAAATTCCCCCACCACTTTGCATCGTACCAAACATGAAAAAGAAAAGTTTAAGACACATAGAAGAATGGTGAGACAAATAAAATAATTTTACGACAAATTCTTGCACATGTGTCCAAGAACCTACAAGGGTAGCAAGGGTCCTCCAAGAAAGAGACAAAACATTAAAAGATAAGCACTAGGGAACACAAACAAACAAAACTAATCTATAGATATAGAGGGAGGCACTACCCTAGTCCTCATCGACCAACAAATCATCCTGCTCCCAATCTAGATCATTTTAGGGGTAAGAAGCATGAGCTTTCAAGAGAGGGATAGAAAGGGAAGTACACTCCAACTCTCCTGGAACATGATCTAATGAATAAGGCCCCTCAAGGTCTTCGTCACCAAGCTCTAGTGAGGCAAGGGTCATCAATTTTGCAAAAATCAAAGATAGAGTTGGGATATCCTCCATTGAGTTGAACATGAACTTATCCAAAGTGTCATGTGTCAACCTAGTGGGAGAAAGATGAGATTTCTAATATTCACTATTGACCATGGGAAGAGGGGCAATGACTCCTCTGAGGAAGTAGTTCGGCTACCTCCATCACAAGGATGGTGTAAGCCAAAATAGAACTAGACTCTAGAGAAGATAGACCTTTCTTACGACCATCACTCAAGGTGACATCATCCTCCAACTTATGATTCAATGGAGGATGTTGAATCCCGACAGAGGAAGCAAAAAGAGAGGAGGAACAAGAGGGAGCCACAAAAGACACCACCTTTGTATTAGGCATGTTGATAGGTTGTGAAAAAGGAGGAATATTTAGAAGAGAAGTAAGAAGGAGAAGCTCCATTGAAGGAGCAATAAACACCTACACCCTTTTTGGGTGAGGTTCACCAAGGTCTATTGATGAATTTGGAAGAAGCATGGAGGCAATGGGAACTAAAGAAAAAAAAAATGGGAGTAGAAGCAACTAAAAAAGTAGCAAGAGCAAACATAAAAATAATAGACTCCTCGACACTTTGTTGCAAAGTCATGTGTGCCTTGGATAGATCCTTTTTACAATGCTTACTCTCATGCAAAATTTGGTTACATTGACTATGGGAACTCAAAGGAGTGGCCTAAGAAGAGGTTGGGGGATCCTACTCTACCACAGGAGGGACCTCCACAACCATTGTCAATGGAAGGGGAGACTCCTTAGGAGGAGAAAGAGGAGAAATAGACTCAGAAGTAGAAATAGAAAGAGGTGTCTTAGTACTGGTCCTCTTCCCATGCCCCACCCTAGAGTGAGCAAAAAGGAAAAGTAGATACCATGGAGGTTGAGATGCAATAGGAACCCCATAGAAAATCTCCCCCCTCCCATACAAGGTGGGACAAGGAACCATGGGTAGATCAGGAAGCTAGAAAACCTAAGGCTTTAACTTCTACAACATAGGCACCTTTCCCTTTCTTGTGGTAGGTATAGGAGGGGGAATAGAGGATGACACCAAGGGCTGAGAAGTGGAAGCAGGAACATAGGATGAAATAGAGGAATTAGAAGAAGAAAGCTTGAGGGCAAGTGCAAGCGTGAGGGGTAGAGGACAAAGCTTGTTATTGTGCATGCAAACAAGCCTTCAAAGACACACCATAAGACAATGGAGGAAAACCAACCTTTAGCATGTTGATTCCCTAGTCTTCTACCTACAATAAGATCGATACAAGAGATATCCCCTGGGAGGGAGGGGTCTGACTGGGGTGGTCCAAAATTCGTTGGGAGAGAAGCCCCCATGTGTTACCAATGGCTTGTATCCAATTTCCTAGACAACATGCACGACACCCTCATGGGGATAATTAAAAATTTGTGGATAATAGAAGCAACTACATTTATAGAGGCTAGCCACAAAATGCCCAACCTTACTTTGAATAAGTCTGATTCTGGGATCACAACAAATGCAACATCTAGAGACTTAGGACTAACTGAAATTGCTAAATAAATAGACCCCATTGGGGTGGTAGACAACCCATCATGAGTATGGACAGTGGCCTAAAACTAATCATACGTCTCCTTATGCAAATTGTTAATGAACAAGGCCTCTGCTATGATCGTGTTCACTCGGCTTGGAGGACCAACCATAACACCAGTCGCAATGTTACCATTAATCCAGGAAAGAATCTACAACTAAGAGGGCTCCTTATTTAAGGGTAGATCATGTGAGGTAAAGGCTATATCAAGACACTCAATTTTTTTGTAGGAAGCATACGATTGAATGAGACCATGTTCACATGCTCAGATAGGATAAGATCAAAAGATGCAAAAGACTATGTAACCAAGTTAGTAGAATGGAAGGGAACAAATCTATGTAAATTTGTAGTTGGTTGTTACACCTAGCTACAAATTTCTTAGATTTTTATTTCCTTCCGTCGAGATGGATAGTCCCATCATCAATGTGATCCTAAATCTCATGACGTAGGTAAACACACTACTCAGTATCATGTCTATGTACTTGATATAATTGACAAAATTGTTGCATGTTGTGCCATTATGGATATAGCTCGAAGAGAGGTTGAATTTTTGGTAATTTTATAATTTTATCCTTTAATATATTTTTAAGGATGCTAGTATAAGATTTAGATAACTTTGTAAAAGTTCTATCGTGTCTTATACTTTTTCCTTTGAGAACAAAGACCATTTTTGTGATGGCCTTGTTCTTTATCGAATCACTGAAAATTTACACTACTAACTAGTTATCTGAATGGGAGCACAAGGATGAATACCCAAAATGAGCAATTATTTGTTGATACTCATGCAATGTTGCACATAGATGTGCATGAAATGAAGGTACTTCATTAGGACAAAATTTTCTCACAACGATCACTGCAAGTTCTCAAATAAAACCTTTTAGACATTGAAATCAGGCAAGGGGTAAGAATTCTAAGAGAACAAAGCCTAATAATAAGAAATTAAATTAGTAACCTTTTCATGCTCTCCCTACTTACATTGGATGAGATCAGTGAATGTCATCTTCGTCCCAATATTAGTCTAGAATTGTCCAAGGAATTGATTCACCAGCTGGTCAAATGAGAAAATAGAGTTATCTGGAAAAGAACAATACCAATCTAGGGCAACATCTTTAAGAGAATGCAAAAAAGGATTCACCATCATCACATCATGGTGGAAGAATTCAGTGCACATGGCATTGAAATATGACACATACATCTAAGGGTCTCCATGACCACTATACTTCTCAAACTTAGGAATCTCCATCCCTTGAGGGATAGGAATGTTTAAGATGGCGATAGACAAAGGAATATGGTGAGAGAAATGTTGGAACATAGGTTGAGATGAAGAAGAGCTAGCTAGGTTCGCTATCTAATTTTGTATTCATCCCATTTTTTTCAATAGAGCATTTAAGACAAAATCAATAGATGAAATAGAACTAGAGGAACCACCACCAAAGCCACCAACCCCCATATAGATAGAGCCTTCGACACTAGGACTAGAAGGGACACCAATATTACCAGCATAAGTAGAAACATTAGGGAAGCTCAAAGGTTCCTTATTTACTTTGATAGGGTGGGTTTATTTAGGCATAGAGGTAGTGTTGACAGATGGGCCCATCTTAGCCATATACACTGATACTTCAGGCATCGAGACTTCCAAATGTTTCACAATGGTCTCAAATCCAACATCTTGGATAAAAACAAAGTTAGAGTTATGGGTCGAGACATGGATCCACAATGTCTATGATACCTCAAAGAAGTTATATACCTCTATGATCCTTGTCCAACATGGTTCTCAATCTATTGACAATAGTAGTTTCTTGGGAAAGACTACTATATTTTTCCAAATACTGCTCAAACTCCTCAGGACTCTTTTCTAGGGAAATTAGATCCTCTACAAGAACCTCAAGAGAAGCTTCTTCCTCCACAAAAGAAGTGAAAGGAGAAGTAGCAAGTAGGAACATGAGTGACAACTCCCCCAAAGGGGCTAGAAATTTGGTAGACAACCTTGAAACCAATTCTTCGAAAGAGGGACCAGTTTGACTAGAACTAACCTTCCTAGATTTCATTCTTGTGTGTTGAATATTTCTTCTAAAAATGAATCCAAATATTACATATTGGGTTGTAAATATCATAAAAGCTTCATGACACACTAATCTATAACACACCTAAGACCCAAGGGAAAAAATTTGACACAAAGAAATGAAAGGGAGAAAGTTCATGTCAAGTTCACCAAAATGTGAAGGAGGGAATTCACTACTCCCAAGTCTCAAGATAAAGAGGGTATAAAGGGAGCGAATCACCCTCATTAACCTCAAGACTAACCGAAAGGAAATAGGGTGAAAAGGAAGGGCAAGCTAAGCTCTACTTTTTATGTTTTCTAAGGGATGATTTTGAGAAACAAGTGAATAGATCGCAGAGATCTAAGACTACAAACTAATTGGCTCTTGGCCAGAGGATGCTAGTGTGTGAGATAGATGATAGGATGACTTGATATCATCTTAGAGGCATGTTGGTTTCTTGTATGAATGGAGAGAAAATTTCACAAACTAAAACTCAAAGGGTGTGTTAACAACCCAGGAGTCTTAGACTAATAGTTTAGCAACAAATGAAGAAATGCATGAAATGAAATGAAACAACAAGAAGAATACTATAACTTGAAAGAAAAATTATCTAATAAAAAAATTACAAGGGATAAGGAAGAAGAAGACCAACTCACAAAAGATACAACCTCCTGCAAGCTCCTCACAAAATATTGTACCTACACACATAGCAACAGAAAAGTGTTGTGGTTGTGTTTTGGAGTTTGCCTTAGTTAAACCCATGTTTATGTGTTTCCACCTCCATGAACAACCAATAGACCATAGTATAGATAAAATTATAAAGAAATGGAAATATACACAACTTATAGAATGCAAATACAATATAAATTATATTCTATAAATAAGACAATGCAAGTAAACAAATGTGTTACCCTCCTTTCTACATGCTTGGATAAGCTGAGAGAGGAAGGAAGAGAGAAAGACAATCACAACAATAGTATGAAGCTTAGAAACCTACAATAAAAAATTATGTAGAAGCAACAATAGTGGTGTAGAGCATAGAATGGAAAGAACAAGAGTGAAGGTTGAGTGAATAGAAGTGATAGATAGTGAATGAATTGAGAGAGTTTGAGAGTATGAGAGAATGAAGTTAAAAATCATTTTTAGGAGGTAAGAGAACATTTTCAAGTAGTCAAAATTCATAGGGGATGTTACAATTTTCAAGGTGATAGATAATGTAATGCCTCCAATTTCCATTGACTCAAGAATCATGTTAGGATGCCAACATGGCGTGAAAACATCTACGTAGTGCACAGGAGTCCCCATCAAAAATTCCCTTACCGATAGAAAATAATAAAGGTACGTGTGAAAGGAAAGGAAAAGGTGGTGTATTTTTGCATTTTCAGGTTTATAAGGATAAAGTGAGGTAACATTATAGGAAATCACACTAGGTGCAATTTTACACCATAACAAGCCCCCAAGTTAACTAGTCTCCACACATATCACTCTCTTAGATCCCTAATAGGCCTACTAGAGAGATGGTCCATATCCAAAAGAAGTATGTCTAGAGTAACTAATAAATTGTTGTTCCCTTTATTCATCCCCTCATTTCCATAGATTTTACACTCATGTAAAGAAAAATAATAATATTACTATCCAAAATTAGGCTATTGCTAATCCCTTGAAAACCCCAATGCAAGAAATTTCAATAGGGCCAAGTTCATCCACTTAATACCAAGGTTTGGTGACTTAGGATAGTGAAGCATACATGCTTAATGGTCAAGCTTAAATTTATATGACTAAAAATATTAAGATTAAGTATGATTTTCACCTTTCATATCCAAAGGTCTAGTGTAACTTACTATTAATTAACAATCAATTATTTATTTATCTGCAATAATCATGGACTAGGTAAAATAGGAGGGTGAGGGAGGGGACATATTATTATTAAGGTACTTTGAATATTGTTGTAATGGGGCATGGATGAGGGGGTTATATATTATACTTGTAATATTATCTTCCATTATTAGTGGGTGTGAGATGTAATTAGTGCTTCATAGGGGATTGCTTGGAAGTTACATATGTCAACTTAAGTAGTGAAAGTCAAACATACTTGCACATAAGAATTATTTTTACTCCAAGATGGTTCAACATATGCAAAGGTTGTGAGAATTTGTACCATGGTATGCTGGGACTTTATTTGGGCCAGTGGTATTGTTGTTTAGTAGTTTTCTAGGCCTCCTTAAGTTTATATATTGGATGCATGGGATTGAGAATGGGTGGAATGTATTTTTATAGGGTTATAGTTTTAAATTTCTACCAAAGGAGCAAGAGTTCTGATTGCATTGAATTATTTCACGGAAGCCTTGTGAATGTATTGTAACCATGATTCATGGTAATACATTGAGTTTTATAAAAGCTTTGGAAGTTGGTTTTTTTCTTAAAATTTACTATGGTATATCTATGTCTATTTTCTTCTTGTGGTTGGTTCTATTATAACTCTCATTAAATTTTTCTAATATATGTTTACATGTTTCAATTTGTATTTATTAATTTTTATAATATTTTCCTCAAAAGGTTAATGTAGAATTACCTAAATGTTTAGTAATTAAGATTTGTTTTAAGTTTAATTAAGGATTTTGTAGAAATTTTTCCTAAAATTTGGTATCAAAGTCAGGGTGGTTTCATGAGTTGCATGTGTTTGATCTTTCATGTACTTTCATATGGATTGTATGTGATAGATCCATGATAATCTAAGTTTTGAGTATTTATCCATTTTTATTTCTTATCCTAGAAAACTTACAAGAATCTATAGAAAGGAATTGGTTGACTATTGATCCTTTTATGAGAAGAATTTTATAGTGGACCTATTTTTATTTCTTAGAAAATAGTATGGAAATAATTAGTAGAATGGTAGAAAGGTTCAATAGAACCAAGGATGGGTATTAGATGCTCAAAGTGGAAAACCTTGGAGTTGGTCATGTGGTTTTATATTGCATGGCTGTGACTTGGAGCTCTTTTTTAGAAATATGGAACCACCATTTGGCATAGTATACATGTTCCTCTATTCTGTGATCATATGCAATGGAAAAATGTTCATGTTGGATAAGAAAATACTAGCTATATTGACTACCATCTAGAAAGATTTTGTTAGGTTTTTTACATGGAATCACTAGATGATTAGACCCCAATTACATGTAGGTTATGGGTTAGTATTTTTGTGATAAAAAATATCATGGAAAACCTAGTTCCTTTATATGCATGTACCTTATGATGATTATAGAATCGATGTTTCTATTGTTTATACATCCTTGATAACCCTCATATCCATTTAGATGATTTTACTTGTGTGTTGTCGATTGATGTTGTTTAGATATGTGGATTTAATATTTTTATTAAAAAAATTGGTTATGCATATCTCTAATATTTCATCATTTTGGGTTATAGATTTATTTTTTTAGATTTGAGTGTTTCTAAATATTTAAATTAATTCAAATTTGCATGTATAATTTTATAGGTTTTACTTATCAATCAAAAATTTTGGTTTTATAGATCTATGGTGAGAATATAGTTTATATTTTTCTAGATGAAGATAATTTTTTGTGCATGGTTGGAGGAGGTTTTTCTTATCTATTTCAATGAGAAAGTGTTGTAAGTTTTTTGGTCATTTGATATTTCAACAGTGGTTTCTTATTGGGTTATTGAATTATAGTTACTCTATTGTATATTCGAAGTGAGTTGGATCTATATTTTAATTGATGCTAAAATAATAGACAATATTCAAATTATTTTTAGTTGTCTCTATTGTAGATGTTAATGATGTGTTATTCAATCTGTATGTTATATTATTTGACATATACAAGTTATATAGTTTTTTGGGCTATCTATACCCACATGATGCATAGATAGCTCAAATGTAAAATATTTATACCCATAGATCTTCACAATATTTTTATTATTATTGTATGCAAGAGACTAGGGTCTTGAGCCCTTCACAAATGAAGCCCTATAGAGCAAAGAAAAATTAGCCCAGAACAAGCCAAAAACAACACATTAATAGCATAATAAAAAACAACCAAAGTCCAATGAGAGAAAAAACAACCAAAAACTCAACAATAGCCTATGAGATTAGAGCACCTCAATCATCAAAGAGGAACTTGTACATATCTTTAAACTTATATAGACTAGCCTCACAATTATCATGCTTCTTTGAATCCTAATCATGAAGGGTCGAAAGGGTAGTAGCAGACCTATGCATTACCTTGGAATTGAATTTTATCATAAGCTTCATATTTTCTCCATCTCATCCAATTTATTTTTTGGGTTCTCCATATCTTTCATGATCTAGGAATAGGACACACACCATTGTTATTTAGTGGCTAGAGTATTAGTTGCCTCGATCACAATGTACTAAGTCTTGTGGGAAGTGTTAAGGGAGTCCTCCTTCCCCATGTGGGGAGACTCAATAACATCATCCATTTCAATATCAAGAACTCCCATTGTCCTAGAATCAATGTCTAAAGCATTTATTTTGTTAATTACACCATTTCCTTCAAATTGAAGGGGAGAGGGCTCAAGAAAACTATCTTGGATATTAGTATCTTCCTCAAGAAAATCATCCCCACACTAAGAATCATTCAAGATATCAATTTTTTTGGGTGGATTTTTGGATGGAAACCAATCTAGTAAACCTACAAACAAATGTGCCTACTTCCTTTCAACTCCTTCTTGGAAGCCTTGTATATTTACTTCTAGCTAGTGGTTTGGTGTTTCTTATCAGCCAAAGGTGATAGGGGCATAAAATAGGGTTGGAATTGTTTGACCATCAAGGTCATGTGTCCCTTAGGCTTCTTTCCTTTCTTTTTAGTCAATTGATCTTCTCTCTTTCTCTTTGCAAGGCCCACTTTAGAATTCAAGTTGACATGAGGGTTGAGATTTAGAGAAAAAGATACCAACAACCACATCTTCATGGGTTTTTCTTTTAGAAGGTAGGAAAACTAGTATGGGAGCTAATGAAATAGGTTTGGTGGAGATATTAACCACCTTTTTATTTTTAGTGAGGAGTTAGGACAATGGCCCCCACAAAGGTGAGGGGTTATTTTCCTTTGTCAACAGGGGAACCAACAAGGGTTTATTCCACAAGAGAAATTTTAGGTTTTTCCCCTTTAACAACCAAGGGATTAGGATGGGTTTGTTCCAAAATAGTGACTTTAATGGGTTTTTCCAAATACAAGGTTAGATGGAAGTGATAGAGGCATAGAATAAGGTCTTTATGTTATGGATAACTAGTTTGTTTGGGTTTTAGCATGAAAGTACCTAGCTTTCCTAATATAGTTTTCCAATGAGGAAAGGAGGAAGAAAGGGAATCTCATAAGGATTTATGTCTAAGGTGATTAAGTAGCACAAAATGATAATGATAATAAAATTTAAAATGCCATTCCAAAGTGGAGTATTTGATAAGGATTTGATACACCTATTTCCACATGTTAGAGAGTGAACGGTGAATGAACCCATTTTGGAACTTCACTGATTGTTCATCCTCCTCGAAGAAATTTAGCATGACTTCAATGTCAAGGGACTTGATTTTTCAATGAAATTTCTTCCCACTACATCTCATCTCAGTGGCACAACTTATGACATCCTCATTCAATTCAAAGAAAACACCACCCACTTAAAAAATGTCTCTAGTTCCATGAATCTACAAACTAAATGGATAAACTCTCATCATGCCCATTAAGGAATTTGAGTTATGGGGAAATGCATCCCTCATAAAAAATATTCCAAAGGATGGAATCCTTCTTGACATCCTCACAAGAGTGTGTTTAATATAAACACAACTATCCCCATAGTAGAAACATAGTTAGAAAGAAACATAGAAACAAAAAGCAATTGGAAATTCGAACGCATCAAAGAAGTGATGGAATAAACTAGAGATTTTCTCCACCAAAAGAGATACCACTTGTAGAAACCCTAAATTGACTCTTTAATTTGTAATTTTAATTATTATCCTCACTCGTATTAAAAATATTTATTTGATTAACTCCTCTCCATAGGTGAATTTAATTAGATTATATTTAATTAAATGCTTCATTCTTCAAAGGCGGATTAATAAATTTATTTTAATTTAACCTTAGTCTCTATTTCCCTAAGCCCTCTAATCCAAATTAAGTTAATTAATCCTTGATTAATTAAAATAACCCACTTCCTAATCCTTATTAATATTTTTTTTATTTTTTAATTCCTCCCACTGTCCCAAAATTATAGACATGTTGCATGTGTCCTACAAAACTTCTTACATTTTTGCATGCACATGTCATTTTCCCTTACCAAGTCATCCTTTGACATCCTTTTCTATTGGATGCTTCATGGGGAAGATGATCTCACACATGTGAGATCATCTTCCCAATGAAGCTACCCTACACTTTCCAAGTCTTCATACTTCTCATACTTCCAAGCCTACACCTCTTACACTTTGCCACTTTTGTTTCCACTAGTCATCTTCTTATTCTTCCCAATGTGTGCTCACACATGTGTGATCACACCTTACTCTCTTCATCATGCCAACATGTCATATTCACATGTCTCCATCTTGTGACACTTGTCACAAGGATAAGCCTCCACTCTCTCCCTCGATGTGAGATCATCTTCCCAATGAAGCTACCCTACACTTTCCAAGTCTTCATACTTCTCATACTTCCAAGCCTACACCTCTTACACTTTGCCACTTTTGTTTCCACTAGTCATCTTCTTATTCTTCCCAATGTGTGCTCACACATGTGTGATCACACCTTACTCTCTTCATCATGCCAACATGTCATATTCACATGTCTCCATCTTGTGACACTTGTCACAAGGATAAGCCTCCACTCTCTCCCTCGATCCCAACCATCCATCTCACAAGAAAATATTAGCCATCCATTAACCTTTCCAAAAATTAATAAATTGGAGCCTTCCCATATCATTTAATGTATCATCTCATATTTTCAAACTTTTGTTGTTGAATTCGCTATCAAATCCTCTTACATGCCTAGGATATGCTACATTGGAGAGCAACCAAATAGTTGCATTATCAACGAGCACATCGAGTAGACATGGGTTAATCTACTTCAGCTCAATCCATGAGGTGAGAAAGGTAAAAGGAAAGCTAAATTTTTCATTATAAAATTTATATTTAATGTTTGTTTCATTTCACCATTTCATCATCTTCACCACCAATTCCAAGGAATACATGTATAATTAATGTGGATGAGAAAATTAATGGGATACCATCTAATAATCATGTGATCAAACTAGTCATAGCTCTAGATCCATATAAGAAAATGAGTATAATTATAATCTTGGTAATCATTACCACAAAACGCCCCCACATGTACAAACCTAGGAGTCTGACTCATCTAGAAAATAAAAAAATCTCACTACTTAGTCATCATAGGAGAAATATCATCTTCAACATCAAATTTGTAGGTATGTTGATGAAAGGGGGGAAGAAAAGACTACCACCCCCAAACCAAGGCCCAATAAAAAAATACATAAGAGCCATTGGAAAAAAGCTTATCCAAAAGACTATTAAAACTTTAGGAATCATTATTTATGTATGATCTAGGTCCTTTTGAAAGAGAAAGGGCATGTGGCTATGAATATTCCCAAGGAGTTTCCAACTGATGCAATACAGGGGTTGAACTAGTCTCAATATCTCAAATGGAACAAGGTTCAATGATCTAAAAATCCTTTTCAAGTAATCTTATCAGATTTTCCCTCTTTTAGGCCTACAAGCCTGGTAACCCTCCAACACTGTTTTTAGGCTCAAACTCAGAAACTCTTCAATATACCTATAAAAAAAATCACTGATTCAGATGTCCATCAAGGACCTCTATGCCATATCCAAAGTGGACATAGGGTTGCTTTGTGACAACTTGTTGTTTCAGGCTTTCCAACGTTGGTTTTAGGCCTAATTAGCCCTCTTTTCCAAAGGAGGTACCCTAAGTACTTGTCACAAACTTATTTTATCAATGGGGAAACAATTATTATATCTCAAAACCTCAAAAATTATAATTGTTTCACTAGGGTATGGACTCTAACTGCCCTAAACAACAAACCCTCACTTTTAGGCTATAAACTAGGGTCATATTGAAAACCCACTCTCCCAACCTTCTCTAACTCAGCCACCTTGTAAAAAACCTCTCAAATCATCTGTACAAGCTCATAAGTTCATCATATGGTCGTTTCCAAATCAATTTCACCAAACCCTACCACTAAACCTCCACTTTCCACTAAAAAACCACATAAACTCACCAAGAGCATCATACTTAACCACCCAAGTGGACACACCTTCACAAATTAACTTCCTAAAAACCTAACCCTACCTATTGTGGTCCATTCCACTAATATATAGCAATCACAGAGGGTAGAATGGACCAAATTCACATATTTGGTACTTTCAAACCCTACACATAGAAATAACCACCTACACACAGAAATAACCAAGCAGTTTTAGTAAATTTCCTATAAAATGAGTTATACCTAATGAAATTTTCTCAAACTTGAATCAAAAGAGAGATAAGACTCTACTCTAACAAATCATGTGCATTGGAGTTCCTGTGGGGATCATACAAGCCCATACAAAACAAGAAATTAGACTGATACATAGTTAAAACACTAAAATAGTGCCTTCTTTGTATTCAAATTCAAATGTGTAAGTTCCAACTTCTATCCAAACATTTACAAGGAATTTTTAAAGGAATATCCATATCTACAACTAAATACAACCACCTCCTCAACTTCCTCTTACAACAATGACCTTTCAACTTCCTTGACATTCCATTCTTGCATTTTTGCAATTTTGCAACTTTTGACACTTATGCTCAAATGAATACAAAAAATGACTTCCACCTAATCTAGTGGCCTCATGATGGCCTCATTACATCATCTTGACCCATAAAATGAAATTTTACATACATTTTCACATTTAGTACACCAAATTGACATGTTAACATGACATTA
>VDFB02270651.1:646270564-646488128 GCA_007258455.2 Sequoia sempervirens | reverse complement strand
TGCTTCTCCATGGAGGAATAATGAGTTTTGTAATCAACTAGAATGTGACTGATGTAGTAGACCGCTCTTTCTTTCCCTACGTCATCATATTCAGCCAACAAAGTTGCCAAGGCATATGGTGATGTAGCAAGGTAAAAAAAGGGGGTCTATCTTGCATAGCTAGCATCAATACGGGAGCATTGGCAAAATAATCCTTGATCGAATCAAAGGATTTATGGCACTCTTCATCCCATATGAAGCAAACATCCTTTTTCAATAAACGAGTGAAAGGAAGGGTACAATTAGCCAATTAAGATATGAATCTATGAATCGCCTGAATCTTCCCTTGTAAAATTTTCAACTCAGTGATATTCCTTGGTGGAGGCATATTAACGATGGCATCAATTTTATTTGTGTCAACCTTGATTCCACGGTGAGAAACTATGAACCCCAAAATCTTGTCGGCATCCATGCCAAAAATGCACTTATGGGGATTAAGTCTCATCTTATAGAGTCGAAGCCTTTTGAAGATAAGATGAAGGTTCTTCACATGATCTTGACGGGTTATCGATTTTACCAAGATGTCATCAACATAGTCTTCTAAGATCTTATGAATAAAATCATGAAATATTAGGGTCATCGCCCATTGGTAAGTTTCTCCTGCATTCTTTAACCCAAAGGGCATGACCACATAACAGAAAGTACTCCAAGGGGTAGTGAAGGTTGTCTTGTATTGATCATGTGGATTAATACAAATCTAATTGTAACTCGAGAAGCCATCCATAAAAGACAACAATGAATGACCTATAGTTGAGTCCACAATCATATATATTATGCAATAGAAATCATCCTTAAGAGAAGCCTTATTAAGATCTCAAAAGTCAATACATATACGAATGTATTCATCGAGCTTACTAACAATGACTATATTTGAAATCCAAGAGTAGTCAATCGGACGGATAAAGCCTGCTTTCAACAACTTCTCTATCTTCATTTTGACCATCAATGCCACCCTGGGATTGATCTTTTGGATTTTTTGCTTAATTGTCTTGGCATTGGGACATAGGATGATATTTTGAACCACTATAGACTCATCAATACCAGGCATATCCTCATATTTCCAAGCGAAGATATCAGGATGAGAATGTAAAATATTGGAATGTTCATCAGCTTCCTTCGAAGAGAGACACTTCCCAATCTTGATTACTTTTTCTGAGGATTTAGGATCCAAAGAGACTTCAATAGTATCCCCTTTAAGGAGAGAGCTACGATCTTCAAGATGAGATATCAAAACATCATCATTGACATTAGTTAGAGGGTCTCCCTCATCAATATTCAAGATAAATTCTCCAAAGTATGCTTGTTTATGCGAGCGATATGGGAATCGTTTCTTATGATGAAAAGAAGGCAACAGGGAATAGGAACCTAGGAAATCCTCCAATGCTTTGTCCAAAGAGAAGACATCTAAATGGATTTTCTCGGCCTGCTCCCTTTCCTCTATTAGCTCAAGATGGACCAATCTCAATGGCTCAGCTAAAATCATATTAACACTCCACCAAGATTTTTGCTTAGATTGTTCAATAGTGCATCCCAGACCCAGATAACACTGTCGTGGCTTAAATTGGATAGGGACTTGAATTCCTTATTTGATATGCCCTAGGCCTTTCTACCCATAGCAATATCAAGAGGCGAGGTCATATCCAAACCTATAATGAGTTTGTAAAGCTTCAGAAGGTGGTGGCTCTATGTAGAGTGTTTTATTCCACCAATGAATGTCAAATGTCTCTACAAGAGGGCCCCCACCTTCTTTACCAAGTTCAAAAATGTTAACCTCCTTTGCAAGAGTGGGATTACTCTCCTCAATAGAGAAAGGAATGATCTCTTGAATAGGGTCACACTTCCCTTCCTGAGCGGGAGTGTCATCCATCTCTATGTTAGAAGTACCTGGAAATTCTATGCAAGAGGGGTTCACCTTGTATTCCACGATAAAGAATTTAGAGAAATCCAAGGAGCCCCAATCATCGCCATGGAAAGCATTTGATCAAGAGGAAGAAGGGGGAGATGGGGGAGGCTTAGGATCCTCTACTTTAGGTAGTTCATCTTTGCTGACACTCACTCTAGGAACAACTTCCACATAGGGTATCGATGAAGAACATGCCATAGCATCAGCGGTTAAAGATGGAATACAATTCTTGAGGGTGGATATGTAACTAAAGCACAACTGACAACTACTAGCTCACAAAGGTAAACAACTTCTAGATCTACTTTAACTGTAACGACTTGATTATTTTCAACAAACTTCAAAGAAAGGTGTAAAGTAGAAGTCACAACACCCATAGCATGAATCTAGGGTCTCCCCAAGAGAAGGTTATATGGTAATGGTCCAAGCATCACATAAACCAACATAGGAAAGGTAATGGGACCTAGCTGCAAAGATAGTATTATTGTACCTAGAGCTTGGAATCTAGCATTATCAAACCCACAAATATACAAGGAAGAATCCACTAAAGAAGATGAATCAACTTTAATCTTAGGCAATAGGTCTATACCAAAAATGTTGAGAGTCAAATCAATGTCAATGAGAGTAGCCTAATACCGATATTATTAACATTAATTATAATCATCAAGGGATCCGCTTGCTTTTACACATTTGGAGGTGGGAGTTCTTAGAGATGGAATGTGATATTTGATGAATCCGCTTGAATATGAGCCAACAACGCATTAACATCTGTATGCCTAGTAGAGGAAGGCAAGAGAATCTTTTGTAAAGCTTCCTAAATCATCTCTTGGTAAACAGAAGTGGTTTGAAGCAAGTACCAAAGTGAGATCTTAGCTAGAGTAACACAAAGTTCCTCGATGAGATCATAATCACCCGGTGCTTTGATTGTAGGTTTAGGTGTTGAAGGAAGGATTGGTTGAGAAGGTGGTAAGTAGGAACTTGAGTGGGTTGTGATGTAGGAACAAAAGGTTGTTGATCCAAGTTTTGTTTATTTCTCCTTGTATTATATGTGTGCCCAACAACATTATAGGAAGTGGAGTTTGTAGCTTTCACGAACCTTGAATATAAGTCTGATGAATCACTATGACACAAAATCCCATAGATAGAATAGTTATTCCTAAAGGATAGTTTAGATGTGGTCACATAAATGATGGGTTTCTTAGGGCTCAAAGGAGCCATAGAGACCACAACTACATTTATTGACTTATCTTGCGAAGGGAGAGTTTGTTTGGAATATTTTTAGATAGGGGAGAGCGCTTCTAAGAAGTCATCTAGAGCATCTTCCAACATATTAAAATCTTCTTCAAAAAAGGGGCTATCATAAGCACACAACATCATGAAAGTAGATCCAATGTGTTC
Source organism: Sequoia sempervirens (assembly GCA_007258455.2). Lineage (NCBI taxonomy): Eukaryota > Viridiplantae > Streptophyta > Pinopsida > Cupressales > Cupressaceae > Sequoia > Sequoia sempervirens. The sequence goes on along the minus strand of VDFB02270651.1, from coordinate 646,484,791 downwards.
ACGTCGGGTTCACCAAAATATGGTATAAGAGGGATTCGCTATGAACAGGTCTCTTCATTCTCAAGAGATCAGTAGGGAATGAACTGCCTTTATACACCTCAACATAAGAAAGTTATCAAAAATGTAGACAAGTATACCCAAGTTTCATTTTAGAGAAAGTTGCTTTAGATCCTGAGAGAGTGAAACCCTGATATTTCTACCTCAAATGAGTGAGCTCTCGGCCAAAAGACAACAGCATGGTTTTAGGATGCTAGCATGTTGCACTATTGTCTAAAAGATGTGCTAGCATCCTATGCAATAGAGGGCTTAGGAGCTCAAGCGGATAGAACCAGGTTTCACTTCTAAGCTCAAGTCAAAGATGCACTGCATGAAATAAATGAGCAGGAAGCTAGAACTATAACAAACACAAGGGGACTTGGAGAGAGCTTACCTTTTATTGGATGTGCAACTCTTCACTCTAAGCTCCACTTTACACCTACACATAGAAGAACAAGGGGAAAAGGTTGGGGCTGTATAGGGGCTTGCCTCAGTTAGACCCCCATTTTGGTGTTCCCACCTCCATGATCAGCCAAGTTGGAAAGGAATGCAAATGAACTAAACAAAGCATGTGGTGAAATAAAAACCCTCTTTAAGAGTAGAACCAACACCATAAGATAGAAAATAAACAAGTTGGAAAGGAAAGTGAGAGAGAGAGTGTTACCCATGGGCCTAGACCCTCTTTTTAGCACACGGATGCACCGTTGAGTGCTTTCTTGAGAGTTGTTGCTGCTAGAAAGACCTTAGTCTGGCATGGATTTTCTTGTGAGAGTGTTGCTATCAAGGATGAAGAGAACTCAAAACTGGAGCAAGTGGTAAGAGAGCTTGAACGAATGACTTCCAACCCCAAATGGTGCAAGAAAGGTATTTTTAATGCATGCAAGGGTGGCGAAGAGTTGTTACATCTGAAATCTAACTACTAGGATGTGTGACAAGAGAGTCAAGATTCCAAACTCCATGTTTCAAACTCAAAAAACTACTAGGATGCTAGGATGCCACATAGATGTCCACACGCCGCGCAGGCATCCAAAGCCTAGATTTCCAGGAAACGTGTCATCTGGCTATTATTTCTCTACCACAAGTCCGCAGGGAGTTAGAATTGTGAAATTCTAACTCATGGGACTCTTTTCATTAATTCTCTAAGGTGTCATAAATGATAGGAAAAAATGCAAAAATGTGGAATTTCCCCTAGGTCAAATTCTACGACATTACAGACAAAAATCAATGAAAAATAGTTGTGTCATATAAATTTTGATACCCTAGTGAAGATGAGCTCTACTTATGCTATGAGAGACATGCCAAGAATTAAAAATCCTATCAATGTATCTTGCAAAGAGTGTTAGTTTGGAAAACAAACAAATAAGAGGTTCAAAACTAAGGAATACTCTACTACAAGACCTTTTGATTTTGTAAATAGAGACTTATGTGGTCCTACCAAAACAAGAAGCTCTTAAGGTGACATGTATTTTATGTTTTTAATAGATGATTACTCTAGAATGACTTGGGTGACCTTTCTCAAAGAAAAATTAGAAGATCTAGATAAGTTTAAATAATTTAAATCTATGGTTGAGAATGAAATAGATTTTAAAATCAAGTTTTTAATGTCTAATAGAGGTGGTGAGTTCACATCCAATGAGTTTAACATGTTTTGTGAAGATCATGGAATAAAAGATATTTATCAACTCCTAGGACTCCATAGTAGAATAGGGTTGTGGAGAGGAAGAATAGGATAGTTCAAGAACCATCAAGAACCATGTTGAAAGAAGCAAATCTACAACATGTCTATTGGAGAGGAGTTATTCATAGAGAAGTTTACATTCTCAACAAAGGTCAGCAAGAGTGAATAGTTCAAAGACCCCCTATGAGCTATGGTATGGAAAAACTCCTACTATGAGATATTTTAGTGTTTCGAAGAAAATGCTCTATCAGAAGGGATGAAGAAAACTTGGGAAAGTTTTATGAAAGATTAGATGAAGGAATTTTCCTTAGGTATTCTAGAAAGATCAAGGCATATAGGTGCTACAACAAAAGGCTAAAGAATATAGTTGAAATTTCAAGTGTCAAAGTGGATGAAGAATCACATCAGAACTTGGTGTTGATAGAAGGATATGAATCTAATGAACCCCCTTGTAAAGAAGAAGAGAAAGAAGAAGAGAAAGAAAAAGAGATGCCATTGGAAGAGGAAGAAGCTCTGGAAAAGAATCCTAAGACTCCTAAGTATGTGCAAAAAAATCATTCTCGACATCAAATAATTGAAGACAAGAGAAAAGGTGTGCTAACAAGAAGAAAATATACTATGGTAGAGGAATAGGTAAACTCTTGTTTAATTTTTGAAATAGAACCTAAAACAATCATTGAAGCATATAGGGATGAAAATTGGGTCAAAGCTATGGAAGAAAAACTAAGGTAGATTAAGAAATATCAAACATGGGAACTGGTCCCAAGACCAAAAAGCAAGAATGTGATAGGAACTAAATGGGTTTTCAAGAACAAATTGAATGAGAATGGAGAAGTTATCAAAAACAAGGCTAGGCTTGTGTGTAAAGGCTACTCACAAGTGGAAAGAATAGATTTTTTAGAGACTTTTTCTCCAGTAGCAAGAATGGAGGCTATTAGGATGTTTTTTGCTTTTGCAACACATAAAGACTTCAAGGTATATCAGATAGATGTAAAGTCTATAATTTTGAATGGTGAGCTAGAAGAAGAGGTATACATTGAACAACCAAAAGCTTTTCTATTATCAGAAGATCATGATATGGTTTATAGGTTGAAGAAGGCATTGTAGGGACTCAGAGAGACTCCTAGGGCTTGGTATGTAAGATTGGATAGGTACTTATTACAACATGGATTCAAAAAGCATATTGCAGATAGCAACCTTTACTTCAAAGTTGAGAGATCAAATTTTTATTGTGGTTTTGTATGTTGATCACATAATATTTGGAGGAAATGAGGGAGTGTGTAAAAGGTTTGTGGAGGAGATACAAAATTAGTTTGAAATGTCAATTTTTGGGGAGTTGACTTTCTTCCTTGGGCTACAAATTAGTCAATCAGAAAAAGGTATATTCATTACACAATCAAAATATGTTAAGGAAATGCTAAAGAAGTTTGGAATGGAGTACTCTAAACCAGTATGTACTCCCATGGTTATTGGCTTCAAATTGAGAAAAAAATATGAATCTCTTAAGATAGATCAAACCAAGTATAGATCTATGATTGGTGGATTATTATATCTAACAAAAACTAGACTGGATATCATGCAGGAAATATTTCAAGAAGATCATAGAGAATCACATGTGGCAGTAGTCAAAAGGATATTCAAATATTTGAAGAGCACTCCAGACTATGGTATATGGTATTCTAAGGATACTTACTTCTCTTTGAGTGCTTATATAGATGAAAATTGGGTAGGTTGTGCAGATGACAAAAGAAGTACAAGTGGAGGTGCTTTCTTCCTTGGAAATGAGCTAGTCTCTTTGATAAGTAAGAAGCAAGATTCAGTGGCATTATCTACTATAGAGGAAAAGTATATTACTGCATCATCTTGTTGCACATAGGTGTTGTGGATTAAGCAGACATTGAAAGATATCAAAGTATCATATGATGAACATATGCCTATCTTGTGTGATAATACAAGTGCTATCAATATTTCAAAAAATATGGTAATGCATTCAAGAAAAAAGCATATCTCTATCCAATATCACTTTCTAAGAGAGAAACATGTTGAGAATGAAGTAAAGTTAGAGTATATGCTACAAAGGATCAAATAGAAGACATTTTCACAAAGGCTCTTCCAAAAGATACATTTGAGTATCCCAAGCATAAGATAGGGGTTATTGCATCTCCTTCTTTCAACAAGATGCATAAGATGGTGTATTTTTCCAAGGGTGTAATTCAAGATGAATTCTTTGTCCTAGATTGATGAAGGCTATCTCTTAGCGGGAGTAGGTAGTGGTGTTTTTGGTTGGTGCAGTCAAAGAGATAAGTAAATTATGCAAGTTCTTCCATTTTCCATTGATGTCAAAGGGGGAGAGAGAGAATTCTGAAAAAACACAAGAAAGAAGGAGAGAGAGAAGTCTAGGGAATGGAATGTTTAAGGGGGGGATTTGGTTGAGTGTTGGAGATGCAATGTTTCTTTTGTTGTTGATGGTTTCTCAACAAGTGTTTGCATCAATGAAAAAGGGGGAGATTTTTGCATTATGTTTTCATTAGTGTTGTCATTGATTTCAACCTCTATTTTGGTGTTGATGAGAAGGTGTTTATGGTTTTGAGCAAGTTTTGTAGATGCAGCAAGGTCACTTGGTTTCCAAGTACTTTTGAGAAAATTTATATAGAGATTGAACAAGGTGACAAGGATGTGCTTTTTATTATGTTTCGTATTTCTCCAGTCTCAAAGATATTCTTGTGTAGTTTGGATATGATTTTTAGTATTCTTCAAAGGTGTTATATCTAGAGTCTTAGATTCTGGATCATGTGGTAGTAGAAGATATGTTTGACAATGTGTTTGAATGTCTCTAGTTTGTGAAGAGGAATAACTGGGAGAAAATATTAGCCCTCCATCTATCTAACAAGAAAATATTAGCCTTTAATTCACCTTTCCAAAAATATATAAATTGGAGCCTTCCCATATCATTTGGATGATCTCATATTTTTAAAATTATGTTGTTGAATTCACTATAAAATCCTCTTACATACCTAGGATATGCTACATTGGAGAGCAACCACATAGTTGCATTATCAACGAGCACATCAAGTAGACATGGGTTCATTTACTTCAGCTCAATCCATGACCTGAGAAAGGTAAAAGGCAAGCTAAATTTTTCATTATTACATTTATATTTTATGTTTTTTTCATTTCACCATTTCATCATCTTCACCACCAATACCAAGGAATACACGTATAATTAATGTGGATGAGAAAATTAATGGGATACCATCTAATAATCATGTGATCAAACTAGTCGGAGCTCTAGATCCATAGAAGAAAATGAGTATTAGTATAATATTGGTAATCATTACCACAAAACCCCTCCACATGCACAAACTTAGGAGTCTAACTCATCTAGAAAATTAAAAAATCTCACTGCTTAGTCATCATAGGAGAAATATCATCTTCCACATCAAAATTATAGGCATGTTGATGGAAGGGGGGAAGAAAAGACTACCACCCCCAAACTGAGGCCCAATACAAAAATACATAAGAGCCATTGGAAAAAAGCTTATCCAAAAGACTATGAAAACTTTAGGAATCATTATTTATGCATGATAGGTCCTTTTGAAAGAGAAAGGGTATGTGCTTATGAATATTCCCAAGGGATTCCCAACATCTCCACACATTTAAATTGATTCTTAAGTTTCCCAACCCATTAGCTACTTGATTTCTTTCCCTATAAGTGTAAAGGGAAACATGGTTCTTAAATTTTTTCAAAAGCTCATGGATATCTAATATAATGTCAATGAGGTTTTAAGGCAGGTTTATGTTGCTAGAAACAACATCAATAATAAGTTTTCAATCCCCCTTGGTGTAAATAGGTGCTTTACCTATCTAGGTCTTATTTACATCTTAAGTCCACTTAGGTCATAGTTGCTAGAAGTATTACTTGTCTAGATAAGATATTATCATATCTTATCTAGTTAGGCTTTTACTTGATGCTTGTGTCTTAGGTCATTTAACATTGGCTCATGTTATTTAATTATATCATAATCATTTAATGTTGGTACATTATCATACATTTCCTATATAAGCAAGAGATCATATATACATTGTAACAGTCATAGAACAATCTAATAATCCAATAATTCAATTGCAAGCATCATATGAAGATATTGCAGGCTACATGCTAAGGGTGGATGAAATTTTCAATGTCATCAACAGTCTCAATGGAAAATTGGAGGAAAGTGAAATTGTGAAAAAGGTATTGAGAACCATTCCTAAATATTATACTGCTAAAGTTTTTGTTATTGAGGAAGCTCAAAATTTGGATTAATATTATTGGGATCAATTTTTTGGTGTTTTAATTACTTTTAAATTAAGAGAGTTTGACAAAGATGCTCCAAGGGAACAAAATACTTTTAAAGTCAGCAAGAAAGAGAAGAATTCTAAATTTGATAGTGATGATCTTGATGAAGTGGAAGCAAATTTTGTAAGATTGAAAAATGGCACTAGAAAATATAAAGATAAGTTATCATTCAAGTGTTTCAATTATGGAAAGATAGGTCATTGTGCTTACAAATGTCTAGGAAAAGTTGTAAATGATAAACATAAAGATCATAAAGGTAAATTTTTTAAGATAAGTTATTATGTTAAAGAATATAATGGTACATCTAATGACGAGGAATTGGACTATCTAGATGATGGAAATGATGAATGCTTGTTCATGGCTTTGAATTTTTGAACTAATTCTACTAACCCTGAAAGATGTGTGAAGGAAATTTCTTTGAAAACAAGTCATAGTACTGAAGGAACTATGTTGACTACCTTTCATGCAAGAGAGGAGAGAAACTACTGGATAATTAAAAGCAGATGCTCAAATCATATGATAGATGATAAGAGTAAGTTTTTTAAACTTGAGAAATATGATGGTGGTTTTGTTAAGTTCGGTGATGACGCATCTGCTAAGAACTATGGAAAAGGTTCAATTAGTTTTGATGGAAAGCATAAGACAAATGGTGTTCTTTATATCAAGGTTCTCTGAAATAATCTTCTCATTGTAGGAAAAATGTGTAGTAGAGGATGTAATCTGGTGTTTCAGGATGACGGTTGTGAAATCAAGAAAGGAAGCTCCAAAACTTTGGTTGCTACAAGAATAAGGACATAAGTGAATATTTATCATCTCAAAGGTGTTGGTGGCAAGTGCTTTATGACACAAATCAATGAAAGTTTGTTGTGAAATAGAAGAATGTGTCATATCAATTTTGATACCCTAATGAAGGAAAAATCTACTTATGCTATGAGATACATGCCAAGAATTAAAAATCCTATCAATGTATCTTGCAAAGAGTGTCAGTTTGGAAAAAAAACAAAGAAGAGGTTCAAAACTAAGGAATAATCTACTAGAAGACCTTTGGAGTTGGTAAATAGAGACTTGTGTGAACCTACCAAAATAATAAGCTCTTAAGGTGATAGGGATTTTATCTTTTTAATAGATGATTACTATAGAATGACTTGGATGACCTTTCTCAAAGAAAAATTAGAAGATCTAGATAAGTTTAAATCATTTAAATCTATGGTTGAGAATGAAATAGATCTGAAAATAAAGTGTTTAATATCTAATAGAGGTGGTGAATTCACCTCCAATGAGTTTATCATTTTTCGTGAAGATCATGGGATAGAAATATATTTATCAACTCCTAGGACTCCATAGTAGAATAGGGTTGTGGAGAGGAAGAATAGAGTAGTTCAAGAAGCATCAAGAACCATGTTGAAAGAAGCAAATATACAAGATGTATATTGGAGAGAAGTTATTCATAGTGTAGTTTACATTTTCAATAGAGCTTTGCAAGAGTGAATGGTTCAAAGACCCCCTATGAGCTATGATATGGAAAAACTCCTATTGTGAGATATTTTAGTGTTTGGAAGAAAATGCTATATCAAAAGGGATGAAGAAAACTTAGAAAAGTTTTATGCAAGATTAGATGAAGGAATTTTCCTTGGTTATTCTACAAAGATCAAGGAATACAGGTTCTACAACAAAAGGCTAAAGAATATAGTTTAAATTTCAAGTGTCAAAGTGGATAAAGAATCACATCAGAGCTTGGTGTTGATAGAAGGATATAAATCTGATGAACCCCCTTGTAAAGAAGAAGAGAAGGAAGAAGAGAAAGAAAAAGAGATGCTAGTGGAAGAGGAAGAAGCTCTGGAAAAGAATTCTAAGACTCCTAAGTATGTGCAAAAAATTCATTCAGGGGATCAAATAATTGAAGACAAGAGAAAAAGTGTGATAACAAGAAGAAAATATACTATGGTAGAGGAATAGGTAAAGTCTTGTTTAATTTCTGAAATAGAACCTAAAACAATCATTGAAACATGCAGGGATGAAAATTGGGTCAAAGCTATGGAAGAAGAACTAAGGTAGATTGAGAAATATCAGACATGGTAACTGGTCTCATGACCAAAAAACAAGAATGTGATAGGAACTAAATGGGTTTTCAAAAACAAGTTGAATTAGAATGGAGAAGTTATTAGAAACAAGGCTACTCACAAATGGAAGGAATAAATTTTGTAGAGACTTTTGCTCCAGTAGCAAGAATGGAGGTTATTAGGATGTTTTTGGCATTTACAACACATAAAGACTTCAAGGTATATCAAATAGATGTAAAGTCTATAATTTTGAAGGGAGAGCTAGAAGAAGAGGTATACATTGAACAACCAAAAGCTTTTCTATTATCAAAATTTCATCATATGGTTTTTAGGTTGAAGAAGGAATTGTATGGACTCAAAATGACTCCTAGCGAATGGTATGTAAGATTGGATAGGTACTTATTACAACATGGATTAAAAAAGAATATTGCAGATAGCAACCTTTACTTCAAATTTGAGAAATAAAATTTTGATTGTGGTTTTGTATGTTGATCACATAATACTTGGAGGAAATGAGGGAGTCTGTAAAAGGTTTGTAGAGGAGATACGAAATGAGTTTGAAATGTCAATTTTTTGGCAAATGAATTTCTTCCCTTGGCTACAAATTAGTCAATAAAAAAAAAATTATATTCATTACACAATAAAAATATGTTAAGGAAATTATAAAGAAGTTTGGAATGGAGGACTCTAAACTAGTATGTACTCCCATGGTTATTGGTTGCAAATTGAGAAAAAAAGATGAATCTCTTAAGATAGATCAAACCAAGTAAGATCTATGATTGGTGGATTATTATATATAACAACAACTAGACTGGATATCATGCATGTAGTATGTCTTGTGGAAATATTTCAAGAAGATCGTAGAGAATCACATGTGGCAGCAGTCAAAAGGATATTCAAATATTTGAAGATCACTCTAGAATATGGTATATGGTATTCTAAGGATACTTAGTTCTCTTTGAGTGCTTATACAAATGAAAATTGGGTAGGTTGTGAAAATGACAAAAGAAGTACAAGTGGAGGTGCTTTCTTCCTTAGAAACAAGCTAGTCTCTTTGATAAGTAAGAAGCAAGATTCAGTGGCATTATCTATTGTAGAGGTAGAGTGTATTACTGCATCATCTTGTTGCACAAAGGTTTTGTGGATGAAGTAGACATTGAAAGATATCAAATTATCATATGATGAACCTATCCCTATCTTGTGTGATAATACAAGTGCTATCAATATTTCAAAAAAATATGGTAATGCATTCAAGAACAAAGCATATCTCTATCCATTATCACTTTCTAAGAGAGAAAGATGTTAAGAATGAAATAAAGTTAGAGTATGTGCCTACAAAGGATCAAATAGCAGACATTTTCACAAAGGCTCTTCCAAAAGATACATTTGAGTATCTCAGACATGAGATAGGGGTTATTGCCTCTCCTTCTTTCAACTAGATGCATAAGATGGTACATTTTTTCCAAGGGTGCAATTCAAGATGAGTTCTTTGTCTTGGATTGATGAGGGCTATCTCTCACGGGGAGTAGGTAGTGGTGTTTTTGGTTGGTGCAATCAGAAGGAGCATATCCTGTGCCTAAAAGTGAGAGAGAAATAAATTATGCAAGTGTTTTCCTTTGTGATTGATTTCAAAGGGGGAGAGAGAGAATTCTAGGGAATGAAATGTGTAAGGGGGAGATTTACTTCAGTGTTGAAGATGCAATGTTTCTTTTGTTGTTGATGATTTTCCAACAAGTGTTTCCATCAATGACAAAGGGGGGGATTGTTGCACTATGTTTTCATCAGTGTTGTCACTGAATTCAACCTCTAGTGCGGTGTTGATGAGAAGGTGATTATGATTTTGAGCAAGTTTTGTAGATGTAGCAAGGTCACTTGGTTTCCAAGTTCTTTTGAGAAAAATTATATAGAGATTGTACAAGGTGACAAGGATGTGTTTTCTATTATGTTTCATATTTCTTCAATCATGAATATGTTCTTGTGTGGTTTTGATATGATTTTTAGTAGTCTTCAAAGGTGTTATATCTATATTTGTAGATGTTGGATCATGTGGTAGTAGAAGATATGTTTGACAGTGTATTGGACTGTCTCTAGTTTGTGAAGAGGGATATCTTGGAGAAATGAAATTGCTCTACATTTCTTCACATTGAAGTTTCTTGTCTTTTAGATTTGGGAATGTGCTAATAATGCTTGGATCCATCCCTTGGATGGTTTTGTGTTCATCTATTTCACAAGAATGGTTCATGAATTGTATCTCAGTGTTAGTTTGATTGGTTGCATAAGATGATAGCATTTTCAGTTTCATGTGTTTACACTAGTGATTTTGAATATTCTATGGATGTAATATTCCAGGATATTGTGTAATCTTTCTATGTGGTTTGTAGGATGTTTTTGGACCTAGTGAAGTGTGAATTTGGTTGCTTTGTAGTATTAATGCCATTTTTTCCAACTTGGTGTGTTAGTGCTATTTGTGGATGTGCTTTGTGGTTTTTGGAGGCATGTTGTAGTGTGTCAATGTAGATTTGGGCCCTAGTTAACCCTTGGTGTGGTATGCCTTCACTTCTTTCCATCACACCAGTGTTTGGTGTCAACCTATTTGGTAGTTGTACATTTGAGGTCCATATGTTTCATTAAGGTCAACTTGGAGAAGGTTATTGAGGTTGCAGAGGATATATATGCAAGGTCAATTGTTGGAGATGTGTGTGATGAAAAGTGTGGTGTGAAATGGTGTATGTATGATAAATTTTCTAATATGAGTGCGATCATGAATGCCTAAGACAATTGAAAGTAGTGAGTAGAAGGTGTCTACATTTCAATGTGCCTAAATTTTTTGGAGGTAGTGAGTAAAAGGTTGCAAATGGTTGTGGTGGATTCTCTTGTTGCTTTGAGGTAGTGAACCCCATTGTAAAAGTTTCTTTCTATTCTTATGTATTTTGGAATAAATGATCTTCCTGGGTAGTGATCCCTTGGTAGTGAGCCTTTCCTTCTTATGGAAGGTGAGTTCTTTAGGTAGTGAGCCCTTTGGTAGTTAGCCTTTTGTAATTGGTGTTAATATTAATCTATATGTGAGTTAATCCTCACCATGGTTTTTCCTTGATTAGGGTTTTCCACATAAAATTTGGTGTCCTATTGTGTATGGTTTTTGATGTGTTGATGTTTTATTTATTCATATTCACGTAATACTTAATAAGGGTTTGAATATTAATGAGGTTTTGAAGGTTTTAATGCACAACTGATTCACCCCCCTCTCAATTATCCTATGTGTCTAATAGTATATGTCTCATGTTAGTTATGTTATTTTTATTGATCTATTATTATGTATGTTATAGTCTACACTAGACCAAAAATCACTCAAGAAGTGAGAATATTTAATAATTTCCTGGTTAATTTGCAATGTGATCATTTAGATGCATTAAATAGGGCCCTTAAATATTTTTGGGGTACTTCAAGTACTTTATATGTTACCAAGGATATGATTTCTCATGGGACCTATAGAACTAAAATGATATTCAATAATATTTGGATTATGATTAAGCAAGATATCTTGATAGTGGGAGATCTAGTGGTTATGTATTTAACCTATTTGGTGCTCCTATTAGTTGGAGGATCATGTGGTAGGTTGTGGTCACTTTATCTATTATAGATGCCAAGTACATAGTAGCTACTCAAGCCTATAAGGAAGCCATATATCTTGAGAGTTTGTGTTTATCTTTTGATTCATGGAATAATTCAAATTGGATGTGACAATTAGTTCCATCAACTTGGTAAATAACCTAACTTTTCACATATGGAAAAAGCACATTGATGTATAAAATAATTTTGTTCATGATATTATGGAACATGGATGTTGGTGATTTATAAGGTTAAAATTTTTATAAATTTTGTGGATCCATTGATGAATCCTTTAAGCATGGAGAAGTTCAAGTGATGTAGTGAGTCTACGAGCATCTAAACCTCTAGTAGACATTTGACAATATTATTGTTTCCCTTTTGTTCTTGCATGTTATACAACAAGTGAAAGAATGTTGAGATGGGTGTATTAGAAACCTTATAATTATAAATTTTGATCTATTATTTTTTATTAATTATTTATGAACCCTCATGGAAAAGGGAATCCTATAATTGTGACTTGGTGATTTTTCATGCATAATGTGATGTACAATGTGTCTACGAATTTGTAAGAGTATCTAATGTTATATGTGTGTGTGTGTGTGTGTGTGTGTGTGTGTGTGTGTGTGTGTGTGTGTGTGTGTGTGTGTGTCAGCATTTATGATATTGTAAGATGTGTGAGAGATCTTATGATGATTCTATAAAATATGCAAGAACATGTAGGAGGAGAGTAACATTGTTGACTTGACTTATTGACCAACTTATGATGAATGTTATGATTTATCATAGATAATATTTTGAATGGAAATAATAGATCGAAAATAAAGCACACAACTTGGGACATGGTTTATAATGAATTTATGATAGCTCATACTAGTGGACTACTTTAGAATATGGTGTTTGTATCTAGGCCCATGGTTTTGGTGTCATTTTTAGTTCTTAGTTCTGGCTCATGTTTTTTCTTACCACTTTTTTCCATGGATTGCTTCTCCTATTTATTTGGTTCTTAAGATAGAGTTTTCATAGTGTATTTGTAGGTATTATTGTGTTGCTAGAAACCCTCCAAACATAGTTTCCAATTAATTAGGTTGTATATTCTTATATTGTATCATAATCACATTATTATTATTAATAAAAGACACCAATGGTAACACCTTTTCTATTGGGTGTTTTCTTGAAAAAAATATCCAAGATAAATTTTTGTATTGTGAGATTGTAATATTTGTGTGTTATTATTTTCATGAAAATGTTTAGTTCATATGTTTGTGTATCTCTCCTCTTAGATTAGTGTCAAAATTATGTTTTTGTAATATTATCTTCCTTTCATCCAAATGGTAACAAATAAATTATACAAATTTTCTCAAGTGTAAAAATCAACTTCATTAAGAGGAAGGTGAAGAGTGCAACTAGATGAACAAGAAAAATGGAAAATATCAAGAGATAATGTAGTAAGAAGTAATGTTCATGTTAGTGAGGAGTTTGATAGGTATGGTTTCTTCCTCTACTCCCTTTCTCTTATTTTACCTATAGCCCCTCCAATCCTTAAATAAATTGAGTTTCCTCCCATTCCTTTATTTATGCTCACAATTTAATTCCCAAAACTTGAACAAACAAAAAACTCAACTCACAACCAATATTTTGTAAACATAGTTTATTTCACTATTTGAGAATAACAAGTGGGCACATGAGTAATTGCAACATGTGACTCAACAAAAGGTCAAGTATAGAAGATGTGATAACAATTCTTGACGATTAAGGTGGGGAAATTGCTACATGGTCCAAACCTATAAACATATCATTAAGTGAACAAGGTCAAAAAGCTTGGTTAGAATTGAATCCAAAGGGATAGAGGTTACAACACTTTTATATTCCATAGCCAAAAGGAAAATTGATTGGGAAGACATCATTAGACTTAAATTTAATATATAAATTATATCCATCCCTTTAATGATTATGTTAAGAAAATTTTCACTACACCTATTCAATTAACTAGGCTTAAGAAGGCTACTATGATCAATAACTTTTTTTATAAATATATAAATAGAATAAAATATGACTTAATATTAAGTTCTTAAATTTCTACATATACAATTGAAATAATAAATTTGGGTGTACCAAAAAAATTATTATATAACTATATATTTCTTTCTCCCCTTTATTTTTTATAGCACATATAGTACATCATAAATTTTAGAATATAAGCACATCCATAGGCTAAGGATGGCGTTATTAATTAAGTTAATTTATTGTTATTATCTTTAAAGTTAAAGAATTAAAGTAATCTTAGTTCACCCTCCAATTTATTGTTTAAATATAAATAAAAGAATAAAAGTCACTTAATTCATAGCTTAAATTGTGTTACCTAGTCACATGGCCCCACCATGTGTTTACTTTTTTAGATTTCAATTAAATTAACTAAAGACTTTCTAATTCGTTGATTAGGGTTTTCTAGATTGTGCAGAATTGAATCTCATTCATTAGATGGATTCAATATCCACCCAAGTTGGATCTAAGAAAATTGTATAAGTTTCCTTGCCCTAAAAGAGTGGTAATAGCAAGGGTTTTATCTTCTCATTTTCCTCATCTACAAGTACAAAAGAAAAGTGGAGAGAAGCCAAAAAAGGGTTTGGAGACATCTCTATTTCAACAAGATTACTATTGCTTTGTAACCCCTTCTTGCAATTTTTTGTATATATTTTTAAAAAAAAGGCAAAGCCACAAACTTTTATTGCTAAAAGAGTAAAACATAGAGGACTATGGTAGTGACAAAATTGCCATAGAAATATTTAGTATTTTTCAAAAACACGAGTAAATATAGAAAGAGAACCTGTTCAAATACCCCATTAATGAGCTAACAAGCATTACATTAATTTCATGAAGTAAATGAGGAAGAAGCATCTAAACCATTTAACTGTATTAAGAATAAAAAAATAACTCTGATGAGAACTAAGGAACCAAATTGAAGGAGCTTCAATAAAGAAGAAGCATCCAAGTTAAATGTGGCAAAAACTACATATCAAATTGAAGCAATGGAATCAATCGGGCGTCAAATAGAAACCAAAACCTACACCACCAATTAAACCGAGCAAGGACAATGCAAAAAACTAAAATTCATTGGAAGTTCCATATTAAAATGAAGCAGAAGAGATACAAAATCTGCTTGATGAAGAAGTTAACGAGCTATAAGTCGAATGTTGAGAGTGTGCTAAAAACATAGGAGCACCAAAAATCACTATATGGTTTACAAAATTAGTAATCTCCCATTGATAAAGCTTTGAGACCATGAAAAATAAAAATGATTTTACCAAAATTTATGAATAAATTTTACTTTCCTCCAAGGACTCCAAATCTATAGATGGAGGAAAATAAGTTGTGGAATGCAGTTGCACCAAAGCATGTCGAATCAAGAACTGCACCATGTCAAAGAGATCCAGGAGCATTTTTGAAATTGTGTGGCCCAATCTTGTTTTGAGCCCATGTAAATTTCTAATGAAATAATATGAGTAGTCATCAAGCAAGCCATGAACCATCGAGCTTAAGAGGGCTGAAATTGATCGGTTAGAGAGGATGAATTGGTGGAAAAGAACACCACCCACAAGGTTAGATCCATTTAAAATGTCATAATCCTCAAGAGCATTATGTAATGAAGAAGGAGGACAAAAATGAGGAAGAATACATAAGAGCCAACTAAGAATTTAACCATGATCACCACACCAAAGAAAATCCATTAAATTAGATACAAAACAAGATGCTACCTCATGTGGGAGTGACATGGAATGGAATGCTAACCAGTCATTCCCCAGAACCATCCTTATTGTATCCTCCATTGGTTTGCATTCCAAAATGCAAGTTCGGCTCAATTTTTTAGTGCAGAAGGGCCTTGCATCCCTTAGTTCATGGTATCTTGGTGAAACCACCACTCTAAAAGTATTCTACATTGTGTCATCTACAAGGAGCAAGAAATATGCAAAGACAAAAAACCAAAGATAACCTCTTAATAGCACCATCACACATTGGAAGTCATACGGTGCAAGTAGGGTAATAAATGACATTTTAATCTTATTGCACGAAAGAGTGGTGCACAGTTATCATGGAATGCCAACTTAATTATACTGATATTCAGTGTGATAGATCCAATTCATTTGTCACAAAATTGATTTTTGATGGCCTCAACATACCTATATAGTGCAATTTTAAATTATTGATAAGATATGAGGATCATCAGATCCACAAAGCACATGAGCTTAATGTTAATTGGCGGCCCACACACACCTAGACATTCCCAGATTTCATGAGAAAAGTTCATGTGAAGAGATGCACAAGCCACAAGTACCAAAGAAGTGGCAATAGATACAAATCATTAAATGAGAATGACATATCAAATTTCTCTACAGTCTACAAATTTGGTGATGCTGCTATATATGGAATATTTTCCCAAAACATATGGTAATGTTTCCCCAAATTGGAGACAAGTGAATAGTCGTTAGTCACTTAATACTTTATCTTGGGAATGAATAATGACCAGTACTATGCATTTTTCCCAAGAATAATGGAATTTAAAATGCATCGCTAAAGCTCCCACATACTAACCGAAAAAAGGGAATAAGTCCCTAAATGCAATTAGTATGGAGGGACCGTAAGAAATATCATAGTAATAGAGGTAAAGATTTCCATATATATGAATCACCAAACCACAACATTATAGCCAAGAGTATATCTTTTAAAGCCATGTCATTATGATTCAGCTGGTATTGCCACATATGCAACCCTTCAGGCCACAATATCAAATTTGAACCAAATTTCTAAATAAATACCAATCTGTTAAGACACATAAGAATGGAGCCATATTCATACCTAACCGAGTTAGATAGTTCAGGCCGAAGACCAATGTAAATGTTTAAATTTTTTGGAATGATCATGCAACCCAGAGTCAATAAGACAAAATTTAAAACTATGAATTCACCAAATTGAAATATTCCTGATATGAGAGAACTTTAAAATGTATATTCTAATCAATGGCTTTGTTCGCAAGGATATCTACATGTTTATTACCCTGCCTATAACAATGCTTTACTTCATAATAAGAATTTTTTTTCAAAAGATGACAAATATGAGAAGAAAGATAATTCAAATGCCAAGTATCCGAGTAACCCTTCAAAATTGTGGACACCACAATCATGGAATATCCTTCAATCTATTTATGAGGAATGGATAGTTCAATTGCTAGTTCTAGACTCAATCTTAGAGCATTAAATTTTGCATCATTATTAGTGCCATTTGGGAGACTTGATAAAATTGCTCCAACAAAATTACCTTGACAATCTCTTAGCATTGAAACAGCCCTAGATTTTCTAGGATTTCCTCTAGAGGCCCCATCAAAATTGATTTTAATGTAATCCTTAGGTGGTGGTAACCAATTGATGGTAGATCTATTCACATGAGGTTTATTATTAATTATGGAGCCCACACTAGGGATCTTGAGAAGAGACCAATTTCTAAGGATGAAAGAATCCCAAGAAGAAAAAGCAATTATTAGTAGATGTATTCCTATAGAGGCTTGACATTTCTGTTTCA
The DNA here is from genome assembly GCA_007258455.2 of Sequoia sempervirens. NCBI lineage: Eukaryota > Viridiplantae > Streptophyta > Pinopsida > Cupressales > Cupressaceae > Sequoia > Sequoia sempervirens. The sequence continues at coordinate 646,467,498 of VDFB02270651.1, read as the reverse complement.
TAGATAGAAATTTCAATTTTTTGGAAGATTTGTCTCACAGAAAGTTGTTCCTTTTTAAGTATCCATCTATTCCTTTCAAGCTAGATGTTCCAAATGAGGATCGAGGGAGAGGTCTCCCAAAGACAGGAAAACTTAGAAGTCAAATATAATCTAGGCCAACTCTGAAAATGATGGAAAATCATATTTTGTAAAGGAGAATGCTAGCCCAATCTATTCATTAACCATGTCCAACATTCATATGCAAATGAGGAGTTAATAGGAGATGATCAGTAGATTCAAATGCCTTCCCACACATCACACAGGGGAAAAAAGGAACTATTCCCAATCTATCAAGTCTCATGCCCAAAAGTATTATGTCCTTGACTACCAACCAGATAAAAGCACCTTCCTTCGGAAGTACATTAGGGCCCAAACAAAAGTGAGAAGGACACGAATAAGGGACATCATTATTTACCAAAAATTTATAGCGATCTTTAATAGTATAATTTCTTGATTTGGATCTTGTTCAAATTATTTCATCAGGTTTTTCTAAAAAGATAATTTTCCTTTTTAAGATTTTAGCTTTAAGAGAGTTTTTCATGTGAGGTGGGACTAGAAGGAAGTTGAAGTCTTTCCATTTGAAGGAATGTAAAGGGTCCTCCTTATCAATGACAAAATAGTCTTTCACTTTGTCACCCCAAAGATTTTTCAAAGCAATTTCTAATTGGGACCAGTCTACAAGAAATTTAAGGGGTTGATATCCATTCCAAACATCATCCCAAAAAAGAGCCTTCTCGCCATTTTTAACTAGCAAAGAAAGGTGGGGAAGAATGACATGTCTTCAAGCACATATAAAATTCCAAATTTTAGACCCAGGTGAGAGGTTCCTTTGGGTGAAGATTCTTTCCTTTTCCATGGAGTCCAGATATTTGTGCCTCATTATTTCTCACCATTTCTTATCTGGATTGGAGTTCAATTGCCAAACCAATTTGGCACCAAGGGCTTTATTTTGTAAGAAAATGTCTCTCAGGCCAACACCTCTTGAAGCTTTTGATTTCTAGACATTATCCCAAGCAACTAATGGAAGTTTCTTTTTCTAAGTAACATTTTTAGCCCAAAGGAAATTTCTAATTTTTTTCTGTAGAGCTAGTCCTTTTTCATATGGAATTTTCAATACTAACATTAAGTAAATAGGTAAAGAATGGAGGACATCCTTTAGTAAAGTTAGCTTTCTTGCAAATGAAATTCATTTGGATTTCCATAGTAGGATTCAATTGGAGGTGGAAGAAACAATATTGTCCCAAAAATTATGCTTTTATTGGAGAAGGGGATTCCTAAATATTTTCAAGGTAGTGTTCCACTTTGGAAACCCCAAAATTTTAAAAGCTTAGTTTTAACCAAGGGGTTCACATTAACTAAGAAGATCTTTTATTTCTCAACATTGAAGGACTGACCTGATGTTGAACAATAATATAAAAGAATTATTTTGATTACTCTTGCTTCCTCTGTAGAAGCCTGTCCAAAAAGAAGAGTATCATCCGCAAAAAGGGAGTGAGAGATTGGAGTGGGAAAGGGATTAATCATGATACCTTTCCACAACCAATTGTTCCTTGAAGCAATGATCGATCTACTTAAACCATCTACCATCAAAATGAATAATAAGGGTGAAAGGGGGTCACCTTTTCTTATTCCCCTTGTAGGAAAAAAATTACTAGAGGGGAAGCCATTTGCCAAAATAGATAATTTTTTACTAGTTATACATGAAGAAATCTATTTGTGCCAGCTATTTGCAAACCCAAATTTTTTAGGTACAACTAAGAGGAAATCCCATTCCACTTTTTCATAAGCTTTTTCCATATCCAATTTCAAAATCATTGAAGGGGACTTGTCCTTTGTTACTGAATGTAATACTTCATGAGCTAGTATATCCCCTTCAGGGGTGTCTTTGCTTGGGACAAATCCCCCCTACTCAATTGAAATAATGGAGGGGAGAATTTTTGCAAGTCTGAGAGTTATTGCCTTAGTAAAATTTTGAAAATGGTGTTACATAGGGCAATAGATCTAAAATCCTTGAATGAAAAAGGCTCAAATTTCTTGGGAATGAGGGAAATCATAGTTGCATTAAAGTTTTTTAGAATTTTTTGTGTTCCTTCTCAATTCTTCCAAAGCAAGATAAATGTCTCTACCAACAAAATACCAACATTTTTGAAAAAACAATGTCATAAAGCCATCAGGCCTAGGGGCCTTTTCGGCAGCCAAGGAGAAAACAACATTTTTCACTTCCTCCATGGTGAATTTAGCCATTAGCATTTTGTTATGATCCATATCCACTAGGGAGGGAATATTATCAAGAACAACATTGGTTTCCAAGGATCTATTAGTTTTTATAGGAGATAACAAGTCCTTGAAAAAGGATATAGTTGCAACTTCTGTATCTCCAAAAGAAGATAGAATTGAGTCAATCCTATTTGATTGTTTTCTCAATTTTGTCGAGGCATGAAATAATTTAGTGTTTCCATCTCCTTCCCTTAACCAAATATCTCTCGATTTCTGTCTCCAATAGCATTCTTCCATAGCTAAAAGTCCATCTAATTCTACCTTTAGAGATTTCTCCTTATCATAAAGAGTTGCATCCATTTCATTTTTTATCACTACTTCATATATATTGGCCAATTCATGTTGAACTCTTGATTTTCAATGAAAATGTTCTTGAAACATGTTTTATTCCATTCCTTTATTTTCCCATTGATAAAAAATCATTTTTTTGTAAAGTTGAAACATGCGAGTGCCAACTTCATAAGGGAACACATACCACCACTCCTTAAGGAGAGGAATAAAATTTGGATCCCTGAGCCACATTGGTTCAAATTTAAAATATCCCTTTTTTGTCGGCTTGTTATCAAAAGCTGAAAGGGAGATTGGAAGTTGATCAGATCCATGAAATGTCAGAATTGATGAAGAAAAGTCCCAAAGGGAAGTGAACCAATTATCTCATAGAAGGAACCAATCCAATCTTGATGCAGAAAATCCTCTACACATATTAGTCCATGTGAAGTTGCCATTCTTTGGTGCACAATCGTATAGGCCATTATTAATAATAAAGTGGTTAAAATCATCCATAGCCTTAGATGGAGGAATTATGCCACTTGCTTTCTTTGAGGGGCATTGAATTGCATTAAAATCACCTGATAGGATCTTCATGCCATTTTTTAAAGGTGCTAATGCAGAAGAAAGTTGAATCCATAATTGTTTTTTAGCAAAAGTTGCACAAGGGCCATAAATGTTGAAGATGAAGAAGACATTAATTTTTTTTCAAGCACATAGCAGAGGCTTGAATCCAATTTCCTTAATAGAAAGAATTTTTAAATTAATAGAAAATTTGTTCCAAAGAATTGCCAGGCCTCCTAAAGCACCCTATGCCGGAGAGGAAATGAAATCCCAATTATGCCAAGTAACAAAAAAATCAGTAGCTGATTGAGCCGAGAATTTTGTTTCTTGTAAAAGAACAATGTCTGAGTTAGTGTTTAGAATTTGACACTTTATAAAGTGTCGCTTGTTAGGGGTGTTTAGGCCCCTAATATTCCAAGATAAGATCCTCATTTTTCTCAAGGATAGATAACGTCTCCCCTCATTTTTCTATTCAATTCAAAGATCTTATTCTCCATATCAGAATATGGTTGTCACAATTGCAAAATTTTACTAGAGTTTTCCAAACCCTTAAGTTTATTTGTTGCAAATCTTAGATTTCCTACCCCTTTTATTATTGGGGGAAACTAGAATTTTGGCATTTGATAATGAAAAATGTGTAGGAGGAGAAGAAGCTTGGCCTACAGGAGGAGGTTCAATAACATCCTTAATAAAAAACAATGATTTTCCAGGAGAGGGGGGAACCCTTGTATCAAATTGTGAGATTGGAAAGAAAGGAGTTTCTTTCTTCGAATTAAATTTTGCAAGTACTTCATCAGCTATCTACTCTATAAAATCTTCCTCTGCTTTTGTGCATACCTCATTAACAATATCCATAATATTTTCCTTAGTTATCGACCCCTTTAATAATTCTTCAAATTGAGAGACATTTTTCGAAATCACTTCATTTTTGTTAATTATTTTTTGTTTTAAAACTTAAATATATATATTGTAAAGTTAAACATACATAGACAATAGCATATACATATATCTAAAATATACAATTCTTATATATAGTATGCTTGAATAATAATTTTAAAAAATAGATTTTAAGGTAGAATTGAAATTGATTTTTTTTTTCAAATTTAAAATAAAACTAAATAAATCAATCAATTAGATTACATATGTAGCTAAGTAGGCCACAATCTACTCCCCACAAAGGGGGTGTATCCCCCCACTACCAAGGTCATTACCCCACAAGACCATGCCCGTAGGCAAACAAACCCCATATGGTCATTCCCCTATAGAGAGGCTTGAGCCTATGTGGCTTGGATGCCCATGCTACCTTATTTTGTTTACTTTTTTTATATTTTTATTTTAATAAAAACATTTGTGAAATTTTATTTATTTATTGGGAGTAGTGAGGAGTGAAAATGTATGAAAATAATGAAAATAGAGAAAAGTGAAAAGCTAGTAATAAGGAGTGGAGGAAATTTAATGGAAAGTGAAAAATTTTAACCTATAATTCACCACAAATGGAAATTGAGAAGGAAAGTTGGGCCAAGGCTAGGTTTAATAGAGAGGGGGATAGTTCAAGTCTCCCAAAAATTTGGCAGGAAAATTTGGATAGTAGGCAATACTAGTAACAATTTTTTTATGGGTAATGTAAATATTATAGTTGATAATGAGATTCCTTGCATTTGCATCTAAGATTAGTTTCTAAACTCAAAAGTAGAATACTTAAAAGAAAAAAATTGTAATTACTTAAATCATTGGTATATGGCTATCAATGGAGAGAATCAAAGCATAGAACAAGAAAAAGTGGCAATGCCCAATGTTGAAGGATAGTTTTTTAGCTTTAGGGTTTCTATATATAATCTTTCAATCAAAATATGACCAATATTTTATCCTCAAAGGTGGTCCTTGGTTTATGGGGAATGTGGCATGTATATTCAAACCTGGTCTCCTAGGATTAATCCACATTCCAAGCTAATCCAAGATGCCCCCCTCTACTATAAGCTACCTCAATAATTATGGTCCAAAGATTTTTTTTAATTGATTGGGGTTTCAGTAGGAAAATATATTTTTTGCACTAACGTGATAGGGGGAAATCAACTAGACACATATGCCAAAATGTGTGTCAAGATTAACTTGGGTCAACCAATCAAACATATTGTTGGATCTCAAAAATGCAGGTTACAAATCCTAAGAGGATGCTAGGCTCTATGATCAGACTTGCAACATTTTTGAACCAATGAATGGAGTTAACCTATAAAGTTGATGAGTCCCTGCACTTCAAGCTTTGCTAGACCTAGGTGGGTGGACCTTGATAGCTGAAGCATATTGTGTGACTTATTTGTATTTAAGGATCTATCCATAGTGGCATAAATTGTGAGATAGATGATGTATTGTTAACTATTCCTACTCCTAATGTGATAATTGGAAATTTAGAGTATGAAAGTGGATAAGTAATGTATAAATGAAATATGAAGTGGACCAGTGCTTTATTGGTTAAGTGGAGTCAATAAATTTTTATGACACATGACTATTATTGGTTATAGCTCTAATTGTTTGGCACTTATGTTTGTTTATACTTCAAATAAATGTGCAAGAATGTGACTAACAGACTCTACTTACTGATCCAATTGATCCTATTAGGTTACTGTGACTTATTTAAAAGGATTTTAATCCTTCCTTGAAGGAACCAGTTGAACAGAATCACACAATGACAACAAATGTGTATTGACAAATGAAGTATATCATTAGTTTGAATAACAAGATAATATCAAAATGGAGATAGTATGGCAATCTTATCAATTACAAGGCTCTTCTTACTGATCCAAATGTTACTTCCAAGTTCCTATAATCAATTAAAAATATTTTAATTATTTAATGGAAACCAATTAACTTGATTAAATAATAACAACAAATGTGTCTAATGAAATTGAATATCAACTTGGATACACAAGTTCAAATAGCATAGAAATAACAATGTGGAGACATCCAGATAATTGCTCAAATCAACAAACAATAGACACTAATATGAATTCACACAGAATTAAAGATCTTCTATTGATTTTTGCCAAAATTTATGTATGCATCATGGTCCTTTACAGTATAATCTACATGACATATATTATGAAAGTCATCTTCTTATATCTATATATTCTCTCTATATTCACTCTTTACTATTTAATCATCACATGTCCAACTTATATAACAATATCTTGAAGAGGGTATACCTCTTCATAAGTGTCTTTTGGAATGTTAACAACACATAAAACATTAACAATTAAGCTCTAATGAGCCAAAAATGAATTTGTGTAATATGATCAAGGTACTCCTGACTCAAATGTGTATCAACATCCTCTATAGCATTCCTCGCAGCAATCTCCATAATGATCATCCTCTCCAAATGCTCCCTAGCCTCTTTTAATTTTGGATCTTCATTCTTAGCTGCTTCCAAGGCTCCTTGCAATATAAGTTGGCACTCTTTCATCCATTCACTATGACTTTTTAGTTCTCCATCATCTTTGAATAATGCAGGCACACCCTCTTTTGAAGCATCAATAAATTCTTTGGCATCTACTTGAAGTTCCTTATAATAGTTATTGTGCTTCCCTATCAGATCTTCAACAACTAAATTGGCCCCAGTATCAGAAATGCTTCTTTTCTATATCTCTTGGAGCTTTTCCTAAAGCCTATCATTTATCCTTTTATGTTCTTAAATGGCAGTATGACTCTTGGAGTGAGTTACCCAGAACTTGTCCATCCAAATCAATTAGGTTAGTGTGCCTCTTTTGGAATATTGCAGAAAGTGTGTCAAATCTGGCCTTGCCAATTTGAGTGTGTATTTTTTGATTACTCATCTGTAATTCCTCACATTTGTCCTTTGATTGGGTACCTTCTCCTTGAGTTAACATTTTGGTGGATCCTTTGAATGTATCCTTGACTATGTCTCTTAGGAAATCATTTTTTTTTAGCATCCTTCTTGTTCAACTTGTACATATCTCATTCTTTGATCAACATTTTAATCTAAGCCTTATTCAACTTGGATACATTTACACCAGTATCAGTTGTGACCACAGGATCAGTTTCACCCACTTTTAATGTCATCACAAGAGAAAATTCCTTCTCAATATCAATAATTACAAATTTCTTATGTGGGGGGTACAGAGCCCATATCATAAGAGAACTCTCATTAGGATTGTATTTTGACCCAATGTATACCTCTATTACCCCTTCTAGACTGAGCTTGTGTTTTGAATCATTATTGTGCAAAAAACTATAAAAAAGAGAGCAGAGTTTAAGTCCAAACCAGGAAAGATCATCACACTAGACTCCTCTAATAGTTGTCTTCCTTTCTTTGGAGTCATGTTCTTCATTTCATTCTCCACATTCACTTTCAATGTATTCAACAAATAAATCTCATTGCTAGGTGTGATATCTACAACTGATTCCCTTATTGTCTTTCCCTTTTGTTTATACAAGAAAGATTTAAATTTAGGAGATTTAATGAACTGATCATTTGAGACAAAGGATTTATAATCCAACTACCTAGTATCTATGTCAGATGATTCCCCAACTTCTTGTTCTCTGTTTGGAGGTTGATACTCTTCAATCCTTAACTTGGGGATCTTGTCAAGTCGGCCTTGTGGTTCATTTTCATCAGATCATTCACCACTACCAAAGGATAACATTTCTACTTACTGTATCTCTTTCATCTTCTGTTTAATTTCTTTATTGTAATTATCAATTGCCAATTCAGCCTTTGCTTCTTCCATGTTTTTGATAATATCATCATAAGGATATGTATATGAACATATCCACCTAAGTTCTATTTTTTCCTTACAAAATCAATAAAAACTTCAAGATCAAATCCTTTCCTTGGTGTATCCTTCTTCATATTGAAATGTAACAATTTATCCAAAATGAGATCATATCCTTCTTTTCACACCACAATAAAATCCCAAAAATGCAATGTACTAGGAATGAATGACTATTTTTCATATGCACTCAAGTTCATGACATTGGAATAATCCATTTGCCTAACAATCTCTAGATATGCTATCCTATCTGGCACAATCTTCGGTAATAGGAAAGGTGTGTCTTCAAAACCATAAACCCTGATCATAGTGGAATCAACATAGCAATACCAATCACCCCAATTATGATTTACAAACGGTGATCCATTGAAATTCTTAGGACTCAAGAATATTTTGATCTAATTAGACAATGAATAATCACAAGGTTGATCATAAAATTTGTACAATGTCTTGACAAAGTGTTCTTCAAAATAAACATAATTGGAATTAATAAATCTGTTGTCCCAAATGGAAGTCCACAATTGTATTGGTAGTGACTTATCCTCTTTATCCAACTATGTGATTCTTAATTCCTCTGGCCACATTCCTAATTACTATCCATAGTACAATATCATGTGCATGAGAAGGGAATAATGTTTAAAGTGTATTGTGGGAGATCCATTCTTGATGGCCATTAGCCTTGAATCAATCCCTCTAGAAATGTGTGAAATGTAATCAAAAGGTATTGAATTGTGGCATTGTATGTCTACAACAATCATCATTGAACCTATAGACATGAATTCAAAGACCTCTATTCCCATTACTTGACCCACTGAGAATTAAGTGTGTTTCAAATAGGGCTCGAACAAATCAACATGAAAGGGAGGTCCATCACCATCCTCAAGTGGTACTAGGTCTCCATATTTCCTAGGCCTGTGTAACAGTAACCTCCATCCTTTGTAGGTAGTATCCATTCTCCAGTACTCCTTTTCTAAATCCTCATGCACTATAGGTTGATCACATGTGTCATCTAGGCTAAAAACTCCACAGAGTGCAATTTTGGATATATGTACGAAAGGTTCCCTTTGCGGGTTGCATATGGCTTTAAGGTTTAGGTTATAATGTTTATCCATAAGTTTTATGAGGTCTATATTCACAAAGAAATTGGGAACAACTAGTTTTCCCAAATTGAAATTCCAAGGGTTACAGACTAGTTCAAATCTACTTCTTTGACAATAATGAAACATGAACAATTCATATCCCCTAATGAGGGTCCACACATCACCTATATGTTTACATTTATATTATAATCTTTCTACATCAGCCCTTAATTGTGCAGACCTTCTATCTTTTGGCCCTGAACTAGGAAATTGATCAATGAGGTCTTGGTTTAACTTTCTTTCTTTTGTTTTAGATTCCTACCCCGTTTCAGTTTTCTGCTTCTTACTTTTGGACTGGATACTTTCACCTTGTTTCTTCCTATTTTTTGTTTTTGCAGAACTTGAACCTTCCATTCTAATTCTCTACAAGGTGGAAGAATTGAATTATAATCTATCAATTGTAGGGATACTTTGTATTCTTACTTGTATGTCTTTGGGCACACTGAGTTCCTTGACTTTTGCTCGATCTCCTGTCCTTCTCTACTGCAACTTTTGAAAATTATTTTGGTTTAATTTATTTTCAATTATAGACATTCATATGAGGTTCATTTGTGCGGCCATTAATGTCCACTACTAGAAATGAATGCAATAAGTTTTTTGAATTTCAAAATGTCAGAGCGATACATTAAAATTGCATCGGTGAAACCCCTTCAGTCTTAGGCTGATCTATGTGCTTTATTTGGCACCACCTTCATTTATACATTCATAACCAATTGCCAAGACATAACTGAATTTCCCTTCAATATGAAATGTTCTTTTGGTTCTCATATTTAGTCAGGAAGACCACTTAATAATCTTACCGATGTTGTACAACTACCTTTTCTCTTGTTTGTCAACTCCTATTATTTTGGGGAGAACATTGTGAAGTTTACCTGATATCAAGGTGGTCTAGGCCATTAGAAATTCCTTTAATCATCACTTGGTGTCTTTCCGACAAAAATGGTCATTCCATGTTACCATTGGGCTAAAATGTACCATTGTTGAGAGAATAGAATTCATTTTCGATGTACTTGGTCTCCCTGATGTATTTCCTCTACTGCTTTGTTTGATGGGATAAGTCAGTTAGACTTTCCCTAAAAAATTCTCTTATCAACGTAGCCTACATGGTCAGAGAGATCTAAGGAACCCACTTCGATCATACATGTCTCTCCAATACAATTATTCTTCTATTTCATTGGAAAAAGTATATATGTTTCTTCCTGATGAGGTTTCCATTGGTGTGATGCACAAGCTCGGTATGATTTGAAAATTTTGCTCTGACTACCTTGCTTTTGCCGATAATTTTTCATAGGTGAAATGTTATACATTGTCTTCCTTATTACACACACATGTTATCTTCAGGGCCTTTGATAGTTGTGACTTTATTCACCTCTTCTTGATATGCAGAAAATATTCAAATAAGGGGCTAGGACTTGTACATCAAAAAGACATGTAGATTATTTTCCCGATAAGGACCAATTTCTCTCAAATCTTTTGCTCAACTATGATCAGAGATATTCTTTAATGGTATCATTAGTTAACATGGGTTGTAAAATGGATCTTGTCACACAAATTTCAACAATTTGTATTGATCATGAAATTAAGGTGTGGCGAATTACTATAGTACATGGAAGATAAGTGTTGGCATATTTGCCTCAATCCATATTAACATGTAACTCCTGGAGGGAAAACTCACTGTGACATTAATCATGTCTAGCCAACTAGCTGTTCTGAATCTTTTGAAATGTTCATGTCGCCGAGACAGAGCTGATGTCTTGCCGACAAGTCTATCGCTGTGACCTTTTGTGTTCGGTGTGACCTTTTGTCGAGTGGAGACCTCTGGCCGACAGAATGCTTTTATCGGGCGTCGGGGAGACTCATAGCGACTGGGGTCTTTGGGGTGACTTGATCGCTCAATATGAAGTCCCAGTGACTGAAGAGAGTCTCACCGATAGATCATCGGGCTAACACAAGGGCTTCGGTAAGATGTCCCAGCGAGAATGGAAGGTCACGCCGACAGGGATACAACTGAAGTCATTGGAGTAGCTCAAGGTGATCGGTATGAAGTCTTGGTGACTTGGAGAGTCTTGCTGATAGTCTTCGGGATGACATGTTGTGTTCACCGAGATGTTTTGGCGAAAGACAAATGTCTTGCCGACTCGGTATGACATGTTCGCCCGGTGAAAGGTCTTGGTGAAGGTCAAAAATCTTGCCAACTTAGTAAGACTTGGTTGCTTGGTGTGAGGTCTCGGAAAAAGACAAAAGTCTTGTCGATTCGGTAAGACATGTTTGTTGGGAGTGAAGTCTTGGCAAAAGACGAATGTCTTGCTGACTGTCAGGTGCTTCGGTGAAACTTGAGGAGACTTGGTGAAACCTCTTGGCGAACGGAAAATTCTTGCTGATGGAAAAGTTGAAATCGATGTGACTTGTGAGCATCGGTATGAGTCTTGCCGATGAGAAATCTCTTGCCGATAGGAGTGCATTGGATGTCGGTGGTTTCGGTATGGCTTGTGGCTTTTGTTATAATGTCTTTCTGACTGTTGGGACTTATTCCGATATTGATATGAAGACTTTGTGGCATCGGGGAGACACTGTTAGTGTCTCACTGATATGCCAACAAAGTTTGAACACCTTTGACCAAATTGACCATCCTATGCGGAGCCTCGTGGACCAATCAGAGGAAGCGAATTTCAAATGGATGGCAGTTAGATTTTTGCAATAGTTGCGATGCTGGAGCTGAACCGCATGCAGGGAAAAATCAACACTCAAGAGGAAACTTTCTGCGATGGGGCAATGGCGGAGAAGGATGAATAGAAGATAAAAATCAGAATGTGATAAGATAAAAGGAGATCAATTCTGAGAATGAGAGATGGGATTGTTGAGAGCAATTTTTTTAAGAGATTGAACAGTGAATGAAACTACAATGAACTAATACCAGAGAGTTGTATCTCTGAATTGTATGTAATTTGTTTGTTACTGAAATACAAAGAGATTCAACTTGGTGTGGTGGGTTTTTTCCTGATAGGGTTTTCCCACATAAATCTAGTGTTCATTTTTCTTTGTGTATTGGTTCTATTTCTGTAAATCTTTCATGTGTGTCTTAATTGGATTGTAATTAGAAAAATAATTAGAAAATTAAAAGTATTGTCTACATTCTTCCCTATGGTTTTGATGTTAGGATAGCTGTTTCCACACCTCTGCTTTCCTTACAAGTGGTATCAGAGCCTAGCCAGTTGTGATATCCTTGTGAGTGGGTTGGGTTTTTTGTGTCAATTCTTTTTCAGTGGGAGTTTATTAAAGGTCTGATAATTTAATTACAAATTAAGATGTCGAGCACATCCAAAAAGATGGAAATAGAGAAATTCAATGGTAGAAATTTTGAGTTGTGGAAACTCAAAATGGAAGATCTGTTAGTGGATCGTGATCTATGGCTTGATGTGTATGGAACGATGCCTCACGGAATGAAGCAAGAGGATTGGGATCTTGCAGATAGAAAGTCTAAGGGGCTGATAAGGCTCTGTTTGGCATACTCTGTTCTTCTGAACGTGCATGAAGAAAAGACTGCATCTTCCTTGTGGAAAAGATTGGAATATATTTATCAAGGAAAGTCCTTGGTGAAAAAATTGTTCTTGAGGAAGAAGTTGTACTCTTTGAGAATGTAGGAGGGAGGATCGGTTGCTGATCACTTGAATGCGTTCAACATGATGATTGCTCAGTTAACATTTGTTGGTGTGAAGATTGAAGATGAAGATCGCTGCATGCTGTTGTTATGTTCATTACCAGATTCTTGGGATCATCTGGTGATGGCTATTGGGAGTACGACATCCACTTTCAAGATGGAAGATGTTGTTGCTTATTTGTTGTTGGAAGAGATGAGAAGAAAATCTTCTAAGATGGCAAAGGAGGCTCTAGCTGTTAGAGGTAGATTAAAGGAAAAAGGCAAGAAGAAGGACAAAAAATCCAAATCAAAATCAGAAGGGAGATCAAAGTCTCTTGGCAAGAAGTCCAAGGTGAAATGTTGGAATTGTGGGCAACCTGGTCATGTCCGAAAGGATTGCAAGGAGGAGAAAAATAAGAAGAAGAAGACCTCTTATGACAATGATTCTTCTCATAGTGATGCAGATGCCTTCATTGTAGCTTTGGCTATGCGGGCATCTGATGATGTCTGGCTGATTGATTTGGGAGCATCTTTCCACATGACATCTCATAGAGAATGGTTTACAAAGTATGAAGAATACGATGGTGGAAAGGTGTACTTGGAAAGTGATTCATCTTTGGAGATTGTTGGCCGTGGAAGAGTCAGAATTCAATTCCCTGATGGAAGAGTGAAGGGAATGATGTGATGCATATAACAAGTCTGGCTCAAAATTTACTTTATGTAAGTAAGCTGAATGATATTGGAGTGCAGGTTACGTTCTCTGGAAATGGCTGCAAGATCACTAGAGGCTCTATGGTGTTGGCTAGGGGTGCTCGAATTGGTACCTTGTACAAGCTGGATGCACAATCTATTCAATGCAATAGTGTCTCTATGAAACCAAAGAAAGTTGCTCATGGAGAAAAAGAGGGAAACATTCTTGATGGTGTGAACTCCATGGAGGTTAAACTTCCAACAGAAAAGACTATTCTCTGGCATCATAGGCTAGGCCACATTGGTGAGAAAGGTTTAAAAACCTTAAAAAAATAAAAACCTAGTAGAAGGGCTTAAAGATTGTAACCTTGAGTTTGAATTTTGTGAACATTGCATTTATGGAAAGCAACACCGTGTTTCATTTTATTCTAGTCCTCACAAATCTTCTGGTTAGCTTGATTATATAGATTCTGATGTGTTTGGTCTAGTGAATGTTTCTTCTTTATCTAAATCAAGATACTATGTGTCGTTTATTGATGATTATTCAAGAAGAGCATTTGTATATTTTTTGAGAAGTAAATCAGAAGTGTTCAATAGGTTTAAGGAATTTAAAAACCTTGTTGAAAATCAGACTGGTAGGAAAATAAAATGCTTAAGGACTGACAATGGTGGTGAGTCTTGTTTAGATGAATTTGAAAGGTACTATACAGATCATGGGATTAAAAGACATAAGACTACACCTTACACTCCACAGCAAAATGGAGTTGTTGAAAAGTTCAACAGGACAGTAATGGAAAGAGCACGAAGTATGCTGAGCAGTGTTGGCTTGGAGGAGAAGTTTTGGGTTGAAGCAGTCTCTATAGCATGTTACTTAGTAAATCGTTCTCCTAACTCTGCTCTTGTTGAGAAGACACCTTTGGAAGCATGGTCTGGGAAGAAGCCCTCTCTGAGACATATTCATGTCTTTGGCTGTGAGGCATATGCATATGTGACGTTTGAAAAAAGATCTAAGTTGGAAAACAAGGTTGTAAAGTGTATTTTTATCAGCTATAGTGCTGTCATAAAAGGATACAAGCTTTGGAATCCTGAGACTGAGAAGGTTTTGTACAATAGAAGCATTATCTTTCATGAGATAAAGCCTTCTACTCTAGATCTGCAGTTAGAGAAGAAATCAGAAAATGAAAAGGATGTAGCAAAGATTCCTCTGACACCAGATAAAGAGGAAATGAAAAATCAAAATGTACCTGATATTGAGAAGAGCTCAAGTAGTTCTAAAAGTTCTGAAGAAGATGAAGAACCACCTCAGCCTCAGCCTGTCAGGAGGTCAACTCATGAAAGAAAGCAACCTGATAGGTATGGGTTTTCTTTGATAGAGTCTACGTGTGCCTATGCTTTAATTTCTAGCACTGATGAACCTAGGACTGTGAAAGAGGCATTTAAAATGTCTAATTCAAACTCTTGGTTGGAAGCCATGAATGAAGAGATGGCATCATTAGAAAAGAATGATACTTGGATTTTGGTACCATTGCCTAAAGGCAGAAAAGCTGTGGGCTGCAAATGGGTATTTAAAAGGAAAATAGGTTTGGACAGCAGTGTAGAAAAATATAAAGCGAGGATGGTTGCAAAAGGTTATTCCCAGGTAGAGGGAATCGATTATGGAGAAATCTTTTCTCCTGTAGCTAAGCTGACATCTATTAGATTTCTTTTGTCACTTGCAGCTGTGTATGACTTAGAGATTGAACAAATGGATGTGAAGACAACATTTCTTCAGGGTGATCTTGAAGAATAAATTTATATGTCCCAGCCGGAGGACTTTGTGGAAAAAGGTAAAGAAACACTGGTTTGTAGGTTGAAGAAATCTCTGTATGGTTTAAAACAGTCTCCTAGAATGTGGTACCAGAAATTTGACACGTTTGTTTTGTCATTGGGATTTGTAAGATCAAAATGTGATCATTGTGTATATTAAAAGTTGAAAGTGATCAAGTTCTTATTATTGCTCTCTATGTTGATGATATGTTGTTCATAGGCAATAGTAAGCTAATGATTTTGATCTTAAGTCTCAATTGTCGCAAAGTTTGAAATGAAATATCTTGGTGCAGCAAGGTATATTCTGGGAATGGAAATAACAAGGACAGGAAAGATAGAAAACTTTGACTCAGTCAGAGTAAGTACATCATGACTGTTCTAGAGAGATTTTGTATGACTGATTCCAAGCAGCTAGTTGTTCCAGTTATGCAAGAACGAAGCTATCTGTTGAGGATTGTCCAAAATCACCTACTGAGATGGAGAACATGACCAATGTGTCGTATGCTAGTGCAGTTGGTAGTCTAATGTATGCAATGGTCTGTACAAGGACAGACATTGCCCAAGCAATGGGAGTTCTTAGTCGTTTTGTGGCTAATCCTGGAAGAACACATTGGGATGTTGTGAAGAGAGATATATCTGAAGGGCACTCAAACTATGCTTTGTGTTACCATGGCAACTTGGTTGAATCACAAAGGACTCTCAGCATTCAAGGTTATGTAGATTCTGATTAGGCAGGAGATATTGACAGCAGGAGATCCACCAGTGGATATATTTTCATGATGAATGGTGGTGTAGTGAGTTGGATGAGCAAGTGGCAAACTATAGTCGCTTTGTTGACTATAGAGGCATAATACATGGCAGCTACACATGCCTATAAAGAAGCAATCTGATTAAAACGTTTGTGTTCTAACATTGGTTTTGATGCAGGAAAAATTACTATTTACTGTGACAGTCAGAGTGCTATATGTTTGGAAAAAAATTCTACTTTCCATGCCAGGACGAAACATATAGATGTACAGTATCACTTTGTATGAGATATGGTGGAGGATGGGAAGGTCTCTTTGGAGAAAGTGGATACTCTAGAAAATGTTGCAGATGCATTGATGAAGCCTGTGAGCACAGACAAATACAAGTGGTGTGCCAGTTCGATGGGCCTCTTGGCCCATGAATTTCAGTAGTTTTATTATGCCCTGGAGTTGTCAGCAAGGTCTTCGTCAAGTGGGAGGTTGTTGGAATATTTTCCTCAATCCATACTGGCATGTAACTCCTAGAGGGAAAATTCGCTGTGACATTAATCATGTCTGGCCGACTAGCTGTTCTGAATCTTTTGAAATGTTCATGTCGCCGAGATAGAGCTGATGTCTTGTCGACAAGTCTATCGCTGTGACCTTTTGTGTTTGGTGTGACCTTTTGTCGAGTGGAGACCTCTGGCCGATAGAATGCTTTTATTGGGCGTCGGGGAGACTCGTAGCGACTAGGGTCTTCAGGGTGACTTGATCGCTCGATATGAAGTCCCAGTGACTAAAGGGAGTCTCACCGATAGATCATCGGGCTAACATAAGGGCTTCGGTAAGATGTCCCAGCGAGAATGGAAGGTCACGTCGAAGGGGATACAACTGAAGTCATCGAAGTAGTTCAAGGCAATCGGTATGAAGTCTTGGCGACTTGGAGAGTCTCGCTAATAGTCTTCGGGATGACATGTTGTGTTCGCCGAGATGTCTTGGTGAAAGTCAAATGTCTTGCCAACTCGGTATGACATGTTCGCCCGATGAAAGGTCTTGGCGAAGGTCAAAAGTCTTGCTGACTCGGTAAGACTTGGTTGCTCGGTGTGAGGTCTCGGAAAAAGACAAAATTCTTGCCGACTTGGTAAGACATGTTTGCTAGGAGTGAAGTCTTGGCGAAAGATGAATGTCTTGCCGACTGTCAGGTGCTTCGATGAAACTTGAGGAGACTCGGCGAAACCTCTGGGCGAACGAAAAATTCTTGCCGATGGAAAAGTTGAAATCAATGTGACTTGTGAGCATCAGTATGAGTCTTTCCGATGAGAAATATCTTGTCAATAGGAATGCATTGGATGTCGGTGGTTTCGGTATGGCTTGTGGCTTTCGTTATAATGTCTTGCCGACTGTTGGGACTTACACCGATATCGATATGAAGACTTTGTGGCATCGGGGAGACACTGTTAGTGTCTCACCAATATGCCAACAAAGTTTGAATGCCTTTGACCAAATTGACCATCCTATGTGGAGCCTCATGGACCAATCAGAGGAAGCAAATTTTAAATGGATGGTAGTTAGATTTTTGCAACAGTTGCGACGTTGAAGCTGAACCGCATGTAGGGAAAAATCAACACTCAAGAGGAAACTTTCTACGATGGGGCAATGGAGTATAAGGATGAACAAAAGATAAAAATCAGAATGTGATAAGATAAAAGGAGATCAATTATGAGAATGAGAGATAGGATTGTTGAGAGCAATTTTTGTAAGAGATTGAATAGTGAATGAAACTACTGTGAACTAATACCAGAGAGTTGTATATCTAAATTGTATGTAATTTGTTTGTTACTGAAATACAAAGAGATTCAGCTTGGTGTGGTGGGTTTTTTCCCGATAGGGTTTTCCCACGTAAATTTGGTGTTCATTTGTCTTTGTGTATTTGTTTTGTTTTTTGAAAATATTTCATGTGTGTCTTAATTGGATTGTAATTAGAAAAATAATCAGAAAATTAAAAGTACTACCTGCATTCTTCCCTATGGTTTTGATGTTAGGATAGTTATTTCCACACCTCTGCTTTCCTTACAATAAGTGGGTGAAGGCTAGTGAAAAATGTGATATTTTTCTAGTCCTAACACACTCAATCAAACTATCTTTAATCTTGGGTGAGTGGAACCAAGAATTGGATTGTGAATGCCTCCTATTTAGATGCTTTACAAATTAGAAGATCAATCACCTAGCCAAAATTGTGTGGTTACCTAAGAAAATAAATTGGTCAAGTATAGCAATAAAATTATGGCTATGACTACAAAGGACTATGGTTTCCCCTTCAATCTAGAAAATTATTTGGGTATGGTAATTCATCCTCCCTCAAGCCCCTATTCCCTGATATGGAAAAATATCAAGGAGACAAGGGGTACAATTCCTTTGGAAACAATTTTTGGGCCTAGCAAAACTGGGGAACTAAGTCCTTGAAATAAGGCTTTAGAGATTGTTGGGGAGAAAAAATATTATAGAAGCAATAAAAAATTGGTTGTGCATCTGTTAAAGGAGAAGGAAAATCAAGAATATTAGTGTTTAGTGACCAAAATGGGTAGAAGGACTAATGACATTGTTGTGACTCAAATTGATGTAATACGGTACAATACTAAGGGCAGGAAAACTAAAGAAATCAAGGAAAAGATGAACAAATTGGAGGATATGTAAATTGGAACTCAAGGTTCAATGAGTAAATTTATCAAATCTAGAGGCAAGCACCCCACTGAATCAAATAATTAATGAAAATTATTAGTTGGAACATTTATGGCCTAAATTGGCCTAAATAGCCTAGAAAAAAATATTTTTACTCAAGTGGCTTATCAAGAAGGAGATACCAAATATAGCCCTTATTCAAGAAACCAAAAAGGTTGGAGATTGTGTCAATTTGCTCCTTAATTATGGAGGAATGGGGGGTCTATAACTAATGTAGATGGTTTGGTCGGTAACCTAGCAATTTTGTGGAACAAGAAAATGTTCATAGATATGCTTGTTTCTTGATATTCTAACTTTATCACTATTAGATTTAAAGATAATATGGAAAATGAAACTTTTATGATCACAAATGTTTATGGCTCCAATTTAACTATGTAGTAATTTAAGGTTTGGGAGAATTTAAGGGAATTGAGAAGATAAAATAACTTTGATAATTAGGTCATGGGTGGGAACTTTAATACTATCCTTTGTAGAGCACTACTCCAAGACTAATCAATACATCCATTTAGAAGATACTTAAACCTTACTCAAAGAATAAAAATACTTCAAAAGAAAACTCAAAGAGGTTATAGAATTCTATTATCACCCATCTAACCTTGTTGAGATGATGGATGGAGTTAAGTTTCTCTTGGAAACCCTTGCTAACCCACCTAAAAATTTATACATTCCTCATCCTTGATCAAGTTGCATCTATTATTGGCCTTTTGTAATTATTTTCTCTACCATAGTATTTTGCCTAATTCATCCTCATTTTTTTGTTCTCTTTCTTACTGTAGACATGTAAAATTGACTTAACACTTATCACAAATTTGGAATGTCTTGAAACAACTCATAATCAACTTTGAAACGACTCGGAATGACTTTGAATCAATTCAAAACGTCTCAAAATGGCTCTCAATCAATCTAGAACCTCTCAGAATGACTCTGAATCAACTTAGAACGTCTCAGAATCAAACCAAAACAACTTGAAACAACTTTGAATCAACTTGAAATGACTCGAAATAACTTTGAATCAACCCGAAATGACTCAGAACGACTCTTAATCAACCTGAAACGACTCTAAATAAACTTGGAACATCTCAGAACATCTTGGAATCAATTTAGAACATCTCTGAAACATCTCAAATCATCCCATGATAATCAAATGAAATCTCATAATGCATCAAACTGCATTGAATGGCATCTGAAACCCTAATTTCCTCTATTAATTGAATAATACAACATTATTCAATTAATTCACTTTTTCATCATTCTTGATAAATTAAATAAATATTGTTTATTTAATAAAGTCTTGAAAACCCTAATTCTACTATTAATCGAATAAAACAACGTTATTTGATTAATTCACGTTTCATCATTTCAACCAATTAAATAAATTACATTTATTTAATAAAGTCCTAATCTAATCTTATTTCATCCTAATTAGTCAAATGACACTGATTATTTGATTATGTCACTAATTCACCTTATTCCTCAAAATTGATTAAATTATTAAATCATAATAATTTAATTATCACACTTTCCATCCAAAATTTGAATAATTAAATCAAACTATTCAAATTATCAAAAATCAAAATGGAATTAATTAATTGATATTCTTCACCCACTTTTTGATTGAGAAAATCATGGATTGCTAACTAAGTAATCTATTTTGCTAACAAAGCAATCTAATTTTGCTAACTCAACCATTTAATTCCTAACTAAACCCTAACTGAGCAATCAATTGCCAACTAAACAATCAAAACCTTGACTAGCCAATCTATTCTTCAATCACCCTAATTGTGCAATCAACTTTGCACAATCTTCTCATGTCTAAATCCTCTCAACACATGTGGACCATTGATCTGGATATTCTCCAATGTGATCCTGATCGTCGATTCAAAAGCTATCTTCCTATAAAACAACTCTTTCTCTTCACAAATAAGGATTAGAATATCAACTTACCTTGTGCAACGAAGAGCTATCAAGATCACCATTGGTAGAGCTTCCTCATTTCTTCAAACACAAGCACCATTCATCAAGCTTTTGCATACAAGCAATGGAGGCTTTGTAGTGATATGAACAACCCAACATCATGCAAATACACTCCAACATGGGCTAATAAAATCTTCTTTTGTTTGTTTGAATTAGTTTTGAATATATTAGGATCTCATTTCATTCAAATAGCTTATATTTTCACATTTCATGAGTGATGGAATAAGATAGATTAATTATTTTGGATTAGATAGATTTATGATTTCAATCTTGCATTTGATCTTGTTTTCACATCTTTCCTAATGGATTCCTTCCCCCTCACACATTTTGGCATGCCTTATGGGACCTAGGTCCTCCTTACTAACATTTTTATGAGCAAATTTGAAGTCATAGGATTCTGGGAGCCTTCTGGAGACGTTTCATGGACTGCGCAACAAAAGCTCGCTTTTGATTGTCAAAAATTCTGAGCATTTTCCACAAAAATTTTTCCTTTTCCATGGGAAGCTCGCCTTTTCTCTAAGATTAGCACTTTTTCTCCAAAAAACATGCTTTTGCATCTTTCTGGGTTTGCATTTGTACGAAAAATCTGAGCTTTTGCCTAATTTTTGAGCTTTTGCAAAAAAAATTCTAATCTTTTGTTTTTTCTTCCAAGCGTTTGCTCTGGAAAACAAGTGCACAGATCCTTCACTATTGTAATGACCTTTCTTACTAAAATTTTGGTTGTTTTGTAGGAATTAATGGATTTCTATGCAAGATTTTGAAAATACTAACTTGTTTTGTGCAAAGAAGATGATCGGTTCGGGATCTTTGGAGCCAAAAAATATTTTTTGTTAATTAACTTAGGAATCTCCTTTTGGTGCTCTAAAATGAACAACAACAACTCTCACATTTCAAATTTAGTGTTGTTAAAATAAAAAAATTTGAAGCTTTCTAAAGTTAGAATCAAAATCTCCTTTTGGCACTCTAAAATGAACAACAACTCTCACATTTCAAATTTGGTGTTGTTAAAATAAACATTTTGAAGCTTTCTAAAGTAGGAATATCCTTTTGGTGCTCTAAATGAACAACAACAACTCTCACATTTCAAATTTGGTGTTGTTAAAATGAACATTTTGAAGCTTTCTAAAGTAGGAATCTCCTTTTGGTGCTCTAAAATGAACAACACAACTCTTACATTTCAAATTTGGTGTTGTTAAAATAAACCATTTGAAGCTTTCTAAAGTAGGAACTCTCTTTTGGTGCTCATAAAAATAACATAAAACACTTCAATTTTTGGCTCTAAAAATGAACGCATTTCATGTTTTCATAAATAGGAACCTTTAAATTTGGTGCATAAAAAGAGCACAAAATTTTTCATTTTGTTGATGCACGCACGATTTACATTTGCTAACCAATTAGAGACCAAGCCTAATTTTCTTAGAAACACTTCAATTTTTGGGCTTAAAATAAACAAAATGTTTTTTATTGTTTTCACACCATTGCTATCTTAATTTCTTGATGTTCTGAACACTCCAATTGGTGCAAAAATAAAAAGAGCTTTGTTTTGCTTTACTCACAAATTCTTGGGGATAACACCGCTCGAGGTGTTTAAAATGAATCAATTTGCTATGAATTGTATGTCGTGTATTCATTGATTGGAAAAGATATTTTTTTGTCTTCTCCCCTCACACCTTTTGGCGATCTTGGGTGAGGGAGGAAATTTTGAGCTTAGCACCTTTCTAAATTCAAGCATACCTTCTTAGAGGGCCTTCCTATTGAGACACATCCCATGCTAGAGAACTCATAGGCGACTCAAGCAGTACTTTCATTTTGGACTGCTATATAAATATTTTGTGAGTGTGAGGAAATTTCATCACTCGCTGAGTGTGGATGTCCTATACCGATGTATTCTTCCTTAGTATCCTTGTGATGCGTAAAAACTTGAAAGGGTTGGAAGGTTCTTAATTGAACAAAACACTGCATGTGTAGGTGCCCAAAAATAATATCCCCAGAACATGACTAAGAGCCAATTTTTTTAGAATCCATCCATTTACCCAAAGAGTATTTTAAAGTAGTGCATTGGAATAGCACCATTCCAAGAAGTTACTTACCATGTTCGGTTTTTGGTTGAGGCAATAAAGCAAATAGGGAAGGGACTCTTTTGCTTGGTGTCTCAAGACAGTACATTTCCTTTACATAGCCTATTTTTCCATTCCATCTTCTTGGATTAATCATCTTGGGGATGATTGGTAGGCCTACTAAGAAATACCTACCCACTTGAGCTTAGGATTGTAAAGTGCTTGTTAATGTTAAACTTACCCGCTTACATTCAAAAACAATTGTGACATCAAATTTTGTGTTTAACTTAAAGAAAAAGAATACATAAAAAAAAATTGAACAAGATGGTCAAACCATGAACCCTTTGAGTTAGTGTATACTTGTGAAAGAAGCCTTATGTTTGCGCTCCTTGAAAGGATTTATCCTTAAAGGCTTCCAAACATTTTGGTTTTTATTTTCAGGTTGCATTGATCAAAGTAAACACTTTGGTAACTATGGCTTGGGTGTTGTGATTTCACAACTTGAGCTATAGTCATTCAGGTCACATAAAATCCATGCTTTTGAGTCATTCCAATGTTATTATATCATTTTCCATACTCAAGAACACAAAGGAAACAAACACACAGTTTACAAACTGCCATTACAACTCACAATATTTTTGCTAAACACTTAGGAGAAAAACAAACTGAAGTTGTTTATAAGGTCATTGCTTGAACAAAACACTTGGAAAATTAGATTGGTCACAAAATTCTCACACCCATTATTCCCATACTACTTATTTGAAATCAAAATCCAACAAAACATTAGGATCATTCCTCCACTCAAAAATTCTATGATATCAATAGTTACTTGGAACTCATAGATAATTCAAGTATCTTTCCCACAACATATCCTCTGGACAAAGAAGTGGAATATCAACCCTAGTTCCTCAACATTTTAATTAGCCACATTCCAAAACAACACTCAAGCCCTCAAGCCTTAGGGTTTTTGAGTTTCATAGCAAACCACCCCATACTACCACACCTTATGACCATTTGGAGACCCATAAATCTTGTTCAACAATCGGGCCTTGTAGCACCTATTATTCAACCTAGCCTCACACACATTGAAAGTTCCCAAACTGAAATCATCAGCAGTTTGAGAACCTTCATTTTTGAGAAAAATGAAACACCCCGCCAATTTCTCACTGCACCCATCATCTTAGACGAAGAAGAAGAAAAAGAAAACATAGTAGTCAAAAGACCCATATTACTACCTCCTACATGGCAATAGGTATTGAGTGACCTTATGATAGGGTATTGAACACCATAAACCACTGCACAAACACCCTCATACCTTATGACCATTTGGCAACCCACAACTCCCGTTCAACAACTAGTGCTTGCAGCACCAATATTTCAACCAGATAACACACATATTGAAGGTTCCCAAACTGACATCATTAGCAATTTGAGAACGTCCATTTTTGAGAAAAATGAAACACCCCGCCAATTTCTCAATGCATCCATTATCTTAGAAAAAGAAAAGGAAGACCTAGCAGCTGGAAGACCTATATTACCACCACTTGTGTGGCAATAAATATACATCCCTCATTCTTTTTGGAAATAAAAAGATCCTTAGGTCTAGCAAGAGCAAGATCCTTAAGAGAAAATCTATACTTAGGCTCTCCAAGAATCGCCCTACAAATTTTTTTTCCAAAGGTTTCTTCTCAAGGAGATATTACAACCATCAAAATTGGCTAGATCACTTCTATTATTTTTTTGCACCAATAGGCCACATCTTTTCTAGAGAATAGGAGTCATAGAAAATAATCACCAAATGATGGTAATTGTTTATGACAACCACAAGGTCACAACACAGAAATAAAATGGAAGAAAACAAAACCAACACTAGTATCCCACCAACCAATGCCATAAACAATGAAAGTATCCCTTGGGGCTATAGGCCAACTGATCTTGAAACACCACAAAAGAGGCCTATGTATATAAATACCTTTAATGAAGAGGAATTAAATCACAAACAAAAGGAGTTAATTGAACAAAACAACCAAGATCCAAACAGAGTGGTTATAGAGGAGGTAGACACATAGGAAGAAATAAACGAGGATAAACTATTCAAACATTCCAACAACCCCAAGGTTCTTAAACTAATGGATAGGTTGTTGAGAAAGGATCCAAACTCCTATTTCTTCAAGTTAGCACAAAGTGGTGCTAAATTACCAGTGGATTTCAAAGTAGAAGCTCTCAAGGATGCCAACCTTAGTCCCTTAGGGGATAACTCAGTTGTAAGATAGATAACCAAACCTCTAGAGATGCCAAACATGCCACTTGTGTCCTCACAAAATGATGGTCAACCAAAACAGAACCCCTTATTCAAAAAACCAACTCAGGTTGAGCAAGCAACAATAGCACAACTGTATCAAGGAGGACCATCACAGTATGAACCACCAAACAACAATCCTCCTCTTGAACGGTGTATATGTCATAATACCTCAAACATTGACCCATCCCAAAACATTCAATACCTTCAACAAGGTGGACCCTATGGTCCCCCTCCAAACAATCAATACCACCAACAAGGTGGACCATATGGTCCCCTTTTGAACCAGCAATACTAGTCACAAGGTGTGCCACAGAGCACCTTTCCTCAATCAACCCATCAACAAGGTGTCACGATAATACATCAATAGGGTAACCTTCAGTTTAGTCCTACCCAACATCAATGTGTTCCATAGAGTGCCCTTCCTCAATCATCTTACCAACAAGGTGTCTCAATAACGCATCAACAAGGTAACCTTCAGTTTAGTCCTGCCCAACAGTAAGGTGCACCACAGAGCGCCCTTCCTTAGTCTTCCTACCAACAAGGTGTCCCGATAATGTATCAACAAGGTAACCTTTAGTTTAGTCCTACCTAATAGCAAGGTGTGCCACAGAGCGCCCTTCCTCAATCATCCTACCAATAAGGTGTCTCGATAATGCATCAATAGGGTAACCTTCATTTTAGTCCTACCCAACAGCAAGGTGTGCCACAAAGCGCCCTTCCTCAGTTGTCCTACCAACAAGGTGTCCCAATAACGCATCAATAGGGTAACCTTCAATACACTTCATCTCAACAACAAGGAGCTAACCCTGCTTACACCTAGCAAGGACCTAACCCAATATATGCCCAAAAAAGTTACCGAGGTCTTATACCTTCACAATAACTGATATACGACCCAAACATGGTGAGACAGCAAGGCTATTATACATAGAACTCACAAAAAAACATGCCAAAAATGGACATGGAAATTAAGCTAGAGGTTGTCACTCAACAAGTAGCAAGCATGCAAGCTGGAAAATAAAATAAAACCTATACTATCCAAGAGATATGCCCATTCCCGTTTGATCAATCTATCAATACAATTCCCTTTCCAAAGAATTTTGAAATACCTAGGTTTGACAACAAATACAAAGGAAGAGGGGATCTAGTAGAGCATATACATGATTTCTCTCTATCCTACATGGAAGTATGACACAATGACTCATACCTAATGAAACTATTTCCACATAGCCTTATGGGCCATGCTATGAAGTGGTTCACCCGTTTGACACCAGCAATCAAAACCTTCGATGAACTATGTAACAAATTCATAAGTCACTTCTCCTTCAACATTGAACAAGATGTCACCATCACAAGCTTATCCACGATCAAATAGAATCAAGGAGAATCTGTTATCTCCTACCTATAGCGATGGAGACACAAGGCTAGTAGGTGTAAATGGACCATTCCCGATAAGGAATTGGTAGACATATTCATTACCAATGTCTTACCTGAGATCAATTATCAGCTCACAATATTATGTCTAGTAGACTTTGAAGAAACCATTGAGAAGGGATTTAATATTGAAAGAGCCCTCATTGCAAGAGGTTCCCTTAAAACAAGTAGCTCAAAAGACAGCTTGTCTACTTGAAATGAGAAACCTAAAGTCTGGGCTAAAAACAAAAATGTCACAAACGATGGAGTGGTCAATGCTAGAACACTATGGCCATCCCAAAAAATAGTTCAAACAAAACCACAGGTATCACAGATAAGCTATATTCCAAAAAACACACAAAATAACCAAAATACCTATGCCAAGAACAATCAGGTTGTGAACCCACAAATGAATTAGGGAGGACAACAGAGGTTTTATGATCAACCAAGAAGGAAATTCATAATTCTAGGTGAGTCACTAGAAATAGTCATGTGCAAACTAGTACAACAAAACCTCCTCAAAACTAATGATCATCCAAACTATGAGGAACCTAGTTTCAAAACACCGTGGTATAATGAAAAGGACTTGTGTGACTTCCATATGATCAAAGGACACACCACAAACAACTGCATGATACTCAAGCACCTCATCCAAGATTTGATAGACAAAGGGGAGGTATATGTCAAACATCATCTTGGGAATAAAGACTTGCAAATATACTCAAATCCAATCCTGAACTATACCAAGGGAAATGACAAACGAAAGAAATGAGTACCATAACACCAATTACACATATGGGGACATAGTCTTAGGAACCCTCTCACAAGTTGATGATAATAGGGAAAACATAGTAACTCTAAGAGGTGGAGACAATAACTATAACGTAACCACCCACCAAGGAAGAGTTATAATTCAAGGAGCACCACCCAAACTTGCAATCAAATCACCAAATGATTATAGTATTGTGGAGCAATTAAAGAAAACACCTACCCTAATCTCAATCTTAGAGTTATTAAAACTATCACCTACCTATAGGGAAATACTTGAAAAGGCATTGGAAACAACAGTCCCTAATGACCTCAATCCTAGTCAATTCCAAGCTATGGTTGGTAAAATCACACAAAGTAATCACTTAATATTTTCTAAGAAAGATCTACCCCAAAAGACATTCATAACCAAGCTCTCTACATAGAGGTTGGTGTTCATAAAACCATGGTCAAATGGGTACTGATGGATAATGGTGCAGGTTTAAACATATGTACTTTAAAATTTGTCAAACAGTTGGGGTATTTTGAAAATGTGATTGGAAAAGGAAAATGTATCACAATAAGAGCCTATAATGATGTAGAAAGAAATTATGAAGGAACAGTCAGGTTACCAGTGCAGATAGGGCTAACCCTAACAAAAACCACTTGTCAAGTACTGGACCTTGAGCTGCCATACAACCTCCTCCTGGGATGCCCTTGGATCCATGCATTACAAGCAATCCCTTCTACTTTTCATCAATTCCTAAAGTTTCCCCATGAAGGAAAAGAGGTAACACTATATGTAAATCTTGAGCCTTTTCATTTATGTGCCAAGCTAGAGGAGAAATACAATAAAATCCAACATGTGCCTAGCAACAACATAGCATTCCACTCCTTTTCTTATGTTGACCCTTCAACACTTCCATCCACCTCAACTAAGAACATCTCAAGTGACCAACCAAAAATAGAAGCCAAGATTCAGGTACTTGAAAAGGATAATGGGAATTACTTTTTAAACCAAGAATTTTACATCAGCATGCTTCCACCAACACCCAGAGTGTATGGAGTTCCTATTACCTAATTTTTTAGCTTTCAGCTGAAATCAGGTTTAGTGTTTATTCTTTTGTGTTGTTTGTTCAAAACATTTAAAAGATAAACCAGAAATCTGCTAGGTTTAATATGCATGGAAAAGGATTTTCAAATGAATAGATTACATTTTTTTTCATTCCAATGTTGCAATTACAACAAATGAAAAAAGAGAATCATATGTATACAAATGTAATCTTTTATTGATAATCATTAAGGTACATGTCCCTCACAAGCCAAGGGACTAACTTTACTTATTCAATGGAAATATGAAACAATTTATACATGAATAAGTAAAAAACAAACAATGTGCATATAAGAATGGAGACCAATCATTTCCTGAGAATGACATGTTACAAGGTTGCTCGATTGCTCTGTTGTTGCTACCCCAAGCTGCTTGTGTCTTCCCCAGCTCCGTAGTACACCTGGCTCCTGCATCTGAAAAAATAATGATATTAGAGCGAGGCTCCAAGCAATGAAAGATCTCAATCCTTACATACACACCTACCTATGCACGTATAAACTAATCCATAAGTGCATTAAATAAGCATGCAAACCTTGGATGTCCTGGAAAATAGTGAAGTCATCAAACACATCCAAAATATGCATTTATTTTCTAACTGTTTCCTTCATGTGCAAATTTAGGACAAGTCTGGTTACTATTTGGTTTTAGTTAAATACAACATATGGGGTAAATGTGGCTCCCACGAGGGTAGAGCTCAGCATGCTTTGAAAGAAAAAGGAAATTGAGCACCTCGATCAAAAATTTATCTATTATCAATGCATTAAATCAATATGGAATCACACCAATTGATCAACTTTCATTATCAGATTCAAAATATGCATCAAGTTCAATTATGCATTTGTTAAATAATGAGAGGGAAATCCAAAGTATTGTCAGATCCCTCCCACCTTGACCCTATTGCACAACCACACATCACATAGGACAATGAGCTTTTAGGTCACTGACATAGGGGACATGTGTCTGCCCACTAGGATCAAAGTGGGAAGACAGTTGTGTATCACACATGAGCAAAAAGGAAACAAATGTGGTGGAATCAGATAGTAGATTCAGGTGGGACAACAACATGTATCCTCATGTCATGTAGGACAACAACAATGTCTTTTGACTTTACTGAAGGGAAACAAGGAATGGTTACAAGAGATTACATTATAGATGAAAATAAGGGAAGGGTAGTAAAAAATTTCAACTGCCCCATTTGGTGTCACATAATGATTAATTTTCATCTAAATTTCTTGAAGTTGCTCAGATCCAAGGATTACCTCCACAAGTGATATGCAGTTGACAATAACTTTATTGATGGAAATGGAGAAAGCAATGGTTGAGTCAATCATGAAACAACACAAAGTGACCCTGTTGAAGACAGGGTCATGACACAAGTGAATAGTACAACACCTTTGTAAAATGCTATAGGAACAAGGAGAAATAATGATACAACTAGTAAGGATGAATCAAATAAAAATTTAGAAGGATATCCTACCTCTAGCATACAAATACATGATAATTGTGTTGATAAACACAAGCCTGTTACTAACACTGCATCTATCAAAGATGATGGAAAAGTTGGAGCAGAACATTTGAACATCTTAAAGGAGGTGGACTGCACATGCATAAGTGAATGACACCAATGTCAAAGAAAGGAATTTCAAAATAGAAGCCCAAGTTGCATAAAGATTTATTCAAGGCCTTCTTAATCAAACATTAGACAAATAAGTTTTCCAACTAACAATCAATGCATGATGGTTTGAGGAAAGACACAAAAGGAAAAGAAATTCAAGAAACATCAACTCTAGTTGACATAGATAATGTGCCCATACAAAGCTAATCATAATTAGAGAAGAGTGCATAACAATGTAAATGGAAGGCCCAATATACTCTTCATGTCATGAATTGGAGTAGAAAATCATGATAATAGAAAAGGGACAGTCATGTTTTATGAACATTCCATTAAAAGAAGTCAATGATAACACTGTAACACTCCTATGATGTGATCAAGATACAATTGCTATGCCATAACAGAAAGAACACGGGTCTTCTACACTCTATACTAGGCCATTAACTTATGTTAATGATTGAGAAAGGTTTACAAATGGTTTCCTCTAGAAACAATTCCTCTAAGCATAGACAAAAAGATTCAAAGAAGAACAATGATATTAAAGATGGCAATAGTCTTATTGAATGAAATAGAGGAGCTCATAAAATTCACATATTGAAATCATCATCACAAAAGCATGAGGACAGTTACTAGGATTTTAATATGGTGACTATCAAAATGATGAAGTTGTTCTTTATTGTCCTTTGAAAGACTCATTATATCCCCATTGTGTGTGAAAGACATGGACAATAAGGGCGCTGGAGGTAGACTTTTGAACAAATCAAAAGAAAAATGCAAGATACAGTAGTATCATTGGACTCATGTAAAGAATATTAAATGTTTGAGACATTAGTAGATACTACATGTGATAGCGTTGGAAGATTAACAGGATTGTTAAAGAGCAGAGCAAACACATGTAGTCTTATGGAATTCCATGTTTCAAAGGTATGACAATCAATGGACA
The DNA here is from genome assembly GCA_007258455.2 of Sequoia sempervirens. Lineage (NCBI taxonomy): Eukaryota > Viridiplantae > Streptophyta > Pinopsida > Cupressales > Cupressaceae > Sequoia > Sequoia sempervirens. The sequence goes on along the minus strand of VDFB02270651.1, from coordinate 646,436,675 downwards.
TCTCAATGGACAGTACAAAATTTAGAGATAGCTTACATTTCCAAAAGAAGAAATTCACAGAGGGCACATGCAAGATCATGCCAAGACTACTAAATGACAGTATGAACATGCAATGATATCTAGAAGTTAGGAATGACAGTGCAACTCTAGACATGAATAGCCTCAGGTCAAGTAAACAAAACCTCAGGTTGTGTTCTCTTTGGAAGTCTGAAAATGAACAATAGAGTTGCTTCAAGTAAGGTATAGTGATCACAGTCTAAGAATAAAATCGAGAGAGCAATGAACATGATAGATTGTGAACTTCCTTCTACATTCTTTCAAGTCATTTTCTAGGTTTTAGGAGTATGGAACAGTCTAGAAGCAGAAATTTTCTTATGTGTGGGGAATGGATTGTGCAAAGAATCCAGAGGTAGCACCAAAGCTATAAAAGTGCAGTCAAGAATAACAAAGAAAAAACATGATGAGGTACCATCAAGAGGGTTGAATATGACACTCTAAAAAGGGGTAAATGTCAAATGCAGGAGTTTATTCACAGTGAAAAACTCACTTTGGGGTTTATGTTTTCAAAGACATTCTGCAGAAAAAGAAGTGCATTTGCAAAACAAGCATTTGATGCTTACAGAAAACATGTTTTTGCTACAAATTGGAGCTTTTAATTGTACCTACATTGTGCAATGGAATTGAATCATTCTTGCAACAAAATTAGAGTTTCTTTCAAATTAAAAAGACCCATATGGGTTCAAGATATAGAAGCTAATGCACAGAAACAATGGTGAAAAAGGAGTAGGAATGGAAAATGAAAACCTTTTTATGCATTATGACAAGTCGTGGCCAAGTTTGACCTCTTTTCTGCAAAATATGGAAAACCCACCTAGGGTTTCAAAAAATGAAACAACATTGCTACATTCTACATAAAATGGAGTGTATTTAAAAACCCATCTGCATTTCTACAAAAAATTGAGCTTCTTCAAGAAACTAAAAAAACCCATCTAGGTTGTTTAAAACATTTGTAGATATAAAGGAAAATCAAAGAGCATTATGGGGATTTTTAAAAAGAAGCAAAGCTACATCAAAAACACACTATTTTCTGTCCATGGCCACGACCAAGAGGTTTTTTTTTCTTCATGAAAACAACAGGGAAACAACAATGCAGTGTCTTTATTAACAAATGCAGAATGAAGACAAGAATTTCATGCTTCATAGTCAAGCTAGAAACAAAAAATATGGATTTTTGTTGCACAAAATAAAAAATGGAGTCGATTTAACTCACCTGGAGCTTTTGCTCACAAAATTTTTTGCAAACTTTTGAGTTTTTTGCTTCTAGCAAAGCTTAATATAATTTCTCATGGCAGTTGTAACAATATGAAAAAACAACAGAGAGATAAAAGTGAAACAATATGGGTCAGAAATGTGTCCATGGTTGTGGCCTGTATGTTCAAAAACAACCTTCAAATGGTGAAAAGTGCAGATTTCAAGCTACAGAAAAGCATTTTACCTCTTTTTTGTGTTTCTCATCAGTGAAATCTCAACAAATCCGTGGTGAATCTCCATTTTTTTCATGTGTTTGCTCAAACCCCATGGCGGCAGAGTCATGTTCCAGATTCTTCAATGATAAAATGATAGGCTTGCCTCATTATTTTGGTTGTTTTGATGATTAGGATTTGACCCTTGAGTGCGATGGGATTTTCTTTCCATTTTTTTAAAAGATTGAAGCATGCGTTAAATGCAATGGGGTCCGAAATCATATGTTATTTCCTTAGGCATTTTATGCCTTAAGTTCTTTTTCCCCATTTTCAAACTTTGCCAAGTCCTATGCAACATGGATTGTGCCAAGTATGTTATGCTATGCCTTTGTTTTTTGCCCAACATCATGTGACTTGGAATATGCTTTCCAAGGAATTTGGAGGTCGGCCATATTGGCCAAGTGTTTTGTAGCTCTATGATGCCTTTGAAAACCAATGAATATTGCCCATGTGTGTATTAAAAAATGCAGAATGTGGTAAGTTAAGATGGTCAAATGCCTTGGAAGCTTTTGAAAGCTTTTAGATATGACATTATATGTTGCATTTTATTCCAATATTTAAAGATATCATGTAAGTGATTTGAAAATCACTTTTATTATGCCTTTTAATGTAAATATAATACAAGGAGATGGTGGGGCTCTTATTTTATGCTTTGAATTGTAAAATTACTTGTTTAGTGATGTTTTATGAATCATTTAATCAAGATCATTATCTTTGATGCTTTTTTGAGTCTTGTGCTTCAAAACACACATATTGCATGAGGAGAGTGTGAGTCAAGACTTGTGTGAAGACCACTAATGACTTGCAGAAATGAGGAATGTGTGTGAGGCTATTTTGACTGATTTTGGAGGAAAAGGGGTTATTTGGAGGCATTTTTGTCACATTTTTAGTGAGACCATTGACTTGGCTTAACTTTTCTTCATGTGGAGGACTGTTTGGAGGGTTTCTAGAAGGTTCTTTTTGGCCTTTTGTATTGTATTCGACCAGAATCTTCTGGAAGCACTTGTGTGAGGGGTTTTGGTGTGTTTTTGCTTAAGTATGTTCATTTTGAACATTTGGAGAAGTTATTTCTTTCCAGCAGCAAGATAGCTTTGTTTTGGAGCTATTTTCATGGAGAAATATTATAACTTAGATGGGCCTATTATACAATAAGCACTTTGAATTAATAAAGTAGAGCATTTTAACCTTCTCATTTCATGTTTCTCATGTATGTTGTTAATGATTGATCAGTTTGTCTTGTGAAAATCTATCTTTTCCTTGCAAGCTTGTCTCATGTTTATGCATCTATTTGGAGGAATATGTAAGTTTACAGGTTGTAAGTTGTGTTGTTAATTGTGAAACCATTTTTTCCTTTTAAAAGCACTGTTTACAGACCTTATGAATTATTTATGTAAACTGCATTGGAAAGTGAGTTGTATGAGTCAAGCTTTATGATATTAATTTGAATGTGATAGGTTGTTAATAGGTCTAGGTTGTTTTAGTGCATCACCTTAGGTTTTTTTAGCATTAGGTTTATTTCCATGCAAATTCTTACCCTTATCTCAGAAATTAATAGTTAGGTGACATCAAATGGGGAAGCCAACCCATAATTTGGAGGTTTGCTTTCGAATTGGTTACCCACAACCTAAAAGCAGTCCCATGTTACATCCAAATTTGTTGAGTTCTTTCACAGCTTGGCATTAGGGTGAAAATTTGGATCCCTAACAGTTCCAAAAGAGATCAAGCTAGTACAAATGATTGCCAAGCCCACTATCTTCACTAGGTGGGGAGACATGCAAAATGAAGAAATATTTGAGGACTTTTCATCTATGATCTACAAGGAAGAAAAAGAAGAACCAAAAAATTTGCAACCCAATTTTGACCCTACTACTAGAGGTTATCAATTAGTTAAACAAATGGGATATAATGGAAAGGGTGGCTTTGGGCTACACAAGCAAGGCCAGTCAGAACCTATTATAGTAGAACAAAGGAAGAAGAGTATGGGGCTAGGTTATAAACTGAAGGATGTGGTTATTCCAAAAACTAGACGAACCTCTTGGAAGAAGCGGGAAAATTTTGCTAGCATCAAGGCACTAGATTCCTATCATACCTTAGACAATGGTTTACCTGTTGAAGATTGATTTGATAACTTTAGCATTGATATGTTCCCTCTCCAACATATTCAAACCATCCCCAACATCTACTACAATTCTAGTATAGACTCTAATGAACACGAATGTGATTCTCCTTCCTTCATCATCGGATATGATTCTCCCACTCCTAGCAATGATGACCTAGACACTTAGTGGGAAAAAGACACCCAAGCCATACTAACCCTTTCATCCACTTCCATAGGCTTTGTGTATCAAGATGATAACCTTCCACTCCAGTACTCACAACTCATAGATTGGGATCAACAACAACATACACCTATTTTGGATCAATTCTAGAATGATGAGGCAATCGTGGATTTCATGGGACTTCGAACAAATATACCAGTAGGAGACCATAAAGTAGGATTCATCATGGAACTTGAACAAGAGGCATACTTTGGTGGAGAGATTGAATCTTCCAGTCATAAAAAATGAAAGAAAGAACATAAAAATATGGTCCCCTAGAGAAAACCACCTTGTGGCTCTATCGGATCCAAAAAAGAGAAAAATAAAGGATGCATCCAAAGGTGAAAACCTCTCAAAGGCACCCGAGGATGGAAGATTCAATCTCCCCATATCAGAATATCAGGAAAGATCAACACTACTAGTAGAAGAAGCAGAACCCATAAATGTTGGCATAGTAGAGGACCCAAAGATAACCTACCATGTTGCATCACTAAACCTAGAAGAAAAGGAAAACTTTACAGCTCTCATCAATACCCAGAAGATAAATTTTTCATGGACCTATGCTGACATGCCTGGACTAGATCTAGCATTAGTGGTATATCATCTAGCTGTAATCCCTATAGAAAATCCTATCAACCAAAAACTCAAAAAAATGCATCCACATATAGCATTACTGGTAAAGGTAGAGCTAAAGAAACTACTAGATGTGGGTTTCATTAGACCCATCGACTATCCACAATGCATATCAAATCTAGTACCAATATCCAAACCTACTGGGGGCATAAGGATATGCACAGACTTCAGAGACTTGAAAAAATCCTATCTAAAAGATGGCTTTCCATTTTTTAGTATCAACATGATTGTAGATCTAACAACAGGGCATGAAATGCTATCTTTAATGGATGGTTTCTCTTAATACAACCAAATAAATATCTCTCCAAATGACCAACACAAAAAAACATTTAATTGTGCTTGGGGAACATTTTGTTGGAATGTAATGCCCTTTGGTCTAAAGAATGCAGGAGTGACATATCAAAGAGCAATGACAACAATATTTCATGATATGCTACACACAATCATGGAGGACTATGTGGATGAAATTCTAGCAAAGTCAAACAAAAGAGCAGACCACTTGAAAAATCTAGCTAAGGTATTTGATTATCTTAAACAGTACAATATGAGACTTAATCCTAAGAAATGTGTATTCGGGGTAACATCTGGAAAGTTGTTGGGGTACATAGTATCAAGAAGAGGGATCGAAGTAGATCTAGCCAAAGTGAAAGCAATAATGGAAATGCCTCCACCTTAGACACTAAAACAGTTAAGGAGCCTACAAGGGAAACTACAATCCATCAGGCGATTTATCAAACAATTGGAAAACAAGTGTCACCCTTTCACTCATATCCTACATAAGGACATCACCTTCAAGTGGGATGGGAGATGTGACCAAGCATTCCAAAAATCAAAGGAGTACCTACTTACTCCTCCTGTACTCATGCACCCCATCCTAGAAAAGGAAATGATAGTTTATGTGTCTACCACATAGGTAGCACTGGGAGCTCTCTTGGCCTAGTTGGATGATAACAATAAATAAAGGGCAGTCTACTATATTAGCAAAACACTAGTGGGCTATGAACTAAACTACTCACCCATTGAAAGAGCATGTCTCAGTCATTTTCTCAACACAAGAGCTGAGACACTACATCCTGAACAAAAATATCAAGCTAATTTCTAAGATAGACCCACTCAAGTACTTACTAGAAAAGGCTTCCCTAACATGCCCAATAGCCAAATGGGTAATAATACTAAGTGAGTTTGATATAGAATATGTGGATAGGAGAACTATCAAGGGACAAATTATAGCAAACCAATTGGCAGAAGCACTCTTAGATGATCATAAACCTCTCATAGTGGATTTCCCAGATGAGAGTATTTTGATGACAAAATAGATAAACCAATGGACTCTATACTTTGACAGGTCCCATTCTCAACATGGATCTAGAGCTAGTATTCTATTTCTCACACCCCAAGGAGATAGTATACCCAAGGCCTACAACATTGCATTCCCATGCATGATCAACATCTCAGAATATGAAGCTGTTATCATAAGGTTAAAAATGGTAATTGAATGGAGAATAAAAGAGTTACATGTCTTTGGAGACTCTTAGCTAGTGATCAGACAAGTGAATGATGAGTACCAAACAAAAGATGAAAAAATTCTGCCATATAAAAGGATGGTGGATAGCTTCAAGGAATACTTTTTCAGAATAACCTTTGAGCAAATTCCTTGAACCAATAACAGAGTTATCGATGCAATGGCAACAATAGGCTCACTACTTGATATTCCACATAACGTGCCTAAATATGAGTTCCTCATGGAATATTTGTTGGTACTAGCATTTGACATCTCAGAATCAGAATTGGTATATGTTTTTGTTGGTCCTAACTCCCTGTGGTACCAAGATACCCTTGACTACATCCAACATGGTACCATACCCATTGATTTAACGACCACCCAAAAGAAAACCTTCACCTGTAGAACTTCTCATTTTACCATCCTAGGAGATACCCTATACCGTTGTAGTTTAGATGGTATGTTACTTTGGTGCCTTGACACAGAAGAAGCACAAACAACCTTACAAGAGGTTCACGAAGGTATTTGTGGATCCCACTATGGAAAACTTAACCTAGTCCAGAAACTACTAAGAACAGGATACTACTGGCCCTCCATGGAACAAGAATGCATACAACATTCTAGAAAGTGTCGAAAATGTTAGCAGCACAATGCCCTGGTTCATGCACTGGTATAAGAATTGAGACCTATAACCACACCATGGCCTTTCTCACAGTGGGGATTAGACTTGGTAGGCAAGATATCACTTGCTTCATCCAATGGGCACAAATTCATTATCACAGCAACAAAGTACTTCACTAAATGGATAGAGGCAATTCCATTGATCTATACCACTGGCAAACAGATATCAAAATTTATTTTGAATTATCTCATCTATGTGTATGGAATTCCCCAAACAATAATAATAGATAATGGAACCCCATTCAAAAATCAAGATGTCCAAGAGCTCTATTCCTAATTTTATATCCACCATCGATTCTCCATGCCCTATTACCCCCAAGGAAATGGTCAGGTTGAGGCATCTAATAAAACCATACTGAAAATACTCAAAAATATTGTTAATGAAGCCAGTCGTGATTAGAATTTGTAGCTAAACCTAGCCTTATGGGCCTACCGAACCAGCATTCACACACCCAATAGCACCACACCATTTTCCTTGTTCTATGGATCAGAGGTCTTCTTTCCTATTGAGTTCAAGTTTCACTAAAAGGCATGGTCAACAATGAAGAATACAGGGTGTCCAGGTTGAATGAATTAGAACTCCTAGATGAAAGATGTTTGAGCGTGTTAAACCATCTGCAGGTTTATTAAAATTGGCTAAAATGAAACTATGACAAAAGGATCAAGGGCAGGAACTTTCAAGTTGGTGAATTAGTCCTCAAAGAGAATCAAAAAGTATAACTAAATCAAGATGGAAAAGGAAAATTTGAACCGAACTGGTTAGGCCCGTTTATCATCACAACAAGCTTCGACTCTGGGGAATATCAGTTAGCTACTCCTGAAGGAGAAACTTTAGCTAAACTGTTGAACAGTAGCCACCTCGAGAAGTTCTATACATAAAGCATGTCAAAATACCCTAGGCAAAAGGGTAAAAATCCAAAAAATAGAAAAAAAATTTAAAAAAAAATACAAAAAAATCAAAAAGAAAGAAAAAAATAGTAAAGAGAAATTAAAATGTTTTATGAGTGAAAACCACTTTGTGGCACTCTTAGAATAGGTACCGTAGTGAAAACTTGGCAAATAGGCGCTATGTTTGAATAAACTTGCATCATTATCTATCGGTACTATCCATGACATCCACCCATTCATTTCATAATAAATCAAGGTATCCAACCATGGCTTGTCACTAATTAAGGAAAGTCATCTTGTCTACAACTGGGGGCAGTTTCAAAAAGTTGGTCATGGATTAGATCTTTGAGCATCCTATCATGGTCATGAAAATTACAAAAGATCAAAAAAACCATGGAAAATAGAAAAAAAGTCAAAAACATTTAGAAACCCACAAAAGACAAACATTTGGAAAACATTGAAAACAAAACAACATCGTGGGGTTATTCCTTCACTCAAACAGTCTAAGATATCAACATTTGTTTGAACCTCACAACTAGTTCAAGTAGATTTTTTGCAACATATCCTCTAGACATAGAAGTGGAATATCAATCCAAATTATCAATGTTGTTTACCCAAAAATAGTTTATGCTTTGAGTCAAATGGTCGAACTAAGTGGTCTCTACGTGTACAATGTAGGAAAGGCTCATTAGCCCCCGAGACCCTAGGTCAGTCCCCTTAAGTTTCCAACATGCTTTATTTCGACTTAGTCAAAAAATATAAAATTCAAAAACATTCACAAAACACAAAATCCAAAAACATTCACAAAACAGAAAAGTTCAAAAACACTCAAACCAAGTGAACTAAGAGCCTTTGTGTGTAAAATGTAGGCAAGGCTTATCTTTGATGAGCCCCCGAGGCCTTAGGTTAGTCCCCTGAAATTTTTAAAAACATCATAAAACTTAGAAAAATAAAAAAGACCCATGTTTGTCATCACAATTAGCAATAAGACATCATCCATAATAAACAAGTCATCACACTCACCCTTTGAAAAATTAAAAAAACAAACAAAGCAAGCATCAACAATGAGAACATTCAAGCAGACAATCACCAAAGAATTTGATTGCAAAGTAAACTAAAGCAAAGCCAAGTATCAAATACATATCTTTTTGACAAAGACCTAACAACTTCCTAAGATATGTCTTAATGGATCCGTTCCTACAATAGACAAGATCAACATTGGATAAATAGACCCACCCCAAACAAATATGGCAAGTGATATAATAGCATTGTTTTATCTTTTTGTTGTCTTATTTTTGTGATTTACATTATTGACTGATTCCTAAGATCTCTCAAGGATGTCCATAAGGATTTAGAGAAGGAATGGGGGCAATTGAGGATCATTTTGATTTGTTGTTTGTGGATAGTCTTGTTATACTACCATGGTGAATACTTGCCTTTTTCTGTGTATGAAAGTCATCTTTGGAACATTTCATGTAATAGTGACATGTTAGGTTCTTAATACCTCTTGTGTTACTAGTCCAACATGTTTTTAAAGCTTCTCACCCATAGATTGTTCAAACTACAAAGTATCTAAAGCAAAGCAAAAACAACTCATCAACTACTAATTAACATCACATTTCTATCTATCATCAATATTTCTATCATCAATTTTTTTTCTCTAATTAACATCATTTTTCTATCAAATCATCAACATTTCTTCTGAGTGAAACCTGCATAGCAATATCATTAATACCATTCTACATCCACAATATCGGCAACATACATCATGATGATAATAAACCAATAAAAACATCTTGTATGGGGCATTCATTCATATCAACATCATATAAATATAGATCATTATATATCATCATCACATGAGCATAATGATCATGTTCTACCCTGAGAGTATCTCTCTCTGTGGTCAGCAACTATATAAAAGCCTCTACAACATGTTGTCGACCACTCTCGCTATCCCGCTCGGCCCTCAAAATATCTATCTGAGCCTCTACAGCTTGTCATCTCACTATCTTTGCATCTCTGGCAGCAGTCATCTAAGCTAACAGTATGTCTCCATCCCTGGTTGGTGGAGGAGGACTCGAAACCTACCTACGACCCTGTGCCTGAAGTGGCTGCTCATCCTAATCACCCGAGGCTCCATCATGAGGAGCTCTATCCCGAGCTCTATCCAATTACTCTATGAGGACCTCAATATGTTTTTGCTCCCCATGATGACCTATAATACCTAATTTTCCTGAAGTGGGAATACCCCCAGGAATAGTGAGTCTCGAAGGCTTGCAGTGAGACCACCACTCATCATAGTCATTAGAGGTACCTAGATCTATAGGACCAACTGACCAACCCCAACCAACTACGGGACGGAAAGTTCTCTAAACTCAGCAATGGCAATATCTATATTGGGTTGAAGACCTTATACACGAACCTCCCAAGTCATCCAACCAAAATGAGCCTCATAAGTATCAAGAACTCAGTCCTGTCTCTCCCCAAACTGATGACATACTCAATCTAGTAAATAACGATCTAGTTCAATATCAAAATGTCCAAGCAACCAACGGGTCTGTCGAAAATAGACAAGGCGATCTACATCCTCTAGCCAAACATCACACCCTAAATATGGTCTCCACACAAAGCTGAGAATATCATAGAAAACTCAATGCCAATAAGGAAGATCTCCAGGCAGGGTATAGTACACAAAATCCCCACAACGATATGAGTATGGATCATCGAGGTGACAATCTTGTATCCCATTCAACTGAGTAACTACAATATTCTCCCATGCCCAGACATGCAAAAGTGAAACACATGTGGAAATAGATTTCCTGCCCCGATACACGACCTTGTGCATATCTCTGTACAAGTGAGCAAGAAGACATGGACCCCAAGCATATCTCATGCCATGCTCAAGAATATTCTCAATACACACACCCCAACCTATGGGAAACAGTCGACCTCGGCTATCAGGAACAACAAGTCCTAAAATCAAACCGCATAGGACAAGCGAGATAGGATTTGCACTGTCACAAAAATCAAACAGATCGATCTCTAACTGATGTACCACCAAATGTCGACCACCTAACACACACTGCATGGTAGGGATACCATGTTGAATATGATAAGTAACCAACTCCCCATGAATAGGAAGAAAAAGTATCCTCCATATATCCTTAAGAGTGATGGTCGCCTCTCCTGTAGGTAGGTGAAACGAGGATGTCTCTAAATTCCACCGTTCCACGAGTACAGTCATCATAGCAGTATGAGTCCTGATAGGAGGTATATAAAAAATGTGAAGTAGTCCCATATCATCAATAAAATCCCGCTCTAACACACCAAAATGGGAAATAGGATCGAACAAATGTTGCAAATGTCTCTCTCTTGATTGTAGTACTCTGAGGCCAACCTACAATCATTTTCAACCCACAATGTTAGGGTTTCACTCTAAACAGGTGGGAGACACAATATAACACAAAACATGATGAAAAATGACATTTAGAATGAAAAACAAACACATGCTAAGGTTCCAAGAAAAAACTAAAGTCAAACCCAGTAGGAGAAGTCAAAAACAAGGGTTTTTGAGCAAATGCTTAGAAAGCACCAAACAAAAGCAAGCTTTTCAGGAGAAGTCAAAAATAAGGGTTTTGAGAAAATGCTCATAAAGCACCAAAGAAAAGCAAGATTTTCAAGCAAAGGTGAGGAAAAAAAGGTGTGGAAATATGACAAAGGCATGGAAATATGTCAAAGGTGAGCTTTCATGACCTCAAACAGTCAAAAGCGAGCTTTCAAAACAAAGGCAAGCTTTTCAAGCAAATGCTCATAAACAAAAGAAAAGATCCTGAGCAAAGGCATGGAAAATAGGAAAAGGTGTGGAAATATGTCAAAGGAATGGATTCTTAGTAGGAAAAGGCATGAAAACTAAGGCAAATGCTTAGAAATCAAGGAACTTTGCTTTTGAACTAGAAAACCTAGTACACGCAAAATGAGAATGAAACAAGATGAAAACAAAAAAGTGAGAAGGTACATACCTAACCACCATTTCCTGAAGGCTTTCCAACCTCCTGAATGAGCATAGAACAATGTGGGGCTCCATCAAAATGCAACATTGCTCATCAAAAAACTAACAGAATGAGAGAACCAGAGATAAGAATTAGCTATAGAGTCAAAACACAAATGATCTATCTAGAAGACAAATTGGCTATATAAGCCTTAAGAAAACCTTAATTTCTACTTGAGGAAACTTCCTACTTTCAAAATAGAAGCTCAGAGAAACATTAGAACAAGAAACAAAGGATCTATAAAACTAATTTTGTTACCTAAACACATCAAAATGGAAATAAAACAGAGTCATGAGCCTGACCTCAAAACTTGAAATTTTTGGCCAACCTCTCAAGGGGGCAGCACAGAGTCCTACCATCATTCCACGAAACACTAGGGCATAGTGGGGCATACATTTTAAAAAAAAAATTGATCTTAAAAACAAAATCTTTGAAACAAAGCAACTAGTACTTTGTATCAAAGAGGGGCAAAATGTAGACATGTAAAATTGACTTAACACTTATCACAAATTTAGAATGTCTTAGAACAACTCAGAATCAACCCAAAATGACTCATAATGACTCTGAATCAATTTGAAATGTCTCAGAATGACTCTAAATCAATTTGAAATGTCTCGAAACGTCTCAGAATCAACCCGAAATGACTCAGAACAACTCTGAATCAACCTGAAACTAATCGGAATGACTCTGAATCAACTTGGAATGACTATGAATCAATTCAAAATGACTCGAAACAACTCTAAAACAACTCAGAATGTCTTAGAATCAACCCGAAACGACTTTGAATCAACTTGAAACATCTCAGAACATCTTGGAATTAACTCAAAACATCTCTGAAACATCTCAAATAATCCCATGATCATCAAATGACATCTCACAACACATCAAACTACATTGAATGGCATCTGAAACCCTAATTTCCTCTATTAATTGAATAGCACAACATTATTTAATTAATTCACTTTTTCATCATTCTTGACAAATTAAATAAATATCATTTATTTAATAGTCTTGAAAACCCTATTTCTACTATTAATCGAATAAAACAACGTTATTTGATTAATTCATGTTTCATCATTTCGACCAATTAAATAATTGCATTTATTTAATAAATTCCCAATATAATCTCATTTCATCTTGATTAGTCAAATGACACTGATTATTTGATTATGTCACTAATTCACCTTATTCCTCAAAATTGATTAAATTATTAAATCATAATAATTTAATTATCACACTTTCCCTCCAAAATTTGAATAATTAAATTAAACTATTCAAATTATCAAAAATCAAAATCAAAATCAAAATGAAATTAATTAATTAATATTCCTCACCCACTTTTTGATTGAGAAAATCATGGATTTCTAATTAAGCAATCTATTTTGCTAACAAAGAAATCTAATTTTGCTAACTCAACCATCTAATTCCTAACTAAACCCTAACTGATCAATCAATTGCTAACTAAGCAATCAAAACCTTGACTAGCCAATCTATTCTTCAATCACCCTAATTGTGAAATCAACTTTGCACAATCTTCTCATGTCTAAATCCTCTCAACACTTGTGGACCGTTGATCTAGATATTCTCCAATGCAATCCTGATCGTCCATTCAAAATCTCTTTTCCTATAAAACAAGCCTTTATCTTCACAAATAAGGATCAGAATTTTAACTTACCTTATGCAACGAAGTGTTGTCAAGATCACCATTGGTAGAGCTTCCTCTTTTCTTCAAACACAAGCATCATTCATCAAGCTTTTGCACGTAAGCAATGGAGGCTTTGCAATGATACAAACAACTAAACATCATGCAAATACACTCCAGCATGGGATGGTAAACTCTTCTTTTGTGTGTTTCAATTCATTTTGAATATCTTAGGTTCTCATTTCATTCAAATAGCTTAGATTTGTACATTTCATGAGTGATGGAATATGATAGATTAAGTGTTTTGGATTAGATAGTTTATGATTTCAATCTTGCATTTGATCTTGCTTTCACATCTTTCTTGATGGATTCCTTCCCCCTCACACACTTACATTTTTCCCATTTTATTTAGTTTTATTTTTGTCACTCCCTTGTATTAGCAATGTATGTTCATTAATTACTTATTTTCTCTCCAGTGGTGGTCTTGCTTCTATTTTTTGTTCTTTATTATATTTTTCTTGCTTTTATTTTCCATTGGTTCCTTAGTTTATTTTAATAACCTTTAGAGTTTCTTCTAATTTTTTATTGTTATTTTTTAATATTTTAATTCATTTTATCTCATTTTACCATGTGTGTATGATATACTTATAATCCTTTCCTTTTTCTTTTTTTTTTTATTATTGATAAATACTTTTTTTACATTTTTCTTTTCTTTTTTAACAATGTATTCTTCTTTTAAAATTTCTTGCATTCATATTTTCATATTTATCTTATTTATATATGGTTAATTCATATACATCTATATTCATTTATATTAAGTTCATATAGTTGGTCTTTCATTCTACTGCGATTTAATCTAATATTGCCATTTTTTAATTCATGCTCCTTTATATATTTAGACCTCATTTTTTATCATTTATAACCGATCTTAGAAGACTTTGATATTGAAATTGAGAAAACAAAGATACAAAGAATCAAACCCATAATTTTATTCATCCATCTTCAACACACTAAATCATTATATTTATTAATTTTATATATTCAAACAATCTCCAACTACCCAATAACCAACTAACAACTAATGAGAAAAAAATATGTACTAACTAAAGTGATTATTATATAATCACTCACACTATTAATTATTATTCAATAATCTATGTTAAGAACTAATTTATATCACCCCTCTTTAATGTTAACATAAGAATCTCTCTCATCTTCTCGCTTATTTTGCTCTTATTTTTTTGGTGGACAGGTGTTGGTTGACAATTTTATGTTGTACTACGGTGTTTCCATTGTTTCTCTTCTTTATGTGAGAATTTCAGGTGCCCTTTAAAATCTATTTTTGTTGTTATACTTCATTGGAAAAAATTTATACTTTGGTGTTTTACTTTGTTCCATTTGTCACTTTATACAAGGTTTTGACCCTTTCAAAACCATACTTACCTTATCAAAAACATAAGAATTTTATTTTGTGATTGCATCCATGATTGTGACTTCATTGTTCATTGTATCCATTTGATGATTTCTAATATCTTCGTAGATCAAATCTCCACTTGCAACTCCTTGGAATCCTTGCCATAAATAACATAGCCAACAAAATAAGAATGAACCTAAAATCTCCTTGATAGTTCTAGTGAGGATTTTCACCATGGATTAGGACATCATAACTGGTCCTCTTTCATGAATGGATAAATTATCTTGCCCAAAACACTTCCATTTTTTAGTAGAGAAATTAGGCCATTATAGATTACTTTCTCCTAAAGCATCAATAGATATTTGGCTAAAATTCACATGGCTATACTCCTCTCATCATGAAAGTGAAGACACACTTTTCACTAATAACTATTGCAACGCTAACTCACCAAATCCATTAAAAAGTAGCGAAGGGCTAGTACTTCTGTCCTCACATTTCTTGGCTGCCTCCCACTGTGTAAAAATCTCTTTCACTGATCTCCATTGAAGGTTCATCACCACAATCAACAACACCGAAAGCACTGCACTACCTATCTGATCGTTTAGCTTTTTTGTAGCATATGGATGAGTTGAAAAGAGCCGAGATAAATATGGATTGCAAGGAAACTCCTGATGCTCCTGACAAGTTGAAAAGAGCCGAAATGCAGCTGGATGCGAAGGAAACTCCTGATGGGCTGGGCTTAAAGATCACACACTAAGCTTTTGACCGCTTAGGTGGTGCTTGTGTGCCCTCTTAACTTTTTGTTTATGTTCTATTATCTGTTGCGTGCCTTTAGCTGTCCACGGTAATAATCACTGCTACGGTTAGATTTAAAATTCAATTTTGAATTTGCATCTCCCGTTGCATTCCTGCCTAATCCATTAAAAAGCAACGAAGGGCTAGTACTTATGTCCTCACATTTCTTGGTTGCCTCCCACTATGTAAAAAGCTCTTTTGCTGATCTCCATTGAAGGTTCATCACCACAATCAACAACACCAAAAGCACTGCACTGCCTATCTGATCGTTTAGCTTTTTTGAAGCATATGGATGAGTTGAAAAGAGCCAAGATAAATGTGGATTTCAAGGAAACTCCTGATGCTCCCGACGAGTTCAAAAGAGCTGAAATGCAACTGGATGCGAAGGAAACTCCTGATGCTTATATCTTCAAGGACGACCTTCCTGGTATTTGTTTATTTGCTATTTGATTGTTGATTTTTGCTTGAAAAAAATTTCCCTTTTTATCTTTTTTTTTCTTGCAGGATTAAAGAAATAGGTGGTGAAAATAGCAGTGCTAGACAGTCGAATTCTTCAAATTAGTGGAGAATGCAGGAAAGAAGAGGAGGTGGAGGAGGAGAAATATCACTGTGTTGAATGGTGGAGAGGGAGCTTCATCAGGCTTATCAGGATACCTGAGAATGCAAATCTGGATGAGGTGAAAGCTGGCATGGAGAATGGAGTGCTTACTATGACAGTGCCCAAGCGCCCTTAACCACAACCTCAACTCAAAACCATTGAAATTTCTGACTAAATTCTCGAACTGCCATCGATATCTAGAGCGTTGATCAATAATGTTCTGGTTTACCCTAAACATTCTTATTGTGAAGAGATTAAGTGCATGCAATTCTAGAAAAACATTTTAATAGAAAAATTAGTTGAAAATGTGTTTCTTCTTTTATGTTTATTACCCTAGTCCATCATATCATTTTAAAACAAGATCATAAGAAAGGAATGTATTCCTAAGGTTACGAAGTTTTTCGATGCGATATTTAAATCAATGCTAAATTTATGTAGTATAAAGATGGGAATAGGATTTAGGAATGCATATCATTTAACTTTTATCATTTTATTTTTTCTTTACTTCAAGATGTGAATGTGAATTATTAGGTAGATGCATATGAAAGTGAATAAGTATAAAAATATATTGATCAATTTCATGCATGATTATGAATCTTGAATATTATTATTACATTTATGAAAATCTAATCAAAATGTGTCCGAAATAATAAGGGAAAGAGCATGAGTGAACCATTGGGAAAATTAAATGATTGGAATCCTTCTCCTCCTCCTACTCTAAGCTATAGTCCATTTAAACATTAGAGGCTTGAATTTTTTCACCTACTATTTTTACATTTTGAAACAAGCATAGTCATAATTTGCATTGATACGAATGGTGCAATAAAAATAGTCTCTAAATTTGCGAAAATCTAGATACAATAGTCAATTTCTATTTTGGTACTATATATATATACTAATTATTGCAATCAAATTCATGAAGGGTTTTGGTGTTGGTGTGATTACTTTTTTAAAGACATAATGAAGCTCCATTTTGTACTAAATTAAAATATATTGATTATTGCAATCAAATTCATGAAGGGTTTCAATGTTGGTGTGATATTACATTTGTAAAGACATAGTGTTGATATTATAGATATAATATTTTACCTTTACTGTGGCATATGCAATGTAGTGTGTGTGAACCCCACACATCCCACCACCATACTATTTAAATGTTGCTTGTTTTTTGGGTAGAAATTATCCTTCCCCCATATGTGGTTTCTCTTGTCACCACACAAAAGGTTGTGGGCTCTATGAAATCTGTTGAACCATTTATGAAGAGCCATACATGCACCTAACTTAGTTTCCACCCTTCAATCTAATATGGACCCATTTTTCATTAATTTATGTGGCATTTTTTTGTGTGAATGAGGAATATTACTTAAATATTCTTAGATGAGGTCCTATTCACATTATTCTACTTAAGTTTATTTCTAGGATTTTTTATTTTTTTCTTAATTCATTTTATATTTGTTTCTAATTCATAAGATTATGAAACTTTTTATGATCTTACTTATTCTTAGGTCTCATCCTTGCCTATATATATAGGGGGTTTCACATTATACATAATGTACCATTTTGTATGTATTATATCAATTGGTTAGTAATGCAAAAATTCTAGTGCTTCTTGTTTTGGTTATAGATTATCATTTGTTCTTGCAGAGTTCTTGATCAACTCTTACATCGTATAAGAGTTACAAATGTTTAATTATTTTAAAAAATTTAGATTTTTTTTTCAAAATTACACAAATAATCTTAATGCAAAAACATTCCTCACAATTGAGTCTAGAAGGCCTTAAGACTTATAAATTGATATAAAATTTGATACGGTTTTGGTGAGTTGTATAATTAACATTTTTTGAGGGCATACACATATTTGCAATCATGCAGGTATGTATAGCCTTTAATGTCAATACTACATAGTTTATAAGTATTAGAAAATTTATTGCAGTTGCATTAGATTTATATATTCAATAGTAAATTCATCTTATGTGGGCATGAAATCAACCTAAGGTATAATAAAAATGAGAATCTACAACAATAAAAAAAAAATTCAATAGTTTCATGTTGGTGACCATGTCCTTAAAGAGAATCAACACACCCAACAAGACAAAGGAAAGAATGGAAAATTTGAAGCCAATTGGTTGGGTCCCTCTGTCATCATAGTTAAGTATGGTTTTGGGGCATATCAGCTTGCTACTATTGGAAAAACAAGGACACACAATTGAGAGGGGGGGTGAATCAGTTGTGACAAAAAATTTAAATTTTCTAACTTATTTTAACTTTAATCTCAGATTTGATGAATAAGCAAATAACCACAAGCAATTAACACATCAGAGAGACAAATAACACCAAGATTTTTTACATGGAAACCCTGTTAGGGGAAAAACCATGGTGGATGTTAGTCCACAAGATTATACTCTATTAAAAGTATAAAGATAAATAATAAGGGGAATACACATGCATTCAGGCACACTGCCTAAAGCTCACTGCCCAAATACAAAGAGGACTCACTACTCAACAATACAAAAATATGGATTAGATCCATAGAGTATGAACTAAAAGAATAGCTTCTACACAAGCCTAATTACAGTTCCAATTAAGCTCAGAAAACCTTCTTCACACTTTCCTCAAACTTCTTCACTCTCTACTTTGCAATCGAATGATAGAAACACTATTCACACATTTACACTTTCTCTGGCATACATTCACACTTATGCACACTCTAATTTTTCTCAACCATTCACCCTTATACATATGCTTCATGGGATTTCATCACATTTTAGTTGGTCAGAAAAATTAAACATATTTTCAATGTTGGCCCAAATTCACAAATAAATTTCCAATGCAAATTCACCAAGGTCGGCCACAACATAGTGGAGACCCAAATTAACTTCTCCAACACAAAAATACTTTAATTAATTTCACCACGAAGATCCACAACACACTACCATCAACATGTCAACAAAGAATATGAAAACCCGAACATGCTCAAAAAGATCTTCAACCACGAGCTCTTCGAGTAATGTGGACATACCACACAGATAGAAAATGATGTAGAGGCATTTGAGAGAACCAAGAAACAACAGAGAAGCATCCACAACAACTGAGATTACCAAAATCACACAATCTTCATTCAGGAACACTGACAGAGACCACAAAAACACTGTCAGACCACAACACACTTAAAACTTCACGCAAACCTCTTAAACTTTCGGTAGATGATCTAGAAACATTCAAAAATAGACCCTTTAATCCACACTAGCTAATCTTCAATGTGCAAAACAAAACACCTTCATGACCTGCATAGTTCCACTGGGAACCTAGAGCACTTCCTTTTACAATTTTCTCAATATCCTCGACATATTCAACCTCTAATACACTAAATGCTAATAGTGTTGACATTAATGACATCCACATATCAGCAACTATATCCACAATATCCAACAGCTACACTTGAGGGGAAACCCTTGGATGAACCCATCAACATAATTAATCTTAAGCACTTCCATACCTGAGTCAATTGGGTACCGCACCTTGATAAATACAAAAAAATGTCAAAAAATTAAAAAATATATTGTCAATAGTAAAGAGAAATAAATCGTCGAATGGTGAAAACCACCCTTAGTGGTGCCTTGGATAAGTACATTTTGTGAGAACCTAGAAACAAGCACCATTTGTAGAGGGCTTAATCATTATATACTTTTCATCTCATTTGCCTATATGCTTGTGCATTACTTCAGTCCATCTAATAAATACTATTTCTACTACCCATGTCATGTCCACTATCCATCTGCATCCTATTACCCGCTGCATGGTATATTAAGATTGAGCATTATAAAAACTAGATTTTCTATCTTAAATCTTGATCTTTGTCAACTTCTTTTTGAGTAAGCTCACAAAATCCTAATTGGTATCCCAATCCTCTATCCTTGTATCAAGTTGGCTTTTGTTGGTCCTTATCGCTTGTATTCATTCTCCATCTAGTTAGTCTTGAGTCATCATCTAGGATCCATCATTGTATCTATTTATCATTAGGTCCTACATCGTCCTTTTTCCATCATCCATCTCTTTTATTTAACTACATTTCATTTGCAAGTTCACGTATGCAAGACAATCATTGATGAGCCCCAGAGGCCTAGGTCTATCATTTAGGGTGTGTCTTTGTGTCTTTCGCATCACCATGAGTCCCTATCTAGCTAACTCTTAACAAAAAAATTCACTAGCCCATAGAGGTTTCAATCTATTTCAACTACCTTATATTATGTTGATCTTACAACCTATCCCATACCTCCTTGGTCTTAGTAGGATATATCTTTCCTCACATAAGATCACATCAATCCTATCCACCTATTATTCTCATCGCAAACGATATTTGAGATTTATTGTGACTTCTTGGAACTTTTGCATTTTGTTTATCTTTTGAGCTTCCTCCTATACCTACTCAAGCTCACCACAATTTTTGATATCATGGTGCATTTTGACTAGTAGAAATAGGGGCATATCTTGGTTTTCTATGTGATCTTGTTTTCTTGATTGTCTCGTGTGGTACCCACCAAGATCCTTGTGGTCTTGTGTTATGTTGGGGCATCCTTTGTGTTTGTAGTTTTCCAAAATTGGCCCTACCAAAGCCTTTATGACTTTGGTATGTTGGGCCAACCTTTTTTTTGTGGTGTTAGTCCCATGTATATGATATTAAGTCACCTTGGTTTATCAAACCTTAATGCATAGTATCTTATGCTATATTAAAATTTAGTGCTCATTACATGTCAACATAACATATCAGAATTAAATTGCATGATTGTGGTCATAATTCCCTCCTATCTACCATCCTATCCCTTATCATTTATTCATTTTCCCTTTTTGATCATTGAATTTTAGTTGTGTAGACACGCAAAATATACTGATTGACATTGCGCATCTGATCCTGACTTACTAACATCGTTTCTTCTTAAATCATCCCTCAGTCTAACCATTTAATCAAATCCCCCTATCTGATTAAATTCATCAATATTCGTCTCTTAATTAAATAAATCATTTTATCTGATTAAGTCAGTTCCTTTTGTTAATTAAATCAACCCATCTAATCTAATTATCCCTATTTAATTAAATAATCAATTTATTTGATTAAATCTCTAAAGTCTATCCATTGAATTAAATAAATTAAAACCTTATTTGATTTAATCTAACACCACCCCTTTTTATTAAATAAATCAAAATCTTTTTTTAATTAGCCTCTTATCATATTCTTCTCTTATTTGATTTAAATAAACCCATAAATCTAAGTCAAATAAGTCACATCATCAAATCTCCTGTTAAATTAATTAACCCTTGATTAATTTAATCTAATCTCATGTCACATCCTCTAGATAATGCAAGTTGCACATGAAAATAGATTTAATTCATTTATTAAATCCCTATTTTCCCTCACATGGCATCTTCTGGAATATTCCCTCAATTTGAATTCAAAAATTCCAAGTCAACATGTACATCCAACAAGGCAATAAATTCATCTTACATGTCCTTTGCCTTGAGCCAAGTGGCATTTATTGCATTTTCCCTTCCTTCTTACATGTCATTTCAACAAATTTGAATTTCAAATTCATGCATTTATTGGCACAAACCCCAAATCTTGCACAACCATCATCCATTCATAGCTTGACAAGTGGCACCATATCATTGGATGAAAGTTAGTCCCACATTGCTCAAATTTGGACTTTCATCCATCTTGAAATCCTATAAATGAAAGGCTCATATCTTCATTTTTCCATCCATAATTTGAGTAAAGTTACCATGCTCAAATCATTAGCAATCCTCATCCATTATCATTGAATCTTAGCTAGCTTATGCAGGTTTTTAGCTTGGAGCACTCATCATTCTTCATCAAAGCTTGTAAAGGAGTTGGGAAAGGGCCAATTTCCACATCAAATTGGCACCAACTCCCCCATAAGATCAAGAGTTTGCATATTCTCAATAGGATTTAGCTTATTTTCATCTTCTTTCATTGTGTTCTTGTCTTATTTCTATTTTGAATATGGTTAAATGGATTCTATGGGGAATCTCTATTCTAACTTGCATTTGATCTTATAAATGTGTTTATTCATTGTGTTTTGCAGGTATTAGGATTTAGGTTCACATTTTGGCGCTAGAAGGAGGGCAGGATAGCATTAATTCTAACTTTTCTTTGAAATTTCTGTGTTTTCCTTCACACACAAGAAATTCCAACGTGGGCTTGTCAGCGTCATTGTTTCAACACCGCAGGCTCGTCAGCATCGCTGTTTTAGCACCGCAGGCTCGTCAACGTAGCTATATTCCACTGTTGGAAACATAAATTGCGCCGCTGGGCTCGTCCTGCCAAAAAAAATCAAATTTCTAACTGCACCGCTGGACTCGTTGACTTGCAGGTCTCTGTGAAAATTTTGAAAAGTGCAACGCTGTTGAGAACTGTGATGCTAGACAAAATAGCAATGCAATCGTGCTCTCTATCCTGAAACAGAGCGCCGCTGACTGGTAAGCGGCGCTGTAAGAGCACCGCTGGGAGAGAAAAATAGTGACGCCTTCATGAGTTGCGACGTTGGGAGACAGTAAAAGGGAGAATTTAACTTT
Organism: Sequoia sempervirens; assembly: GCA_007258455.2. Taxonomy (NCBI): domain Eukaryota; kingdom Viridiplantae; phylum Streptophyta; class Pinopsida; order Cupressales; family Cupressaceae; genus Sequoia; species Sequoia sempervirens. Next base: position 646,414,042 of record VDFB02270651.1, on the reverse strand, counting down.
TTAGCACATGTTTTTCATTTATGATTTATTTATCTTCTATTTTCTATTTTTTTTATTCCCTGAGTTTTTCCAAAATCTGACTTCTTTCTCCTTTGTAGGTTGAAAATTGAAAAACAAAGGAAGGAGGAGCATGGTGATGATTTTTTCTTCAATCAAAGTGTTTTTAAACACTTAAGTGTTTGTTTAACACTTCTTTAAAGAATTTTTCATCTTTTCATCCTTAGGACACTAGCTTTCATTTGGGCTTAAAAAGAACCTTTCAATTTCTTTTTTTTGCAAAGGTTAAAATGAACAATAGGTTCAACAATTTACTAGATTTCGTTTATGGGATTAACAAATTGAACAAATGTCTTTCACTTGTGATTTGGTGCTCTAAAATGAATTCACATATTGCTTTGAGGATATAAAAAGAACAAGTGTAGCTTTGTTTTTTGTGAGGGCTTACTTAGACTAAAGCCATCGAAAAAGGATGTATGCGCTTCTCTCGCGCTTTATAGCAATCTTGAGAATCAAAAGGCCTTTTTCATGACTTTGGGATGAGATAAAGAAATCACCTCCACACTTTGATTTGGGCTTAAAATTGAACAAAATCTTATGCGAGTGTGAGTAGGGGCCTTGTTGCGTATATTCTCTCTTTTTTTTGCATACAAAGATTGATCGAGTTACAAATATTGTTCTTCATTCACTTTTGTTTATCCTAGAGGGCCTGTCTTGGGGAAAAAGTACTCACCCAAGGGAATGACTCAACCGGTAACACTCTAAAGCCAAGAGTATTTCTAGTCAGGATATAAATGTGGATATTGGAAAAAACACCAATATCATGTGGTTGACTCTGACAAGATGGATCCGAAAGGGGACTCTTGCCACGTTGGGTCAACTCCTACGAACAAAAAGTCCTTACTAAAACCCATGTGCTAGAATTTCCCAAAAAAAATTTATCTATTTGTTGGTGCATGAACGGTCATTCTGAAGCTGCCCCACACTTTTACGGTCTTCTAGTAGAAATGGAAAACATGCCATGGGAGTTTCATGGGTGTTGATGCTTGGTTTCCCTGTATAAGTGAGTGTCGTGGAGGGGAGCCAGTGGGGTCAAGCATCTAACCATTCGCTAGAGATAAGCGTAGCTAGACTTGTCCAAGTGGGAATCCAACAAATATTGTCTTACACATCCATAGGATTGTACTTATTCTTGGGTTATAAAATGCATTGCTTGATCGAAAACATCTCAAAAACAAACACTTAACATCATCCAAATTTCAAACCCTTTTGAGGAAAAATACAATTGACTCAATCCACATGTTATTTCTTTCCCTTGGGATTCACATCCTTAGAGGTTTCTAAACATTGGATTATATCTCAATTTGTCTTCTTGAGTAAACAATAGGAAAAACCCTTGCCTTGAGTTCATTGAATTTCCACATAATATATCTTGTGGGGTTTGAAGAAATTAAGACATTGGATATCTTAGTTTGGAAAAACCTAATTGAAGAAAGTGTTTTTGGTAAAATAAAGACATTAAGCAAAGCTAAACAAAATGAATTCTCATATGTGTTGAAGACTCCAAATCCCAAAACAAAATAAATCATTGATTGGAAATCCAAAAGTGAATGTTCAAATGAAATCATTTCTTGGTTACAAAGGTCATTAGGAAGCATTTGCATGCTCTTCAATACCTAGGTCTAAAGCAAACAAAGTGTACCTTTTTAGGTTCATCTAGGGATCAAAACATATCAAAATATCCTTTTCATCCATCCTCCAAAACATCAAAACAAAATCCATCTCATCATCACCTTTTGAAAAATCTTGAAATCATCCTTAAAAGTACTAGGCTTTGTGGCAAAAATCAAAAACACCAAAATCATTGAGACAAAATCCTTCAAAACATTAGCAAAAAAACCTTTGGCTAGGCATGTGTAGATGCATCCTTTTGCATATACTTAGTCAAATTTATCAAAATCATCTTGTCTAGCTTAGTGTATATAGATGAATCCTTCTTCATATGCTTAGTGAAACAAATCATCTTGTTTGAATAGATGTGGGTAGATGCATCCTTCTCCTCACACATATTCAAATTATCATCCTTTGAACAAAGCTATCCCCTAGATCATCATCCAACATCTTAGGGTCTTTTTTTTCAAAAAAAAATCCAAATCAAAATCAAGGGAAAAATCTCAAAACCAAAAAAAAAATCAAAATCACCAAGTCCTAAAAAGCCTAGTATTTCATTCAAGATCTATCAAAAGCCAAAAACATCCATAACATCCATCCTTAAATATCATCATCATATCATCATCACCTTTGATCCTAAAGGCATCCTAGAAATTTCTACTTTGGGGCATAAGATAAAGATCAAACTGAAGAATCAAAAGAGATTCATCTCCCATATTCTTGAAGATTGATCCTTGTTTTATGGTTCTTATTAGATCTCAATACAATAAGAGCATGGAAGCCAAAAAAGAAACACCCGCTTCAAGCGATCTTAGCCAAACAAACGTAGAAATGAATCCTGTCGAATCAAGTAATCCGTTGACCCTATCATCATCACAAAATCCGCAAGAAGAAAACCAGGGAGAAGACCTCACTTTTGGAATGTCTCGCAAAGAAATGACGGAAATGCTCCAAAATCCGGACAACCATAGAATCATCAATATCATGATGAGACTTAACCCTTCATTGTACATGCTTGAACTAGCAAAACAAGGGGCCAAGTTGCCTTCCGATTTTGATGTGAGCACTATAGTGGAGACATCATTTCCTCCCATCTCATCCACCATCCCCATTTCATCTACACCTCCATCCCAAAATATCACGCAAAACATTTTGCAAATCACAACATCGTTTGCTCCAACACAACCCAATGTCAACAAGGGAAGCACATTCCTTAATGCTCTTCAATCACATCCCCTTGTTAATAATCAAAACTTGGACGCAAACACCACCTTGGAACAAAACATACTCAGCAACACATTACACAAGAACGTTCCTCTCACTTTACATTATGACCCATCATCAACATCTTTTTACGGAGCACCACAAACACCTCTTCTCACAAATTCACAAGAAGAGGGAGATATGTTTGGACCAGGTGGCATATTTGACACCACACAACAACTAACGCCCCTTACATTTCCACCTATCCCACCATTGCCATTATCATCCACACCACTTCTTGGTTTAGGGCTTCCCCCTCTACCAAGTATCAATCAAACCGCTATCCCAACCATCAATCAAAGCATCACACCGAACGCAAGAAATTTTTTGTTGATATCGCAACAACAAATGACGAACACACAAGCAATGTAAACAACATCAAACACCCCCTTAGCATCAGAAAGCATGGTCTCTCAAGGACCAACCACATAAATACCACTATCCAACACCCAAAACATCAACACAATATCATCATCCACCACCATTCCAAATCCACCACCACCCCCACCACCACCAATGTTCATCGCATCAAACCAATTCGACGCAGCATTGCAAGCCGCTTTCCAAAGAGGATACCAACAAGTGCAGAAAAAAAATCCATGCATCTAGCTGCTCAATAGGCTGCTCAAGCTGCATAAGCCGCTCAAGTTGCACAAGCCGCATTACAAGCACAACAAGCCCAAGCGTTATTGCAACAACAACAACAACAAGCCGCTCAAGCTACACAAGTTATGCAAGCATTACAAGCACAAAGGGACGCTCAATCACAACTCTTATTGAAGCAACAAGCCGCGCAAGCACAACAAGCACAAGTGCAAGCTCAATATCAAGCACAAGCACAACTTCTTGCACAAGTAGTGCAAGTGCAAGCATATCAGCAAGCACTAAAGCAATACCAAGAGTAGCAAGAAGCAGCAGAAATGGTAGCCCAACAACAAGCATTGTGGGAACAACAACAAGCACAACAACAAGCGCATTGTTGGAACAACAACAAGTGCAACAACAAGCACAAATACTAGCGCAACAACAGCAAGATCAACAACAGGCGTCATTCATTCAAAAGTAGGTAGAAGCCTACCTTGCTCGCCAGAACATACATATACCATTGAACAATGCACCAACCAATCCATCCATCCAAACCATGATTGAAACACCCCAAAACACCTTCATCCCACCCCCTGATCCACAAAGTGATGTAACGACACAACTCAGATTGCTATCGCAACAAGTGCTCGACCTTCAGTTAGGACGAACAACCAAGACACCAAGCAACTTGTGTCCCTATCCATTTGATAGGAGCTTAGAAATGAAACCATTCCCTAAGGGATTTGAGATCCCTAAATTTGACAAATATCGAGGGATGGGAAACCCTGAAGATCACATCAGGGAATTCCAGGTTCATTGCATGGAGGTCACATACGGCGATACTTATCTAATGCGGCTATTTCCTAGAAGCTTGGAAGGTCCCGCTATAGAATGGTTCTCTCACTTACCTTCAGGCATTAGAACATTCCAAGAAATAAGGGATGCATTCATTAAAAACTACTTATGTAACATTGCAATGGATGTCAGTCTCAAAGAATTATATGCTCTAAAACAAGGAAAGAATGAATCTTTTGCTTCATTCCTTCAACGATGGCAATCCAAGGCCAATCGGAGCAAGTGGACCATGCCAGAGGAACAACAAGTTTGTACCATCATCGCTAACCTTGAAAGCCGCTTGGCATTCCGTCTCAAGGTTCAGGGCATCACCACATATGATCAACTGATTTCCAAGGCACTTAGCATCGAAAGAGCCCTTGTGACCCAACCCGCAGAATCAACATCATACCACGAACATCAAAAAAACCGCCCATCATCCAATTACAATGAGAAACCTCATACATGGGAAAGAAATGAAAACATTACTAATGATGGTGTCGTAGATGCGAAGGTGGTCATTAGTGGTCCACGCCAAAATACACCCACACCACAAATCCAAAATCAACGCCAAAACACCCATCACACAACATATCAACCCAACAACAATCCAACCATCAATAACCTCAATGATCAAAGAGGACCACCCCAACGCAAGAATTATCCCAAGCGAAAGTACACTGCTTTGGGGGAACCCTTGGAAGTCATCATGAAAAAGTTGATCGATGAAAAACTCATCAAGCCTCCTACATTCAAGAATTACCAAGAATCTGACATCAAACCCCCTTGGTATAATGAAAATCAACTTTGCGAATTTCATAAAATAAAAGGCCACACCACAAACAGCTGCATGAGACTCAAAAATATCATCCAAGATATCATTGACAAGAAAATCATAAATTTGGAACAACCTACGGGAAATCAAGATCTTAAAATCTACACGAATCTGATGCTGAATCATGGTAACAAAGGGAATAAAAATGATAAAGGGAAGGCCAGTGTCAACCATGTGTATGAAATAGTTGTTGCCTCCCTAAATGAATACTGCATGGTCATCACCATCAAGGGCGCCCATGCCGAAGATTGTGGAGTCACCACAAGAGGCAGCAAAGTCACCATTGCAGGATCATCCCAACCAAATAGAGTCCCTTCATCTAGAGCCGTTCCACATAGCTACAATGTTGTAGAACAACTCAAGAGAACACCAGCACACATCTCCATCATGGAGTTGTTAAAAATATCAGCGGCCCATAAGAAGATCCTTGAGGAAGCATTAGCCTCATCCACTGTCCCCGCAGATCTCGATGCGGACCAATTCCAAGCTATGGTCGGAAATATCATAACGCCTAATCTCCTTACATTCTCTGACCAAGATTTCCCCACCCAACCAACTCACAATCGTGCACTTCACTTGGAAGCCATCGTAAATAAGAGCAAAATCAAAAGGGTCTTGGTGGATGGAGGTGCGGGTTTGAACATCTGTTCTCTCAGCCTCATCAAGCAGTTAAAAATATCAGAATATTCCATCAAAAAAGGGAAATACATCACAATAAGAGCATACGATGACCAAGAAAGAGTCTCTCAAGGCATGATTAAACTCCCTATTCAAGTAGGGTCGACACTCATGGAAACCACTTGTCAGGTCTTGGATCTCGGCTTGCCATACAATATCCTCCTGAGACGCCCATGGATCCATGCAATGAAAGTCGTAGCATCAACCTTCCACCAATGTGTGAAAGTCACACATAATGGACAAGAGGTTACCATTCATGGAGATCCTGAACCGTTTTCATATTGCAAAAATCTTGAAGCTAAGTATTACAAAATCCCCCAAGTGCCAAAGAATGATGAGGGCCCATCCACACCATATATCGACCTCACCACTCTCAAGTCCACTTCTACAACAGAGACACCCGCAATCCCTGCCATTCCCACCATCTCTGACATCAAGCTCATCATCCAGGAGGACGGTTGTGGAAGCTATAGGCTCCCTAATAATTCTTTTGTGATAGGAGAGTTACCGCAGTCTCCCAGATCACGAGGACGTCTACAAGAAAATCAAGCTTCCACATCACAAACATATCCTGAAGATTATCCTGAATTCACAAGCTGGGGAGACCTTGGTCAAGAGGTTATTGAAGCAGATCCATCCCACATGTTGTATCGAGATGAAAGACCAGCAGCTAACTTACCAATGGATGAAAGAAGCAAGGGCCTACAAATGATGCTCGCAATGGGCTACGAAAGAAATCAAAGACTGGGACAAAATGACAATGGGCTCATAATACCTATCATGCCAGAGACGCGACCCATAACAAATCTTGGTCTTGGATGTACCCCTCCGAGAATAACAATACGTGGCCGAAGTCCTCTGGTTAGAGAAATTAATGCCTCTCCTCAGCCAGTGCTAATACAAGTACACTCACCAATACCCATAGGGAGAGACATGCATAATTTTATAACTGAGCCCTATATTAGTAGCGATGACAAGGATCACTTGACCAATCTACCTAGGTTATTTGAGGATACCGCCCTTTACATGATTAGTACCTTAGCTTTCGAATCTGATCATCAAAATCATGAGATCCGCTTAGTCTATCCCCAATTGATCGACTATGACCAACGAGGACCACCAGTTCTCAATACATTTGAAAATGATGAGGCGCTCTCAGAATTCATGGGATTGAGGGACAACATTCCAGATGGAGATCATAAAGCAGGCTTTATAATAGAGTTGGACACACATGCTTATTATGGGGAAACGATTGAATCCTTTAGTCACAAAAGTGAGAAACTAAGAATTATATCCAAGTCCTTGAGTGAAAACCACACTGTGGCACTCTCTAACAAGAAAATAGTAAAAAGAAAGGACGTATCCAATGGTGAAAACCTCTTTGAGGTGCCCGAGGATGAAGGATTCAATCTTCCCTTAAGAGCTATTCATTAGGAGAAGTTAGCAGTCTTGGCCGAAAAGTGCAATCCTGTCAACCTAGAAACAAAGGAGACCCCACATATCACATTTTATGCAGAATCACTATTATCAGAAGAGCAAGAACTCCTAGTAGCATTCCTAAAAGAAAGGAAAATAAACTTCACAAGAAGTTATACCTATATGCCAGGGCTCGATCCAGAGACCGTGGTCCATCACTTAGCTGTGTATCCAGAAGCCAAACCGGTCAAACAAAAGCTTTGAAAGATGCATCCTCAAATCACTCTGTTGGTCAAAATGGAGCTCAAAAAGTTGTTAGATGCAGGATTTATCTGACCATTCGATTATCCAGAATGGGTATCAAATTTGGTACCTATTTCAAAGCCTGGCGGAGCCATCAGAATCTATACAGACTTTAGGGATTTGAACAAAGCATGTCCAAAGGATGATTTCCCACTTCCCAACATCGACATGATAGTAGATATGATGGAAAGACATGAGATGCTATCACTAATGGATGGATTTTTAGGATATAACCAAATCATGATAGCAAAAGAAGATCAACATAAGACGGCTTTTACTTTTCCATGGGGGACCTACTACTGGAACATGATGCCATTTGGCCAAAAGAATGCAGGAGCAACCTATCAAAGGGCCATGACACTAATATTCCATGATATGATTCACAAAACAGTCGAAGACTATGTCGACGACATTCTAGCTAAGTCAAGAAAAAGACAAGACAATATAGCAACCCTAAGTGCTATCTTTGACAAACTGGAGGAATACAAAGTCAGACTAAATCCCAAGAAGTGCGTCTTTGGCGTATAATCAGGTAAATTGCTAGGATACATAGTCTCCATGAGGGGTACGAGGTGGATCCAGCAAAAGTGAAAGAAATCCTCGAGATGGAAGCACTAAAGACATTAAAACAATTGAGAAGCCTCCAAGGTAGACTCCAATCCATCAGAAGATTCATAGCACAACTGGCAGACAAGCAGAATCCATACTCTCACCTACTCCATAAGGGGGTAGCGTACAAATGGGATGCAAAATGTGAAGAGACATTTAACAAAATCAAGGAATACCTACTTACACCACCAGTTTTAATGCCACCCATCCCAAAGAAGCCATTGATCTTATATGTGTTAGCAACAGCGGCAGCCCTTGGAACTCTCCTAGCTCAACATGATGAAAATAGAATAGAGAGGGCCATCTACTATATCAACAGGACAATGGTTGGTCACGAGCTAAATTACTCCTTCATCGAGAAAGCTTGCCTCGCAGTAGTGTTTGCATCCCAAAAATTTAGACATTACATGTTGGCACACAAGATAAAACTCATCGTGAAAATTGATCCCCTCAAGTATCTCCTATCAAAGGCAATGCTCACAGGAAGAATGGAAAAATGGGTAATGATACTGTCGGAGTATGATATCGAGTATGTAGAGAGGAAAGCTATCAAGGGTCAAGTTATTGCAGATCAACTAGAAGAAGCGCCCATTTATTCTAAGAACCCTCTTGTCTCAGAATTCCCAGATGAATCCATTTTTAACATCAATGTAACTGACCATTGGAAACTATACTTCGATGGTTCATACACCCAACATGGATCAGGAGCTGTTGTCTTCTTCATCACCCCACAAGGGGATTGCATACCGAAGTCATACAAATTGGCATTTCCTTGTACCAACAACATAGCAGAATATGAGGCTTTGACTATAGGCCTCAGGATAGCAGTACAATGGAACATCATAGCTCTCAGGGTATATGGAGACTCTCAGTTGATCATAAATCAGGTCAATAATGAATATCAGACTAAGGATGACAAGCTCACTCCATACAAGAAATTGGTGGAGACTCTAAAGGAATCCTTCATTGACATAACATTTGAGCAGATTCCAAGAACCAACAACAGAGCAGCTGACGACATGGCTACAATTGGGTCTCTATTAAACATCCCTCACAACGTACCGAAATATGAATTTTTGATCGAGCAGCTTCTTGTCCCCACATTCGAGGTACCAAAATCAGAATATGTGTGTGAAGTCATTGGTCCTGGCGATCCTTGGTATCATGACATCTATACATATCTTCGCATAGGAGTCATACCCGCTGACCTCCCATCAAGCCTAAAACAAACCTTTATAAAAATGCATCTAGATTTGTCATCCTAGGTGATACCTTATACTATAGAAGCATAGAAGGTACTTTACTGCACTGTTTAAACGCTGAGGAGGCATTAAACGCTCTAATGGAGGTTCATAATGGTATCTGTGGCTCACACTTGAGTGGAATGACCATAGCCAAGAAACTGTTGAGGATGGGGTATTATTGGCCCACAATGGAGCGCAAAGCACATGATCATGCTAAAAGGTGTTTACAATGTTAGCAGCATGGGGACCTCATCCATGCTCCAGCTCAAGAGCTTCACCTGATTATCACACCATGGCCCTTTTTGTAGTGGGGACTCGATCTCATTGGGAAAATCTCACCCACCTCATCCAATGGCCATAAATTCATCATAACTACAACTGAGTATTTCACAAAGTGGGTGGAAGCCATACTCATGACATATATCACTGGGAAGTAGATCTCAAAATTTATCCTGAACTATCTCATATATCATTACGGTGTCCCACAAGCCATTATCTCAGATAATGGGACACAATTCAAGAACCAAGAGGTTCACAACTTGTGTGAGAAATTCAAAATCCAACATCGCTTCTCCACCCTGTATTATCCCCAAGGCAACGGCCAAGCAGAAGCCACGAACAAAACCATCCTCAAAATCCTCAAGAAAACAATCAATGACGTAGGTTGTGACTAGCACTTGCAGCTTAATCCCACCCTCTGGGCTTATCGAACCAACATCTGCACACCCATTGGCGCCACCCCCTTCTCCTTGGTCTACGGATCAAAAGTCGTACTCCCCATTGAGATCGAGCTCCCGTCCCTCAGGATATCATTGGAAAACCTCATCACGGATGAGGACTATTGGGTGTCAAGACTAAATGAGCTGGAGCTACTAGATGAGAGATGCATAGATGCTTTGAATCATCTGCAAGTCTATCAAAATAGACTCAAACAGAGCTACAACAAGAAAATCAGAAGCAGGACGTTCCAAGTCAGAGAACTGGTCTTAAAAGAAAATTAGAAGAATGTCCCAAACCCAAGCAGCAAAGGCAAGTTCGAACCTAATTGGTTAGGACCTTTCATCATAACAACAAGTTACACATCAAGGGCATATCATCTATCAACACCCAAAGGGGAACCTCTGTAGGAGCCCATTAATAGCTCCCATCTAAAAAAGTTTTATGCCTAACTTCTTCTAGGGTATAAAACCAAAAAATCCAAAAAAAACAAAAAAAGTCCTAAAAAAATGGTTACTTAGGCGAAAACCTGGAAAACAGGCGTCTTAGTGACAACAAAAAAAAAAGAAAAATCAGAAAAAAAGATAGAAAAAAATCATCCTCTAGTGAAAACCACTTTGGTGGGACTTTGGGCAAGTACCTTGGTGAAAACCTGGCAAACAGGCGCCTTGTGTAAATAAGCACTTCCCATCCACCAGGATCTTTATGGCTTGATCTGCATCATTCATCCATTTCGATTCCATCATCCATCGCATTCAAGTCTCCATCCATCACTCATCCACTCGCATCCGCACCATAGCTTGGTCCTATTTTTGTATCATGATCCCTCCTAGTACTACTCGGCCCAGCCTCAAGGTCAGTTTGTCCTGCCTTTATCGGAGTAGTCTATTGCATCACGCTGGGGGCACGTTCTCATAGGATCAGATTCGTGTATGATATTAAAATCCTCAAATCAGAAAATCCAAAAACATCAAAACATCAGAAAATCCAAAAACATTCAGAACATATCAAAATCCAAAAATAGGTCAAAAAGTCATTCAAAAAGCCAAAAACAAGGTTGTCTTGTCGAACTACGTCGTCTCTGAGCTTGAACGTAGGCAAGGTTGATCTTTGATCATCCCCCGAGATAGTTAGGTCAGTCCTATAAGAGTCTATCATAATACGCTGGCATTTCATCATGTATATCATCATCTGTAAATCGGTCAAGTCGTCAGTCGAACTACGTGGTCTATGCATGTATAACGTAGGCAAGGCTAATCTATTGATCAGCCCCCAAGGCCCCTAGGATAGGTCTTTAGGTTATTTTATTGGTCAAAATCTTAGAAAATCCCAAAAACATTTGAAAAATCAAAAAATCAAAACATTTGAAAATCTCAAAAAATACCAAAAACAGCCTCAAAACATTGCAAAACATCAAAAACATCCAAATATTTGAAAAAGTCCATCCACCTCATCTCGCTTACACCTGCAATAAGCACCATCCATAATAAATTGATCGTCATCATCAATCTTTGGTAAAATAATTGGAAACAAGTCTAGTAGATTACAAGTAGAACTCCAAAACGTCAAGTCTTAAGTCTAAGTTAGTATGTAAGCAAATTGGTCATCTCTTCATATTGATAACACAATCATCTGAATTTGTCACATATCAATCATCCCTTATAAATGAAATTACGTGCCGCCATCCACTAACATGTCCTAGGATGAATCCTTTCTACAATGGGCATTATCTTTTGGCAATAAGTTTCAGTTATCATCCTTAGAAAACACATCCTTTTTCTATTAGCGGTATTCAAGAGCATTAGTTTGTTTATTTACTTGATCTTTATCTTTTGACTTATCTTATTTTGCACTCATTCCAAGGACATCTCGATGATATCCCAAAACAAAGGATTTAGAGAAATAGGAATGGGGCAATGATCATTATCTTTTGTCTGTTGTGCTTGTTGGATGTTCTTGTAATATAACCTCGGCGAATACTTGCTTTGTTAGGTATGCATGGAAGAGGTCTAGGGAAACTTGTTGACTATTACAAGGATAGGTTTACCTTTCCTCGTTTTGGTCCGAGGTGTCTGAAACTTCTGAAGTACATCCTAGCAAGGTTTTCGTATGTCAGGTGTGAACAAGAATGCTCCTATCTGATTGTCGAGTCAAAGTCCATCACACTAAGTACCACGCCATCCTGGTTGTCTATATACCTTGATGCATATTACCATGTGTGTTATCAAACATAAGAAAATTTGGCCCTTTGAAAATCCTAATTCCTTGGCAAGTAATCATCATCATCATCATCTGCATTTGTGTCATTTTGTGTCTTGTTGAAATGACTTCTTCTTTTCCCACTAATCACGCTAACAAGGTACTATGACAGTTCACCATCATCGCCATTGATCATGCATCCACACATCATTAGCATATTGCATAAGCATAAGCATATCATATAGGGAACATATGCATTGCATTTAAATCATCATAAATAGGTTATCATAAACATTCTTCACAAATATGTGCATCCATGTCATTACATTCCACTCACTACACTGCCTCTCATGGCATTATATCAATCATGGCATAAACATTCATTTACATAACCATTTCACATTACCATCTAAATCATCACATACACATCTACAGAATCATTTCATAATCATTTATTGCATAATCATAAGCAATAGGCATATAAGCATTTAATTCATTAGACATATCATTGCATCATATACATCATCATCTAGGATAATAACATTTGTTATTCTAAAGCATCTCATAAAACCACCTCATTGTGCATTAATACCATTTTAGCATCATATCACATCCATCCATAAATCATCTCATATATATAAGCATTTTCTACACATCATTGCATAATACCATAAATCAAATCATTTCACATATTGCATTGGCATAAAATAAGTCATCATATAGTTAAACATCATTGCACATCATATCATAGGTCATAATCAATTGCATAAACGTCATTAGAAATAAATGCATCCATAACATTTAAAAGAAGAAGCATACATGCATAGATAAAGGTACACATTTTATCACATCAAAAATTGGCTCATATATATCATATCATCTGTCATAGTACAAAAAATAATTAGATCACTGTACAAGTATGTCAATCAGTACAAAACGCCCATCGAGCTATCAAAAATGAGCCCATAAGGCACAAAATCATGTATCATTTGGATCACGGTCGATCTCCATGAATGCTACCCTCGCCCTTGTCACCGTGACCCTCTGGTGGTCTCTGACTGGACCGCTTTGAGTACTTTGGAACCTAGTCTACTCTAGGCACGGTGTCATGGTAGGCCTGACGATAGTACTCTATCTCTCATATGGCATCCCTGTAAGATCGCATCGGCACTGTACCCTGGGACGAGGCCGCTGTCATGCTCTTAATCTGCTATCTGCGACCTAGCTCTGTAGCTGCCTGTACCTCTGCAACCTGTCTCTGTTGCACAGCCTGATCTCTCTCTACTCTAAGCTGATCTCTCTCAGCCCTAGCCTGGTCCCTCTCCGCTGTTACTGCCTAGACCTGCACCTGTAGCTATAAAATCAAGGCATCCCGTGCGTCTGCCTGCCCTGCTGGCTGTGCCCGTGGCTACACGCGAGCCTAGTCCTCACCTTCGACGCGTGGTGGTGGGACTGGCGGATCCTGCTGCTGGTCCTGCATAGGGACATCTCCCTGACCTGGTGGAACTGGGGCACCAATGGTGGATCCTGTCGGATCTCGATCCTCGGTCCCCGCCCTCGTCCTCGTCCTCTCCCCCTGCCTTTGACCAATGATGATGATAACATTGTTGAGGATGCACAACAATGCAATGATTGATTGATCAAGATTGATGATGATAACATTGTCGAGGATACACGACAATGCAAGGATTTGATCGATCAGGATTGATGATGATAACATTGTTGACGATGCACAACAATGCAAGGATTGATTGATCAGGATTGATGAGGGTAACATTGTTGAGGATGCACAACAATGCAAGGATGGATTGATTGATCGAGATTGATGAGGATAACATTGTCGAGGATACACGACAATGCAAGGATAGTGTTTTTGATCCCACATTGGTCCCTCTTCAACAATCTTAGCATTTGAAATCTTTAAATAGGTGCATCATCCTCAAGCAAATCCTTCACAACTTTTATGCAAGGTTACTCTCTTAATTTGAGAGCTCATCTTGCTCATCACTCCACCATATCCATAGCATTTTATCATTCGGCTTATCAAAAAGGGGTTGGGAAAGGGCTACTTTCCACATCAAAGTAGCACCAATCCCCCTATGAGATAGTGTTTGAGTAGTTTAGGAATGGATGTCATGCTTATGTTGCTTATGATTTTATGTTAGTTTGATGTCGTTATTTCCTTTATGCTTGCTCAATAATTTCATAGGGAGAGGGATTATCTCATTTATTCAACGTTGACAAATTTATGCCATATTTGTCAATCATTTGATAAATGAAAGGTTTTACCTCTCACAGCTATAACTCTGTACCTCTCCAGCTCAATCTAAGCCTCGCAATAAATAATGTCACACATGTAGCGAGGACTCTGATGCAGCATTCGCTTCCCTCCTCCATGTCATAGATCACTCGACGGCCATGAATGGGCAACCATAAAATGCGCCAGACGTCCTCTAGGGTGACGGTCGCCTCGCCAGTGGGAAGATGAAACGACGATGTCTCACTGTGTCGCCTCTCAGCTAGCGCTGATAACACCCCAAGGTGTGTGCGCACGAGCGTTGCGTATGCAATGTGCCATAGGCCAGTGACTCCCAGTCGGTCCTGATCTCTATCGCTCAAGTCCCATAGGACACTCGCCAAATCCCGCAACTAGTGCTCCTGAGAGTAGAGCTCCCTCGGTCCATCCTGCATCAAGGAAAGTCAGCATGTTAAAATTTTTGAAAAAATCCTGGCCTAATGCTCCAAACTTGCATCCAATGGCACAGTGTTTGAAGGTGTCGCAGTTTGAGTTTCCTCACACTCTGACGCTGGACCCTAGATCGAGCTAAACAGAGCCGCCACAGCGTAATTTATCCCTAGCATCGCAATTTTCGTGAAAAGGGCACCACCATGGTGCACTTTGATCAAACTGGACCGCCGAGCCCGAGCCCAGTGACAAAGTTTCTAAACTCCAAATTGCACTGCTGCAGTGCTAAATCACACTGCTGCAGGGCAAAAAGGAAAATAGCGGCACAATTCAAATGCCAAGCGGTGCTATAATAGCGCTGTTGCAGGCGAGCTCATCTTCGAAGGCCTAATAAATGCGTCAAATGAAAAAATTAAGCTTCAGAAAGGACCACATACCGGTGCCCTGATGCCAGGTGGCCATTGGTAGGTCCGAACTCAGTCTGAAATGTGTAGGGGAAGTTGTCGTTGCACCATATCATCGGAGGGTCAGAGCTCGAATCTCAAGGTTTGCTAGCGGAGGTGTGTGAAAATGACTTGAAAGTGACCCCTCGGGCCCCTTTTTAGCCTAAAAATTAGAGTTTTTTAACCCTAATTGGCTGCCCTACTAGGGTTTTGGACCCCCGAACATGTTTTTGTCCGTTCGAGGCTTCTTTTTCATCGTTTTATTGTGTTTAGACACATTTTTAGCCTCCCGGACCCCTTTCGGACTTGTCGGGTACTTGGTCATTTTTTTTCGCGAGATCACCCAAAAAATTAAAATTTTCGTCCGATCTCTCAAGGGGGCATTATATTGGCACATTCTCTTCCACCAGGCAGCAATGGTGCAAGTTTTTAAATATTGAAAAATTTTTGGCTTTGATCGAGATCGTTTATTCTTTGAACCAACGCAACAAGTGCATGACTTCAAAGAGGGGAAAAATGTAGACACGCAAAATATATTGATTGACATTGTGCATCTGATCCTGACTTACTAAGATCGTTTCTTCTTAAATCATCCCTCGGTCTAACCATTTAATCAAATCCCCCTATCTGATTAAATTCATCAATATTCGTCTCTTAATTAAATAAATCATTTTATCTGATTAAGTCAATTCCTTCTGTCAATTAAATCAACCCATCTGATCTAATTATCTCTATTTAATTAAATAATCAATTTATTTGATTAAATCTCTAAAGTCTATCCATTAAATTAAATAAATTAAAACCTTATTTGATTTAATCTAACACCACCCCTTTTTATTAAATAAATCAAAATCTTTATTTAATTAGCCTCTTATCATATTCTTCTCTTATTTGATTTAAATAAACCCATAAATCTAAGTCAAATAAGTCACATCAAATCTGCTGTTAAACTAATTAACCCTTGATTAATTTAATCTAATCTCATGTCACATCCTCTCGATAATGCAAGTTGCACATGAAAATAGATTTAATTCATTTATTAAATCCCTATTTTCCCTCACATGGCATCTTTTGGAATATTCCCTCAATTTGAATTCAAAAATTCCAAGTCAACATATACATCCAACAAGGCAATAAATTCATCTTACATGTCCTTTGCCTTGAGCCAAGTGGCATTTATTGCATTTTTTCTTCCCTCTTACATGTCATTTCAACAAATTTGAATTTCAAATTCATGCATTTATTGGCACAAACCCCAAATCTTGCACAACCATCATCCATTCATAGCTTGACAAGTGGCACCATATCATTGGATGAAAGTTAGTCCCACATTGCTCAAATTTGGACTTTCATCCATCTTGAAATCCTATAAATAAAAGGCTCATATCTTCATTTTTCCATCCACAATTTGAGTAAAGTTACCATGCTCAAATCATTAGCAATCCTCATCCATTATCATTGAATCTTAGCTAGGCTATGCAGGTTTTTAGCTTGGAGCACTCATCATTCTTCGTCAAAGTGGATCACCATCACTATTCATCATCAAAGCTTGTAAAGGAGTTGGGAAAGGGCCAATTTCCACATCAAATTGGCACCAACTCCCCCATAAGATCAAGAGTTTGCATATTCTCAATAGGATTTACCTTATTTTCATCTTCTTTCATTGTGTTCTTGTCTTATTTCTATTTTGAATATGGTTAAATGGATTCTATGGGGAATCTCTATTCTAACTTGCATTTGATCTTATAAATGTGTTTATTCATTGTGTTTTGCAGGTATTAGGATTTAGGTTCACAAGTTGCACAATTGATATGCTCTCATCTATTCTTGATATCAGGAAAATTCAATTTTTGATAGGTTTACTATGATACGATCCATTCATTATCATTACATTTCCATTTCATTATCATTTGAGTTGTTTAGAATAATATAGATTTTTTATTCTAAGAATCTTAATCATTTTGTATTTCCATTTCATTATCATTTAAGTTGTTTAGGATAATATAGATTTGTTATTCTAAGCATCGTAATCATTTTGCATTTCCATTCCATTATCATTTAAGTTGTTTAGAATAATATAGATTTGTTATTCTAAGCATCTTAATCATCTTGCATTTCCATTTCATTATCATTTAAGTTGTTTAGAATAATATAGATTTTTTATTCTACACATCTTAATCATTTTTCATTTCCATTTCATTAGCATTTAAGTTGGAATAATATAGATTTGTTATTCTAAGCATCTTAACCATTTTGCATTATCATTTCATTAGGTTTGATCATCACTCATTGTATTAAGTTGCATTTAGTTTATCCTCTATAGCATTAGGTTCATTCATTAGTGGCATTAAGTTAATTTCATTACATTGCATGTACATCCATCTTCATTTCATTATAAATCCATAAAATGTCATAATAAATATCAATCACATCCATATCATAATCAAAATCATCACATATAAACAAATACATCACATCTTGCATCACAAATAGTTAGTAATGCATCTCATATCTATCACATATTCATACACATAAATTATATCATATACCATCATCATCATCATACATCATTCATAAATCCATCAACATAGAAGCATGCTATACATTTCTATAATCATTCTAAGCAATAATCATCCATGTCATATATAGCATAATAAAGTACATAAAATGTACATCAATATAGTCCATAATGTCAATGAAATAATAAAGATATTCATGTACAGGTATATCAAAATACAATAATGTATGTAGAAGGGACACATCATGTGTCATGAATCAATATCAATACAATGAATCTCTAACTCATCAAAAATATGTACATGGCCTATCTATCTCTGTTGTATATACATATCTGCAACCTATGAACCTCTCAAGATTGGGGCTTTGAATCCCTTCTCCTCCTGTCTAGCCACTATTGGCTGCATCTAAGTGTTGAGGTGATCTTGGCACTGACCTGAACCCTCTCCTCTTCCTCCTCTCCCCCAAGGTGGTCCCATCCATCCGGTAGATGCCCCTAATGCACTTGATTGTGCTGAACCCTCTGCCCCTCCTAACCACTTGAGTATCGCACTAACTACCACAAAGAAGGTTGGTCCTTTGTGCTTTGGAGGTACTATTGATAGATACAAGGCCTTGTAATAGGCCACCTCCTATATAGCACATACCATATCCACCTTTTTTTCTTTGGATGCTCTAGCTACATCTCACTCTCTCCTATATTGGTCCTTATTAGCCTATATCCTCCCTTTGTGCCACTCCCAAACCTCCTATGCTAATCTCAAGCTATCCCACTTTGCAGTCATGGTGCTTAGGGTAGAGCATGCACTCTCTCTCCTTTGTTAGCATCTCTGTAACTCCTTGCACCATATCCACATGTGTGCATAGGTTATCTCTCCCAGCTATCAATGTGTCTATCATCTCTGGTAGCCATTTTACTTCTACGTGTATGCTATCATGCTCAACCTTGAAAGTATCCACCTCTCCATGTCTACCACCCTATAGTCAATCCAACTACCCTTCTAGACTATCCCACTCTACTATCTGAGTCCATAAATCATCCTTGACCTATTGTAACAATGCTTGCAAGTGGACAATCCTCATCTATGCCACCATTAACCTCTCTACAATGCCACCATCAGTCTACGACTATCATAACACTATGGATCATTGTGCATTTACCAATACCTCCTCTCACTCTCCTTCTCCCGCATCCACATCCTCAATCCCCTATACTCAAATACAATGGGCTCATCAACAACCTGTTGTACATCTCCTATGTCTACCACTAGTCATGTAATCTTGATGTGCTTCCATGCCCACACCTATAATAGTGTCACATGGGTGACACTAGTTATCGCTCTATAGCACACTAGGTGCATATCCCTATACAGCTAGACTAATAAAAATGCCCCCCATGTATACACCCCTCACCTTTACATCATCCCAAACACAAACTCTATCAGAGTCAAGCTAAAGAATCTCCCACTCCTATGTGGTAGGAGGATCCCACTAATTTCAATTCACATAGATATAGTGTAAATGGAGCAACCTCACCTATACATCTATCAATATACAGTTGCAACCTCTATACAAAAGGTCTGCAATCCCAAGCACCGCCTGTAAACACTACTTGACAAGCTATGTAGTAACTCCCTCCACAACCAATCCCTTGATCAGTAGTCATAGAATCCTTCACATGTCCTCTGAGGTGACTTTCATCTCCCTATTGGGATGAAGAATGTACTTGTCTCTAAGATCTAGTGCTCAATTAAGACAATCAACATGGGCATGTGCGCCATGATGGCCAGTTGTCAAAAACCTCTTAAGGAGGAAGCTACAAATATTTCTTAATAAAGGAATTAAAAATAAAATGAGTCATCCTCACACATGTGTGAGAAGAAGAAAATACAAAAAATGTGTAGGGATTCCTTTGGAATATTCCTACAAGTTAATAAATAATTAAAATTAAAGAATAACCTTTACCAAGTAAAGATTAATCTTCTAGCATCCCCCTTAAGCTTTACTTGGGGAATAATGACAGCTGAAATCCTTGAGAATTTTTGAATAGCTAGCCATAGGGAGATTACTCTCCACCCAACCTTAATGGGTTGTTAAGACTAAAAGGCTCTCACCATACCCTCGAGTCAAGAAAACTGCTAGGACCCCAAATAATGTGTTATATAGACATAGAAACATAAAACAAATATATCAACACCCACAAACTTGACCCACCACAACAAATATAAACCCATAACCCAAGGAGCACAGAATGATAAGATAACAACAAGATTTACAATCCTATCACAAGGAAAATAATATATCAACACAATGTAATGCATAACAAAAATAAGGAGTTTAACAAATGAAAATTGACCTTCCAAGATGAACAAGCTACCTAGAGTGATTTTCAATCTTTTTTTTTCATCAACACGCAAATTATGAAAAAATATTCTCCTCCAAAACCCTCTAGCAAGAAGAAAAAAAAATATGAAGAAGAGAATAAAAGATCCCCAAAACAAAATAAAAAATACCTTATTAACCCCCTTCTCAAGTGCCCTAACCCTAGGAACTTGGTTTGGGGTCTCAAAATTAACCTATACACAAATAATTTCTTATCACTCCCTAAAAAAGAATTATAAGGTTTCCTACAAGTCAACCTTTCTTACATCACATTCAAGACATATAATGACACCTTAATTGACTTCACTATATAAATTAACTTTAAACACCAACATTATTTGACTCACACACACCATATTGTTTATCTCAATGTTCACATAACACAACAAACATCACACTTCTTCACAACATGAAATGTGGACAATAGGGTTTCTAGAGGTTTTCTTATTTCACCAATGGTTCTTGAATATACTTGTATACTTAATTTCATTGTTAGTACACCACAATATAATAGTTGAAGCAAAATAATAAAATTATTTAAACAAATCTTTTTTCTTCTAAAGACTAAAGTTACATACCTTAATTATATAGTGGTGCACACCACTTGTATGATATCAACCCACTCCAGATTAGAGAGATGATAGTCCTCGTTGATAAAATGTAACCAAACTTCAAATAAATTTAGGCCTCCCTATATCTACTAAATTAAATAATAGTATTTCGTAATTTCATTGCCTAGAAATTTCTAGCATTATGAGCATCATCATCATGGATGTATGAAGGTTACGCCAATGTATAAACTTATTCCAATTGTAAGGTTGGATTTTTCTTTTCTTGGTGGAAGAATCAATCCTCAATTCAAGTGAACTAATGTTAAAAACAAGAGCATCATTAGTTCAAGTCTTCTTTTTAATTCTAAAATTTAGTCTATACTTGGAAGCATTGATTGAGTTCATTTACATGGTTCATGTTCTATCTATGTGTCTCACACGATATATATGAAAATAATAATTTATAAATGTACACCACAAGGTATACACAAATTTAATAATTCATAAATGTACACCACAAGGATCGAGTTAGATCTAAGTTGCATAATTCAACAATTTATCTTGATTAATTGATAGTAGTGAATCCCACCAAAGGAAACACACGAGTCATAACATTTACATAAATAGTGGGGCCTTACATAGGTGATCTTGACTAACAATAAGTGACAACTAACTATCGTCAATCATATATCATTATTAAAAGTAGAAATATATCATATATCATTAATATTAAGTACATACATGCAAATAGCTAAATATTCCTAATTATCTCAATAAACTTAAATTAAAAGGTGTAATATTACATCCATAATATCAAAACTATGCGTTTAAAAATGTAATATCAAACAAATACCAACACTCTTTATGAATTTCATTGCAATGATGATATATATAAGACCATTTAATACCAAATAGAGCTTCATTACTGTATCTAGATGAAATATTTTCACAAATTTAGAGATAATTTTTATTGCACTATTTGTAAAGTTAGATGTTGGTCTATATTTAGAATGATTTTACACTTTCACATGATCAAAGCCTTTCAATGTAAATTACAAATAGTGGGTGAAAATAAGCAACCCTAAAGTTCAAATGAGCTATAACCTAGAATAGGAAGATGGGAGAAGGATCCCAATAGTTTAATTTTCCTAATAATTCACTAATGCTCTTTCCATTATTATTTTGAGCCCACTTTGATTAGATTCTCATGAATATAATATTCATCTTCAAGTGTAATAATCATGCATGAAATCGATGTATTTTTATATAGATATATATATTTGCATTTATTGCTTCTCTACTTTCATATGTATCTACCTCATAGCTCACATTCACATTTTGAAGTAAATAAAAAATACAATGATAAAAACTAGATATTATGCCCTTTCCCATAGTGACACATTTTAATTTATCTGTTATATATATCATCCAGAAATTACATATATATGTGAAACTTCACCACTTATACCTAAAACTTGAACCCTAAATCCACATTCCTAAATCCTATTCTCATTTTTATTATACATTAGGTTGATTTCATGCCCACATAAGATGAATTTACTATTGAATGTATATAAATCTAATGCAACTACAATAAATTTTCTAATACTTGTAAACTATGTAGTATTGACATTAAAGGCCATACATACCTACATGACTGCAAATATGTGTATGCCCTCAAAAAATGTTAGTTATACAACTCACCAAAACCCTATCAAATTTTATATCAATTTATAAGTCTTAAGGCCTTCTAGACTCAATTGTGAGGACTGTTTTTGCATTAGGATGATTTGTGTGATTTTGAAAGAAAAATATCCAAAAATTTAAAAATAATTAAACATTTGTAAATCTTATACGATGTAAGAGTTGATCAAGAACTCTACAAGAACAAATGTTAATCTATAACCAAAACAAGTCTAAGAACTAGAATTTTTACATTACTAACCAATTGATATAATACATACAAAATGGTACATTAATATGTATAATGGGAAACCCCCTATATATATAGGCAAGGATGAGACCTAAGAATAAGTAAGATCATAAAAAGTGTCATAATCTTATGAATTAGAAATAAATATAAAATGAATTAAGAAAAAAATAAAAAAATCCTAGAAGTAAACTTAAGTAGAGTAATGTGAATAGGACCTCATCTAAGAATATTTAAGTTATATTCCTCATTCACACAAAAAATGCCACATAAATTGATGAAAAATGGGTCCATATTAGATTGAAGGGTGGAAACTAAGTTAGGTGCATGTATGGCTCTTCATAAATGGTTCAACAGGTTTCATAGAGCCCACAACCTTTTGCGTGGTGACAAGAGAAGCCACATATGGGGGAAGGATAATTTCCACCCAAAAAACAAGAAACATTTAAATAGTATGGTGGTGGGGATGTGTGGGGTTCACACACACTACATTGCATATGCCACAATAAAAGTAAAATATTATATCCATAATATCAACACTATGTCTTTACAAATGTAATATCACACCAACATCGAAACCCTTGATGAATTTGATTGCAATAATATATATATATATAATTTAGTACAAAATGGAGCTTGACTATTGTATCTAGATTTTCGCAAAGTTAGAGACCATTTTTATTGCACCACTCATATCAATGCAAATTATGACTATGCTTGTTTCAAAATGTAAAAATAGTAGGTGAAAATAGTCAAGCCTCTAATGTTCAAATGGACTATAGCTTAGAGTAGGAAGAGGAGGAGAAGGATTCCAATCATTTAATTTTCCTAATGGTTCACTCATGCTCTTTCCCTTATTATTTCAGACCCATTTTTATTAGATTTTCATAAATATATTAATAATCTTCAAGATTCACAATCATACATGAAATTGATCAATATATTTTTATACTTATTCACTTTCATATGCATCTACCTAATAATTCACATTCATATCTTGAAGTAAAGAAAAAATAAAATAATAAAAATTAAATTATATGCATTCCTAAATTTAGCATTGATTTAAATATGAATACATTCCTTATGATCTTGTTTCAAAACGATATGATGGACTAGGGTATAAACATAAAAGAAGAAACACATTTTCAACTGCTTTTTCTATTAAAATGATTTTCCAGAATTCCATGCACTTAATCTCTTCACAATAAGACTGTTTAGGGTAAACCAGAACATTATTGATCAACGCTCCAGATATCGATGGCAGTTCAAGAATTTAGCCAGAAAGTTCAATGGTTTTGAGTTGAGGGCGCTTGGGGACTGTCACAGTAAGCACTCCATTCTCCATGCCAGCTTTCACCTCATCCAGATTTGCATTCTCAGGTATCTTGATAAGCCTGATGAAGCTCCCTCTCCACCGTTCAACACAGTGATATTTCTCCTCCTCTACCTCCTCTTCTTTCCTACGTTCTCCGCTTATTTGAAGAATTCGATCATCTGACACTGCTATTTTCACCGCCTATTTCTTTAATCCTGCAAGAACAACAAAGATAAAAAGGGAAAAATTAGTCAAGCAAAAATCATCAATCAAACAGTGAATAAATAAATACCAGGAAGGTCGGCCTTGAAGATATAAGCATCAGGAGTTTCCTTCGCATCCAGCTGCTTTTCGGCTCTTTTCAACTCGTCAGGAGCATCAGGAGTTTCCTTGCAATCCATATTTATCTCGGCTCTTTTCAACTCATCCATATGCTTCAAAAAAGCTAAACGATCAGATAGGCAGTGCAGTGCTTTCGGTGTTGTTGATTGTGGTGATGAACCTTCAATGGAGATCAGCGAAAGAGCTTTTTACACAGTGGGAGGCAGCCAAGAAATGTGAGGACAAAAGTACTAGCCCTTCGCTGCTTTTTAGTGGATTGGGCGGGAATGCAACGGGAGATGCAAATTCAAAATTGAGTTTTAAATCTAACCGTAGCAATGATTGTTACCGTGGACAGCTAAAGGCACGCAACAGAGAACAAAACGGAAACAAAAAGTTAAGAGGGCCCACAAGCGCCACCTAAGCAGTCAAAAGCTTAGTGTGTGATCTTTAAGCCCAACCGAATGCAACGGGAGATGCAAATTCAAAATTGAATTTTAAATCTAACCGTAGCAGTGATTGTTACCGTGGACAGCTAAAGGCACGCAAATCATGATACCTGAGAATGCAGAAAGTATAGATTCTACAAATCTTAATCATGAACAAGGTCACTGTATTGATTACAAATCATATTCTAGAAGTGCCTCGTGATGATTAGTAAGATATACTCTCTAATACTATAATATTAAGTGTTCAAACCGTAGATGTTTATTGTTACTGGGAAGTTTACTTCCGTTCCACTGGCCATAAGCTTGTCTCCTTGCTAGCTTTCATGATAGTTTGCAGAACTTTCTGAGGCTTTACATTTCTTTTCATTGTCACTTTTTGGTCTTTCAAGTTCACATCATATGATTTGACCCCTAAAATCAACCGCAATGTTTATTGATTGGAACATCACAATGAGAAAATTTACTTTATGATACACTATGAGTCAGGACAGACTACTGCTACAACTAATTATTTCAATAAACTACTAACAAGAATAAAAATTTGAGTAACATAAGGTCTACAATACTAAGAAATAATATAATCCCAACCAGTATTTCCTATGTGGACCTATGATATATGGATAGGTAGGCACTAGGCACTAAGTTGTGCTACTATTATTTAGGGCATACTTACCCTGATCTCATCAAGATGCAAAGAAATAAATTAGGATTTTCAATATGATTTGGTCCCAAATTTCAATTCTAAACTTATGGTCAAAAAGACATTGAAGTAACAAGAGTTTCTTGACATTTGACAATACCTTCCATTTTGCTGAGTAGTCTCTTTACAGCTCCGATACAACCTTCACAAGACATGGCAACCTTCAATACCACTGTTTACATTGCTACAACATTATCTTTAGGGGTAACGACAAAAACTTAAAAAGATAGATATCATGTTCTATACTCAAATAGAGACACTTCAAGTCAATACCATGGAAATATGTAAGCATTCAATTCCAAGTAACTAACCATACACATATACAAGAATACAATATAGCTAGGGAAAACTCAGAACCAAACTTGTGAATTTGAGTCCATGTGAGAAGGATGGATAAGCCTTTCAATTAGAAACTTATATTTTAATGACTTTCAATTTTTATTGTAGCCAAATAGTAATAAGGCATTCAAGATAATAATTTCAGTTTTCAGACCATATGACATTGAGTTAGCAACTCTAAGAAGGGAGTTCCATGGAGGGGGTGTAGCTCCTATTTTTAATGCACGGGTGGTTTCTTACAACATTTTGAATTGTATCTGGAGAGAAATATCATACTACTGACCTCAAATAATCAAAGCAGCCATTTTATAAAAGAAAATTTTGTGAGGGTGTTGCAGACAGGGGCCTAGAGTTTTGATGTACATGCATAGATTTTTTGGGATTTTTTTTCTAAAAATTATACAGTGACAGTTTTCTTTGCAATCTCCTAAAAACTTGCAAGGGAAGAGGTAATTTTATTTGTCCTAACCATCATCATTACTACTCTCATTTATGGCCAATCCCCTTATGTGTAATGCCTAAATAAAGCATGACCAGAAACAGGAAACCTCCGTATGATAATTTGCACATAGTTAAACTAGAAAAGCTCTTCTAATCTCTAATAACAAAATAGAAAAATAAGCAAACACAATACCACACGGGATACAAGTTATCCAAGCTATCATAAAACTGGTCCTCTTCAAGAGAAAGCAGTGAATTTGGATTTCTCTTTTCTAGCTTTTGTGTGGAATGAAACAAATTACACATTAGAAAGCATCATATCAACGAAGAGCATATGTTCTAGAAAAATGTTAAAATAGCAGTAATGAAGGGTGATAAATAGGAAATGACTACCACTTTGTAATTTGTTATCCTTAATACCTACAAAACTTTTCCATAACCTTCCCATAAATAGAAATAAAAATCTATATAATGAACAGAGCAGAAGTTTGGTAACTATTGCCATTTATTAGCCTGTAAAAGGTAGAAAATATATCAGTTTATATGATATATTTGAAAAAAACATTATATAGGAAGTTTCCCAATATTCAAGGAATGGTTCTATGAGACATATAGAAGCACAAAAAAAATTCATCAAAAGTCTCCTAATTTTTGGAGATGTGCCCATATGAGTCAAGGCATTAGTCTCTTGGTAACCATGGCTTAGAGATAGATAAATTTGATATAAATGTCAGCTAAGCTGCTTACATGAATGATTAAAATGACATGTAAGCTGCAAAAGAATCTTGTATTAAATCATAAAATTCGTTTCCCATCCAATTGGTAGAGGAGTGTTTAAAACTTACCAAGCTAGTTACAGTAGTTTAAAGTCTTTCCTCAAAAAGAAGAGAAACAACTTTATATTCTTAGACAAGACAAATTATAGTGATGAAGAATCATTTAGAGAATGTTTGCAACTAGTTAGGCATGGCCTTTGGGAAGGTAAAAAGTACACAGTGGAAGTGTCTAATGCATTAAGAGTACAATAGTGCCTAGTGCATTAAGAAAAAGAAACCCATGTAGACATAAATAAAAACACAATGTTCTATTCAGTTTTGTTCTTACACTGATTAATGTCTACATAAAGTTATAAATAATGAATTTTATTTGTAAAACCAAAAAAGATGGATTAAAATTTGTTGGATAATACTAAATCCTAAATAATTAAGAATTAGGAAATCCATGACATATGCTCTTAAGCACAAATATATGATTATTAAAATAGATTAATATAGTATTTCAAGGTAACAAACTAAATGCATATAATGCATGTAAGAGGAAAGTTGAAGAGAAGCATTTGTATTCCATTAAATTTTCCATGGAAAAAAGACATTAAAAATTAACTTACAGCAATTGAATTACCCAAATATGCTTTTGTTGTTCTTGGAAAGTCAGTGACAAGCCCATAACAAAAAGTAGTTGTTTGCATCTGAGAATAAAACACTCCTTGACAGTGCTACAATGTTGGCAAGTTTTCTGAGCTCCTTGATGGCAGAACTAGAGATAGTGACGTCAGCTTCAAGCACTTTACAAATAAGCTTAAAGTTTTTCTTTTCTTAAACTGGAGGAGCACAGCACTGTCGTCATATTGTATCATAATCTTCTATGATTTATTATATCCAGACGAATTTAAAGCAGAGTGGCATTTGTGACATCAAGGTTTCGTTCTGATATTATTGCCTGTGCATTCTATAAACAACACAAAAAGCATTCTCTCATAACTTATTTAATGGTATAATATGTTTTTAGAGTGAGAATTTGTATGTAATAAAAACATAGCCAAAGCCTTTTCTCAGATAATAATCAGCTCCAAAAACTATACCTCAATGCTGATAAGAACATTAATGTTGGCTTGTTTTGCGAATTGGAGAAAAGGAGTCAAGTTCATGTATTTCCCAACATTATCTTTTACATGATTTTGATAAAGTTGATAATCATGCCCATATTTACTAAATGTGTTCACTGCATGCATCAAGAATTTTTTATAGCAATATCGTGTCAGTTACCCCAAAGAATTAGACAAAATGGGTAATACTCGATACAAGAATTAAAATTCATTTGCCTACTTTGGTTAAACACTCTTAACTTGGTATAAGATTTATAGCCATAATTCGTATGTTTCTTGAGTTGTCATGAAGAAGAGAAGGTTAAAAATATCAGAAAACTGCAAATTGCCACTTCAAACTTGCACATTCAGGTGGTACCTAATAAATGAGGGAGATACTTGTTTGATATTAATTTCCCGGATTGGAAAGAGACTAGTCTTACCTATCAAGGTTTGAATTTCCTTCCAGGTGAGATCAAATGTGAAGACGCCTTGTTCATTCTAGATGCTTGGAATTGTTTTCATACGAGAAGGATAAAATGTAGAGTTTGATGTTATAGTTGTCCCCACAAAAAGGTTTGGTGATACCCTACATAAAGGGATTCCATCATTTTTTATTTGGATAGAGCAATCAATATAGTTAGCTCCATCTCTTATAGCAGCCTGAAATGCAACATCGGTACAACTTGGGTAGTGACCACTTGCTCTATTATGGGAAATAATTAGTGGGTTTCCTGTTGTCAGAAATCAAACATGTTTAATGTAACTAACAAATTTATAAAATTCTAAAGATCTTCTGAATGTTGCTTGAAATCTTTGTAAGAAACTTGGAATAATAGAGAGACAACAAACAACTAGAAGGATAATGCAAATGATTCTGTGTACCTACCCTAGGAGAATGACTGGCATTGTTGTGAGCATAGCAAGATGCATTTTCATTAATTAAGAGGAATTTGATTAAGTCCAAGGCACTAAAATAACAAGATAGATATATCTACAAAGATAAATTTTGTAATCTATCACAGAATTAGGCCTTAAAAAAAGCACAAATAACTCAAGGCCTGGATTAGGTAAAAGTTGGAAGTATGAAGATGTTGCACCTATTGCTTTTGATATTGTTACTGGAAAATTTGTGAGAAAGCCATCCACTACAAAATTGTTGTTGTCCACAAACTATAGATACTCTCGTATAGGATCATAGCTATAATTGTAGCCCATATCATATTCATCGTTGTTAAAATTAGAAGCAAAAATTTATAGCCCTACAACATGTGCATCTTTAACAAGATCTGTAGGAGCTAGTTCTTTTCAAGTGGCCATATGTAGCTCTTTGGAACCAAGACCCTAGAGGAAAATCCATTCATAGATGTTAAATCCCTTAGCATGGAACCATATGTTTCATTTGTTGAAGGATCAATATCTTCTTTGTTCATGAATATGAGTATCAACTTTGTCTTGCTGCTTCTAAAATTTAGTGCTATGGCTATCAGAAACCCAACCTTAGTTGAAGATATTTAATTTGTTTTGATAAATACTTCATATATGATGGCATGCTCAATTTGTGTTCATCGAAAAATTTTGAGTACTGCCATTAATGTGAAAAACAATAAGAATAAAAAATGCACTTGAAAGTAGACAAATGCTTGCATATTAATAATAGCAATGCTTTATCATTCATGGCTGAACACTTATTTAAGAAGCGGTACCAATTGCTAGAGAAACAATAATTTTAAACATCCATAACTTGGTCAGTATTGCTATAAGGAAACCCAAAGCATATACATGTACATTCAACCAAATTGCAGTTTCTTGAAATCCAGAGAATTCTTTTGGTGAAAACAGTGCATAAGTTTCATCAAAGCCATGAGTGCAAGATTGGAATGGTTGAATCGCTGCAATAATCCTACCAAACAAGAAAATTATTCTTTCTGAAATTCATCAACTTTAGGTGTATGTTATGTAAACCTTACAAAACCTACCTAAAAGTGCAACTGCATCTTCAGCATTTATGTTTTCTTCGCTGACATCCGCAACAAGCTTCCCACTGAAAGTGTAGCCAGACGAAGTTGATCATCAGCTCTGATATTGCTTACATTAACCCCATCTCATATACTAGTCAAAATAGGTATAAATGGCCCTCCAGACTACAAAAAAAAATCATATTAGCCATCAACCAAAAAAGGCCAATCACTAAACACGGCAAAATAAAAATGTACACGAGGTCTCCACAGTTCATTAGATTGAAGTAAGAGGTTCTAAAAAGAGAATTTATTTTCATATAAATCACAAAGCCCCTAACCAGAAACTTTGATGTAAACAAAAATCATAGTTTTTTTCCAGAAGCATTACCAAAAGCACATCATCTCTAGCAGCCATTTGGATGATGTCTACACAAGAAACGATTAGTGGGCATGCTCGTTCTAGTGTTGATTTAATATTATCAATCAAATCCAAACGCCTCAAAATTCCACTTTGAAACAGTCTCAGCAACAATGCCAGAAGGAGAAGATTGCAACAGAATAGATAAATCTAAACCCTCGGGATATTAGCCGTTGGCCAATGACAAGCTAAATAAATCTACAATTTTCATGCAAGAAAATAGTAAAAACCAAATAGACTTTGGTTTAAGCCCGTGTATAAGTGCCCACATGATTCCCGATGCATCAACTAATGCAACTTTTGTTCCATTGAAAACATTAGTCTCCGCCTAAAAGGCAGGGACTAATAGTGGATGATTGATCTCCAATCACCCAACCTAGCAAAGAAAGAGGTATTGAATCTAGAAAGAGTTATTGAATCTCTGTAAAGCTTTTCCAAGCCCCATTATTCAGGCTCATCTTCCACATAAAATATAAGCATGTATGTGCAAACATAAGTGGTGCAAATCCTTTTTGGGTGATTGCATTTCTCATATAGTGAACAAAATAACATTGAAAAATAATACACATAAACTCATTGATAAAAATAACCACCTCTTTGTTTTCTTCTACATATTGTTGCAAAGCATGACTCTCTCGTTGTTTCCAGTGACTAAGTTATGAATTTAAAAATGAAAAACACCCAATTTAGATGATAATCATACAAATATTGTTGCAAACATCTTTTCTTCAACTGCCTAAAACCACCATAACTACCTTTGATTTCCATGCTTCAAAGTTTTGAATAAGAGTGCTACAATGCTAGGAACAAATGTAACTAAAATACAAATTTGATTGTACATATATTTTTTAAGTTTTCTAATTTTGGATATAAAAAAAAGAAAAACAGAGGGAAAAATATGAAAGGAATGGACACATGGAAAGAGAGAAGAAATTTGAATGAATGATCAATGTCACAAATTTGCAAGTGGTCTGCGCTACATCTCTATTGACAAAATTCAAGAATGGTGGATGGAAATTAATGGTTGTTGCATGTGTATGTACTTCTTAGCCATTGAATAAACCACTTTGGAGGAAAAACAAATGAATGAAACGCAAATAGAGTGGTCTCACAAGACACCTGCTCTTATACCATATTAAATTTGAGAAAAACAAAGAGCTAGAATCTCAAACTCATAAATTTAGTCATTCATCTTCAACACACTAAATTATTAAATTCATTGGATTTATATATCCATACAATCTACAACTATCCAATAACTAGCTAACAAATAAGTAGAAAATAATCTCTACTAACTAAAATGATTATTATATAATCACTTACATTATTAATTTGTTTTTTAAGCAAAAGGCGGGAGGGTTGTAGATAATTAATTATAATAATAAAAATTTATAATAGGTAATAGTTTATATGATCCCAAAAACACCTTTACAACGATGAGCTATCTACTAGCCCCAAGTTTGCTATTGAAAATGGGTTGATTATACAAAATATTTAGAAATCCACAACAAAACTTGTTTTTTCACCCTAAAACTAAGATAGATTTGGGCATGAAGAAAGTGAACTAAGCACCCTTGCACAACCCTTAGACTAAATTCTCCCTTGGGTCTTCTTGCATTATTAATATCATGTATGGGACAAGACCCTGCACCCTTCTTGCTCTAGCCAAATTTGACCTGAATTTTCTGAGACTGTTACTCTAGAACTTGGTGCTCCAGAAACTGTTGCTCTGAAACTTTGGCCTCAGCGGCCACATTCTTCTTATCCTTAACGTACTCAATATCAAAATCATAGGCATATATCTTATGAATCCATTTATGTTGGATCGCTCTATAAGGGCTTACTGCTCTAATACCATTGAAATATCTCTAGCAAAATTTGAACTGTGTTTTCTAAATTTGTTTCTTTGGAACTTGGCGCTTTGAAAACTGTTGCTCTAGAATTTCATCAAAAACTTTTCTTGTAAGTTTTTCAATTGCTGCTTGTATTTTCTTTTTATATTTTCAATATATATGAAGAGACTTTCTAGAAGGGTGAGCAAACAGCGCCACAACTCGTACCACCCATCAAATAGAATCTTTGTCGTTGCCACCTTCATCTTTCACATGTGGCCGAAGTTGTGGCTTTTTTAACAGCTATTGCAGCAACTTCCAGGTATGCTTGCAATTTTATGTCATTATACACAACAATATATTTCCCATCACAACCCATATTCACCAATTTGTCTGCCATGCCATTCCCCTCTCTATAAGTATGTGAGATGATAAAAGTTTGAAATTTGTCCAATAAAAACTAGATTTTCTGTAAAATATATTTAAAACACCAACTATGTGCCTTTCTCTCCTTACAGACATTAATTATAATTAAGGAATCCTTGATATGATCTTTTGCAATACCCAATTTGAGGGAAATTTCCAATCCTACCAGGACTGCTTGAGCCTCAGCCACATTATTCATGCCCATTAGAAGTGAAAATGAACTAGCCACTATTACTAATCCCAAAGAGTCTCGAATACAAATTCCTACCCCTGAGATGCTTGGATTTCCTCTCGAAGCACCATCAAAATTAAGCTTGAAAAAATCAGAACATGGAGGTTTCCATTTGATTTCTTTTCTATTCACCTTCACTCTACTATTTTGATGTAAACTTCCTGCAAACGGAAAAATTATGTTCTTCCAGCTCTTCAAAATAGAGTCATCCCAACTTGTGAACAAGGAGGACGTCTTCTTATGTTTCAGAACATAAGCATTAACCAAATCTAAAATTGCTTTTTCAATTTTGACTTTGACGGCCTCAATTGAAGAACTTGATTTCCTAAAAACGTGTAAATTGTGTTCCCACCATATATTCCATATTACTAGTGGTGGAATAACTTTCCATATAGAAGCAAAAAAAGAGGTTTTATACAATAATGGCCAGCTTTGGAAGATGTCCCAAATAGAATCTGGCAAAGGGTTGTGTAAGTTCAACTTGCTCTTTACGAACAGCCAACAATCTTGCACAAAGCTGCATTGAACAAACAAATGGTCTACATTCTCCAGCTCTTCCTCACATAAAGGACACTTGAAAGGATTGGAAATTCTTAGTGTAGTTAAGTGATCACTCGTTAAAATTATCTTTCATAAAGCTAACCATGCAAAACTCCTAGCTTTTGGGAGAATCTTGTTATTCTAGCAAAATGATTAAGCCCTCTATGAGACCAATTGATCCCTATGTTGGATTAGAGCTTGATATCCTTGCTTCATAGAGTAGGAGCCCTCTTTGAAAGGAGCCCATAGAATCTTATCAGGCTTCCTCGAGATGAACACAATTCTACTTTTTAGAAAAATCTTGAAGCAACGAAAATTAATTGGTAGAAAGGGATGAATCAAAATGCTTTTTCCAGATTACTTTACCTGTTAGGCCTTCTATTGAATGCACGCAATCTAGAAATTTTTCACCCCATTCTCTTAACAATACGGCCCTTACTTGCTATAATTCCTAAATTTTTTTCAAAGGGGGATTACCATTCCAAGATTCCTCCCAAAACTTCACGCTTTTCCCATCATGAATTTCCCATGTAATGAATGAAGTAATAATTTACCTACATGACATCAAGAAATTCCACATGGACGATCCTGAAGGCGGGTTTGAAATAGTAAGAATCCTCAAGGGGTTTGGAGTGTCAAGATACTTAGCCTGCATTATCTTGCACCACTTCATTTCAGGATTTGTGTATATTTGCCAAACTAACTTGGCCCCAAATGCCTTGTTCTTGATTTAGATATTGTGAATACTTGCTCCTCAAGATTTTTCCAACACTATATTGTCCAAGGATATTAGAGGCACTTTTTTGCAATCATTCATATTACCCTTCCATAGAAATTTTTTTGATAATGCTCTCAATTTCAAGGATTACCGATTTTGGTGCCTTGAGAATTGCCAGAAAATAGTTAGGGATTGTAGATAATACTTATTTTATTAAAATAATTATGCCTAATAATGATAACCATTGTTCCTTCCACATTAGAATCCTTGCCTTTAATCTTTCTATTACTTTAACCCAATAAGCAGCTTTATTTGGACCTTTGAATTTAAAGGAATACCTAGGTATGCACATGGAAACTCTACTTGCCTAAACCCAAGTATTTAAATTATCTTATTTTTATAGCCTCTTTTGTATTGAAAACATAAATTTTAGACTTGGAGGCATTAACTTTCTGACCTGATGTTGAGCAATACCTGTCAAGCACTTGTTTGATTTGAATGGCTTCATCCACAGTTGATCTACCAAAATAGATGGTATCATCTGCAAACAGAGAATGAGTTATTGAAATGTTTGTGTTTGAAATATTAATGCCTCTCCAAAGTCCCAAGCTCTGTTTATAAGTAATTAATCTACTAAGCACCTCAGCCATTATAATGAATAGGAAGGGGGATAATGGATCCCCTTGTCTCACTCCTTGTGATGCTGCAAAGAAGCCTGTAGGTGAACCATTTAGGATGATTGAATACTTTTCTCCTAAAAAACAAGATCTAACCCATCTATGCCATTTTCCTTTGAAACCAAATTTCTCAAGAACTTTGTTAAGGAAATCCCAATCTACTCAATTGTAAGCATTCATCATGTCCAGCTTAACAATGAAAGAAGGTAAACAATCCGAATAAATTGAGTGAAGGGTCTCATGTGCAATTAGCGCTCCTTTAGACGTTTCGTGACCTAGGACAAAGCCTCCCTGCTCCTGAGAGATAATCTTTGGAATAATAGGCTGCAATTTGAGGTATATGGCCTTGGTAAAGATCTTATAGACAGTGTTGCATAGCGATATAGGCCTGAAATCTGCAAAGGTTTTGGGGTTTTTTACCTTTGGAATGATTGCAATATTTGTCAAATTGAACTGTTTGGGCATGAAACCATTCTTCTTGATTCTTCTAGAGCCCACATTAGATCATAGCACAAAAAATCACAGCCTTTTTGAAAAAATATTGTTGTAAATCCATCTGGACCAAATGCCTTATTCAATAATATATTACTAGTTTCTATCATTTGAATGGGCCCCCTTTGGTCATAATATTATATAT
The DNA here is from genome assembly GCA_007258455.2 of Sequoia sempervirens. NCBI lineage: Eukaryota > Viridiplantae > Streptophyta > Pinopsida > Cupressales > Cupressaceae > Sequoia > Sequoia sempervirens. The sequence goes on along the minus strand of VDFB02270651.1, from coordinate 646,378,312 downwards.
ATATATATATCAAGGTCTATTAGGCCCCTTTTTTCTTCATTTCCTCATTTTATTTGATTTATATGCTCAACCACACATTTTTCTCCCCTTCAATCATCATCATCATCATCATATATATATATATATATATATATATATATATATATCATCCTTCATATTCTTTTCACATATTGAAAGTTTCCAAATCTAAGAAAACTCTAAGTATGGGTTGTTTTTGGTCATTTTCTAGTGTTTCTACAAAGTTATAGACTTTCTTGGACATCTAGACATTTTTGAATATTTACTTCATTGTCCAATTCCACATAAAAGTTATGCAAGGTCTATTAGGCCCCTTTTTTCCTTCTTTTACTCATTTTATTTGATTTCTATGCTCAACCACACATTTTTCTCCCCTTCAATCATCGTATCCTCTTTTGCATTGATTCCCTATATTCTCTTATTCCCTTGCTACATCCCCCATTTCCTCTTGCAAGATTCCACTAGATAGTTGGACTCCCTTCCTTTTTTGAAAACTTATAATCTCTCATCTTTCACCTTTGTAGACTTTCAAAGTGGATCGAGATATTCTTCCTCCTCTCAATATCCACTTAACTTCTCCATTCTATTACAAGTATGAGTAGTTGGTTTTGTCATTGATTCCAACAAGCTTATGTTTTCCATTGATGTCAACTAGTAATGGTTGAGAAGTTATAATGATGCTTTGATTAGTTTCATTATGTTGTCATTAGTAAGTGCTATTGGTGTCAACCTCTAGTGTTGCTTTGATAAGCTTTTGTTTGTGAATGTTGTTTGGTTGAGTTTCTATGTTGTAATTGGTTTAATGGTGATGAGCAAGTGTTGAAGATGATGAGAATATGTCTCTGGTGCTTGGTTTCCAAGTGATTTTGAGAAAATTTGAATAAAAGAGGAAACATTGTGTTGTAGAGGTGTTCTGGCATACAGAGTGATGTTTTGGTTTTTGGTCTGCATTTTTTTTTGTGTTGAATATATTCTTGTTTGGTTTAGATATGTTGATCAGGGGTGTTCATAGGTGTTATATCCATAATTTATTGGTCTAGATCATTGTGCAAAAGAAGTTGTGTTCACCAGTGTGTGAATTGTGTTGCAATGTTGTCTAGGAGAACTAATTTTGCTTCGCATTTCTCCACAGTTTGGTTTTTGGTCTTGCAGTTCTAGAAGTGTGTTGAAAAGGTTCATATCTACCTTTAGTTGAATTTTTCCATGGTCTAGTGCTCTGTAAGGTGGTTTCTTGAGTTACGATGTATAGAAGGTTGTTTGAGTGTACTAGGTGTGTACATTCCTCAGGTGAAAGTTGTTGCAATGAAATTTGTTGGATTTCAAGGTGTCTGTGGAATATTCCAGATTGCTTTCAAGTGTTGTGTGTGGTTTATGATTCATCTTTGGATTTGAGGAAGCATGTACTTAAATGTTAATGGTGTTTACACAGGTTCAACCGACCTTGGGTGTTTACACAAATTGTGGATTTGCTTTGGTGATTATAGAAGTGTGGCATGGCGTCACTAGTAGAATTTGGAAAATAAATGACTATGTGACAAACTTTTAGTCACGTGACTAACACTAGTAGTATTTGGAAAATAAATGACTAATTTGGTCATTTATAAGTGACTAATTTGGTCATCGGGTAAAATCACAACTAAATGACTAAATAAATGACTAATATCAGATAAATAAAAATGACTAAATAAATGACTAATATCAGACAAACAAAAATGACTAAATAAATGTGCTCATTATTAAAATCTTGGACATAATTTTCATTTTAATAAACATACTCTAAAACCTTCGTCAAGACCTTATTTTCAATCGTAGCCCGCCATAATTAATAATAAAATATTACAGATAAAATTATTAATAAATATTTTTTGTGGAATAAATATTTTGTTTTGTGGTGTCATCATATGAACACCAAAGTTTTTTCTAAATTGACAAGAAACCACCAAATTATAAAAATTAACGAAAACCATAAGAGAACCTAAAAAACTAAAACCCAAAAACCTTGAAAAACAGAAAGATAAACAAAAGAAAGAGAAAAAACAAAAGATAAGAATAAGCAACCAAATAATCTAAGAGGAAAAAGGACCAAATTTTTTTTTATACGCATAATTTTTATTTTAATAAACATAATCTAAAACCTTGGTGAAAACCTTATTTTCAATGTAGCCCGCCAAAATGGAGTAGTCAATCGAAACCTTATTTTCAAGGTAGCCCACCAAAATGGAGAAGTAAAGCGATGCCTGATTTTGGATTGCAACCCCTACCCATTTTTCTACATCAGACACGATTTGTGCAGAAACTTGTGGTAAGTCACTTTTCATGGTTTCAGTTAATTTTACTTTTCAAATCTATACGCAATTAGGCCATATGATCCATATGATCCATTCTTTTTAATAATTTTACTAGCTGCTTGTTGACTAACAGTGATTATGTTCTTTTTTAGGCTAATTATGGAAAAGCAAATCCATATTGTGTTGCAAAAGTTAAGGATTTATATAGAGAACTTGGAATTGAGGTATGTTTATTCTTTTCTTTTCCGTTATGAGATGTTAAAAGTAATCTTTTCTTTTCAAAGTTTCCACTATCAAATTGCATAGTTCACAGGAGAACTTACTTTTATCTATAAAAATGATATTAAGGGACATGTAGATTGAGTTGTCTATACAAAATTCAGAATTTGAACTCTTAAAATTAGCTTCCACTTTCTGAGGGGGCATGCAAATCACTTCTGAAGTTGAGTGTAAAAAATAGAGTAGCACGTAAAGAAAAAGGATGAACAATAATAAAGTGAAAAGTGGATCTTCTATCAACCATGTCGAGTACAATGAAAGGAGCGCAGGGATGGTAGGGGTTTAACGTTTACAGTGCAGTGGAACAGTAGTTCAGTTGTACATTAGATGTCATCCTACTTTGTTTGAGAAATCTTACTAAATTCTCAAAAATAGGAGTTCCCAAATTATGCCAATAGATATTATAAATAGAAAACAAACAACAATATTTTCATATAAAAACAACAAGAGCTGATTCATAAGCCCTATGAAAATCTCTAACTTTTTGGCTCCCCTTTGATACTTTTCTGCATACTTACAGATTACATCTCCATGATTAATATGGAATAGAAGGGTTGAAAGGGCACATGTTAGTCTTTTCCATTTATTAGGCAATAAAGAGTTTGAAGTGACTAAAAGAATCAAATGTAGCTCTTTACTCTAGATGCTTTATTCTCATTCGGTTATTAATATATCCAGATATAAACCATGATGACTTAAATCGGAATTAGAAGAAATCTCATGAAAACTACAAGAAGAGATCAGTGATTAGATGAATCATGGGAATGAAACCAACTCCATAAGCCACAACAAAAAAAATATGCAATGCAAATGAGAATACAGTCCTTCAAAGGAGTTGTCATGGATAAAGAATCATCCTCCCTTAGATCTCTTGTGAGAATGCCTGAAAGCTCTTCAATTATCCACAATATCCACATGCCATAAGCTCTAATACAAAGATTGTGCATAATTCTTCAAAGTTTATTCAATTTGGTGTTATTATTTTTATCCTGCGATTCAGGCTTCAAACCAACCCCTCTCATTAGTATTTGTCTTCTAGAACTGTCTAGAAGAGGGTAATCAAAATCAGTACTGGAATATCTAAAAGTCAAAGATCCTTTCCCTCAAACTGAATCTTTGTTCTCGACAAACTAGAGTTGAGACAAGCCAAGAACTAGTGGAAGGGAAGTTGAATGAAAACTAAGAGCAAATAAAAGCCTTCCTAAGAAAAGTTCCCTTTCCACTATAACTATCGGTTCTAGTGTCTCCTTGTTCATTTTTTATGGCATCTCCTCATTTTTCATTTCTTGATAGAGAGCTTCTGAAAGATGTGCAAGATGTTCTTCAATCTCAACAATCAATTTTGAGATAAAATGGAAGCATTGCTCTTGTAAATAAGGTGCTAATTCATTTATCCTTGAAGGATATTTATGTACATGAAGAAAACTTAGGAGGTCTTCCAGAATATTCTTGGACCCCTCATCTATGGTATCTTTTATTTGACTAATCTCAATTCCAAAATAAGTGTTAAGGCGACCAAACTAGTTTTCATCATTTTTCATCATAAATCTAAAACTTAACCCAGGTAAATTGACACTTTTTAGGTCCACTCTCCTAACAAGCCAACCCTCACTAGTAATTAATTTGGGCAAATGGGTTTCAACATCTTTGTAACTTGACAAAGATGTAACTTCAAGGAATTTACCAACCTTAACTCTCTCACACAGATCTACAAATCCATTAGCTATTATTTGTTTCATCCTACTAACAAACAGGCTTTCAAAAAGTTCATCCCACGGACTCTTTGAGTGCTTCAAAACAATCTCACACACATTGCCATGGAAACTCAACATTTGAACCAAAAACCGTTTTTAGCCACTCCAAGCTCCCTTCAAATGCATCTAGATTGTCCAATGTTTCTCTAATCAATGTCTCATTCTCTGCAAGTTCCTTACCACCTTTGACAAGATCAAGCAAATAGTTTTCCCCAAGCCTATATGTAGAGAGAATATCATCTGCACATGTTTCAAGCCACACTAGGCAAGACTTTGACATAAATTTGCTTAGCAAAATCATCATGGTAGCTTGTAGCTTCTCTCTATGATATTTCCACAACTGCACCTCATTGTCTGGGTTTGGAATCCCACCAAACAACTGTGATCCAGGTGGCACTGCCAACACAGTCTTATAAAAAAGAGGAAGATCATTTAGAACCTCCAAGAAGAGTTCCCTAGCCTAATATAGTGTTACCTGTATGACTCTTACCACATTACAGAAAATGGAACTAACTGTCCCTGCCTTATTTTGCATAAGCTTTATCTAGTACAATGTTCTCCCACCTGTTATTTGGTTGGCTAAATCCTTTCCCAAAGCATTGGTTCCTTGCCCCCATTGGATTTTTAATTCTTTTCTACCTTGGTTGAGTTCTTGAGTTGCATTAATGGAAAATTGGTTCATCAAATTTATGTGAAGGCCAAGAACTTTGCCTCTACCTTCACCTTTCTATTATATTCTTTCATTGACTTGTTATAGGTCGAGGTTATATTTCATTTAAGTGATTTGATCTTGTTTGTTTGATGATTGGATAGTGGTCCCATAATCTTGGTAGACCGGCATGGTGGGTTCAATATCCATATATTGATCTGCCAAAAAGGTCTCTATTGTTAGTATGGGAATCTCCAACATGGAGCCTGATAGCAATCAGGAGCACCATTCAACCTCACTTAGACAAATTTCACAAAAAATAGGCTTCAATCTCTCAATTCCTTCAATCCTCAAGCACTGTAGACAAGATATAAAACCATTTTCAAATACCCTTTAATGACTTCTAAAACATATCCCAAATTCACCATAGGTTGTTTTGGAACAACCTGCAAATTGCATTTGCTTTAAAGTTTCTAAAGCCTTTTCAACAGATCTAATTTGTTTATATCCTGCAATTATTGTAGTCCATGAGACCACATTTCTTTGAGGCGTTTTTTTGAACACTTCAAGTGCCTTGTCTATGATCCCACATTTAGCATACATGTTGGTGCAGGAGCACCTAAGCTTCCATTTTCAAATTTGAAGACCATTGCATCTTAGTAGGTCATTTTAGCATTTGAGGAGGTCATTTTATGTTAATTAGGTCTTGTGAGACCATTCACTATGAATTATGATGATTTTAGAGTCAATTGGGTAAAAGAGACAAAGTTACAAAAAATTTGTAAAATTGCAAACTATCAAAAGTTGTTGCAGGTCATTTTTGTCAAGTTTTGCAAAATTGCTATATATAGTGCAACATGGCAAATTTTGCATGTCTGAGCAAAATAGATGCTCCTCCATCGAATAGAAAATGTGCATTGATAAATTAACTATATACTTGATATACCAATTTAAATAATAAGGAAATATTAAACTGGAAACAACCAGATAATTGAATATTTTCAACAAACAATTGATAACAATATAAAGCCACAGAATCAGAGATATTTCATTGATTTCCTCAAAATTATATCTACAACATGGTCTTTTGAAATGGAAACATTATGGAAGCTTTATGTTTTCTATCTATCCCTATCCGCCTACTATCTTCTCCTATATCCTTCTTTTGGTCATGGTCTCTCTTATATACACAAGAGGCAACAAGCTTCAGAACAAAAGACACGACTCTTGATAAAAAAACATGATTTTGAACTTAATTTAAGAAACTAACACAATCATAAACATGTGTACCAATCCGTTAATCTTCGAGTAAAAGTTTGTGGTCATCACAAACCTGTTCAAAGCTTTTACTGTATGATAGGGTCCACATCATTACCATCGACCAATTCTGACTGTTGCTTAGTTGTGCCCAGATTATCCACTACCCGATTTATAAATAGATTGAAAGTTGAGAGGTGATCAATGTACCCCTATTCTTCATGAGTTTTGGCATTGGATATGACCACCTTCATATCATACTCTATGTACATGAGTTTCTCAATTTGTTTATGAGTATTCTGCAAGACCATATCCTCATCGTTGATCTCATGCAATGCAATTGCTAGAAAGTCTATAAATTTTGCTTTCTAATCATCCCTTACTCGAAGATTCCCTGTATCATCATGGAGTGCAGGAACCAAATTAAAACAGCCGAGGTCTTCTTCGAGTCTTTCTTGATATTGATTGTGGGATCTCACCAAGTCATTATATCTTTGCATTGTTTGGTCTTTCAAGATCTGTTTACCCAGAAGTTCCTTCTTTTAATCAATCATTCTTCCTTGTAACCGAACATTCTCCTCTCGTGTTGATTGTATTTTCTTAAATACACCCCAATAATCATTAGCTTGCTTTATCAGCTTATTGAACCTCTCTTTGATTATCTCAGACATAGCATTGTACTTAATGATTTTCACCTCCTTTTCCAGTGTTTTACACTTTTCTTGGGCTTTCAAATGGGTTTTTTTCCAATAGGTTGCATCAGCTAATGCATCTAACATTCTCTTATCCTTTTTGAGCCATGGAGCATACAATTTTGGAGCAGAGGAGGAAGGCGACTTCTCCATTTGATGTGATAACTTCTTTTTCATTTTGTCATTCTCTTTGACCAATTTTTCAATTTGTGCTCTAGTGAATTTTGCCACATTGACATTCAACTCTGCAATTTCTAAGGGATTAGTGTCTACAACTCTTTTGACCAAAAGGTGTCCAAATACTTGATTAGTATTGTCAATCATTTTCGGCCTCTTCTCATGAGGGTATAGTGACCAAATAATCAAGGCACCATCATCTGGATTGTATCCAGACCCTGAATATATCTTATCACTAGCTTCCTCGGATAAGTTCATTGTTGTATCCCCTCTTTTTCTAAAACTATCGAGCACAATTATTGAGCTCATGTCCCATCCTAGTAGAAGTAGTACCCTAGCCTCTTGAAGTAATTCTCTACCTCTTTCGAGAGTGGTGGATTGCATTTCCTTGTCAACTTCCTTTTTCAATTCTTTTAAGGCATCAACTTCCTTTTCAAGAGTAATGTCTTGCTCCTTTTGTCTTATTTTCTTCCCCTTATACTCATATGCAAATGATTTGAACTCAGGAGTTTTAACAAAATCATTATCAGAAATGAATTCATGACTAGCCTTGACCCTAATGTCATCAAATAACTCATCTGATGTTTCAAATTTTACAAGTTCCTGAGGGGGCTCATATTGTGTAATCACAGGGGCCTTTATTTGTTCCACTAGTTGCTCCTCTCCATCACTCTCTTCATCACTTCCTTCCTCTTCACTGTTGTCAGTGGAGAAACATACATCATGGGTGGGTTGTGGGGGTATGTGATCCAAAGGCTCCACATCCTCAACCTGCATTCCTGTGTAACTCGTATGAGATGTATCAAAAACGTATGAGGGCACATCTTTTACTATTTCATTCATATGAGCAATAAGCTGCTCAATCCTAGCCAAGGGATCTTGTATATCAGCAAATTCTTCTCTATATGATGGGACATTATTTCTCTTCCATTCCTCTGTAAGTACAACTTTATTATATGAAGCCATTCTCTCACTAGTGGAAGCTTCATCTTGGTTCCTGATCACATCATCAAGTGCAAACCAATGCTTATACCCTAAAAAATTCTAAGTTAATCTTGCTTGATGAATAAATCCCTCTGCATCAAATTTCTTTCTTTCATACCCAAGAGGAAGGTTGTAATGAGCTAATTTAGCATCAATTTCTTCATATCCTTCAATGGAACATACTGTGAAATCTCCAAAACAAAGAGTGCAAGGAAAGAGTGGTTGTTTATTATGACTCTTGAGATGTTTAGTATTAGACCTTGCTAATTTCCATACTATTTCCAAATAAGCAACTTTGTTAGGAACCACTCAGGGTAGCAAATGTGGAACCCCTTCAAATCCATAAACCCTTAATATTGTGTAATCGGAGAAGGCATACCAGTCTTCCCAATTATGGTTCACCTTGCCTCTCGGGTTGTTTTCCTTTGGTCTCAAAAATTTATGCACCTCAGGGGCTAAATTGTGATCATATGAATAGTCTAGCAACTTCATTAGTGGTTTAACAAAATATTATTCAAAATATAAATAGTGAGACCTCTCACATTGAATATCCCATAGTGCAGTCCACATCTGTACAAGTTTAAAGTTTCCATCTTTATCTGTGTCTTTGATTCTTAATTCTTTACCCCACACATTTCTAGCATGTCCCTCATATAAAAGTAAATGCATTAACAAGGAATAGTGTTTGAAATCTATGCAATCACTATTTTTTTTATTCTTTCAAGCCCTTGATTTAGGGCATTCACCAAATAGTTTTCATAGTCAAATGACCTAGCATCTTTGCTTTGTATATCAGCTGCTAGAACCATCGGTGCAATAGACATAAGTGGTAGGACCTCAATTCCCAAGACTTTACGAGCTAAGTAGTAGGTATATTAGAAGTATTCTTTAAAAAAATCTGTATGAAATGGAGGGTTTTCATTGCTCAAAAAAATTTTGAGTTGACCTTTCTCATTCTTAGGTCTGTGCAAAGCTAGCTTCCATCTCTTGTAACTAGTATCCATGCAACGGTATTCTATCAAAAAGTCTCTAATGGTGAATGGAAAGTTCATGGGACCTTCTAACTGAAATACATTAGAGATTAGGTCTTGGGAGATAACAAGCATATCGGCCCCATTTGGTGATTAGATAGTTATTTTCTTGGCATTATACTAACTGGCCAGAGCTTTCACCAATTCTACGTTGATGAACATGTTTGGCACCACAAGTCTTCCTAAGTTCAGTCTCCATGGGTTATAGACTAGTTGAAATCTGAATTATTTTTTGTAGTGATACATAAAAAGCTCATAGCCCCGGTGTGGAATCCAAACATCCCCAAGACCCCTATGTTTATCTAACAATTTACTTGCTTGAACACTTCTTCTAGGTCTTGGCCCTGACCCTAGACAGGGATCTATCAAGTCTTGGTTTAAATTCCTCTTTTTAGTTTTTTGTTTCTTTGCCTTAGGTTTTTCCACATTTTCTTCCATTGCAAACTCTGAAAAAATGCAACTTTCTAGCTAAGAGTGGAGTACTTACATGAATTTTTGCTTCTCTTAAATTCACTGCATGAGAGCTTTGAGTTCTTTCCTTTCTACTTTTTCCCTTAGCATAGCCTTTCTAGTTTCTGCAAATTGTATGATTAATTTGTGGTGCAATTCACCTTTGTGTTGGATCATTAATATACCACCTACTTCAATCTTGTCATTGGGGAGAGCATTTATGTTAAATATCCTGACGATGCTTTTGATGCCACATCAGCTAGTAGTAATCATTCATCACTATATCGTTGGGACCTTGGTTCATTTTCCACCGATGGCCACCTTCTCCACTGATAAGTTTTTTTCTTTCGGTCTATCGGTAATACATCAAACAATGTTACCTCGATGCATCCCAGCTTCACCGATAAGTGTTAGACTTTGATACCTCATGATTATATCGGGCTATCAAGGGAGCTTCATCATTCATTTCACCGATGCACTAGAGCTGCAGCGATGGAAGGATATTACGTCGATGTAAGGATATGAATTGCCCCTATCAAGCTATCGATGGAGTGGTGATGGGAGTTCCATCGACAGAGTATTGTTAGCCCAATGGTATCAAAGGACTTCAATGGATTTCATGAATTTGATTATTTGGGTATGTTGGTTACAAAAATGGATTTTTTACACAAACCTCAGTAATTTGTCTAGATCATGAAATTGAGTTTGGTGAGATTTTGTAAGGACTAGGAGATAAATGAATAGATGTTAATGCAAATATGTGGGATTATTTTTTTTAGTCCTAACATAGCTCTTTTGACATTTTTTGTCTTATACTTATTGTGTGATGCATGATCTTTATTTTTCTTTGTTATTTTGTGCATGCATGTGCCATGTGTAGGCTTAATAGTGGGTTATTGACCTCTCACATGAGCTGATATGTTGGTGATCTAGGTTTTCTAAACAAAAGTCCCCTCGATAAAGTAAATTGCCCCCAATAGAATAATATGTAATAATATTTAATTGAGGGAGTATAATATTTCTTATAGGGATGTATTGTCTATGCATTGATGGATATTCATATCTTGTTTCAAAGCTCCCATTTTGGCACAAGTAGGGAGGATGTTGGAAATGGTTGTGGAATTTGGCTGTACACCTACAAATTGTATTCGCTTGAAATTTTTTAAAGTATTTCCACCAAATTCATTTTGTTCATATCTATTATAGATTTCCTTAAGCTATATGAAAAAGGTTTATATACAATTTGAGATCAATTGATAAGCTAAGACATGTAATGTTGATTTGATTTACATTTTACTTAAGATAATTTCGTTGTGTTGTTGAATTTCTTAGTTCAATAATTGGGATTCTCAATGATCTTGTATACCCAAAGTGTATGTGATAGAAAGAAATTAGGTAGTCATGTCAATTAGTTTGACAATTTAAATGATCTTGAGTTCATAAGTACATAGTGAGAAGTTTTGACAAATAATATAATTTCTTGTTGCATTTATCACATAAACAAAGGCCTCTTTTGATTTTAGCAAAGGATGTAGAGAGTGAACCATTGGCTACTTTGATCTTTGAAATTGATGTTTTTTTTACTAAATTGATAATGTTTGAAGTTTATTTTTCTTTCTTGGATGTTGAGTCTAATTAATAAGCTTAATGTTGTGTTGCAACTTGCAGGTGAGTATGTTGATATGATAAAGGCTAGCATTGTCGATCCTCTAAAAGATATCAGAATTGCATTAGTTGATGCATAAAGGTAAAACTATTTATCTTTATTATAATTAGTGGAACTTGCAACTACAATATCTAATAAAAATCTACTTCCAAATATGCTTTTGATGGATGCTATATCTAATTCTGATACATTCACTATATCTAGCGCCTAAGTTTAGGGTGCCATAGTTGGAAAAGGAAAATAAAATGTTTGAATTTTATCCTCTGTATTATTTGTCTTTTCTGAGTTTTTGATGTGCAAATTTTGAAACCTTATTTTCAGGTTGCAGCTCCAAATTGGAGAAGTGAAAGGTTGTGAATACCAACAAGAAATATTTTGGAGGAGCCGAAACCAATAGCGGCGGGAAAGTTGTGGATTTGCAAGGGGATTAAATGGGTCAAGCCCCTATAAGAGGTCAATGCCCTTCCAAAAGGACTGCAATTAAGGGGAAATAGTATAAGTATATGAAAATAGGAGTATTCTATTTATATAGTGTTTATAAGTTGTACAGTGTCATTGAGACATTGAATGTAACCAATGAGATTTTGATTTTCCAATGAGGCTTAATGAAGTAAATTTTCATAGTGGTTTTTTCTCCACTCATAAATATTGTGTTGTGGCTCCTCTTGATTTGTAATCTGTTTGAGTTTGTGTCTGATCAATCATATTTGTTCAAGCATTTTAGTCTTCATTTCATGGTGTTTTTTAACATTTGAATATCTATGATACTTGAAGTTTATATACATAAATTTGTGAGGATTAATTAAGTTAGATTTGATTTGTAATGACTAAATATATGACTAAAGTAATGACTAAATACATGACTAAATTAATGATTAAATATATGACTAAATATATGACTAAATTAATGACTAAACATATGACTAAAGTAATGACTATATAAATGACTACCATAACTAAATATATGACTAAACAAATCACTACCATGACTAAATAAATGACTAAAATAGTTTAGTCATAAAATTTGGTGGTGTTATAAATGACTATAAATAAACCACTAAAATAGTCATGTGACTAAAATTAATGACTAAATATATGACTAAATAAATGACTAAATCAATGACCAAATCAATGACCAAATTAATGACTAAAATAAATGACTAAAATTGTTTAGTCATAAATTTAGTGGTGTTATAAATGACTACAAATAAACCACTAATAGTCACGTGACTAAAGTTAGTCATTTATATGCAATTTTTAGTAGTTTATTTAGTCATATATTGTTTTTTGTGTACTAGTGTGTATATGTATGATTTGGGTTTGAGTTGAGATGTGGTGTGGTCTGCTTTCTTTCCTTTCCACAACAGGAATGCTTAGTGCTGACCTAATTTGAATTTGCATGTTGAGGTGCATAGCCAACCTTGGAGAATATTTTCTGTTAGAGTTATCATGCATTAGCTAATAATTAATTACTCTTTAATTGATTATTAGTCTAATTTATTCTCATGCACTTAAGCTAAACTTAGGAGTGATTTAATGATTTTATTAGTTGAGCTAATATTAGATCATTATGTCTCATCTCATGTGATGTTGACACTTTTCATGATCTGATCCCTTTCTCATTTAGGATTTTGCTCTTATAAGCACTCAACCCTCATTGTAATTATCTCAAGCTTTCATATATTTTTTAGTCTCTTGCTTATGTAGCTTTTTCTTGTTGAGGAATATAGCATATATTATTTGCATATCTCTTGAGTGGAAGGTGTATGTGCTCGTTGTTTGATCCTGTGGCTTGTGGTTTTGTGCTTGTTTCACAATTCTAACATGGTATCAAAGCATGGATTCATCGAACCCCTTCTTGAATTGTGAGGTTTATTTTCTTCAATAAGGGTTGCAGGCTTCAAATCTAAATCCCCTTTGCTTTTTTGAAAATTTTTGAGGTAGGAGAATTTTTGGTGCATTTTGGTATGAAAAAAACCTTTCCATTGGATTTACAAGTGTCAAGAAGATCATAATTGTCTTTTGTTTCATCTAATTTGGGTTCCTGACACCAGATCTGTGAGGGTTTGAAGCTATTGTTTTTTTCCAAATCCAAGGAGTAGCTGCAATTTCAGAGCATTTTGGCACAAAATGGACCTTGCTGTTACGTTCAAGAGGCTGATTCCATGAATTTTGACTATAAATTTGACCTATTTCGTCGGCGGGAGCTTCTAAGGCAATTTTTTTTTGTATAGGGGCCAATACAACCCCTATACATAATCCCCATGCATGTATTTCAAAAAAAAAAGCCAAATTTTTTTAAGGTTGGCATATTTTTTTATAAATTTCTGTATTTTGAAATTGATTAAAAAAATAAATATAAAAAAATTTGTAGCGTTGAAAATTTTGGAGGTCATTCTTTTTTTTTTTAATGGGGAGCGGATTAAATTTTTGGGTACCACAAGTACTTGCAAGCCCCTTATACCTTGGGTGGCACATTCAATACCACCTGGCAATGGTACCTTCATGCCCCCCAATGGCTATTCTTTACCTAGCGACCTCTCTAACACTGGCGGCCTAAAAAAATTCGGGGGCTCCTTTTCCAAAACAGTAGTGGCCTTCAAAAATTTCTCGGCACATGAAAACTTTTCTAGCACATTTTTCCAAGAACGAATATTTTTTACTGACAAACGAAATTATTTCCTGGGTTATTAGGGATTCTGGTAGATTCAAAGAATATTCCATCATTTGAAGGAATATTCCATTAATTTTTCTTTTTCAAGGGGGCTTTTTTTTCGATGACAACAGGAGAATATTCCACAAAATATTTTGCTAATGTCATGTTGAGGTCATCGTATGGACTGTACCCTTTGGCACCCTTTGACCCCTTCTTTGGCCTCTAGGGAGCTATTTTTTTACTTTTGGCCATAAATTTTGCATACGATGTCAGATTTTGGTAAACGAGATATCATCGGAAAGCTGGTTCTTCCAACTTTCTAGTGGTGTGGGTCTCATCACTTTTTTTTGTTGTTGGTGCATTCTATAGCCTATTGAAGTTAGAGGTTTTTTTTCAATCCCAAGCTCATAACTTTTGACCAATTTCTCCATTTTTCACGATTCCAGTGGAGTTGAATCCGTCTCTCAAAGCTCTTCTATTCCATCGTGCATTTTTTTGGATTGTTCTCCAGGTACATTTTATTTGATTTTTTGTGTTTTCACTCTCTGGTGAATTACTTGGACATCTTAGCTCCTAGAAACTTTTCATTTGTATGGGATGACTCATTTTTGGTTGTTCTATATGTATTTCTAGTTTTTTTTCCTATTTGAGCATTGTAGACATCTTTTTCAAGCATATTTTCATTTGTAGACGCAATGAGATAAAGTGCCATTCCAGTGTATACTTTTTTTAGTATTTTGCACATCCTGTTGTGCCTTTTGTATTTGCACTATGATATAAAGTGCCATGGGGGATTGATTTTTTCCTTTGGTTTGTTGTCACACCTTTGTCAAGTGAGTGTCCCTTCTACGATAGTAGTGAATCCCAGTGATTCTTGCCTCATGCGTGTGTGCCCTAGTTTGCACACCCTTTTATTTGCAGGTTCTTTCTCCTACATGCACTTCTTTGTTTCACACAATTTCATTGTTCTTGTCATGACTCTCCCTTTTTCAACATTATGGGGGGGTTTCTACTATTGGTGCTAATGCTTCTTTTGTTTCGTGTTTGAGTGATCTACGTATCTAGTTCTTGTTCCTATGTACTAGTCAGATGCAGCATGCATCCTTCCATTTTTGTGAGATGGATCATTTACCATATGGACACTCTTGCATTCCTATTTCTAGAGGTTCTTCATTTCAGCACTTTATCAGTCATCTTCCGACAACAGTCTACAACTTCATGCTTCTAGATGTTCTACATGTTCCAATTTTTCATGAAATTGTCCTGTTTGGAGGCTTCTTCAATCCTTCACTTGGCTTTCATCTCTTTTTGGAGTGGATATTTTCCCATGAGGTTTTCTTTGTTTCTTTTCATTATAGAGATCTTTTGTTTGTAGATGGATACCTCATCTGGCCTTGTTTTTTGGGACCCATCATTCATTCTTTTTAGAGTTTTTAGCTACTCCCTAAGTTCATCTTAAGGGGGGTGTTAGATTTATCATGCATTAGCTAATAATTAATTACTCTTTAATTGATTATTAGTCTGATTTATTTTCATGCACTTAAGCTAAACTTAGGAGTGATTTAATGCTTTTATTAGTTGAGCTAATATTATATCGTTATGTCTCATCTCATGTAATGTTGAAACTTGTCATGATTTGATCCATTTCTCATTTAGGCTTTTGCTCTTATAAGCACTCAACCCTCATTGTAATTATCTCAAGCTTTCATATCTTTTTGAGAGTCTCTTGCTTCTGTAGCTTTTTCTTGTTGAGGAATATAACATATATTATTTGTAGATATCTTTCATGGAAGGTGTCTTTGTTCGTTGTTTGATCTTGTGGCTCATGGTTTTGTGCTTGTTTCACAATTCTAACATGGTATTAGAGCATGGATTCATCAAACCCCTTCTTGAATTGTGAGGTTTATTTTCTTCAATAAGGGTTGCAAGCTTCAGATTTGAATCCCCTTTGTTTTTTTGCAAATTTTGGAGGTGGCCAAATTTTTGGTACATTTTGGCACAAAACAGGCCTTACCATTGGATTTGGAGCTATCGAGAAAGTCAGAATTACCTCTTGTTTCACCTGATTTGGGTTCCTGACACCAGATCTACGAGGGTTTGAAGCGGTTGATTCTTTTCCATATCTAAGGAGTAGTCACAATTTCAGAGCATTTTGGTGCAAAAAGGACCTTGTAGTTATGTTCAAGAGGTAGATTCCATGAATTTTGACTATAAATTCGACCTATTTTGCCGATGGGAGATTTTAAGGCAAAAGAAATTTGTACAGAGGCCCATACGACCCCTATACAAAATCATGTGAATGTATTTCAAAAAAAAGCTGGAAATTTTTAAGGTTGGCATATTTTTTATAAATTTTTGTATTTTAAAATTTATTAAAAAAATAAATATAAAAAATTTTGTTGCATCAAAAATTTTGGGGTCGATTTTTTTGTTATAGGGAGCAGATTAAAATTTTGGGTACCATAAGTACCTATGAGCCCCTTGTACCTTGGGCAGCACATTCAATACCACCCGACAGTGGTACCTTCATGCCCCCCAACAACTATTCTTTACTCGGAGACCTCTCCAACACTGGTGGCCTAAAAAATTTTGGGGGCTCCTTTTTCAAAACAGCAATGGCTTAGAAAAATTTCTCAGCACACGAAAACTTTTCTGACACGTTTTTCTAGGAATGAATATTTTTTACCAGAAGCAAGGAGAAGGTTTCTACAATCTTTAGAGAGGTTGTGAATGTGTTGGTGATGTTGTGGTGGACTTTTCGATTGCATTGGGATGGGTTTTTCACTATAACATTTTTCTTTCTTTTTTTTTGTAATCTGGCAATGAGCCATTGGAAGTGAGCCCTTCTTTCTTTTGGGCAATGAGCATTTTTGTATTTGGTGTTGCAATTACTTTATTTTGTGAGCTAATCCTCACTATGGTTTTTCCACATAAATCTAGTGTTCTATTGTGCATGGTGTTAATGTATTTTAGTTTCTATCATTTTCTTTCATACTAAATCATTCTAACAGATTGAGGGTTAATTAAGTTGATGTGGATCTTAATGTTTATGAGGGTTTTGATATTTTAATGTACAACTAATTCACCCCCCCTATCAGTTTTCTTATGCATTCAACACATTCCTACTCCTATTTTTTGCATTTTATTTCATTTCCCTTTTGTGGAATTCCTTTGCACCTCTATAACTTTAGACTTCCTCAAGCCTCACCTACACTTCCATTTTCCAATTCCACATAGTTTTCCCATAAATTTTCCCCCATCCCCTTTTCCATCTATTTGTAGATTCTCATCAACTTCCAAACTTATATCCCCAAATCAAATTCTCACCTCTAGTCATGCATAAAAATATGCATCTCCTATCCTTCCCCTTTTTCCTAAAATCCCCCATATCCTTTTCATATAAACTTTAATTGGACTTCCAAACTCTATTCCAATATTCTATTCCAATTTTGCATTAAATTCTCACAAAGATACCTAACTATTTTTGTTGTTCATTTCTTCTTGTGCAGACTTTAACTTGAATTTTAGACATCCAATTCTCCAACTAAACATCCCATCCTAATGTATAATCCTATATCTTTGCCCCATGTCCATAATGCTTCAATTTTTTTTTCTGTTTGTAGATTTTTATTAAACTTCAATCATTCCATTCCCTTATCTAGTTCTGACCTCTAGTCATGACCTAAAAGTATCTCCATTTTCACATTATGTTCCTCTTTGAAATTTTGTATTCCTTCCATATTGTTTGCACTTATTGGATCTTCTCGAAAGAGCCATTAATTCTTTATTTCACTCCTACAACTACCAAATTGGTCTTTCCCATCCAAAAAATCATGTTTTCCCAAGGGAATGGATCTAAGTTCAAAATCAATTAGGGATGATGAAGAATGCCATGCCACCATCAATGCAATTGTTGAATTCTAGTTGTAAGTGATCCCATGCCATCTCCAAGCTCCCATTTCAATATATTTCAAGATATTTTGACTTATTTCACATGCCACATAAATGAGAACTAATTATCAATCAAATTCCCACAAGGATTCAGTGACCAAACAAATTTCTATGAATATGAGTTCATTTGATAAAATAATAGTCAATCATTTCTTTATTTTGATGTGATTACAAGCGTTGAGAAAATTCTAGGGTTTCAACTCTTAAAAATCCATTCACCTATTAAGTAGCATATTTTATAAGTCACAAATAGGTAGCTATTTTGTAGCAAATATCTATAATTGAATGTATCCTTGTCCATTTGTATATTTTTCAAAGAAACTTATTTAAGTGATGAATAGTGAAAAAAAATTAGCTTAGTGTTTTCTCTTGCCATATTTGTTTATGTGATTGTAATGATAACTTGATAAGTATTGTGGGATTATAAATTAATTTTAGATATATTTTTAATGTTTTTTCCTTATTGTATATAGATTTCTACATTTTGGAGAGGGATTATTAAGTATGTTCAATTGATTAATATCATATCTGCAATGTGTTATTCTTTTTGGTTCATTATGACTCTATAACCTATGATTAAGGTATTGGTATTGGAAACACATGACCCACCATACACCCAAAATTATATTTTATCATTAGTTTAGGATTAGGGTTGTTAGTTTGTATGCATTTCAATATTCAATGATATACTCATGTAAAATGTATTTAGCGAGTCATAATATTTATCATCCTAAAGAGTTATATTTTGCATATCTTCATCTTGCATTCATGCAATGATGTCTTTATCAATTTAATAGAGGTTATATGTGCAATAGGTTATTCCATTGTTTAGTGAAAAAAATTGGGGTTAGGTATATATTGGATACTATTGCAATTTTATCTATTTTTATACTTTATTCATGATAAATCATATTAAGGATACCTCTAGGAAAACCCTCCTGGATCCAAGTAAGCTCAAAGTGATAGAGATATTGTCCACTCCAAAAAATTGATTTATCATCACTCACTTTTTTGGTGAGTTGATATATTCACCCTTAAATAATTACCTTTTTGTAGTCTTGAATTGGATTTCTCCTTTTAGAAGTGTGAGCAATGATTTTGGGACTCAATAGAATGGCATTGTTTCTAGGGATGAATTAGTCAGTGTTAGGTAAGAGGAAATTGGGAAATCTTGAAGACCTCAACAACTCAAAATTTCTACAATTATGCATGATTAAGATGATAATCCATCAAATTACACCAGTAAAATAGAATCCTTGTACTAACAAAATAGGTGATAGGGAAGTAATTCCTTGTCTGATATTTTAAAGTTCAAAATATTAGAGAAAATTTTGCCTCTTCTATGTGAAGATTGACAACTTTTTTTTAGTCAAACCTAGAACCAACAAACAAATAAAAATGGTTGAAGATGGAGAAAATAAGGCATCTTGAGTACCAATAAGAACGTTAATAATCTACAAATCATTCAAGGAGACAAAGAACAATATGGAAAGCTCAAAATAACGGTAATTAATTTAGACTACCTATCAAGATTTAGAAGTAGGAACATTTAGTAGGAATAGCTCATGCATGGATTCTAGAAATCAGTATTTGTATAATTATGAACCTTCAAAAAATAATATAATTAGAAAACATAAAATAATAGAATGGTATAGTTATGATTCAAAGAGAGAATATATTCTTATTGCAAGAAGGGTACATAAAATGATTAATATGTATATGTAAAGTTGTGGAATGCATTATCAAGATTTGGTAACATAGTTTGATAGCCACCATCACACTTATCCCAATATGGCATATAGATATTAATTTTAATAAAATAACTTGATATGTCACGTTAAATAGAAGATAATGGAGCTCTTTATAGTAGTCAACTCACAAAAGGATCATATACAAAGTTATGAAATTGTTATTGGAAAGAGAATTGTGGATAGAATTTTTGATGTAGGTATGTGATATTATCACATGAGATAGCAAGGCATTACTCACTAGTACCCCACTTCTCCCAACATATCATTAAAATATGAATTATCAATGTATGACAAAGCTTAAGTTTTTGGAAACTCAAAATTCCATATTTGAACATGTAAGTACCATCTTGATAAGTGAGAAAGAAGAGTTCCCTTAAGATGACTATGAAGAGGATTATAGTGATAAGGGTGCTCAAACACAAATAAATGGCATGGTTATTAATAGAAGACAAAGGGAATAAAATAATTTTTTGGAAGCTAAACCATGAAAATTCCCTTTCAATAAGAGAAGAGAAATAACTTCCTTAAGATGAATATTATACTCAGCACTATGAAGATGAGGATGATCAATATGATGCATCTAAAGATTACTTCATGGAAGAAGATGAATATATTGATTATGGTGCATCTAATCAAATACTTCAATATGATCATAATGATAATCCAAGCTAGTATGAGTTTCCCACTCACAACATTGAATATCCAAGGGAATGCATGCAAGTATCCCAACATTCCAAGCCATCAAATGAAAAACATCCTAGTGAATACATTTGTAATACGTGTAGATCTAAAATGAATATCAACCAAGAAGTAGCATGTGCTTGCATGAAGTGATACACTTCTACCAAATCAAATAAAAATGTATCAAATGGAAGAAAGGAACAAAAATGTGACAAGAAGTAACAATGATACAAAGAAGAATCCAGTTCAACAATGGATAGCTAGGAAAAAGAGGTCCTAGCCACTAGAAGAATAGTTTGTAGACAAAGAGAAGAAGAAAAAATCACAAGGAATGTATGTTCCTTATTGTATTCAATTGATTATTTTCATTTGTAATGCAAATTAATTGACCTTCCTACATGATCAGATGGACCTTTTGTATGAAGAGATCAACCTACAAAAGGAAGAGAAAAAGTTTCCCATCATAGAGTACAACTATAATACCACTAATGAAGCACCATCCTATAATGTTGGTCCTAACCTTATTAATGGATATTATGATTAATAGTATTATGAAACTATTGAATCCCTCATTTTTCATGTTCCTATTGAATATATGAATAAGCATTCAATCACATAGTGCAAGAAGCTAGCTAAAGAAAAGGTGAAAATCAAGCATGCTCTTCAAGAAGAACTTGTCTCGGTAAGTCTAGATTATTTTAATCCTTCTCAAATCCTCTATACTTCAATCTACACTTTCATTGTTATGCATCAATAGAATGGATATGGATATGAATAGCCCATTGTATTTATTAGGAATTCTTTGCATGATTACAAATAGATATATGTACTAGTATATAATGATGAGGTAACATTTAGGGAGTTTATTGGTACAAATTTATTTGAATCAGTTTATCAATTGAATGATAAATTTTTAATTATCTTAGAAATAATAGCTCTTAAATATAAACATGATATTGAAGAAGGAAATGAGTATTTCTCTCAAGTAATGTAGGATTTTCCAAAAGTGGATGAGGATAGAAAATATGCAGATGATAAAATCTTGTCAAATGAGAAAATAATGAAGAATCTATTTCATAAAGGCTCTTTAGGGATACATCTAAGATAATGGAATGGTTCTCATGTAGAATACTATATTAGAGAATATTTCAATGGATGATTTAATTTTTGAAGCACCTCAATTTGAATTTAAGATGATCTCCACTCATTTTCAAACTAATATTGAAGCTCTTGCAAGACCAAATATAGTTGACATTCTATACAACTACTAAGTGCTTGATAAGGGGATATGTATGGATTCATACACCTTATGTAGTGGTTGTATAAGGTTGCAGTAATTGAACACCCTAGAGATTTAATGAGGAAGAGAATAATGGATTACTACTCAAATGCTTCAATTGGACAGGAATACGCCTTGTTGCATGGCCATATGAAGTTGCTAAAATATGATCATAGTATAATTTTTCTTATAAATTTTACTTGGTTTCTTTTGAATTTTATTGTTCATGAAACTATATAGTAAGCATTAATTCTTGCAAGTAATGATGTCCTACCTTGTATATATTATGTGTTGTGTGTATGTTTTCTCTATTCAATCTTGACTCTTATAATTCATGATAAAGTATGAATGTCTTAGTCCCCTCTTTGTATCCCTTTTTGTGGTCTACTCCCAGAGATATGAATTATCATTATTCCAACAAGAGATGCATGTTCCCAACTAGATCTAATGTTAGGAATTAATCTAAAATTGTCAAAATTTTCTTGATTCCCAGCTCTTTTATGCATTTAGGCCTCATTTTTTCCATCACTTATACCCAATATGAGAAGACTTTGAATGGGTTCTCCTTGGTTAAAATTCCATATATTTTTCCTCGCCATCCCTCATACCCTTGTAATATGTTGGAAGTTTCCAAAATAGAATAAAGTTCTAAATATGGGATGTTTTTGATCATTTTCTAGTATTTCTACAAATTTGTAAACTTTTAGTGGAAATCGAAATATTTCTCACTAGTCTAATATCTAGTTCCAATGTCTAGTTTCACTTAAAACTTTGGCAAGGTTTATCAAGCCCTTCTTTTCATTTTCCTTCATTTTCTCTTTTTCCAAAGTTTTGATGGTCAACCAGACATTTATCTCCCCTTTGGTCCTCATATCCACTTCCACATCAATTCCTTGCATTATCACACCCCCTATTGCATTCCCCATTTCCTCACTTTTTGGGATTGCATTAGACATTTAGATCTCCCTTAATTTTATGCAAACCTATAATCTCCCATATTTTCCTCTTTGTATACTTTCAAAGTGGATCTAGATCTTCTTCCTCCTCCCCATGTCCACTTCCCTCCTATAGTCTCACTTCCATTTAATACATTCTATTCCACTTCCCTTTTATAGAATTCCTTTGCATTTGTGGACCTCCAAACTTATTTCAGCCTCACTACCACTTCCCTTTACTATTCTCACATAGTTTTCCTACAAAGTTTCCCATGTCCCCTTTTTCATCAATTTATGGAGTCTTGTCTAACTTCCAAACTTCTATCCTCATATTTGATTCTCACCTCCAATCCTACATAAAAACTCTAAATCTCCTATCATTTTCCTTTTTCCTACAATGCCCTCAAATTCTTTTTAAGCATACATTAAGTGAACTTTTGAACTTCATTATAATATCATGAACATTCAACACTCACTTCGACAAAAAATTCCCACAAAGGTTCCTAAATCCTTTTTTGTTTATTTTTTCTTGTGTAGACTTCAACATGACTTTTAAACATTCAATTATCCAACAAAACAACTCATCCTAATTTTCAACCTTACATATTTTCGTTATATTTCTCCATGATGCTTCATGTGCTCATTTCACTCCTTTTGTGATTTTTTATCAAACTTCAAGACTTCCATTCCCCCATCTAGTTCTAACATCCATTCCTAACCAAAAATATTGCATCTCCCTTTCTCACATATTTTTCCACTTCAAACTTTCACATTTCTTCTAAATGGTCCCCCACACTTCTCATATCTTCCTAGAAGAACCATTAATTCCTATTTTGACTCCTACAACTATTGATTTGTCTTTGTTACACAGAAAACCTTTTTTATCCAAAAAGTGTGAATATAAGTTTAAAAAATGGTGGATGAGGAAGAACATGTCACCATTATTGTGATGGTTGTACTCTAGGCCACCATTTCAATGGATTTTAGGAGATTATGACTTGTTTCACATGCCAAATAACTGATATATGATTCTCAATCAAATTCTTGCAAGGATTTAGTGATCAAATAAAGTTCTATAAATATGTTTCATTTTAAATAACAACGATCTATCATTTCTCCATTTCCACATGATTGCAAGCACCAAGAAAAGGCTAAAGTTTCAACTTTTGCAATTTCAATCACTTGTTGAGAAACATATTTTATAATTCACAAAGAGGTGATTTAATTGTAGGAAATATCTATAACTGAATGTCACCTTTGCTATTTATATATTTTCAAGGAAACTTGTAGGTGATGAATAGTGAAATCATTCTAGCTTAAGGTTTTCTCTCACCCCTATTTGATAATGTGATTGTAATGAGAGTTTGATAAGTGTCATGGCTTTTTAATTCATTGCATATATTATTTTTAATATTATTTTCCTTATTGTAAATGGATTTTTTAAGTTTGGAGAGGGATTATTAAGTATATCTAATTTCTTGATATCATATCTCTATTGTTATGTCAATGTGTTATTCTTACTAGTTGATTGCAAATATGTAACCCACAATTAAGGAGTTAGCCCTAGAAACTTATGACCCAAAATATACTGAAAGCAAATATATATTTCACCGTTAGTTTAGTATTAGTATTGTTACTTTGTAAGTATTTCATGGGTGTTGCCACAATAATGGGTTACACTTTCTAGGACATCCTATTTTTTGTTGAAATCACATTTTTTTAGAAAATATAATGATTTAAGCTTTTAAAGGTTCCATTTAAAGGATTTTAAATGAAGAGGGTTAGATCAAACCCCCTTGGATATAACCCCGCTAGTTTTAAACCATGCTTATAATAGAGTCTCCTCTACACCTATCAAAATGCTGATAAAAAACCACTTTTGATTTACCTTTTGGGGGATCAAATGAATTCATTTAAAATTTATGTTTTGTAAATATGTAGTCCTTATTATAAGCTTCCCAAAAAGTATAATTTTAAATATATTTAATTTGATTATTATATTTATTTTTTATTCCTTGTGAATGTAGGTTTTTCGTCAAAAATCAAGCTCTTGATTTTGCACATGTGGAAAAATAGTAGATTACCAAAAAAAATTAAAAAATATCTATGCTCTTAGTATTGATGTCCTTTATTCAACAAAAAAAAATATTTAATTTCGATACATACAAAAAAAGTTGTGTTATATAGTAAACCTATGTCTAAATTATAATTGGTTTGACTTCAAAACCAAATTAAGAAAAAAAATATTCAATAAAACACTATGAAACCAAAATGAAGGATCTATTTATCATACTTAAAAATATAAATTCAAAAAAAATAGAATTGTATCCTTCATAGGAAAAAAATTGTTTTATATAGTAAACATCACTCTTTAAAAATGGTGTTTACTATTAAAAACTAGTTATCGAAGGAGATTGAAAAAGAAATGCAATTTGATTCCAAATTTTAATATATATACATATATATATATATATATATATATATATATTTAGAATCTATAGACAAAATTTCACAAATCACTAGTTTACATCATCTTCAAATTCCTCGCGGTTTAGCATCATTAGGTGTCTGAAAGTGAATATTTAGTTAAAAAAGTTTAGTTCAATGTCAAGTTTGGCCAAAAAGTGTAACCCACTATTGTGGGATCACCCTCATGATTCATTGTTATACTTAGGGAAATTATCTTAAAGGACCCATAAGAGTTCTCATCTTAGAGAGTCATGTTTTTCATACCTTCATCTTGGATCCATGCAATGATATATTTATTAGCTTAATAGAGGTTATATGTGTAGTAGGTTATTCCTTGGTCTAGTAACAACTTTTGGGCCTAGGAATCCATTGGATTTTATTGCAAGTTTTTATATTGGTCAATCTTTAGTTGTGATCAATCTTGTTAAGGATGCCTTAAATAATACCCTCCTAGGCCTAGCTAAGCACAAAATTAAGGAGATATTATCCACTCTAAGGAAGTGGTCTATCATCACTCACTCTTTGATGATGATTTGATATATCCACCCTTTGAGAATGACCTTTCCCTAGCCTTAAATTAGATTTATCCTTGTAGAAGTGCAATCATAGATTTTAGGACCCAAAACATCCATTTTTTAGTTTTTTCCCTACCTCTCTCCATTTGATTTCATCTTGGATTCCTATGGTATTCTTATTTTTTCCTTATCTTTTCACCTCTCATTTTCTTTTTTGTATGGTGTTATCCTTTTCCTTCCCAGTTTTTAGTAGTTTGTATATGTGTTTGTTATTGTAGTTGTGGTTGTATATAAATATATTTTATATACATGTATACATATGTATACACATATTCTTACACCCATTCTCTCTCAATTTTATTGGTGCACATTTCTCTTATTTGTCTATTGGTTAGCCAACATGCATTCCCTTTGGTATTTTATTTTATCTTTTTTGTTGTCTACTTTAGGTGTGCATTTAGTCTTTTTCTAAATCATTTGGGTATTTATTGCCCTATAGTTTGTTGGGAAAATGTGTCTCAACCTTGCAATTACATAAGGTACTATTGATACGTCAGCGATAGGGGGCATGGGGGGTTCAGGGGGCCATGCGTCCTAGTGGAGGCTTGGGGGTAGTGCCCTAAAAAGGAAAAAAATATTTATATTTTATTATTGTAAATATTGACCGTTCATCATTAGGTCTTAGATTTGATGGCCGATATTTTATTAACTTGAGTTGCCCTAGAAGGCATCCCTATTTTATGAGGGTGTTGTATTGCGATTGTGTATTGTGATGTATTCTAGGAGTCTAATAGCGGTCATGTTTCCTCTGGATCCCTAGTTGGTGATACTCCTGTGAGAAGCTTGCTCTGCAAGTCTATTGTAATCTTTGTGATTTTTGAATAATATATTGGGCAGCTTTTGGAGTGTGGGGTTTTTTTTCCTAAAATGGTTTTCCCCATGTAAATCACTATGTTGTGGTATGTATGATATTTATGTTTATTTATGTTTAAGCTTCTATAACTGAAAAGATCTATAATGTTTTGCATTATTCTCCTCTCAATATTAGTGTAGGAATTTTTTCTACTACTTTAGCTTCCTTACAAGTGGTATCAGAGCTTGATCACCTTTGGTTTTAGTTGTGCACTGTTGGGTTTTTTTAACTAATCCAAATTTGAGTGGGAGTTTGTTTAGAAGATACTTTGTTATCTTGTTGCAGGAATTTTTAGATGGCAAGTTCATCAGGGAGAATAGAGGTGGATAATTTTTTTGGAAATATTTTTGAAATGTGGAAGCTAAAGATGGAGGATCAATTGATAGATTGAGATTTGTGGGATGTTGTTGATAAGAATGTTTCAAGGCCTTCAGATGCTACTTTGGCTACTTTATATGATGTTATTGACTGTAAAGCCAAGGGTCTAATCAGATTGTTCTTGGCAGACTGTTTTAATCAATGTCCATGAAGAGACCTCTACACATAAACTATGGAATAAGCTTTGTGAGATGTATCAAGCCAAATATTTAGTGAACGATATTTTATTGAGGAAGAAATTATATTCCTTGAGAACGGAAGAGGGTGGATGAATTATAGAACACATGGAAGAATAAAATATGTTGGTGGCTCTATTGTCATCAGTTGGTGTCAAAATGGATGAGGAGGAGAAATGTTAGATCTTGCTTTGTTCTTTGTCCAATTCATGGGATTCTCTTGTTATGGCTATTGGGAGTAATTTTGTTATATTAAAGACTAGAGATGTGGTGGGTTTTTTTCTTTTTGAAGAGATGAGGAGGAAGGTATCCATCAATGCCAAGGAGGACCTAAATATTTGTGGAAGACCTAAGGAAAAAGTAAAGAAGAATAAGAAGCATGATAAATCTAAGTACAAGGGGAGATCTGAATCTCTTGGAAAGTCTAAAGTTATTTGTTGGAACTGCGGAAAGCCTAGACATATTCATAAGGACTACAAAGAAGATAAGAAGAAAAAGAAGAGTTTTGATTCTGATTTTGAGTCTGAGAAGGTAGATGGTGATGCATTCATTGCAGCTTTGGCAACTCATGTAGGTAATGAAGCCAAAGATGGAGGATTTGTTGATAGACCGAGATCTATGGGATGTTGTTGATGAGAATGGTTCAAGGCCTGCAGATGCTACTTTGGCTACTCTATATGATGTTATGGGCCATAAATCCAAGGGTCTAATCAGATTGTTCTTAGAAGATTGTTTTAATCAATATCCATGAAGACCTCTGCACATAAACTATGGAAGAAGCTTGGTGAGATTTATCAATCCAAATATTTAGTGAACAAGATTTTCTTGAGGAAGAAATTATATTCCTTGTGAATGGAAGAGGGTGGATGAATTACAAACCACCTGGAAGCATTCAATATGTTGGTGGCTCTATTGGCATCAGTTGTGTCAAAATGGATGAGGAGGGGAAATGTTAGATCTTTCTTTGTTGTTTGCTTGATTCATGGGATTTTCTTGTTATGGCTATTGGGAGTACTTTTGTTATATTAAAGAATGAAGATGTGGTGGGTTCTTTTATTTTTGAAGAGATGAGGAAGGTATCCATCAGTGTCAAGGAGGACCTAAATATTCATGGAAGACCTAAGGAGAAAGGAAAGAAGAATAAGAATCATGATAAATCCAAGTCCAAGGGGAGATCCAAATCTCTTGGAAAGTCTAAAGTTATTTATTGGAACTACGGTAATCTTGGACATATTCATAACGACTGCAAAGAAGAAAATAAGAAGCAAAAGAAGAGTTTTGGTTTTGATTTTGAGTCTAAGAAGGTAGATGGTGATGCATTCATTGTAGCTTTGGAAACTCATGCAAGTAATGATGCATGGTTAATTGACTCGGGTGCATCTTTCCATATGACCTTTAATAGAGATTGGTTTTCTAAATATGAAGAATTTGATGGAGGTAAGGTGTACTTGGGTGATGATTGTTATTTAAATATTGTTGGTCATGGTAAAGTTAGAATCAGGTTTCTTGATGATAGAATAAAAAGGATTAATGGTGTGTTGCATATCCCTAGATTAGCATGAAATTTGTTATCTATGAGAAAACTAATAGACGTAGGTGTGTAGGTAGTATTTTCTGATGCAGAATGTAAGATGGTTAGAGGTGCTATGGTGATTGCTAGAGGTGTCAGATATGGCACATTGTATAAGCTTAACGCATGCACTATTGAGTACAATAGTATTGTTACCTAATTTTGCTTCCAGCTCAATTAGGTAGAGCTATGATTTTTTTTCAAAGTAAAGATAAAAGGTATACATTGAATTATGCTATTTTCCATTCATATGCACAAAGAATTATCAAATTTATTGCATTTTATTATGCAAATGTACACAAGAGAAAGATTGCAAAAAGTGTTTGCATAAAAACTGTATTTTATTGATAATTACAAGTGTATAGTGTCCCACACAATCTGTGGTATTAACTCCTTCAATGAAATATAAAAAGTAGACTATACATTTAAAGAGAAGAAGAGCATATAAAAAGAAAAGGTGATGCAAGAGCACCTTTGAACAAAATTTGTCAATTCAAGATGTTGATGAGTAGGCTTTAGGATTTGGTGTCTTTTTGTTTAAATAATGTCTAGGAGACCATTTAATATTGTATTGAGTGTTATTAGAAGGTTCTTAGGTGTTTATAAGTTCAATAATGTTGAAATTGCAAAGGTATTGAAAAGTTGTCATGTTGAGTAAAAAGACGTAAAATTGCTTAAAAGTTGCAAAAAAGAAGATTTTGTGGAATCCTAATGGTCAGGAATTTCAAAAGTCAATTTTTTTGGCATTGGGATAGTTAGTTTAGGAGGGAAAAATTATATATATGATGTAAGGCATCGATGCAAGATTGATCTTGAAGTTTGGAAGGTAGAAAACAATAAAATCTCTACTTTTTCTATAAAATATGTGTTTCCTTTTGGTTACCAACCAGTGTATGGATTGTACAATTGATTTTTGTTTAAAAGCTTCCAAAATTTGTTGTATATATTTTTTAGCCATTATTTAGAGGTGATTTGATAGGGTTCTTATGAAGCTTGTGGTTTTTAAAATCAAATTACTGTGAACGTTTGTGAATACCCTGTTTTAAGGGTTTTTGGTGTTTTAACATGGAAATCACCCCATTCCACCTTTTTTGAAGACTTTACCTCAGTGGAATTGGTGAATTCTATTATTTTAAGGTGTGAACATGTTGTTTGAGTTCAGGGGAGGTCGAGTGTTGTGTTGGTCATGAAGCCCTAGAGTGGAAAATTGAATTTTCCAAGGGAAATAGTGAGGTTTTGGTATGGTAAAGAGTGAAATAGTTTGGGGAAGCATTATTTCTTGATGGAATAAGCATTTGAAAAGGTAATTGAACCTATTTTAGGTGGTGGAAAGTTTATATGAGGCCTAGTAAAATGTTTTTCAATAAAACCCTAGGTTTTTGGCAAGAAAAGAGGGCTTCTGGTTTTGGCTCTTTGGAGTGAGTGTTTCTATAAAAAAATGGTGAAATTATAGTTTTGGAAACCTTGTGAGTGCTTCCCTGGTGGTTTTAGAGGTTGGTGGAAAGTTTTAAGATAAGAATCTTTGTAAAATAGGCCTAATTTGAGGTCTAGAGAAAGTGTGGAAATCTTGATTTGAGGAAATTGTTCCAAGGGAACCAGTTGAGAGGTTGTGATATGTTGTTAAGTAGCCTGATGGGTCTTTGAAATGGTATTGGTATTGGTCTGAGAAGACCTTCTCTAAAAGATATACCTGATTGAGTCAGTTTGCAATGATATAAGAAATTATGAGAATTAGATGTGATAGTGAGAATTTGAGAACTTCGTGACTTGATAAGTTGTGGTATTGTTTGGAATTGTGTTGTGTGGTTGTAGGACCTCCCCTAATTGCTATCAATTGGTATCAGATCAAAGGTACCATATCACTGAGGAAGAAGATTGTAGTTTTTGAAAGAAAGGTTGGAAAGTGAAAAGGAAAAACTGAGAAGATGCCTCCAAAAGGAAAGAATGTGGTAAAGGAAGTGAATGACTTGAAGGGTCAATATATTAGAGAGATCAAAGAATTGAAAGAAAGGTCAGTAGCCTTGGAGACAAGCAAGAGAAGAGAAGAAGTTGAGAGTAGTGATTCAAATGATGAAGATGAAGAAGAGTTTGAAGATGTTGAGGAAGAACTTGATCCAGAGGATCAAAGAATGGCCAAATTGTTGAAGGCAGTCAAAGGTGACAAACATAAAGTGAAAATTGATGTTCAAAAGTTTGGTGGAAACCTAAATGAAGAAGATTTACTGAATTGGATAGCATCTTTGGACAACTACTTGAGTGTGAAGACATTCCAAAAGAAAAGAGAGTCAAGATTGCAAAATCAAAGCTTAAAGGTCATGCACTTTTGTGGTGGGATTATCTGCAATTAGAAAGAAGGAAGCAATGAAAATTCAAGATTTTATCATGGGACAAGATGGTAGCCAAGATGAAAGGTAAATTTCTCCCTTCAGATTATTCTATTCAGATGTTTAAGAGGTTACAAAGTTTAAGGAAAAAGGAAATAGATGTAAAAGCATACATTAAGGAATTTTACAAATTAAGTATGAGATATAACCATAATGAGAATGAAGATGAGAAAATTTCTAGGCACTTGGGTGGTTTGAGATTGAACATACAAGATGAATTGGCTTTGACAAATCCAATGAGTGTAGAAGAATGTTATCAATTGGCATTGAAGGCTGAAGAAAAAGTTAAAAAAATACAAGAAAAGACAATTAGAAGAAGAGGCAGCACTACAAGAGGAAGATTATATTTCTTTACTTCAAGACAAATAAGTGAGAACCAAGAGGATGCACCTAAAAAGGAAGAGCAAGTTGTAGATTTTAGAGGTGGTTATAGAGGCACAAGGGGCAGATTTGGTGGTGGAAGAAATTCAAACATATTTACTGGTAGGTGTTACAATTGCAATGACTTTGGTCATCCTTCTTACAAATGCCCTAAAAAATTTGGTTCAACATCAAGTGGAGGAGAAAGGAAGAATGAAAGAAGAGCACAAATTTTTCAAGAAGATGAAGCTAAAAGTTCAAACTCCAATAGTATTCATGTTGCTCCTGAAGTAGGTGAAATTTTGATGATGAAGAGACAACTTATGAAGACATCCAAAGATAAGGAGCTGATTCAGAGAAGAGCATTATTTAGGACAGCTTGCAGATGCAAAAACAAGGTATGTAAGGTGATAGTGAATTCAAGATGCATTGATAACATGGTATCTAGTGATATGGTAGACAAATGAAATTGGAAAGAGTACCTAGGGAAAATCCATACAAAGTGTCTTGAGTAAGAGATAATAAATCCATTGTGGTGAGTGAACAAGCTTCAATTGAATTTCAAATTGGTAGTTACAGAGATAAGGTTTTTTGTGACATTTTTCCTATGAGTTATTGCCATGTGTTGCTAG
Source organism: Sequoia sempervirens (assembly GCA_007258455.2). Taxonomy (NCBI): domain Eukaryota; kingdom Viridiplantae; phylum Streptophyta; class Pinopsida; order Cupressales; family Cupressaceae; genus Sequoia; species Sequoia sempervirens. The sequence continues at coordinate 646,346,417 of VDFB02270651.1, read as the reverse complement.
GAAGGCCTTGGTAGTTTTATAGGTCAGCAATGTATAATGGGAGAAAAAACACTTATACCATTGAAAAGGATAGGAGAACATTCATTTTAGCTCCATTGAATGAGAAACTAAAGAGCAAGGTGAAATCATCATGACTGGGAGAAAAGAATATGTGAGTGTTGAGGAAGGTAAGAGTATAAAGTTAGCATGCATTTCAAGGCATGACAAAGTTGGGACAGTAGATAGAAGAAGTGGAGATAATTTGCAGTCAATTGTGAAGAAGAATGCTTCCATGTGCAAGAGAAAAGTAGATGGAAATGTGTCTCAAATTGATATAGTGCAATATAAGAGTGAAAATCTCTAGGAAAGCGTGAAAAAATACTGGTTGGGGCAGTCGTGTGCACTGTGACAATGAAGCAAGTGAAGAGGCGGATAGAGGATGATACCATAGATTTTGGTAGGATTGATGAGAAAGTGGAAAAGCTATTTGTAGGTCTGACAGAGGTACCTAAATGTGATGGTACAGAAGTTTGTAATACTGACAGAGGGAAAATTGAAGATAAGAAGGGTATTGAGCAGAAATCTAAGCAAAAATCAAAGAGGGAAGTGAGTACATGTGATAAGGATTTGGAGGAAGATGTAAAAGAAGGCACAATATCAAGATTTGGTGATGTGAAAGTTGAAGAACACCCCACAGTACAGTGTGTGAAATTGGAGCAGGAATCAAATGATGATAATGGAAAGCATGTCAAGCACAGTGAAGAACAAACGAAAGGTGAACCTATTGAAATCAAACAAGAAGGTTAGAATCAGGTGATGATCAATGGTGAACAAGTTGCAGGATTATTTCCAAGAGACTTGGAAAAATTCCAAGTTGGGGTGTATGGTGCAAGAGCACCTTTGAACAAAATTTGTCAATTCAAGATGTTGATGAGTAGGTTTTAGGATTTGGTGTCTTTTTGTTTAAATAATCTCTAGGATACCATTTACTATTGTATTGAGTCTTATTAGAAGGTTCTTAGGTGTTTAGAAGGTCAATAATGTTGAAATTGCAAAGGTATTGAAAAGTTGTCATGCTGAGTAAAAAGACGTAAAATTGCTTAAAAGTTGCAAAAAAGTAGATTTTGTGGAATCCTAAGGGTTAGGCATTTAAAAATTCAATTTTTTTGGCATTGGGACAGTTATTTTAGGAGGGAAAAAGTATATATATGATGTAAGGCATCAATGCAAGATTAATCTTGAAGTTTGGAAGGTAGAAAACAATAAAATCTCTATTTTTTTTGTAAAATTTGTGTTTCCTTTTTGTTACTAGCCAGTGTACGGATTGTACAATTGATTTTTGTTAAAAGCTTCCAAAATTTTTTGTATATATGTGTTATCCATCATTTATAGGTGGTTTGATAGGGTTCTTATGAAGCTTGTGGTTTTTAAAATCAAATTACTGTGAACGGTTGTGAATACCCTGTTTTAAGGGTTTTTGGTGTTTTAACATGGAAATCACCCCATTCCATCTTCTATGAAGACTATACCTCGGTGGAATGGGTGTATTCTATTATTTTAAGGTGTGAACATGTTGTTTGAGTGTAGGGGAGGTCAAGTGTTGTGTTGGGCACGAAGCCCTAGAGTGGAAAATTAAGTTTTCCAAGAGAAATAATGAGGTTTTGGTATGGTAAATAGTGAAATAGTTTGGGGTAGCATTATTCTTGATGGAATAAGCATGTGTAGAGGTAATTGAACGTGTTTGAGGTGGTGGCAAGATTAGATAAGGTCTGGTAATATGTTTTTCAATAAAACCCTAGGTTTTTGGCAAGAAAAGAAGGTTTCTGGTTTTGGCTCTTTGGAGTGAGTGTTTATGTAAAAAAATGGTGAAATTCTAGGTTTGGACACTTGGCGAGTGCTTCCCTAGTGGTTTTAGAGGTTTTTGGAAAGTTTTAAGACAAGACTCTTTATAAAATAGGCCTAATTTGAGGTATAGAAAGCGTGGAAATCTTGATTTGAGGAAATTGTTCCAAGGGAACCAGTTGAGAGGTTGTGATATGTTGTTGAGTGGCCTGATGGGTCTTTGAAATGGTATTGGTCTTGGTCTGAGAATACCTTCTCTAAAAGATATACCTAATTGAGTCAGTTTGCAATGCTACAAGAAATTGTGAGAATTAGATGTGATAGTGAGAATTTGAGAACTTGGTGACTGGATAAGTTGTGGTATTGTTTGGAATTATGTTGTGTGGTTGCAGGACCTCCCCTGATTGCTATCAAAATGCATCCATCATTTCTTGGGTGACAAAGATGGGTGTTGATCTGCTACATCTTCAGCCCCATAAATGCTTGCAAGAGTTGAGAAAATTTGGTGTTAGAGCTCAAGATATGTTTTCTCATCATATGCAATTCAATTTAAACAAACATATAGTGTACTATTATAAGGCATTGCAACATTTTTGCAGCATCTCAAAGATGTCCAGAAGAGCAAAAGAGTATCATCAAATCATGAAGCATCATTGGAAGCTTTTGGCTTCACTATTTCTATCTAACATGTTTGTTCACTATGTAGGTATAGGTGAAATTCTCATTGCTGGAGTACTTTCATTTGATATTATAGCATGTGGAGTGAAATGGGCTCCCACAAGGGTTGAGCCTAGCATGTTGCTCTCTTATGTTTCAACAGGGATAAGAGTGTAAATTCATCTCATTTTTCATGAATTGAACAAGTATGCATCACTCATGATAGTGAGCTAGTAGTTCACTATCATAAATGACACATAGTTTCTCAATTGGAGCATAAAGATCAATCAATGTCTTGAAGATGAAGACTTGCTATCATATAAAGACTATTCAAAAGGCATCCTACAATGGAAGAATACACTTAAACAAGCAGACTTCATGAGGCAGTACACAGTGCATGTCATCGCATGATAGTGGCAGCCATTACTTACATCAAAGGACAACAAATAGTTAAAAAAAATAGTTATCTTTGATTGTCAAGTCATTAGTCAAAAGATGACAATCGTGGTGACAAAAGTATTCATGATTGGATGCATTTTTAAGGGCATGACATGTTTTAAGAAGCATCTATTTGTATAATGTCATAGAACAAAACATGGTGCATATTTGGACAAAAGTAATGCTCATGTATAGGTTGCAAATCTAGCAAATCCATAAGACTTGATGATCATTACAGTCATTTTGTAAAAAAAGGCCCTGTAGCTGCAAGCAGTCATAGCAATGAGCAACAAGATTCCCAAGTTTTTTCACAATGATTTGATGCAATAGAGTCACATGGCCAAGTAAAGCAACATCCATGGAGTATACAATGAAATCCAATAAATTTTTCCCAAGAAAAGTACAAAAATTGAAGCATTTTCAGCTTTTTCTTTAGCAAATAATATCTAGGTTGCATTTTATTCAAGAAATATAACAAGGAAAAAAAATACATTTATCCCTTTTTCACCAATATACTCGGCCTGCAAAGCAAAAAGAAACCCCATATTTTGCAGAGGTATTGGAAGCAAAACACAAAGATCTAAAAGCTCTTGTCATTTTTTGTTCAAAGCTACAAAGAATCCTTGAATTTTGTTTGATAAGTTTGAAACTATAGAGGTTGAGTAAACAAAAAAATGTATAGAAAATAAATCCCCTATATAAACCATGAAACAGAGAAATACCCATGGAAAGGCACAGAAGATAGCAACAATGGAGTCATGATTGCAAGCATTGTATTTTAGAAATATCACCAGAGCTTTGAAAGTCATCTCTGGAGGAAAAATTTAAAGAGTGTCATAGAGCATATGAAGAATTTTCACAGAAAATGAGCATTCTCATTATGCATTCGTAAAAGAATCTCAAGACAATTAGATTTACATTCATAAACAAAGTTGGATGCAAGGTTTTGTGAATGGAGAAAGCTTACCTGTGGATGGAACAGTTCTATCCGCAAAGCCCTTGACCTAGCTCATCCATGGCGACACCCCAGTAGAGGAGTAAAATACAAGAATGAAATGTGAAATTGTAGGTGCGGATTGCTTTAGGGTTTCTAAACCCTAAGTTGACGGATTAGAGGAAGGAATTTTTTCCTTTATTTTAACAAAATTCCTTTCAAAAAAATATCATGTATGTTATATGCTTTAGTCCTTTTTCCACCTTTGCATTTTTTGCAAAGTCTAAACCCTTTAGGACTTGCTTTAAATGCCTTGTATTGCCTTGTAAAGCATGGTCAAGTGGAGTTTTCTTTTTTGCAACAAATTTGAAATGTAAAATTTTATTTAAGTGATGATTTATAAATCACTTTAAATGAGGTTATAATTGTAAAATAGAGTATGTGTCTTCAAGATATGGTCAAAGGGGTGTAATTGGGCTTTATGGATAGGTGTCAAGCATATAGGGGAAGTTGGAGAGGTTATCCAACATGTTCCAAGAATTTAGGAGTGGTTTGACTTGGTTTTGGAGCAAGTTGAGGGCATCTAGGGATAGTTTTGGATGCTTTTATGGTGGGTAGGGTCAAGGCTTGACCTTTCTCCTCATTTTGGAGCCTTTTGGAGGAAATTTGAGAGCTAGATTTTAGGATTTTCTGTTGCATATGACCAAGGAAGCTTCTATTCCTATTCTTTTGGAATCTATTAGGAGAGCTAATAGTAACTTTAACTTTCATTTTTTGAAGTTAGTTTAGATTATGCTCTTGGGTCTACTTTCTGACTTTCTGAAGTCCTTGGGAGAAGAAGACTATATATTTTGTAACACATTTTGACATGTATACCAGTTTTACCTTGGAGATCAATGAAGATAAGCATTTTACCTTCTCAATTTTGTATTTTGAATTGTGTGCATTTGTTTTATTGATGCAACTACTTGTGAAATTATCTAATTCCTTGTGGTTATGTCTCATTATAGCACCTTTTGCAGAATAATATGTATGTTATAGGTTATAGGTTGTGTTGAAATGCAGATGTTTTCTAGTTGTGAAAAGTGTCTTTCCTTCTAGGAGTGTAAGCATTAAAACCTTTTTATGAAATATTTATGCAAGAAACATATATAATTGAGTTTTGTATGTCAAGTTTTTTCATCGATTGAAACTGTGTGTGCAAGTTGTGTTACATGTTTCTTAGTTAGTGTTTTGGTGCATCACCTTAAGTTTCAGTTCCAATTTATGTTTTTTCCTTTTACCCTTTCCTCTATAAGTAATTAGAGTAGTTTAGGTGACTACCTTAGGAGCCAACCTTCTCTGGAGGTCCATTCCAAGTATATTCAACCCATAGGCCTAGGAATGTTCCAATGTTACACCAAAGTGCTAAGTTCTACAACTTAGCAGGGGCACAATTTTAGAGATAACAAGTACTTCTGTAAAAATCAAGTCTATGGAAGAGGTGAGGGTTTCATCTTCAGCAGACAGTCATGGATTTTGGGTACCCAAGGGTGCTCTTTCTTCTGAATCAAATTTACATATAGAGAAACTATGTTATGGCACCAAAGACTTGGCCACATTGGAGAAAAGGGTCTAAGGAACTTGAAAAATAAAAACCTTGTTGAAGGGTTGTCTGATTGTAATCTTGAATTTGATTTATGTGAGCACTGAAATTATGGAAAATAAAACCGCACTCAATTTTACTCGAGTTCTCATAAATCTTGTGGTATATTGGATATTATTCATTCTAATGTGTTTGGTCTTGTAGATGTTCCTTCAATTGGTAAATCCACATATTATGTTTCATTTATTGATGATTATAGTAGAAGGACATGGGTGTATTTTCTAAAGAGTAAATCTAAAGTTTCCAATTGATTTAAAGAATGTAAAGCAATGGTTGAGTTGCAAATTGGAAAGAAAATAAAATGTTTGAGGACTGATAATGGCGTTGAATTTTTCTCTAATGATTTTGTAGATTCTATAAAGATTGTGGTATTCATAAACAAAAGAAAAATTTGTATTCTCCACAACAGAATGGAGTTGTAGAAAGAATGAACAGGACATTGATGGAGAAGGCTACGAGTATATTGAGTGGTGTTGGTCTAGAACAAAGGTTTTAGGCTAAATTTTTGGCCAATACTTGTTACCTAGCTAACAGGTCTCCTACATTAGCTCTTGTTGATAAGACACCTATAGAGGCATGGTCGGGCCACAAGCCATCATTAAGAAATCTTAGAGTTTTTAGTTTTCAGGAATATGCACATGTGCCAAAGGAGAAGTGAACAAAGTTGGAGAACAAGGTTGTGAAATGTATCTTCATCGGATATAGTTATTTTGTGAAAGGATACAAGCTTTGGGATCATGTTGCATAGAAGTTAATATATAGTAGAAGTGTTATCTTTAGAGAAACTAAGCCTTCTTTTGTTACATTGTAGCTAGAACAAAGTAAATAGGAAGATATGATTCAACTTCCTTTTACACTTGAGAAAGTTGAATTGAGGCCCATGGATAGACAAGAAGTTGAGGAGAGATCATCTAGTTCTGAATCTTCAAAAGAGGAGGAAGAACCTCCAACTTAGCTTGTTCATAGGTCTACAAGGCATAGACAACCACCTTAAAGGTATTCACTTGATGATTGGAGGTGTATTTTTGTTTTGAATACTAACATGAATGAACCCAAATCAGTAGAAGAGGCATTAGGTATGAATGATGCAGAATATTGGAAAATTGCTATGGATGAAGAAATGGAATCTTTGAAAAAGAATGATACATGGGATCTTGTACCATTTCTTGAAAGATGAAAATTTGTTGGTTGCAAATAGGTGTTCAAGAAAAATATTGGTTTAGATGGAGGTATTGAGAAGTACAAAGGTTGGTTGCAAAAGGTTACTCTCAAGTTGAGGGTTTTGATTATGGTGAGATATTTTCTCTTGTTGCAAAATTGACATCCATTAGATTTTTGCTTTCAATTGTTGTTGCTTATGATTTAGAGGTTCAAAAAATGGATGTGAAAACTACTTTCCTTCATGGTGACTTGGAGTAGGATATTTATATGACACAGCCAGAGCATTATGTGGTGAAAGGTAAAAGTAAATTGGTTTGCAAATTGAAGAAATCTTTGTATGGCCTAAAATAGAGTCTTAGGATGTGGTACAAGAAATTTGATACATACATGTTGAGTTTGGGATTTGAACATTCTAAATCAAATCATTGTTTTTATTATAAAACTAATGGTGATCATTTCTTGTTTATTGTATTATATGTTGATGATATGTTATTTATTGGTAAAGGGAAAGGTATGATTCTAGAACTAAAATCTCAACTTGTTGCTAAATTTGAAATGAAAGATCTTGGTGCAGCTAAAAACATTCTTGGGATGGAAATTAAAAGAGATAGAGTGAGAACAAAGCTATGGATTGGCCAAAGTAAATATGTCAATTCAATTTTATAGAGATTTGATGTGTAGGATTGTAGAACATTGTGTGTCCCTTTTTCAGTTCGAACAAAGTTATATATTTTAGATTGTCCAACATCCCCATCAAAGATAGAAGACATGAGTAGAGTGTATTACCAGAGTGCAATCGGAAGTTTGATGTATGTTTAGACACCTAAAATTGTCCATACTTGCACATTTCTTCTATTTCCTATTAATTAAATAATTTATTATTTAAAAAAAAGGGTAAAAACTTTATTGAATTAGGAAAGAATTACAAAGCTAGAAGAAAGAAACCCACCATAGGCCAAACAAAACCAAGAATTAATTCTCACCAAGAAACAACTCATATCCTCCATAACCAATTCCTCCATAGCAAGAGCCAAATCACTAGGAAGGTTGCCCCAATCATCCACATACCAAGAACCCGTCCTCTCAGTAGCCCACCTATCCAAACCATCAACCACCTTGTTCCATCCCCAAGGAACATGGTGAAATTCAATGAATTCCAAAGTATAACACAGAGAAATAATCTTCTTAACCACCACAACCAGCTGCCAATTCACAACCTCCAACTACCACTTATGCTCCATATCAATAACAACCTGAGAATTAGATTCACAAACAATATGTTTCCATTCCAAGGCCAATTGCACGCTCCACTGCCAAAAGAATAGCAATAGCCTCCATGAGATTGTTAGTATGTAAACCTCTATACATAGAGAATAAAAAGACCACCACTCCCAAGCAATCCCTGCTAATACCTCCAATTCCCACATGTCCAGGATTTCTCCTAGAACATCCATCTGTATTTGTGAGAACCCCAATCCCAATACCTGCAAAATAATAAGAACAAACACATTAGATTAGAGAATGCAAGCAAGAACAAGGATTCCCCATGAAATCCATTTACCAAGTTCAAATTAGGAAAAAAGCAATGAAGAACACAACGAGAAAGAAATAAAATAGATTGAATCCTAATTAAACTAGCAAACTCATTATCCCATGGGGGAATTGGTGCAAATTTGATGCAAAAATTGGCCCTTTCCCAATTCCTATGATGCAAGATTGATGTATGTTGATGAATGTTGATGAGTGATCCACTTTGTTGATGCTTGATTAGTGCTCCAATGGAAAAACCCGCATAACCTAGCTATGATTCAATGATATTGGATGGAAATGGCTAAATATTTGAGCATAGTAACTTTGCATAATTTGTGGATGATCAAATGAGGAATGAAGCCTCTTATTTATAGATAAGATTGAAGGATGAATGTCCAAAATAGAGCAATGTGGGACTAACATTCATCCAATGGCAAGATGCCACTTTTCAACCTATGAATGGATGGAGGATGTGCAAGTTTTGAGGATTGTGCCAATAAATTCCTATTTTTGAATTTTGAATTTGTTGAAATGACATGCAAGAGGGAAAAAAAATGCATTAAATGCCACTTGGCTCAAGGCAAAGGACATGTAAGATGAAGTAAATTCCTTGTTGGATGTACATGTCAACTTGGATTTTTGAATTCAAACTTGGAGAATATTCCTTAAAGATGCCTTGTTGAGGAAAATAGGGATTTAATAAATCAATTAAATATGTTTTCATGTGCAAGTGGTAAAAGCTAGAGGATGGGACATGATATGAGATTAAATTAATCAAAGCTAATTAATTTAATGAAGGGGATTAGTTAATGATGTGACTTATTTGACTTAAATTTATGGATTTATTTAAATCAAATAGGAGAAGAATGTGATAAGGGATTAATTAAATAAAGATTTTGATTTATTTAATTAAAAGAGATGATTGTTAGATTAATCTAAATAAGGTTTTAATTTATTTAATTTAATAGATAGACTTTAGAGATTTAATCAAATAAAATTAATTATTTAATTAAATAGGATAATTAGATCAAAATGATTAATTTAATTATCGAGAATAGGTGACTTAATTAGATAACTAGTTTATTTAATTAAGAGAGGAATATTGATGAATTTAATCAAATAGGGGTATTTGATTAAATGGTTAGACCGAAGGATGATTCAGGATGAAATGATGTTAGTAGGTGGGATCAGATGCACAATGTCAATCGGTACATTTTACGTGTCTACATTTTGTCCCTCTTTGAAGCAATGCACTTGTTGCGTTGGTTCAAAGAATAAACGATCTCGATCAAAGCCAAAAAAAATTATTTCTAAAATCTTGCCCCACTGCTGCCCTGCGAGAAAAAACATGCCAATATATTGCCCCCTCGAGAGATTGGATGAAAATTTCAATTTTTGGGTGATCTCACGAAAAAATAGGACAAGGTACCCGACAGGTCCGAAAAGGCTCCAGGAGGCCAAAAATGTGTCTAAATGCAATAAAACAATGTAAAACAAGCCTAAATTGGACAAAAACAACTTCAAGGGTCCAAAACCCTAGCAGGATAGCCAATCATGGTGAAAAAACCCTAATTTTCAAGCTTAAAAAGGCTCTGAGGGGTCACTTTAAATTAATTTTCACACACAACCATCTAGCAACCTTGAGATTTGAGCTCTGACCTCTTGACAATATGGCGCAACAATAGCTTCCGATGCACATTTCCGACCGAGTCCGGACGTACCAGTGGCCACTTGGCATTGGGGCACCGGTAAGTGGTCCTTTCTTGAGCTTTTTTTTTCATTTTTAGCCTTCATTTAATGCTTTCAAAGTTAGTCCTTCTGTAGCAGCACTATATAGCACCACTCAAAAATAAAATTGCGCTGCTCGGTGTTAGATTGTGTCGTGGCGGTGGAGTTTGGAGTTTCAAAATAAACTCCAAACTCTAACGCTGAGCTCATGGTCGGCGGGGTGAATTTCAAAGTGCGACACGGCGATGCGCTAACGACTGGAATTTTTTCAAACTGCACTGTTGGGAAGGAAAGTGCACCACGGCAGTGCGATTTTAGCCTTTTTATACTGATTGACATACATGTACAGTGATCCGATTATTTTGTACTATGACAGTTACATTATTGATGATATATATGAGCCAATGATTTTGATATGATGTGATGTGTATCATTTATTTATGTATGTATGTATGATTCTATTTCTATATGTTGTGCAATGATGTTATGGTGTTATATGATGTATTTATGGAAGCATTTATTTCCAATGATTATGACTAACATATCTATATTATGTTGTTGACTTATGATATGCAAATGTATTTATGTGATGTGTAATAATGTTGTGGTCTATATGATGATTTGAAATGATATGATATGCAATATGCAAAATGATATGGAAATGATCTATGGTGTACACGTGAAATGATATGTGAATCATGCTTATATGTGAAATGATTATGGATGGATGTACGCTTTGCATGTAATGGATTTTTATGTTTCTATTTATGCTTATAATGATGTGGAATGATTTATGTAATGAAATGCAAAAAATGATTGCGATGCTATTTATGAGATGACATGGATGATTAATGGACAATATAATGCAATGTAAATGCAAGGGTCATGTTTTATATGATGATGCAAATGAGATGGTTTTCTAAGATGCTTAGAATAACAAATCTATATTATCGTAAACATGTGAAATGATAATGTAATTCATTTAATGTGATGTACTATATGCAATGATATGATGATGTTTTATGCAAAATGAACCTAATGTGGGAGATGACTTTATGATGTTATGCGAGTATGTATGCAATGGATTTTCTATAATGTTTATGTACCTATTATGTATGATTATGCAGAAGGTGGTAATGTGAACATTTGGTTATGAAATGTTTATGCCAATGAATGTTATGCGATGATTGATGTGATGAATTCCATGTGGTGCAAAAAATGGATGCAATGTAATGAGAAAGGGATGTGAAAATGCTTATAATACCATGTTTATATGATGATGGAAATGTAATGCATATGTTACATATATGATACATTGATGCAATATGCTAATGATTTGCGGATGCAAGATCGATGACGATGATGATGGTGGTGATGATCAACTATCATAGTACCTTGTTAGCGCAATGAGCAAGAAGAAATGAAAGAGAAGTCATTTCAACAAGACACAAGATGATGAATATGAAAAATGATGATGATTTCTTGCCGAGGAATTAGGATTTTCAAAGGGCCAATTTCCTTATGTTTGATGACACACGTGGTATGATGCATCAAGGTATAAAGAACCAGGATGGCGTTGTACCCAATGTGATGGAATTTGACTTGAAAAACAAATAGGAGTATCCTTGTTCACACCTGACATACAGAAACCTTGCTAGGATGCACTTTAGAAGTTTCAAACACCTCAGACCAAAACATGGAAAGGTATAACCTATCAATGCAATAGTCAACAAGTTTCCCAAAACCTCCTCCATACATACCTAACAAAGAAAGTATTCGCCAGGGTTATATTACAAGAACATCCAACAAGCATAGCAGACAAAAGATAATGATCGTTGCCCCATTCCTATTTCTCTAAATCCTTTGTTTGGATATCATCGAGAAGTCCTTGGAATGAGCACAATAAGATAAGTCAAAAGATAAAGACAAAGTAAACAAACAAGCTGATGTTCTTCAATACCGCTAACCAAAAGGGGATGTGTTTTTAAGGATAAGAATAGAAACTATTTCCACAAGATAATGCCCATTGTATGAAGGATACATCCTAGGACATGTTAGTGGATGGCGGCACATCATTTCGTTTATCCAAAGCATTCTTTCAAATGATTGATATGGGACCAAATGGGTGATAGGTTATCGACACAAAGAATTGACCATCTTGCTTACGTACTGACTTAGACCTAAGACTTGACGCTTTAAGTTTTCGCTTTTAACCTGCTAGACTTGTTTCTGATTGTCTTACCAAAGATTGAGGATGACGATCTTTTATTATCGGTGATGTTATTGCAGGTGTAAGCGAGATGAGATAGATGAATTTTTTTTCAAATATTTGGATGTTTTTTATCTTTTTGAGATGTTTTGAGGTTGTTTTTGGTATTTTTGGAGATTTTCAAATGTTTTGATTTTCGATTTTCCAATGTTTTGGGGTTTTCTAAGATTTTGACCAAGAGACTAACCTAGAGACATATACTAGGGGCTTCAGGGGTTGATCAAAAAATTAGCCTTGCCTATGTTATACACGCAGAGACCACGTAGTTTGACTAACAAGTTGACCGATTTACAAATGACGATATACATGATGAGATGCCAGTTTATTATGATGGACGCCTAAAGGACTGACCTAAGTGTCTCGGGGGATGATCAAAGATCAACCTTTCCTACGTTCAAGGCTCAAAGACCTGTAGTTCGACAAGACGACTCTGTTTTTGACTTTTTGACTGACTTTTTGACATGTTTTGGGATTTTGATATGTTTTGAATGTTTTTGGATTTTTGGATTTTTTTGATATTTTTTTAATTTTTTGATGTTTTGACTTTAAGGATATACACGAATCTAATCCGATGAGAACATGCCCCCAGTGTGAAGCAATAGACTACTCTGATAAATGCAGGGCAAACTGACCTTGAGGATGGGCCAAGTAGTACTAAGAGGGATCATGATATAAACATAAGACCAAGCTATGGTGTGGATGCGGGTGGATGAGTGATGGATGGAGATTCAGATGTGATGGATGATGGGAATGTAATGGATGGATGATGCAGAACAAGCCATAAAGATCCTGGTGGATGTAAAGTACTTATTTACACAACGCGCCTGTTTGCCAGGTTTTCACCAAGGTACTTGTCAAAAGTGCCACCGAAGTGGTTTTCACTAGAGGACAATTTTTTTCTTTACTATTTTCAATCCTTTTTCTAATTTTTTTGGATTTTTTGCTTTTTTTTATTTTTTTGTTGTCACCAAGATGCCTGTTTGCCAGGTTTTCGCCAAAGTAACCATTTTTTCATGACATTTTATGATTTTGGATTTTTGGTTCTATACCTTGAAAGATTTAGGCATAAAATTTTTTGAGATGAGAGCTATTCATGGGATCTTGCAGGTTCCCCTTCGGGTGTTGATAACTAATATGCCCCTAACTTATAACTTGCTATGATAACAAATGGTCCCAACCAATTGGGTTCAAATTTTCCTTTGTTGCTTGGGTTTGGGACATTCTTTTGATTCTCCTTTAATACCAGTTCTCTAACTTGGAAAGTCCCGCTTCTGATTTTCTTATTATAGCTCATTTTGAGTCTATTCTGATAGACTTGCAAATGATTCAAAGCATCTATACGTTGCTCATCCAGTAGCTCCAACTCATTTAATCTCGATACTCAGTACTCTTCATCTGTGATGAGGTTTTACAGTGATATCTTGAGTGATGGGAACTCGATCTCAATGGGGAGTACTGCTTCTGATTCATAGACCAAGGAGAAAGGGGTGGGGCCAGTGGGTGTGCGGATGCTGGTTCAGTAGGCCCAAAGGGCAGGATTAAGCTGCAAATGCCAATCACAACCTGCATCATTGATTTTTTTCTTGAATATTTTTAGAATGGTCTTGTTTTTAGCTTCTGCTTGGCCATTGCCTTGGGGATAGTATGGGGTGGAGATGCGATGTTGGATCTTGAATTTTTTGCATAAGTCACAGACCTCCTGATTCTTGAATGGTGTCCCATTATCTGAGATAATGGCTTGTGGAACACCATAATGGAAAATGAGATAGTTCAGGATGAACTTTGAAATCTACTTCCCAGTTATATACATCAGGGGTATAGCTTCCACCCACTTAGTAAAGTACTATATTGCGGTTATGATGAATTTTTGGCTGTTAGATCAAGTGGGCGTGATTTTTCCAATGAGATCGAGTCCCCACTGCAAAAAGGGCCATGGTGTGACGATGGGATGGAGATCTTGAGCTGGAGCATGGATGAGGTCCCCATGTTGTTGACATTGTAGACACCTTCTGGCATATTCATGTGCTTCTCTTTCCATTGTGGGAAAATAATACCCCATCCTCAGCAGTTTCTTGGCTATGGTCATTTTGCTCGAGTGTGAACCACAGATACCATTATGTACTTCAGTTAGAGCGGTTAATGCCTCCTCAATATTTAAGTAGCGTAGTAAGGTTCCTTCTATGCTTCTACGATATAGGGTATCTCCTAGGATGATGAATTAGGATGCCTTTTTGTCAAAGGTTCATTTTAGGTTTGAGGGTAAATCAGCGGGTATGACTCCTATTCAAAGGCATGTATAAATGTCATGGTACCAAGGATCACTAGGATCAATGACTTTGCACACAAATTTTGATTCAGGTACCAAGAATGAAGGCACGAGAAGCTACTCTATTAGGAATTTATATTTTGGAACTTTGTGAGGGATGTCGAGTAAGGACCAAATTGTTTCCATGGCGTCTGCTGCTCTATTGTTGGTCCTAGGAATCTGCTCAAATGTAATTTCGATGAAGGATTCTTTGAGAGTCTCCACCAATTTCTTGTATGGAGTGAGCTTATCATCCTTGGTCTAGTATTCATCATTCCCTTGATTTATTATCAATTGAGAGTCTCTGTATACTTTGAGAGCTATAATGTTCCACTACACTGCTATTCTGAGACCTATGGTTAAAGCCTCATATTTTTCTATGTTATTGGTGCAGGGAAACACCAGTTTGTAGGACCTTGGTATGCAATCCCTTTGTGGGGTGATAAAGAAGACACTAGCTCTTGATCCATGTTGCGTGTATGATCCATCAAAGTATAGTTTCCAGTGGTCAGTTATGTTGAGATTGAAAATAGATTCATCTGGAAACTCTGAGACAAGGGGATTCTCTGAATAGATTGGTGCTTCTGCAAGTTGATCTGCGATGACTTGGCCTTTGATTGCTTTCCACTCCACATATTCGATGTCATATTCTGATAGTATCATCACCCATTTTTCCATTCTTCCATGGAGCATTTCCTTTGACAATAAGTACTTAAGGGGGTCAATTTTGGCGATGAGTTTTATTTTGTGTGCCAACATGTAATGTCTGAATTTCTATGATGTAAACACTACTGTGAGGCATGCTTTCTTGATGAATGAATAGTTTATCTCATGCCCAACCATTGTTCTACTAATGTAATAGATAGCCCTTTATGTTCCATTTTCGTCATGTTGAGCTAGGAGAGCTCCAAGGGCTGTTGTTGTTGCTGATACGTAGAGAATTAATGGTTTTCTTGGGATTGGTGGCATTAAGACTGGTGGTGTTAGTAGATATTCTTTGATTTTATTGAATGCCTCTTCACACTTGGTATCCCATTTGTATGCTACTCCCTTGTGGAGTAGGTGAGAATATGGGTTATGTTTGTCTGCCAACTGTGCTATGAATCTTCGAATGGATTGGAGCCTGCCTTGGAGACCCCTCAATTACTTTAATATTTTTGGTGCCTCCATTTCAAGGATTGCTTTTACCTTTATTGGATCTACCTCAATACCTCTCATTAACACTATATATCCTAGCAGCTTTCCTGATTGTACGCCGAAGATGCACTTCTTTGGGTTTAATCTAACTTTGTACTCTTCAAGCCTGTCAAAATGGCACCTAGGGTTGCTATGTGATCTTTTCTCTTTCTAGATTTGGCTAGGATATCATCAACATAATCTTTGACCATTTTATGGATCATGTCATGGAATATCAATGTCATGGCCCTTTGGTATGTTGCTCCTACGTTCTTTAATTCGAATGGCATCATGTTCCAATAGTAGGTCCCCCATGGACAAGTGAAGGCCGTCTTATGTTGGTCCTCTTTAGCTATCATGATCTGATTGTACCCTAAGAATTCGTCCATCAGTGATAGTATTTCATGTCTGGTTGTCATGTCTACAATCATGTCGATGTTTGGAAGTGGGAAGTCATCTTTCGGACATGCTTTATTCAAGTCTCTGAAATTTGTGCAGATTCTGATGTTCCCATCGGGTTTTGAAATAGGTACCAAGTTTGACGCCCATTCTAGATAATCTATCGGTCAGATGAATCCTGCATCTAATAGCTTTTTTAGCTCCATTTTGACTAATAAGGCGACCTGAGGGTGCATTTTTCGAAGTTTTTGTTTAACAGGATTTGCTTCTGGATATACTGCTTAGTGGTGAACCATGATTTCTGGATCAAGCCCTAGCATGTCAACATAACTCTATGCGAAGTTTATCTGTCTCTCTCTTAGGAAGGCTGCTAGGAGATCTTGTTCCTCTGATAGTAATGACTCTGCATAGAATGTAATGTGTGGGGTTTCCTTTGTTCCTAGATTGACCGGATTGCATCTTTCTGCCAAGACTGCTGATTTTTCTTGATGAAGAGCTCTAAAAGGAAGATTGAATCCCCCATCCTTGAGTGCCTCGGAGAGGTTTTCACCATTGGATGCATCCTTTCTTTTTACTTTTTTCTGGTCGAAGAGTGCCACGGTGTGGTTTTCACTCAAGGACTTGGATATTATTCTTAATTTTTCACTTTTGTGACTAAGGGATTCAATCATTTCCCCATAATAGGCATGTGTATCTAGCTCGATTATGAACCCTGCTTTGTGATCCCCACATGGAATGTTATCCCGCAGTCCCATGAATTCCAAGAGTGCCTCATCGTTTTCGAATGTATCAAGAACCGGTGGTCCTTGTTGGTCGTAATCAATGAGTTGGGGATATACTAGGTGGATTTCATGATTTTGGTGGTCTAATTCAAAAGATAGGGTGCTAATCATGCAAAGAGCGGTATCCTCAAATAGCCTAGGTAAGTTGGTCATGGTATCCTCGTCATCACTACTACTACAGACTTCGGTTATGTCAAATGTAAAGTTATCTATGACTCTACCTGTAGATATTGGTAAGCATAGTTATGTTGCGGTTGGCTGAGGAGGATTATTAACCCTTCTAACTAGAGGACTTCAGCCACGTATGGTTATCTAGGAGGGGTACATCCAAGGCCAAGATTTGTTATCTCTCACATCTATGGAATGATAGGTATTATAAGCCCATTGTCATTTCTCCCAAGTCTTTGGTTTCTGTCGTAGCCCATTGCAAGCATCATTTGCAGACCCTTGCTTCTATCCTCCATTAGTAAATCAGCTACTGGTCTTTCATCTTGATATAGCATATGAGATGGATCTGCCTCAATAACTTCTTAGACAAGATCTCCCCAACTTTTAAAGTTGGGATAGTCTTCAGGAGACGTTTGAGATGTGGAGGCTTCATTTATTTGTGGACGTCCCCGTGATCTAGGAGATTGTGGTAACTCTCCTACCACAAAATCATTCTTAGGGAGCTTGTAGTTTCCACAACCGTTATCTTGAATGATGACCTTAATGTCAGAAATGGTGGGGATGGCAAGAGTGACAGGTGTCTTTGTCATAGAAGTGGATGCGAGGGTGGTGCAATTGATGTATGGTGTAGATGGACCCTCATAATTTTTTGGTACTTGGGTGATTTTATAGTACTCTGCTTCAAGGATTTTGCAATAGGAGAAGGGTTCAGGATATCCATGGATGGTAACTTCTTGTCCCTTATGTGTGAATTTCACACATTGATGGAAAGTTGACACTAATTCCTTCATTGCATGAATCCATGGACGTCCCAGAAGGATGTTATACGGCAAGTCGAGGTCCAAGACCTGACAAGTGGTTTCCATGATAGCAAGCCCTACTTGAATAGGGAGTTTGATTGTTCCATGGGACACTCTTTCTTGATCATCATATGCTCTTATTGTGATACCCTTTCCTTTGTTGATAGAATCCTCTGAGATTTTTAATTGTTTGATGAGATTGAGAGAACAAATATTCAAGCTCGCACCTCCATCCACCAAGACCCTTTTGACTTTGCTTTTATGTACTATGACTTCTAAGTGGAGTGCACGGTTGTGAGATGGTTGAGTAGGGAAATCATAGTCAGAGAATGTGAGGAGATTTGGTGTAATGATATTTCCAACCATAGCTTGGAATTGCTCCGCATCAAGATCTGCGGGGACAGTGGATGAAGCCAGCGCTTCCTCAAGGATTTTCCTATGGGCAGATGACATTTTTAGTAACTCCATGATTGAGATTTGTGCTGGTGTTCCTTTGAGCTGATCTAGGACATTGTAGCCATTAGGGATAGATCTACATGTAGGGACTCTGTTTGGCTGGGGTGATCCTGCGATGGTAACTTTACCGCCTCTTGTGGTGACTCCATAATTGGCATGGGCGCCTTTGATGGTGATGACTATGTAGTATTCATCTAGGGAGGTGATGACTGTTTCATACACATGATTCATGTTTGTGTGGGTGCCTTTCCTTTTATTAGTGTTATTATTATTCCCCTTATTGCCATGGTTAGGCATCAGATTCATGTATATCTTAAGGTCTTGATTTCCTGTTGGCTATTCCACATTTATAATTCTTTGATCAATGAGGTCTTGAATTATATTTTTTAGCCTCATAAAACTGTTCGTGGTATTCCCTTTTATTTTATGGAAGTCACAAAGTTGATTCTCATTATACCAAGGAGGTTTCACATCCAGTTCTTGGTAATTCTCATAGGTGGGCGCTTTGATGAGTTTTTCGTTTATCAGCTTCTTCATGATGACTTCTAGTGGTTCCCCAAGAGCGGTGTACTTTCACTTGGGGTAACTCTTGTTCCTTTGGGGTGGTCCCCTTTGATCATTGAGATTGTTGATTGTCAGATTGTTGTTTGGTTGGTGTGTTTTCTGATGATTATTTTGGTGTTGGATTTGGATTTGTGGTGTGGGTGTATTTTGGTGAGGGGCACTAATGACCACTTTGGTGTTGACGACACCATCATTAGTAACATTTATGTTCCTTTCCCACGTGCGAGTTTTATCATTGTAATTGGAGGGTGGGCGGTTGTTTTGTTGTTCGGGGTATGAAGTTGATCCCGTGGGTTGAGTCATAAGGGCTCATTCGATGTTGAGCACCTTGGGGATCAACTGGTCATATGTGGTGATCCCTTGTACCTTGAGATGAAATGCCAAGAGGCCATCAAGGTTGAATATAATGGTGAAAACTTGTTGTTCCTCTGGCATGGTCCACTTGCTCTGATTGGCCTTGGATCGCCATCATTGTAGGAATGAAGCAAATGATTCATTCTTTCCTTGTTTCAGAGCTGAGAGTTCTTCTACACTAACATCCATTGCAATGTTGCATGCATAATTTTTAATGAATGCGTCTATAATTTCTTAGAATGTTTTGATGCCTATAGGTAGGCGAGAGAACCATTCCTTAGCGTGGCCAGCCAAACTACTAGGGAATAGCCCCATCAGATAGGTATTGTCGTATGCAACTTCCATGCAATGAACCTGGAATTCCCTGATGTGAACTTCAAGGTTTGTCGTCCCATGCTATTTTTCAAACTTGGGGATCTCAAATCCCTTGGGGAATGGTTTCATCACTAGGCTCTTGTCAAATGGATAGGGACACAAGTTGCTTGGTGTTTTTGTGGTTTTCCCTGATTGAAGATTGAGCACTTGTTGCGAGAGCAACCTGATTTGTGTTGTTACGTCATTTTGTGGATCAGGGGGTGGGATGAAGGTGTTCTAGGGTGTTTCGATTGTGGGTTGGATGGGTGGGTTGTTTGGTGTGTTATTTGATGGTATTTGCACATTTTGTCGAGATAGGTATGCTTGCACTTGCTGTTGTATGAATAACACTTGTTATTATTCTTATTATTGTTGTGCTAGGATTGCTTTTTGTTGTGATTGTTTTTGTTGTGCTAGGATTTCCTATTGTTGTGCTTGTTGTTGGGCTACCAATTGGGCTACTTCTTGCTGCTCTTGATATTGTTGTATTGCTTGTTGATATTCCTGTAGTTGCGCTGCTTGTTTTTGTGCAAGAAGTTGTGCTTGTGCTTGTGCTTGATGTGCTTGATATTGGGCATGTGCTTGAGCCTGAGCTTGTGCTTGCACTGCTTGTGCTTGGGATTGTGCTTGTGCCGCTTGTTGTTGCAATTAAATTTGGGCTTGAGCAGCTTTTTGCGCTTGTAATGCGGCTTGGGCTGCTTGAGTAGCTTGTGCGGCTTGGGCAGCTTGTTATTATTGGCATTGCAATAAAGCTTGGGCTTGTGCGGCTTGTTGCACTTGCTGTGCAATTTGGGCAGCTTGATAATTTTGCGCTACTTGTGCAGATTTTTTCTTTTGCATTTGTAGGAATTCCTTTTGATAAGTAGCTTGGTGAGCAACTTGCAATTCCATGTTGTATTGGCTTGATAAATTGGAGTTTGGTGGTGGTGGGGGTGGTGGTGGATTTGGAATGGTGTTTGTGGATGTGGTGAGCGGTGATGTCGTGTTGGTGATTTGATTGGTGGATGGTGTTGTTGATGTGGTGATTTGAGTGGTGAATGGTGTTGTGGTTGGTCCTTGAGAGACCATGCTTTGAGATGTTAGGGGGGTGGTTGATGATGTTTTGATTGCTTGTGTAGTTGTCATTTGTTGTTGTGATATCGATGAAAAGTTTTGAGAGTTTGGCGTGATGTTTTGGTTGGTGTTCAGGATGTTTGTTTGATTGATACTTAGTAAAGGGGGAAGCCCTAAGCCAAGGAGTGGTGTGGATGATGATGGCAATGGTGGAAGAGGTGAAAATGTGAGGGGTGTGAGTTCTTGAGAAAATGATGTGGTGTCAAAAATGCCCCCAGGTCCGAACATGTCACCTTCCTCTTGTGAATTTGTGAGAAGAGAATTTTGAGGTGTCGCATGGAAGGATAATGATGATGGGTAATTAGGATTATGGAAAGTGAGAGGAACATACTTATGTAATGGATTTTGGGGTATTTTTTGTTCCAATATGGTGTTTTCATCCAAGTCTTGATTATTAACAAGGGGGTGTGTTTGAATAGCATTGAGAAATGCATTTCCCTTATTAACATTGGGTTGGGTTGGAGCAAAAGATGTCGTGATTTGTGAAATGTTTTGAGTGATGCTTTGGGATGGGGGTGTAGATGAGATGGGGAGTGTGGATGAAAGTAGAGGCATTATCTCCTAAGATGGTTCCACTATGGAGCTCACGTTGAAATCAGAAGGCAATTTGGCCCCTTGTTTTCCTAATTCAAGCATGTATAGTGAAGGGTTAAGCCTCATCATGATGTTGATGATCTTATGGTTTTCTGGATTTTGGAGCATTTTCGTTATTTCTTCATGAGACATCCCAAAGGTAAGATCTTCTCCTTGGATTTCCTCTTATGGGTTTTGTGATGATGAGATAGTCAAAGGATTGCTTGATTTGAAGAGATTCATTTCGACGTTCGTTTGGCTTAGGTCACTTGAAGTGGGTGTTTCTTTGTCAGCTTCCATGTTCTTCTTGTATTGAGATCTAGTTTGAACCATAAAACAAGGATCAAGAATATGGGAGATGACTCTCTTAATTCCTTGGATTGATCTTTACTTTATGCACAAAAGAGAAGATTTTAGGATATCTTGAGGATCAAAAGGTGATATGATGATGATGCAAGAGATGGATGATGAGGACGTTTTGATCTTTCGATAAATCTTGAGGGGGAATGCTAGACTTTTGGGACTTTTGTATATGTTTTGGATTTTGATTTTGATTTTGATTTTGGGTTTTTCCTTGATTTAATTGATTTTGATTTGCTTTGATTGAACAAATAGACCCTAAGATGTTGGATGATTATCTAAGGGGTAGATTTTCTCAAAGGATGATAACTTGAATATGTGTAGGGAGAACGATGCTTCTACCCACACCTATTCAAACAAGATGATAATTTAACCAAGCATATGAAGAAGGATGCATCTACATATACCTAGATAAACAAGATGGTTTGATAAATTTGACTAAGCATATGCAAAAGGATGCATCTACACATACTTAGCCAAAGATGATTTGATAAAGATTTCGAGGATTTTGTCTCAAGGATTTGATGATTTTGATTTTTGCCAAAAAGCCTAGCATGAAGGATAATTTCAAATTTTCTCAAAAGGTGATGATGAGATGATTTTTGGTTTGATGTTTGAGGGATAGATGAAAAAGATTTTGATTTCTTTTGATCCTAAGATGAACCTAAAAAAGACACTTTATTTACCTAAACCTCAGTATTGAAGAACATGCAATGCTTCTATAGACCTTTATAACCAAGAGGTGGTTCAATTTGAGCATATATTTCCATATTTTGAATCAAGGAATTTATTTTTGGGTTTTGACTTCTTGGAAATTGTGAGGTTTCAACACATGTGAGAGTTCATTTTGTTTAGCTTTGCTTAGTGGATTTATTTTACCACAAATACTCCTTTGATTAAGTTTCCAAACTAGATGTCCAATGTCTTAATTTCTTCAAATCCCACAAAATATGTTATGTGGAAATTCGATGAATTCAAGGCAAGGGTTACCTATTGTTTAACTTTAGTAGACAAATTGAGATGTAATCCAAATGTTTAGAAACCTCTAAGGATAGAATCCCAAGGGCAAGCAATAACACATGAATTGAGTCAATTGTATGTCTTCTAAAGGGTTTGAAATTTTGATGATGAAGTTTAAATGTTTATTTCCAAGATGTTTTTGAACAAGAAAAGAATTTTGTAACCAAGAATAAGTACAACCCTATGTATATGAAAGACAATATTTGTTGGATTCCCACTTGGACAAGTCCAACTATGCTTATCTTTAGTGAATGGTTAGATGCTTGACCCCACTGGCTCCCCTCCACGGCTCATTAACATCATTCGGGGCAACCAAGCATCAACACCCATGAAACTCCCATGGCATGCTTTCCATTTCTACTAAAAGACCGTAAAAGTGTGGGGCAGCTTCAGAATGACCGTTCTTGCACCAACAAATAGATCAAGGATTTTGGCAATTCTAAAACATGGGTTTTAATTAGGACTTTTCGTTCGTGGAGATTGACCCATACAGCGAGAGTCCCTTTTCAAATCCATCTCGTCGAAGCCAACCACGTGATATTGGAATTTATTCCAATACCCACATTTATATCCCGGTTGGAAATACTCTTGGCTTTAGAGTATTACCGGTTGAGTCGTTCCCTTGGGTGAGTACTTTTTCCCCAAGGCAGGCCCTCTAAGATAAACAAAAGCGAGTAAAGACAATATCTGTAACTCTATCAATCTTTGTTTGCAACACAAAGAAAGAGAATGTATGCAATAATGCTCTACTCACACTCGCACAATGTTTTGTTCAATTTTAAACCCAAAATGAAGTGTGGAGGTGATTGCTTTATCTCAACCTAAAATCACAAAAAAAGGCCTTTTGATTCTCAAGATCGCTATAAAGCACGAGAGAAGCGCATATGTCCCTTTTTTTAATGAAGTTAGTTCAAGTAAGCCCTCACGAAGACAAAGTTGCACTTGTTCATTTTAGAGCCATAAAGCAATTATGAGTTCTTTTTAAAGCACCAAAGGACAAATGAGAGTTGTTTTGTTCAATTGTTAACCAAAAAACAAACTCTAGTAACTTGTATTCCTAATGTTCATTTTAAGATTTTTCAAAAATTGAAAAGGTTCTTTTTAAAAGCCCAAATGAAATTAGTGTCCTAAGCAAAAAGGAATAACAGTTTCCTAAGAGTGTTAAGCAAAAACTAAAGTGTTTAAAAACACTTTGATTTTGTAAAATACCATCATCATGCTTCTCCTTCTTTTGTTTTCAATTGATCCAACCTACAAGAAAGAAAACTAGTCAAATCCTACGAAACACAGAGGTTAAAAAGCATAAAACAAAAGATAAACTCATCATTTGACAAAAAGCACATGCTAAAATAAAATTTCAACTTTTTACTCCCTGCCAGCGGTGCAACCCGTGACTACGTCGCAATTTGATTTCTCCAGCGGTGTTGTATCGCGTCGCTTACCAGTCAGTGGTGCTCTATACCCAAACCAATGAGCTCAAATGCGTCGCCTTTTTTGCCAGCGTCACTGTTTGATTTTTTTGAAAATTTTTGTGGGTCAGATTGGTCAAGCGACACGGTTTTAAATTCAAAATGTTGGGCGGGAAGACTTCAGCATCGTAGTTTGAATTTCCAGCGGTGGTCTATGGCAACACTAGAGAGTCAGGGGTGCTATATGGTGATGCTGAGCTTCCAGCGTTGGAATTTTCCTATGCACAATCAAAAACATGGATTTTTTAGAAAAAATTGATTAAAAATGAGATGTTGCCCTCCTTCCAACACCAAATGTGAGAACCCCAATCCCAATACCTGCAAAACAATAAGAACAAACACATTAGATTATAGAATGCAAGAAAGAACAAGGATTCCCCATGAAATCCATTTACCAAGTTCAAATTAGGAAAAAAGCAATGAAGAACACAATGAGAAAGCAATAAAATAGATTGAATCCTAATTAAACTAGCAAACTCATGATCCCATGGGGGAATTGGTGCCAATTTGATGTGAAAATTGGCCCTTTCCCAATTCCTATGATGCAAGATTGATGTATGTTGATGAATGTTGATGAGTGATCCACTTTGTTGATGCTTGATTAGTGCTCCAATGGAAAAACCTCCATAACCTAGCTATGATTCAATGATATTGGATGGAAATGGCTAAATATTTGAGCATAGTAACTTTGCATAATTTGTCGATGAGGAATGAAGCCTCTTGTTTATAGATGAGATTGAAGAATGAATGTCCAAAATAGAGCAATGTGGGACTAACATTCATCCAATGGCAAGATGCCACTTGTCAACCTATGAATGGATGGAGGATGTGTAAGTTTCGAGGATTGTGCTAATAAATGCCTATTTTTGAATTTTGAATTTGTTGAAATGACATGCAAGAGGGAAGAAAAAATGCATTAAATGCCACTTGGCTCAAGGCAAAGGACATGTAAGATGAAGTAAATTCCTTGTTGGATGTACATGTCAACTTGGATTTTTGAATTCAAACTTGGAGAATATTCCTTAAAGATGCCTTGTTGAGGAAAATAGGGATTTAATAAATCAATTAAATCCATTTTCATGTGCAAGTGGTAAAAGCTAGAGGATGGGACATGATATGAGATTAAATTAATCAAAGCTAATTAATTTAATGAAGGGGATTAGTTAATGACATGACCTATTTGACTTAAATTTATGGATTTATTTAAATCAAATAGGAGAAGAATGTGATAAGGGATTAATTAAATAAAGATTTTGATTTATTTAATTAAAAGAGATGATTGTTAGATTAATCTAAATAAGGTTTTAATTTATTTAATTTAATAGATAGACTTTAGAGATTTAATCAAATAAAATTAATTATTTAATTAAATAGGATAATTAGATCAAAATGATTAATTTAATTATCGAGAATAGGTGACTTAATTAGATAACTAGTTTATTTAATTAAGAAAGGAATATTGATGAATTTAATTAGATGGGGGTATTCGATTAAATGGTTAGACCGAAGGATGATTCAGGATGAAATGATGTTAGTAGGTGGGATCAGATGCACAATGTCAATCGGTACATTTTACGTGTCTACAGTATTAATTTTCAACTCCCCTTGTTCTAGAGGGCGCCAACAACCACCACAATCAACCCTCTCACCACCTCGACCACGATGCACCCTGTTCAAATTTTTCCTACCCCCCCTCAATGAGGCCCAAAGCATTAAACACTCCCAAACATCCAGGATCAACCAGCACCGACAAGTCACACTTAGCATTCAAAGTCTCCTTAACAGCTCCCAAAATTCTCATCCAAAGTTGCCCAATAAACAACTTCTTATCTAATAAAATATTCCTATTACACTCCAAAAAAATGTGCCAAACAATCAGACTAGGGCCAATGACCCAATCAATACTAAGAAAAGAGGTCTTCGCCGGAGAGGAGACCTGTCTCCTCCAAAAGTCATCCAAGGAAGAAGCATGGCTACATGGCAGGCTCTAGATATTCCACCAAAGCTGCCAAATAGCTTTCACAAAAGAACACTGGAAGAAAAGATGTGGGAATCATTCTTCATGCTTAGCACACATAACACACATGGATAGGCCCTAGAAGCCTCATTTCCAAAGATTCTCCCAAGTAAGACACTTACCTTGCACCACCAACCAAGAGAAAAAATTACACTTAGGCCAAGCAAACTTATTCCAAACATGCTTCCACCAAGAAACCTCAGAGCTCCCAAAAAACTGCCTATCCAGAACCTGATAACCAGAGGCAACTGAAAATTTTCCATTTTCAAGACACCAAGCTACCACATCTTTCCCAGGAATAGAATTGAAAACATGATCTGATAAAATCTTAGCAAGCTCTTGATGGTCCACCGCTACACCACCAAGATGTTGGGATTTGTGCCTTAAATTATTGGCTTGACATACTCCTTGAAGTCTTGTATCTATCTCTTATTGGCCTAACTTCCTCATATCAGCAGGACCTTGTTCCTAGTTCCCCTGATGCTCTGATGACCTCCACAATTTGGTGTTAATAGTTTCCTCTAGAATTGTGTTCTATCGGCAAGAGTTATTCATGTCGATGGGAGTCTCCAAGAAGTCTTCACAATATCCCGATGTCTTTCCTTGGCCACTTGTCAGTAGGACTTTGGGTTCGTCGGTGGGACTCTGTCTTGAATCCCCCTGATGGTTCGATGGAACAGTGACTTGTATGGTGGTAAAGATTCATCAGTGGGAAGTTGTGTCTTCGGTGGGACACTAAAGCTTGTCCCACCGATGGAACAATGGAGTGGTTCGTCGATGGGAGATGGCATCATTGGTGGGACTCTCCACCATGTCTCGACAATGGACTGATGGGTATGGTGGGACCCAAGCTTACAGTGTAAAGGGAAGTGTCATCGATGGGATGATGTTCCATTGGTGGGACTCTGGCTTGAGTTCCCCTGATGGTCTGATACCTAAAGATAGTTAACTAGTGATGACGTGGTGTCGAGCTGGAGATAGTAGGGACCATTTGAAGTATTGTCAGCAGAATTTACTTGTATCAGTGGGAAGTGATATGGACTCTCCCCGATGTGGTGATGGACTTGGTTGACAATGTGCAGTGAAAGGCTCATATTGATGTGATGATGAGTGATTGGGGAGACATGGTCTTTTGTCTCACTGATACTCTAGTGATTGTTTGATTTGGAGGGCACTTCACTCATCAATGTGACTCAAATGGATCAGTGAGAGGTTGAAGCTTGTATCATTG
This sequence comes from Sequoia sempervirens, assembly GCA_007258455.2. Taxonomy (NCBI): domain Eukaryota; kingdom Viridiplantae; phylum Streptophyta; class Pinopsida; order Cupressales; family Cupressaceae; genus Sequoia; species Sequoia sempervirens. The sequence goes on along the minus strand of VDFB02270651.1, from coordinate 646,319,093 downwards.
ATGGCCTAATAAGGAAACTGTTGAGCGACGGTTTGTCTACTATAACAACTGGAAACCGAATTGGCATATTTCCATCATGGGCCTAGAATGAGAGCGAATGGTATAAATCATTGAACATTCTACAATGTGGAGAGGTGAGATTGAAGTAGGGTTATGCTACCGGTTTCTATCTAGAATGGAACAAGATGTAAATCTCCTATAAAGGCTTAGAGCCTAGATTGTATTTGTAACTATACTCTTTGTTGTTGATTAATACAATGACGATTTGGGCTTTTGGAGTGTGGGTTTTTTTTACCCGAAAGGGTTTTCCCCAAGTAAATCTTTGTTTTCATTTCTTTTGTTCCATCTTTCATGTTTAATGGTTCTACTAGATTGAATTTGTTTAATGGTGTTGATTGGAATTAGTTTAATTAGTATTAACTTTTCTCTAAGGTTCAATGTGGGAAATCAACTATGCCTATTTTCACTTTGTGGCATAGTAGTACGTGTCTTTGAGGCAGTCAGATGAAATTAAAATTACTAAAGGCATTGTTGTTCTTAGATGTTTCAGTCTGAGATGACCGATATTTCCCTACAATTGGTATCAGATACTTCTTCCAAGACTTGCTTTTGCTTGCATATGCTTGCATGTTGATGCATGTATGAATTCCTAGTGTTTTTGGTTCTAGGTATTCCTTCTGTGAAGATTTCTTAGTCTGCCAGGCTTGAGGAAATCTGAAGGAATCGACTAATGTTTTGATCCTTTGGTGAATAGAAATTCTTTCTCATTTGTTTGAGTTCCAAGAGACAACACGTAGTATGAAGGATGGGGAAGATGGAGAAACTAGAACTAGTCATACTGAAATTATGTGACCTGAAGCTCGTAAGTTGGCAGTGGTGTAATCATAATGTAAGGGGTGGAATATTATTTACTCTATGGTTGTGTTGCAACAAATCTTTCATATTGGGTTTCTATGTGAGGGGATCCTTGATGATATGGAGAAGCTTGGGTTATTTCTCATCTATGGAGAAATGTACTTATGTTGGGTATTTTGTCCTAGTATTGGAAGGAATAGTTTTATGTTACCTTGATTGCATGAAGACTATGGAGTTGGTCATCAGATGATATGAAAGCTCCTACAATAGCTGGTCTCCCTCGAATGCATGTACATGTTGGTAGTTGAGGAATTGGCCTAAAATGGGCTTAGAGTTTTTGACTGCTTTTTCTTCTCATGGATTTTTTGTACCTACATGGTTTAGACTCATGGTTCTGAGTCTGAGAGTTTTTTATTGATTTTCTTAAAAATCTATGATGATGCTCATTCATGATAATCCATTTTTCTGTTTTAGTTGTTATGGTGTTTATGTTTCAGACTTTTGAGTCACCCAGATGTGAAGTGGATATGGGTGTGCATGGGTGTTTTATAAACACGGTGATTTTACAAGTTTTACATGGTCAAGAAAAACTTGATTTTTTGTGGAGCTACTAGTAAACTAATTTCTAGACCTTGTCTTATGAGGCGTTACTGGATGAGATAGTTGTAGTTCTTCATGCATGCTTTGTGCATGGTGTGAGAAGGTGTTATTCTTTCTCTTCATGGGTGTGTTGGTATACGATTAGTCATTCAACATTCTTGTGATGATGATTGATGGATTCCTTGACTATGGTGCTCATTGTGGATGTGATTGGAGAATCATATCTAAGGCTGATCTGGTGTTTGAGTCATGATTGTCTATGTGGTAAATTCTCTTTGAGATCTTAGTTTTGTAGTTTCCAGTGCGATGATGGGTTTTCATGTTTGATGTGATTGATCTATGAGTTATGCAGTTGTATGGATTGATCACACATTCAATTGCAATGGGATAACTTGGAAGTGGAATGTCTATATCCACAAGGTTGATTCAGTGTTGTTGTAGACTCGTTAGCTGGCCTTGTTTGTGGTCACTTGTGCATTGGTGTGGTTGATTTGAGATAAGAAGATGAATGGTGTTGAGTACCTAAATAGTCGATTATGGGGACCTGAAACACATTTATCATGATGTCATGGATAGCTTGGATACACTGCTTTGTGTAAGCTTTTGACAGTGATGGTAATTATTCTTCTTGGTTTTGGAGATCTTGGTGTCGCTTGTTATTATTGTCAGATGGATATGTTAATGTGTGGACCTGAAGGATTTTCAGATTAGCAGATGTTAGGTCATGATGCTTGAGAGCTTGGTGTCATGGTTCAATGAGATCTTTAGCAGTGACTGTGGATTCATCACTTGGTGGTGAATGATCTTCTTTAGTGTTGTAGGTGTTACTAGGAGGGACTCAGATCTTGTTGTTGTAGAAGGGTTCTTTTGTATTTGCATGGACACTATTTGAGGATGTGTAACATCTTAGAACCATGGAGGATGCTTGGATTCTTTGGTTGATGTGTTGATGATGCTTGACAGATGATGTTGGTTTATAGTTTTCTTGCTTAATGTCATGATAGACTCTTGTTTACAAATTAGAGTTTTGGAATGTTGCATTGCTCTTGAGACCATGGTATGTTCACTTGGAGCATGGTATCTCCTAAGGGGGATGGTAAGACCATGATGTCCTGATAAGTTCTTGATTCAGATGATTGAAGCATTGATAGTGGTTTGGTAATTCTTTTTTGTTTTGGGTGCACTGGTCATATGCTTGAGAACTTTATGATAGTGCAGTGATACATTTGGAGTTTAGCATGAGATGATCGTTTGCAGGTTCTCCTAGATACATGAAGAATAAGGTGAGGTTTTAATTCTCTTGAGATGAGAGAAGTGTTGTTATTGGTTCCTCTTGATGAATATTTCAACAAAAATTTTGAGGAGCCTACACCTTGGTTGGACGTGAGTTCAAAAAAGACCAATGAGGAGATTGCTCTTGGAGAAGTCATGATGGCTTGTATATCTTAGAGGATCATTCTCATTCCCCACTCTTGGTCTACTCGGTAGGTTACCATTTGATAGGTATTTCCCATTTTTGCTTTCAGATGTGTTATGTTTGTGCTTTGATTCTCATGAAGTGAGTTGATTCATGATGATTGGCTTTGGATACTCATTTGAGGATTGATTTAGCATGTCTATATTCTTTCTTTCATGGATATGGATCTTGATCTCTATAGTTAGTTATGAATGATTCATTTGAAGGATGTTTAGCATGGATAGCTCCTTGGGTTAGTATTTTCTTTTATGATATCATTCCTTGATGAGGATTGTTAGGAGATGGTTGTATGGGCTAATTTATTGAAATAGGAAATGAAATAGTTTGATCTTCTTGGAGAAGCTTACGTCCATATAATTGCATTATATATATGTTGTGTTTAATCTTGGAGATTATATGGTTGGGTGTTGTTATGTTATTTTGTATGGGTTTTTGAAGGAGATCATACTTGACACAGTTGTCATTTAGAGGTGTATGTAAGAGGATTTTTCTATAGGTATATGATGTGCAGAGTTTCTCTCTTTGGTCTTGGTTGTCTTCCTGGAGGTTTGATTTCATATTACATTGGTTTGAGATTTGATCAAAGTTGTTTTTTTCACTCAAGTTCTTGGGTGGCAACTTGGAGGTTCTTTATCTCTTTCCTGTGTTGGGTGTGAAGAACTTGGGAGAGTTGTGAAGAATGGTGGTGAGAATTTTTCTTGCAAGCTATTAATTTATTGATTATGCATAACATTGTGGGTGTTTCCTTGGTACTACATGGTTACATTTTCTCTGTGTTGTTATTGGTAGACTTGGTATGCCTTGATCTTTTCATATTTATTACCCATGCAGTGGGAGTTCCTGGATGTGTTTGGTCTCTGTTAATAAATATTTAATCAGCTCCCTTCAGGTTTATTTTTCTATGCGCTAACCTGTACATCGCCAAGTCTGCTCAGCCTTTTACCAAGGTTTTGAATCTGCCGCTCCACATGTCTACTCTTCGCAACTTTGAGTATCAACATTCCCTTCGAATCCCGGGAAACTCCGCTGTGCTTCCATGTGTCGCGGCTATGGGATACTTTTTGTCTGTGTTTCCTTGACGCCTCATCAGGCTACAAAATGTTGCCATGAAGCCGTCGTTCCTAAAAGGTGTTGGTGGGCCCCATGGTTTCTAGCTGCAGTGGACACTTGCTACATGTTAACTAAACGCAAATCTTTCAGCACAGAGATAAAAGAGCAACCGCGGGTAGCGTTATGCTGCCACGTGTCTTTTTGTTCCTGACTAATAAATGTTCCCTCCATGGTAATAAAGTACTCGGACCATTCGACACGTGTTGCACTAATGCAAATCCTCTATAGCGAAGGGAGAAAGGTTCATGCAGGAAGCGAAAGGTTGCCACGTGCCTAACCAGCGGATCTCATATCCGGGCAACAAACCGGATGAACCAAATAATGTGATTGGTTGTTGCTTGTCATAATCATTCGCACCAATGGATGACACTTGTCTGATTGGGCCTAGCTGGGACCACCTCCATCATTGCAGAAGATGCACTTGAGCCTGGAATGACCGGATGCTTGGTTCCTAATTATTTATTTTGCAACAGTTTTGAGGAATATTCTTTTATGGCATCATTGCAGGGGATTGCAGGATCTTTTCTGTTATTGCTCTCTGAAGCGGTGGGAGGTTTTCCTGCTATATATAATTTCTTTATTGATGAGAAAGGGTCCAGAATTTGGAACTATAACGCTGGTTTTAGTAAAAGACGTCAGGCCTTTATTACTATTTTATTTAATTGCAAAAGCTTTCAGACTGTGCCAATTATTCGGCCTTTCTATTATTTTTCATGCTATTTGATCAAACTGTGAATTGTGTTTTATATTGTCTTGACACTTCATTTGAGAACTTCTATATATATTGGATGCAAGTTTGCTTACCTAGATCATGTCTAAGGACTCTTCTTGGTAGTAAGAATGTATGCAAGGTTATTTTATGTCAATAAATGAATTGTCTATGCTATAATCTCAAATATCTGATGTTTTGGAACATAACAACACCATTCAGGGCCTTAAATCTATGATTTATCATGCCCATCATTAAATCTTGGCGCATCACCTTAGGTTAGACTTTACTTTATTATATCTATTTCCTTTTCCCTTTCCAAACCCCATTATAGAAGAAGTCGGCTTCTCTAAAAATCTGGAGGTTACTCAGTTTAGCGCAAAAGGTCCCCCTTAAACTGATTTTCCCATAAGACTCTGTTTTCTTGTCAAATTTTGGCGTCAACAGTTTGTTCTTTTTCTAGCATGCCCGATGGGACCGGCCTTAAATGAAATTGCATTTTAGAAGGGTGTATGAGCCATCGACCTGTAACTAGATCCCAAACCGCAGGCGACCCTAGTTTACTATTACCTCCACTAGGGACAGTCCAGGTTGCAAATCAGTTGGTAACCATTTCATTCCCGCCACCTTTGCCCCTCACCATGTTGTCGGTCGCCAATAGAAACTACGTAGCATGGGACACCAGAAGTCCCCTGGTAGCCCCGGTAGCACCCACTGTCTGGGGCACTATCCCGGTTTTAGCCATGAAAGCTATACCGAAGTTTACCAGAGACAACTCAAGAATACCAGCAGAACATTTGCAGGATATGGCGGACATATTTTTGGTACACAGGATTACAGCGTAGAATGTAGCCCTAAGGCTTCTCACTGCATCTTTTAAAGGCAAGGTGTTGGATTGGTACCGAATACTGACACCCAATTCAATCCGCACCTAGGATCAACTTAGGGATTTGTTCTATGAGAGGTTCTCAAATGACAGAGATCATTCTTCATTGTATTATCAACTATCCATCATAAAACGAGCCCCCCAGGAGGCTCTAATGGACTTTAATGCCCAATTTCACGCAAATTGGCAGAGGATCCCTATTACGATACGCCCGAATCCTGAGTTGGCATTTATATTTTATCTAAAGTCCATCAATTCAGACATTTTTGTGATGATCAAGTCTTTGGGAGGAGCTACTCGGCCAGATGCTTATGGTACCACTATCAAAGCTGAGAATCATTTAATAGATTACAGAAAATTTCCTCCTCAACCTATTATTCTGATATTTCCTGAAATATCAATCTCCACGTAAGAGGTCGTGTCAACTAGTGCACCCACAACTGCCCAGTCAATATACACATATGCAGCCGCCCCACAAAATGTGGCTTCTACATCAAATTCTTCTAAAGATGAGATGAGCGACCTCAAGGAGATGTTGTGAACCATGGAAAATGATATAACTACTCTTAAGTGGAACCAATCAACACCTCTGAAGCCTGCATATCAAAACTATCAAGACGGGCAGTCTTCTTATCAGCAAAATCAATATCAGGGTGCGCCTCGCACTAATCTGCCAACCCCGACTGCAAACCAAATGGTGTCAGTTCCTACTCCATTGATGAGCGCGTCGCCAAGCTCGAGTATGGAATTAACCGTAGGGCAGAACAATCTTGTTGATGATATCAATCCATGGTGTTTCCCCTACAGCAATGTGCATATGCCTTGGAACTGTCCGTGTGGCAACCTACAACAAAAGGTGGTAGAGAAACACAGCTAAGGCACAACAATGGAAAATGGAGGTTATGTATATACCTCACCACAAATGGAGAGTGTGGTCTTTACCGCGAAAATGCAAGGAATGTCTTTGGAACAAGAATATGATATTGCTCCTGATCATGCACTCTTCTCCTAGATGGAGGAAGAAGAAACAGTGTTTACTAATGACGCATTCATATCCAAAACACTGCAAGTGCAATCTGATTATAACACACACTCAAAGAGGAGATTCACCAGTGAGTCAGTTGTTTCACATCTAGATAGCCTGCAACTCAAAGGCGTTTTCGATCATATTCCCAGTGCATCAACCATCCCTTCTCCCTCTCAACCATGGAAGGAAATTATTATAGCAAGAACCAAGGAGTAGAAACCTCTGAGTTTGTCACCTTTTAATGTAGTAGAGAAATTGAAGAAATCATCTACTAATGTGTCTCTATGGCATATTCTAGCCATCCCAAAATAAAATACACTACTACAAAAGGCGCTTCAAGAGGAGGTCAACCCGGCACCGACAGGGCCGTTTGCCAGAACAGAGGTTGTTTATCAAATACTGCCAGCCAAGATCCTTGCAAAAAATACAAAGCAATCCCTTGCCGAGGAAAGAAGTAGGTTGAAACCTCAACCCTTCTTCTTGACTCTCATTATAGGAAAGAAGTTATTGCACAATACTATGATTGATTCTAGCACTAGTACCATGGTTATGCCTAAACAGATAACTGAAGCTTTGGGACTCAGCTACGAACCTATGAAAAGAGGGGTAATGCATCTTGATGGGAATAAAGTTGAGACCGTAGGTGTCATCAAAGCACTTCCTTTAACTCTATTTTATTGTCCTAGTATCACGGTCCCGCAGGACACGGTGATCATAGATGTTCCTCCTATGTTTGGTCTTTGTCTATCCCAAGAATTTACTTCAAAGGTGGGTGGATACCTATCCTTGGATTGGTCACATCTGATACTTAGGACCAAACACAGTGAAAAAATGAAGATAGAATTGGAGGCTTTACATTATGAACATGTAGCAGATGAAGCCTTGATCAATTTTGAAGTCGCACATACCTCTATCACCAAGCAAGAAATGTATTGCGTTGAATTGCTAGAAGAAGAGAAGGTGAGCGGAGATCGGAATGATAAAGAAGATGCTCTGTTGATCAAACACATGGAAATTGATCCTTTCAGAAATTATCATGCTACAGGATTGGGCACATATGTAATTTATGATGAAGACTAGGTGCTTCTAAGGGTCGCCAATGAATCTGAAGGTAGCCAAGCAAATGAGCTATGGACACTGTACTTTGACGAAGCAAGAAGCAAAGTAGGTGCTGGAGTAGGGGTATATCTAATATCCCCACAAAATGAAAAATTGTTGATGTCTTTCCGCTTTCATTTTGCCTATTCAAACAATGAGGCTGAATATGAAGGATTAGTTCAAGGTTTAAGCCTTGTGGAACAAATGGGCATTAAGCAATTAATTGTGTTCAGAGATTCTGAACTGGTAGTTAACCAAGTCCGAGGAATTTCTGTGGTGAAGAATGTCTACATGAGATCCTATCGGCATTGAGTCTGGGACCTGATTGATGGTTTTGAAGCTTTCAACATCCAGACTATTCCCTGAAGACAAAATAGCAATGCAGATTGCATGGCTGTGATTGGTTCTCAGTTTGATCCTATCTCTGACCAGCTTCATAATGAACATTCAGTACAAGTACTAGTTTGACCGGTGATTCCCGACAATGATCAGAGTTGGCAAGTCTTTGAAAGTGATGAACACATCACCTCATTTGTCCAACACTCAAGGGAGTTCGCCGATCAGCTTCAACCAAAGATTGCCGAGGCTTATGAAGGACAAATCATGCAACTCAAATCTAATGAACTTCTAAAAGGATTGGTCACTCTTGAAAACTTTTTTGATTATGATGATGCCCGAAATGATAAGCGAAAGTTCGTAGTGGATAAAAGTGATTATAATAGTTTCAAATATTTATTTTATAATAAAATGATTTTATTTGAAAAATTGATTTTTATCATTGTGTAGTTGAGGAAAATGGAATTAAACAATTAGTTTTAGAATTCTTTAATGTTGCAAATGTAATTATATTTACTGAGTATTTGCAAGTGATGTGTAATTGAGTTAATTGGATTTAGGAAATTCTAACAATAGTTTATTTAATTGCCTAAAATGCTTTCTAAGTGGTGTTTTCTCTTATTCACGTTGGTTGAGAAAATTGGGTTAAATGGGTTTATAAGTCTTCTAGAAGTATTTTCTTTGTAATGGGGTTGTAACTCGTGATGGTTTAGCTTTTGTATTAACTTGGGTAGTGTACGTGGTATTTTATTCGGTATGGACACCTGGTTCTATGAACAGGTTGTGTTGTATGTTGTTATTGAGTTGGTATTTGTAATTGATTTGTGTGCACCTTGTCTACCCATGGTTAGTGGAATTGGTTCCTTAGGTTGTTAATAGGGGAGTGGCTCTTCAAGGGGGCTGACACACAAAGTGGTGTTAGGGTAATTCATGTAGAGTTAGTTTAATCAGTGAAAACTAAATAAATTTTTTAGGGGAAAATGGTAGTTTAAACACTTAACTTATTGTAAGTGTATCGCCCATGGACTCAAGGGCTAGTATAGACTTGGGATGAGATGAGAAGGCCTGGAATGGCAAGATCGTTATCTTGTCCCTATGAAAGATAATTGATTCTGCATTAGATTGCATGTGGGGTCGAGTTTCGTAAGAGGTCACCAGGGTAACCCAAGATGGGGGTCAGAGCCTAGGAAGTTTCGCCAGGGTAACCATGCAACTTTTTGATGACACTCCTCCTATGACAACCATCAGTCATTCTGTTTGTATTGTGTAGTTGGTCATTGTTATCTGGAAGCATTGTAACCATCATGTTAGTATTTTACTTGTGTAGTTTAGTATTGTTATTGCCTGTGTCTAGAGGTTGTAGGTTTTGCCTAGGAAGCTCTTTTACTATCTCCTAGCATGGGGGGTGGGCCTTCGGGTACCACTTGGTTGGGTGGAATGTTCACCTTACACCGTTGGGTCCCCAGTTCTTATTCGTGATGGCGGGTACTTCTTGATGGAGAGCTCATGTGTACCAGTGGATTTTTACTTCTCTTATGTTATTTGTATCAGTTGGATACCTTGTAATTGTATCACTCCTCAATTGTATTCGAGGAGAACCTTTGTAATTTGTAATTGTAACTTTTATGTATAAACTATCTCATTTGGAAATTAGAATTGTAATTGTAATATTAAATAAATGCAATGTGTGAATGAATCATTATTGTACTTTATATCTTATGTGATGTATTTTAATGTTAATGGATATATGATATTTAATTCATGAGTAATAAATATAAGTTATATTTAGTAACTTTTGTGAGTAATGGGTATTATAAGTAAGCGTTGTCACGTACCTTAGAGAATGTATGTGTTAGTGTAGTTTACCTTACTTGTTTAATTACACTTTTAAGAAAAAATAAAATAAAAATTGTTTGCTTCTGTTATGTGTGTGACATTCTCTAATGTTGTGTGGCAGGCGTTACAAGACCAGACATTTCCCAAGAAATGGGAGTTCTTTCTAGATATATGTCTAATCCTGGTAGAGTTCATTGGGATGAAATTAAAAGGGTCTTCAGATATTTACACAGTACCTCAGAGTATTCCTTATGTTATCATAGTAACTTGACTAAAGATGAAATTTCCCTTGATATTCATGGTTATGTGGATTCAAACTAGGTAGATAATGTTGATAACAGACAATCCACCAGTGCTTAAGTGTTTACTTTATTTGGTGGTGCAATTAGTTGGATGAGTAAACGACAAGTTGTGGTTGCTTTGTCCACTACTGAAGTTGAGTATATTGAAGCTACTCATGCTTGTAAAGAAGCCATTTGGCTTAAGAGATTGTGTTCAGATATTGGAATAAAACAAGATGCAATGACAATTTATTATAACAGTCAAAGTGTGATATGTCTACCTAAGAACTCAACATTTCATGTCAAGACCAAGCACATTGATGTACAGTATCATTTTGTTAGAGATATGGTCAAAGATGGTAGAGTGAAGTTGGTTAAGGTAGAGACTTTGATGAATTTTATTGATTCTTTAACTAAGCTTATGAGCACAGAGAAGTTCAGATAATGTTCAAATACTATTGGTTTTTTGGCCCCTAGCAATTAAGAAATGGTGTTTATACACCCTCCCATTGCTCTTGCAAGGTGTTCTATAAGTGGTATATTTGTAGGGAAAATGTGTCTCAACCTTGCAATTACATAAGGTACTATTGATACGTCAACAAAGGGGGAGAGTGAGGGGGTCCCCCCCCCCAATGAGGAGTCTGAGGAACCACGCACCCCAGTTGGGGCTCGGGGGCAGCACCCCCAAAAGGAAATTTTATTTATATTTTATTATTGTAAATTTGGACCGTGTATTATGATGTATTCTAGGATTCTAATAGCGGTGGTGTTGCCTCTAGATCCCTAGTTGGTGATTCTCCTGTGAGAAGATTTCTTTGCAATTATATTGTAATATTTATGATTTATGAATAATATATTGGGCGGCTTTTGGAGTGTGGGGTTTTTCTCCCGAAAGGGTTTTCTCCATGTAAATCACTGTGTTTTGGTATGCATGATATTTATGTTTATTTCTATTTAAGTTTCTATAACTAAAAATATCTATAATATTTTGCATTATTCTCTTCTCAAGATTAGTGTAGGAATTTGTTTCGCTACCTTAGCTTCCTTACATATTTTCCATGCATTATCATGTCATTTTTTTTCATTGCCACTCTTTAACTAGTTTTCTTATTATCCTTTTGATTTTTTGTTATCATCAATTTATTCCTTGTCTTTAGTTTTTCAAGTTCTTTGATTTAGTTTTATTATTAGTTGTGGCTCTTATTTATTCTAATTTAACTTCTTAGTTATTTTAGGTAATTTCCATGTTATTTATTAGATATTACACATATATACATTCATATGTATATATCTGGACTCGCATTTAGACATGACATTATTATTTGTCTCTTTCCTATATTTCTCATATTTCCTTTTGAAAAAAATTATCATGTTGATTTTGTGCATCTATATGTTTTTAAATTCATTCTCATGTTTTTAGGTATACATCTATATATGTATGTACATATATAAACATTATTACATAAATACATGTACCTATTACATTCTCATATGCATAGGTAATTTTGTACTTTTTTTTTCTTATTTATAAATAGATATTGATTAATATATGTTTGTTCATTTTATTTTTGTGGTGCATACTTCTTGTAAATGTTCTTTCATGCATTTATCTTTTCATATATATCTTCTATATTTTATAGATTCAAATTCATCTATATTCATTTATATACTTTTACATACCATTGGGCTTTCATTCCTTTATTTTTTTTCCTAATGTTCTAGATTGTTTCATTTATTTATTTTGGTTTTTCTCTCCTCTTGTTTGCTTTTGTTTATGATACGAGTGTACAAGAAAAAAACTAAAAATATTTTTTTCTCAACAAATTTCATCTCAATAACATCTTCAATAAGTCTTTTTAAAGAAATACAAAGATGATTATCGAAGAAAGAAGCTTCTAGGAAACTCAATACAAAACATAATAATATTCAACTAACCAAATACTCTAGCTAAGGATAATACTATACTCTAATATACTATCTAATAAAATATTAAGTCTAATGTCATGAATATGAAGGAGCTAAGCCTTATCAATTTCTCCATTTTTAGAGGAAAGTGTCCCCACTTTCTCCTTAAGAAGGGGAAAATGTTGCTCAAAAGATTTCTATGAGATCCACTTGGCTTAGGTCGGTATGGAATCCTTATAACCAACCGAGTATGTAGTGGTAGTTATGTTCCTAGTAGAGTGTGTGTGAACCTCAAAAAGGGTATCTACACCCAAAGGAGGCTAAAAATATAGAATATTTTGCTCATGATGAAAGAGAGAAACCTCTTCTTCCAAGTGAGGTGTCTCATATCACACATTATGGATTCCAAGCTAGGATGGAAGATTAAATTTGGAGTCATTATCTCCTATGTGTTGGATAATGGTAAAAGGCCCATATCTAATAGGCATGAGTTTATGATTTTATTGACCTTTGAACCTTTTTTTATCTATATAAAGATATATGTTATCTCCAACTATGAAGTTATAATGGATGTAATTATTGTCATGAATTTCCTTGTACTTAGCCTAAGGAGTATGAAGAGTTCTTTGCACTTGTGCATGAATATTTACTATGTTTTAAATAAATTAAGAAGTTTGGCAATATTACTTTTGTTGGTGTGATGAAGAATCTAGAGGAAGAGAAACTATAATCTCATGTGGAGAAAGAGGTTGATATCCAAAGGATGCCTCAAAATGAGAATGTCCTATAGAGGCATGTGTAGAATGATTATAGCTATGCTACAAAACATGAAGCTAGTTATCCCACTATTTATTCTTGTTGTAGTAGATCTTGAGAGACCAAACTTAAGTTGAATTCACCAATTCAATTTGATCATACGTATGTAGATGAAAATTTATAGGATATCAAAGTTGACACCCAAAGACCTTCCAAAGTAATTTCCAAAAGTGACTCAAAATTTTGGAATAACAATTATAAAAAAAAAAAAAGGAAAACCAAACTAACACAATATATTACTAAAAATATAATTTTGCAGCCTTAGGATCATCAATAGTTTTCTTGCAAGGGATGAAGATGGTCATCTTTGAAAATTGACTTACACCACAAAAACATGATTATGTTGTTTGACATTACTATTCAACCCACTAATAAAATCCACAGAGATAGACTCCAATGGAAAAGATGGAATAAGAAGAAGTTGATACAAACCAATTTTCTGATTAGTAGACTTAGGTTGGCTACAAAGAGAGCATTGACAGACAAATAAAATATTCTACTTCCTTCCTCATAGATTTCCAATAGAAATATCAATATAAATTTTGTAGAGCTTTGGTGGTGCTAAAGAGTCCCCCATAATATGAGCCTCCTTAATTATCATCAATCTGGTATAATTAATAAGAATAAACAATTAATTCAATTTATAGAACCATCTCTAATTGTGTATTCTAAGAAAGGGGTTTGATTGGTTATAATGGGTTCTTATAGAGCATGTATTATTGGTCCAAAATATACATCAAAAGAATACAAACACTTACAAACCTCATAAGCATCTAAGATATGTAATGCTTGTTGGAAGAATGAAGAAGATAACCTCCAAGTTTGTTGTCATTGATGCCAACATTGTTTGGTAACTAGCTAAGTAAACTGTGTATTTATACTAATTCGATATTTTGATCTGAAAATTCTCTCAATAAAAGATAATCCTAAGAGTTTTTAATATGTTGCTCAAGACTATCAGTTACAGCTATGAACGATCTTTCAGAAACTTTGGTTGATCTGGATGAGATATCTAAATAACAGAAGTTTGGCATTCTTTTGGTCGACAGGGTTAAGAATTGTTGGTCTTATGAATGTTTAAGGTGTTCCTTATTAGGTCTAAGCTAACCTAATTTGTGGTTGATACGCTTTGTTTTATGTGCTAAAAATATTTATGAATTGGGTTGACAAGTTACTTTGAATTTTGTATGTTCATATCCAATTAGGTTGACCTAATTGATGTATGAAGATATAGTCGTATATATGTATGTAAGCAAGAAAGAGAATACAAAGATGTGTGTGTGGTGTGTGTGTGAATGTGTGTGTGAACGGTGATGTGAGCTATGTGAAAATTTTTATAGTGTGAAGTTGTTGATAATTCTTGTGTACCTACAACCAGAGTAGGATTTTGATTTTCCAAAGCTTAACCGAAACTTATTTCATTACTTTGAAGGTGTACTTGTTTAGTTCATCTTTTGGCAATGAGCCATACTTTTTATATATTGGCGGTAAGCCATTTTGTATTCACATTAGGTTGTGAGCCTCTCAAGTATAGTGTGTCCTAGCAGTGAGCCCTGTAATATCTTGTAACTGGTTATAATATATTGTAATTTATCCTCACCATCGTCTTCCCCATTTTGCGGTTTCCACATAAAAATCCTAGTGTCAATGTGTTATGAGATGTTATGATTCCTTTTATGCTTTGGTTTACTATCGTAGTTAGATATGCATTAATATATGGATGGTTAGCAATTAATTGTGTTAGCAGAATATTGATTCACCCCCCCTCTCAATATTCAATGTATTCAACAATTGGTATTAGAGCTTGGTTCCTTTGAAGAAGTATTACAGCTTGAGGAAGATCCAGAAATTTGAATACATGGCTAACAAAACCTATCATGTTCCTCCAAAATAAATCTCTACATCTGAGGAACTCAATGTTTCCCTTGAGGAATTGGACAAAAGTGAAGATGAGAAAGAAACTCTAAAAGGAAACTTGAAAGAAGAAAATGAATGTATCATAAAATTAAGAGAACATATCAAAAAATTTAAAGAAAGGCATAGAGAAGTCAATGATCAGTTGAAAAAGGCTAATGAAGACATTAGCAGACTTAAGATGCAAGTGGAAGAAAAGAAGAGAATTGAAGAATGCCAGAAAGTTGAAGTTCAGAATAAAATTGATGATTGCACAAAGCTTGAACAAGAAATGGTAACCCTAAGATCTGATCTAGAAAAAAAAACCCCATGAAGAAAAATTCAAAACAAGTTCTACAAGGCTTGATGAGTTGATTGAATTTTAGAAACCTTCTAAGGACAAAGATGGTCTAGGACTTGAAGAAGGAAAAATTTTAAAGGAAAATCAGATTCCCAACAAAGTGGAAAATCAAAGGAGGACTCGAGGCAAAAATAAACAGATCAAGAACCAAAGGAGCAATACCAAATGGATTCCTATTTGATAACCTAATGCTCAAAGGTACCCATCTTTTAATGGTTTTTGTTTCTCATGCAATAAATTTGGTCATAGGGAAATAGAATGTAGAATTAGAATGAACCATAATAGAATGAATTAGAATGTTGTATTCTCTTTTGGACAATGCTTTGCTTGCAATAAGTTTGGACATAGAGCTATCGAGTGTAGAAGCCAGATAATGTTGAAAAAATTCAATGCTAGTAGAAGGATTCAGTCTTTTCAAAGCTACTATTATACTTGCAATGTCTTTAGACATAAGGCTAATTAGTGAAAATCAATTTGGTCGCAAACAAGTTGTGTGCTATACCTGCAACAAACTAGGACATATCTCAAAATTTTGTAGAAGCAAAATTGGGAAGAAACCTAATCCGGAACAAAAGAAAAAACCTATGAACAAAGTGGATCGTATCGAGGTGAGAAAATAAATGGAAAGGATTTGGAGGAAAAAGGAAGAACCTGAGAAAAAGGATGAGCTAAATGCATTTGTTCTTGCATCTAGTACAAATTCCTCTTCTAAAAATTGAACCCAGTAGTGATTTTAGGGGGAGTAGTTATAGAGAAATCTAAAAAGCCCCTGATATATGAGGTGTCAAGCAGTGACATGAGGATATATGATATAAGCTGCCATTCTAAAGATGAAATCTTCGGCAGAAAATATGTTGATTGAGAGAATTGAAGAACCTTTTTGGGTTTTAGTGTACTTTATAAAGTATTCATCAGCTTTTGAGGTTGGAATGCATTAAATGTGAATTAGGGAAAAATTTGTAAGTCATAAAGCAAGAAACTAAGTTTAGCTAAAGCACATTTGCATTATTGAGAAGAAGTAAAGTGAGTTGAAGAGAGTTGAAGGAAAATCAAAGTATTTTGCATCGAACCCTAGTTCTTGACAAAGTTTGAAAAAGGTATTTTTCATTATTTAAATCTTGTGGATTCTAAGTTGAAGAAACTTCTTTAAGCATATTCAAATTGTTTGAGGATAAATGGCCACTCCTACCATTGTGGAAGTCTCTAAGAGACCACAACCCAAATTTAGAAGACATTCTTGGAAAGTTTATGAAGTAGATCCCATGGTTGCATTCTTGCACATTCCGAGCAATGTGTTACCCATTGAAGATACTAGGACATATATTAATGGGAAGCTAGAGGAATTTAATCACCAAGAGCTTAAGGATTTATGGGATAGTGAATTGGCAGGAGATGATCTACTGCTAAAGCTAGAATATAAAAACCTAGTGCAGAAGAAGTTGAACATTTGGAAATGGTTTCCAATTTTTTTAGTGAGATGGATGCAAAATTTGTTAGGATGGCTTTTAGTAGGGTACATAGTAAATTTTTTTGGACAAGTGTACTAGGGGTAATCAACAAGGAAGAGATTTGATCCGTAATTGATCTTTGTAATACTAGATTCATTCCAGTTCTAAAGGTTGTGGAGAATGATGTAGTAATGAAGCTTATTGGTGCTACATTTGACGGAAGAGCTTTAACTAAGAAGCCTATCTCAAACCCTGTCATCAAGTATGTTGCTATCATGATTGGACAAAAAATTTACTTCACCAACCAAGGGAATTTTTTATCTGCTATGGCAATTCATACCACATTTGAAATGGTAGTAAAAGGGAAGGTTTTTATTATGTGATTTGCTTAGGCTGCAACTTATGGAGAAATTGAGCATGACTAAGGCAAAGAAACACCCCTTCAAATTTGGCACTTGTTGGAAGAATGAAGAAGAATATCCTTTTTTGATGTTTTATGTTGTCATTGATGTCACCATGTTACATAAGTTGCAACTGCAAGGTTAAGTCATTGTTTGATCTGGTATTCTGGACCGGTGTCTGAATTGGTATGTTGTTATCATCCTCTGGTATTTTGGTTTGCAATCCTCCATGGTTGATTGTTGCTTCTTGTGGTTTTGGGAAATGGTTTATGGATGTTGGAAGCATGTATGTTTAGAATCACATGTGTTCAGGTTCTCATACGATGAGTTGGCATTATTCCATTGTTGCATTTTGCTATTAGGTCTATCTCTAGCTGACCTAATGGATAGTTGGTGTTATGGTGAATTATTTTTTGCATTGTAGATGTATGTGTGACCTATCTTAGGTCCATGCCAACATGTTGTAGTGTTTTGCACGTTTGAATTGTTTTTAGAAATATTTTGTGAATGCCTTGAGCTAATGGTTGATTTTTGGTGAATAAGGGTTACATCTAATTAGGCCGACCTAATTGACACTTGCAGATGTATCAGCTATATATATTGGATAGTTTTGAGATTGTTTTTTTTTTTATGATGGTGCGAATGTGAAGAAGTGTGAAAATGATGAAGTATGTTAAGTCAATTTATTGAGCATCAAAGGAATTGAATCAGCACTTGTTATTTGTATATTATCGGTTAATTTTCTACCTATAAGCCATTTTTTCATTGTATTTCTATAGGCAGTGAGCCTCCCTTTTTGGATAGTGAAACCTGGTAGTGAGCCACCCTTTTGTAATATTTTATAACCGGTTATACTATATTGTGAGCTAACCCTCACTATGGCTTTTCCCATTTTGGGTTTTCCACGTAAAAATCTTGGTGTTCATGTGTTGTGTGATTTCATGTTTTGTTAATGCTCTTGATTATCTTTACTGTTATATGCATTGGAGTAATTGGATGGTATTTGTTCAATAAGTTTAAGAAGATATTGATTCACCCCCCCTCTCAATATTTTGGGTATTCAACAGCACTTTAGTAGTTTGTCTGCTATTCTATTTTCTAAGGGAGTTACCAAGAAGGAAAGACATAATATGGGATTGCAACAGGCTAGTTGCACATCATATTTTTGATCATTTGTGCAGTCTTAGAGATTTCAGGGCACAGAATAATGCTTTGAATGCTTTCTTTGTAGTATTCCAGAATGAGATGCATGAAAGAGAATGGATTCTCAGAAGCCTAATAAAGAAATATGAAAATGAAATAACCTTTTCTTGTAACTACAGATGAATGTATTATAAAAGTAGTTGAACCCAAAATGCAATGGATTGAACCATTGGGATATAAACTTGATGAAAAATTCACTGAGAGGTACATTGAAATTATGTTGAGTAGTACCAAGGACCCCTCTCTACCTCAACATGGAACATATGAGGAAAAATCCACTAAGGTGTACCTAGAAGCTACAACATCCAAAAGAAGAAAGAAGGTGGAAGCATTCTTCCAAGGATAGGCTTTCACTAAGGATGATTTAGATCAAGTAAAGGAGTCCCTTGATGAGAGAAAGGATAAATCAACTAAACATCCCTCCAGACCAAGGAAATCAGGAAGATTATCTTCCAATACTACACCTACCTCCAGTGTTGCTACTTCTGGTACTGCTAAGGTTGAGAAGGGAAAGAAGAAAGAAGAAATTTTCCTTGTATCAGTTGATGTTGCTACCCCTACCAGTCCCAGTACCTGAGCATCTAAAAGAAAGGACATTCCTCCTATTGCACCATTTGTTGCTTTAGTAAGAAGAGTGAAGCAAAAGGATAACATGGAAATAAATCTAAGTGATTCCATAGATCTTGGCATAGAAGAAGAGCACCAGCTGAAAAGAAACAAAAGGAGTAGTACCTCCAAAGAAGAAGCTAAAACCAGAGTTGATATCTCCACAGATGAAGAGATGGAGGGAGAAGAGGATACTTATAGAATCCATGTAGATAAAGAGAAGAATGAAGAAGGCTCATATGATCCTATGGAGGACATGCCTGGCTCTCCTCCGATAAGTGATCATCCATCTTTAAATCTAGGAGCCTTAGTAAATAACATGATTGACAATTATCTAATTCTCAAAGCATTAGAATTAGATTCAAGTCTTCTCATCAGTGCAGTCAAGGAATACACATCTAATCTCAAGGTACAAACTGCAAAAGAAGAATCAAGTCTTCTAGAGAGAAGATTGTTGTTTCTTTAAGATAAGTGTGCAATTGTACATGATAGAGCTTTGAAAAATTTGAAAGAAGCCAGAGACTATGATGAGGAAGCTCAGTTGCTATTTGTCTACTGCATGAAGTGGCTTGATGCCACTCAAGGTATCAAGGACTTAATGGACTCAATGGAGTCTCAACTTTTTGATGCCTCTGAAGATTACTAGGTTGCAAATGATAGAAGCTATATTGGTTGGGATTTTATTGCAAATCTTCAGAACAAATACTTCATTCTGTAAAGGAAAAAAGAACATGTGATAACACAGTTTGGCAAGCTTGGAGACCTAGTAGTGTCCAGACATGTCTATGTATCGAGTGTGTTGATAGATGCGGAAAGACTTGAGAAGATGAATATTGTTCCTTCCACTTTGGAAGAAGGAGAAGAATTCCTAGCGGAGCTAGAATCACTACACAGAACTCTTACCAGAGCAAAAGGAGTCTGGGATGATGGAAAGCTAACTTGGGAAGCAATTCTCAAGGAGTTACAAGGTGCCTCCAATTCTTAATTGAAATTTTCTTTAACTTTTTTCCCATCCTTTTTTCTTGATGTCAAAGGGGGAGAAGATTTTGTAGAGAGAAGGGTATGTTTTGTATATATGAAAGGGGTAGTCGAGTGCATTATTGTTGCACAATTTTATTTTGAATCAAGCTTCATTTTTGGCACATGTTGTCATCAATGACAAAGGGGGATATTTTTGGAAGAATGAAGAAGGTAACCTTTGGGTTTGTTGTCATTGATGCCAACATTGTTTGGTAACTAGCTAAGTAAACTATGTATCTATACTAATCTGATATTTTGATCCAAAAATTCTCTTAGTAAAAGATAATCCTGTGTTTTTTTTATATGTTGCTTAGGATTATTAGTTACAACTATGAACAAGCTTTTAGCAACTTTGGTTGATCCAGCTGAGATATCTAAATGAAAAAAGTTTAGCATTCTTTTGGTCGACAGGGTTAAGAACTACCAATCTTATGAATGTTTAAGATGTTCCTTATTAGGTCTGAGCCAACCTAATTTGTGGTTGATATGTTTTTTTTTGTGTTCCAAAAATATTTTTGAATTGGGCTGACAAGTCACTTTGAATTTTGTATGTTCACATCCAATTAGGCCGACCTAATTGATGTATGAAGATATAGTTGCATATATGTATGTAAGAAAGAAAGTGAATGCATATATGTGTGTGTGGTGTGTGTGTGTGTGAATGTGTGTTGAATAGTGATTTGAGCTATGCAACAAGTTTTATAGTGTGAAGTTGTTGACAATTGTTGTGGACCTACAACCAGAGCAGGATTTTTATTTTCTAGAGCTTAATCAAAACTTATTTCAGCAGTTTGAAGGAGTACTTGTTCAATTCATCTTTTGGAAATAAGCCATACTCTTTGCATCTTAGAGGTAATCCATTTTGTATTCACAATAGGCTATGAGCCTCTCAAGGACAGTGTGTCCTACCAGTGAGCCTTATAATATCTTGTAACCAATTATAATATATTATGAGTTAATCCTCACCATGGTTTTTCCCATTTTGGGTTTTCCATGTAAAAATCCTAGTGTCAATGTGTTATGAGATGTTATGATTCCTTTTATGCTTTGGTTTATTGTCATAGCTAGATATACATTAATATTTGGATGGTTAGCAATTAATTGTGTTAGCAGAATACTAATTCACCCCCCCTCTCAGTATTCGGTGTATTCAACAATGCTTTGGTTGGAGGGTGGCTCAAAAAATTAGCAACTTTATTGGTAATTCCATTTTATATTTAATGACTAAGTAAAACTATTGAATATATGTGGCCCATTTCAAACGATGTTGTTCTTGAATTTTGGACTATGAATTCAAAAACATAAGGAGTTGATGATCAATATGAAGAATTGTTTCCTTACCAAAAATAAGTGCCTCCATTATTTCAAGGCATGGACCAAAGCATAGAAATCCTTATCATAGGTATTGTAATTGATCTTGACTATAGCTAAACCTTCATAATGATAGGTTATTAGATGTCCTCCTTATTTAATAACAACTCCTATAATATAGTTGGAAGCATTTGTCTCAATCTCAAAGGGTTGTTGAAGATTTAGAAGAATAATTATTGTATCTAATAAAAGTGCCTCCTTAATCTATTGAAAAACTTTATTTTCTACTATAGACCATGAAAAAATATTTTGGTTGGACAACTAGTGAATCGATCGAGCAATATAGGAAAAAATTTGAATGTTTTTTTGCAATAATTCATGCCCCCTAGTAAACTCTCTATATTTGCAGCATAATGAGGGAAAATCCAATAGTTGATTGCTTTCATTTTTCCAGGGTTTGCATGCACTCCACTATGATCAATAACAAAGCTTGGATATTTGAAATAGCCATGAAAAATTATTTTGGTTGGACAACTAGTTAAGTGGTTGAGGAATAAATAAAAAAATAAAATAAATTGTATAACTTAATGCATACCCCCTAGGAAACTCTCTAGATTTATAGCACGGTGAGAATAGGATCTTTCACTTTGTTAAGGTCTACAGAAACTACATTATGATCAATAACAAATTCATATATTTGATAGAGCATTGACCAAGGGATTTTTTCATCTTCATTTGAAGTTGGTGCTCTCATAGAAGATCTAAAGTAGTGTGAACATGTTGAATATGACCTTCTAAATATTTATTGAACACAAGAATATCATCTAAATATATAATGATGAAATTTACTAGGTGAGCTCTGAAAATATCATTAATGATCCACATAAATGCGATAGGAGCACTACTTAGTCCAAAAGGCATCACTAACCAATCATAAAATCCAAATTTAGTTTTGAAGGTAGTTTTCCAATAATTAGTAGGATCCATTCTTACCTAATGGTATCCTGAAGTGAGATCCATCTTTAAAAATACTAAGCTCCCTTAAGATTATTAAGGTCATCAATATTTGTCAAAGGATATATTCTTTACATTGATCTTATTTAAGTCTCTATATTTAGTGACAATTTTCCGCTTTTCCTTCTACTTTTTAGGAATAATAAAATTTGGAGAGCCACAAGGAGAGGTGCTAGGATAGATCTTCCCTTCTTCGATAAGATTTTTGATTCTCTTCTCTATTTTTACAATTTAAATTTGTGAGAGGTGATATGCTAGAAAATTTTGCAAGACCCTAGAACCAAATTGTTGAATGCACAAGACAACTGAGAGGGGGGTGAATCAGTTGTACCTTAAAAATTCTAAGCCCTCACACACATTCAGATCCACATTCATTCATTAAATCCTTAAATTTGTTATGATGAATTAGCATGAAAAGAAAATAATAGAAACTGAAATAATTTAACACCATATACAAGATAAAACTAGATTTACATGGAAAACCCAAGAATGGAAAAACCACAATGAGGATTAGCTCACAATATAAGTAATATCAACACTAAATACAATAGGGCTCACTACCGGAGGGCTCACTACACAAAGAAGAAAGGCTCATTTCCAAAAGGCTCACTGCCAAAATAGAAAAGAAGATAGAGAAGAAGTGTTACACAAAGAAAATCATATCAATGCAATAGAGAATCCACCACAATTTCATCAACACCTTTGTAGTCTAATTAAAGAATTGTAGCCACATTCTTCTCACTACATCTAGCATACTAACACATGAAAGCTCGCACTACACTTCTCAAATTTGCATCTTTTAACTCTACACTTCACATCATTCACATATCTCACATCTATCTTATCTATCTCAACATCCTTCAACAACTCAACTCATACTTATACCATCCTCAATCTTGAAACCCTTCTCTGAGGTCGGCTATGCACGTCAACCGTGCAAATTCAAATTGGGTCGGTGCCAAAACATTTTTGTGGAGGATAGAAGTAAAAGTGGACCACATCACACCTTATTTGGTACCCAAGTCAAAAACACCATGCAACCACATGCTTCTATAAACAATAATCATTCACCACAATTAGTGTAAACACCAAGTCACTCGATACCCATGCAAATACCATTAAAATTTTAAGTACATGCTTCCTCAAATCCAAGGAAAAATTGTGAACCACACACCATACTTGAACATGATCTAGAATATTCCTCAAACACTTTGAAATCCAACAAACTCCTTCGCAACAACTTCCACCTGAAGAATGTACACACCTAGTACACTCAGACAACTCTGTCATACACTGTTACTTGAGAAACTAACTTTTGAAGCACCAAACCATGAACCATATTGACTAAACAAATATAGCAACATAATTAACACACCCTCAGATCTGCAAGACCTAAGACCACTCTATGAAGAAATGCAAAGCAAAGAAATTTCTCCCAAACACCTCTGCAATGCATAGTTCACACACTAGTGAACACAACTTCTTCTGCACAATGATCCAACACACCAAATCTTGAATATAGTACCTTTGAACATCTCTCACCCACATATCTGAATTGCATAGATAGATCTTCAACCTAGAAGAAATGCAGAGCAACACAAGAACACACCTCTACAACCTAGAACACCACTGCAACACGCTATTTCCTCTTTTTATCAAACTTTCTCAAAAGCACTTGGAAACCAAGCACCAAAGAAACATCTTCATTATCTTCAACACTTACTCAAGCATATATATAAGCTTATCAAAGCAACACTAGATGTTGACACCAGTAGCTTTACTAATGGCAGCATAATGCAACTAATCAAAGCATGGATAACATCAACTACTCATACTCTTGTAACAATAGACATTAATGACAACACGAGCTTCTTGACAACAATGACAACACTAACTGCTCATACTTGTAACAATATCCCCCTTTTTCATTGATTACAACACATGATGTGAAAAAACATCAAACACACAATAGCAACAACATATTTGCTCCATACCTATTTCCTTTTCTCTTTTCTCCCCCTTTGACAACATGCTCATTACTCTCTCTCTTTCCTAACTTTCTACATGACTCTTTCTCTCCACTTTCTCTCCCCCTAAAGACTTATTCTTTTTCACATGACTTTCTCTCCCCCTTTGACATTAATAGAAAAGGACCAAAATATTTGCATTGTTTATCCTCTCTCTTTGACATTAATCAACCTACTTACTATTTTTCAACAACATATTTCATTTATTTCTTTGAATTCTCCCCCTTAGGAGCACACACCAAACTACACCAAATCATCTACCACTACACATTGACAACACATACTCTTCTAACTACAACAACCATCAATGCTACTACCTACTCCCCTTGAGAGGTAGCCACCAACATCAGTCCAGAACAAAGAATGAATCTTGAGATCCATTGGAATGATGCATCTATTCAAAGAAGGAGGGGAAATGACCCCCAACTTCTCCCAGAGATACTCAAAAGTATCCTTAGGAAGATCCTTAGTGAATATATAAGCAATCTAATCCTTTGTAAGCACATATTCAAGCTTCACTTCATTCTCCAAAACCTTCTCTCTTAGAAAGTGATATCTGATTGAAATATGTTTTGTCCTTGAATGCATTACTGGGTTCTTTGAAATATTGATTGCACTTGTATTATCACAGAAGATATAAATTGGTTCATCATACACTACTCTGATATCCTTCAATGTTTTCTTCATCCATAATACCTGTGTGCAGCAAGATCTTGCTACAATATACTTAGCCTCTGCAGTAGATAAAGATATTGAATCGTGTTTCTTGTTTAGCCATGACACTAATCTACATCCAAGAAAGAATGCACCACCACTTGTACTTTTCCTCTCATCAACACAACTTTCCTAATCTGCATCTATGTAAGCACTCAAAGTGGAATTAGTATCCTTTGGATACCACAAGCCATGATTTGGAGTGCCCTTTAAGTATCTGAATATCATCATCACTGCTGCAACATGTGACTCTATAGGATCTTCTTAAAATCTAGCCACAAGACAAACTGCATGCATGATATCCAGTCTAGTATTATTTAGATATAGCAATCCACCAATCATTGATCTATACTTGCTCTGATCATCCTTAGCAGATTCATCATTTTTTCTTAGTTTGTAACCAGTAACCATAGGAGTACATACCGGTTTAGAGTCTTCCATTCTAAACTTCTTCAACATTTCTTTCACATACTTTGATTGTGAAATGAATATACCTTTTTTTGTTTGATTGATTTGTAGCCCAAGGAATAAATTCATCTCCCCAAACATAGACATATCAAACTCTTTATGCATCTCTTCTACAAACTTCTTGCACATGGCTTCACTACCTCCAAAAATTATGTCATCAACATACACAACCACAATCAAAATTTGATCTTTCTCAAGTTTAAAGTAAATATTATTATCTATGGTACCTTTATTGAATCATTGTTGTATCAAATACTTATCCAACCTTGCATACCAAGCTCTGGGAGCTTGCTTCAATCCATATAATTCCTTCTTCAATTTGTAGACCATATTTAGTTTGTTAGATAAATGAAATCCTCCTGGTTGTTCCATGTATACTTCTTCCAATTCTCCATTCAAGAAATAGACTTCACATCCATTTGATAAACTTTAAAGTCCTTGTGTGTTGCAAAATCCAAAAACATCCAGATAGTCTCCATTCTTTCCATCAGAGAAAATGTCTCCTCAAAATATATTCCTTCAACTTGTGAGTAACCCTTACACACAAGTCTTGCCTTGTTTCTTGCCACTTCTCCATTCTCATTCAATTTATTTCTAAACACCCACTTAGTTCTAATTATGTTTTTATTTGCAGGTCTTGGGATAAGTTCCCAAGTCTGATTCTTCTCAATCTACGTAGCCTTCATCCATAGCCTTCATCTAGTGTTCATCTTTTGCATGCCTCAATCACTATTTTTGGTTCAACTTCAGAAGTTAAACACAACTTTACCTCTTCTTCAATAGCTTTCCTTCTTGTTAACACGCCTTTGATTTTGTCTCCAATGATCTATTCTTTAGAATGATTTCTCTACACATACTTAGGGGTTCTAGGGGTCTTTTCCGGAGCTTCTTCCTTTTCCTTAGCCTTTACCTTTTCTCTGCAATCAAGTTCATCTAATTCATATCCATTTATCACCACTAAGTTCTGAGAATATTTATCAACGTTGACACTTTCACTCTCAACAATATTTCTTAATCTCTTATTGTAGCACTGGTAGGCTTTTCTTTTAGTAGAATATCCAAGGAAGATTCCTTCATCAAACCTTGCATCAAATTTTCTCAAGTTTTCTTCATCTATTTTGATATAGCATTTGCTTCCAAATACTCTGAAGTACTTGATAGTAGGGATCCTTTGATACCACAACTCATAGGGAGTGTTTGTGTTGTTACCTTTTTCTTGAAATTTGTTAAGTATATAAACAGCAATATGAATTGCTTCTCTCTAGTAGACTTACGGTAGGTTAGCTTATTTCATCATAGTCTTTGCAGCTTCTTGAATAGTCTTGTTTTTCCTTTCAACTACTCCATTTTGTTGAGGATTCCTAGGGGTAGACAATTATCTCTTTATGCCATGATTCTCACAAAACATGTTAAATTCATTGGAGGTGAACTCTCCACCTCTGTCAGATATCAAACATTTGATTTGATTTTCATGTCCATTTCATTCTCAACCATAACTTTAAATGATTTGAACCTATCTAGGGCTTCATATTTTTCTTTCAGAAAAGTAACCCATGTCATTCTAGAATAATCATTAATCAAAAGCATAAAATACAAGTTACCTTGAATACTTCTTACTCTTTAGGACCACAAATATTTGTTAGAAAACCAAGATCTGATTGCAAACCAAAAAATACCTTCCACAGAAGAGGAAAACGAAAAAGCAGAGATTTGCATAAAAACATGCAATTTGATATATTCGAAAAAGACCAATTAATTACAAGAGATAATTTTCTTTATAAAAGCAAAGATTCCTAAACCTAATCTTATCTTGAGCAACAAGATAGCTCGATAAGATAAAGATGAAAGCCTAAAACTTAGGAATTAAATAAAGCCTAAGTAAACTTATGCAAGCGTAATTAAATATTAATTACACTAACACCCCCCCATAAGTGCAACTTAGGGAGAAGCAAATTATTATGCAAATATGAGTCCCGGCAACAAGGCTTGATGAGGTACTCATGTACAAATGCAAAGAGAGAGAAACCCCCCTCAGTGAGATGAACTGCTACGAAGAATCACTGGAAGAACTCTAATGAAGCAACACTGGAACCCCAAATCCGGCAAGCAAGGAAAGATAGTTCTGTTTGCAAGATACCAATTGGAATCACAAATTCAACAACAGACCCAATGCCAAGGAACACTGGAAACTCACATAATGGATCAACTCTGGAATCTGTAAGCAACAGTAGATGAAAAGATGAATGGACCCATAATGATGACAAATTTGGAAGTTGTGTTTCACGAAGCCAATGTCAAACTGAAACTAAAACTGCCCATAGGACGAGTACCATCAAGATTCTGGAACATTAACCATAAAACCATGGCCCTCAAACTGAGAAAGATCTGAACCAATGCGGATCAAGAACTGTAAAATCCCAATGTGAAGTGTGAACTGAAGTAAACCAACAATGTGTCTAGTTAAGCAAGAAAGAAGCTAGAAGGAGACAACAGGAAACCAGACAAACTCATGCGAATTATCACCAAAATGAAAGATGGATGCAAGAGCCCCCCTTACTGGAACTTTATATCAGTTCTTTATTACAATACCCAATGATTGCATAAGGAGATGATGCAAAATTACAGAAAAATAATCGAAAATGCAAACCTAGCACACGAAAAAAAATGAATTCATGCCTAAAATAAGGTAAACATATTCTATAAATGACCTCATATCTGCATAGAGGCCGAAACCAGCTTTCCAACACCGTGAAAATCGTGAAAAACGGATAAGCGAGTCAAGAGATATGCATCCCGGAGTGAAAAAGGAAACATCTGACTTCCAAGGCATAAAATGACATCAAAAAAGAAAAAATAGAAAATCTCACTAGCACCAATACATAGAGCTCGAAAACAGCTTTCTGGCGATATCTCGTTTGCAAAAAAACAACGTCATATGTGAAAGTTATGCTCGTTTCCGTGAAAGTGCTCAAAAATTGTCCAATTCAACCATGTAGAGCCCTCAGGGGCTAAAAAAAATCGGCCCCTGGTCGCATGGGCGGACCAGGGGGCTAGCGGCCAGGGAGCTGTGGCACGGCCCCTGGTCACCCATGTGACCAGGGCTGGCGGCTGGGTCCTGCAGCGGAGCCCCTGGTTCTCAACAGAACCACACCGGGGGCTTTGGGCAGCAAGGGCTAGAGCCTGGGGCTCTCAGTTCTTAATACGACCGCAACTGGAGCCCGCGGGGGCTAAGAACTTAAAGCGGTGGATGAGTGCAGGAGGCGGGCGGCAGTGGGCCGCCTGGTGGCCGCCTAGTGGCTACCGGGCGGTGCTAGGAATTTGAATGAGGAGTGCTGGAATTCACCGAAATTTTTTGATTTTTTAATAATTTTTTGATTTTTTTTCAAAATTTGAACCTTGGTATGCGTGCCTAGGGGTCGTACGGCCTCCGAGTAAAAAAAAATTTCCTCCTCGAATGACTGTGTCCAAATCGAACAAACTTTATATGAAAATGGGGGTTTTCGGGTGCTGCAAATCCAACAGCGATGTCTGTTTGGGCCCAAAGTGCTCCAAAAATTAGGTGACCCCCAGATCTATCAGATAAATCATCGAGCTTGAAACCCTCACAGATCTGGAAAACGGTGATGAAAATCAATGAAATAAAAGTCATTTCTGACTTTCTCCAGTGCTCTAAATCCAACGGAAAACCCTGATTTGATCCAAGACGCTGCATAATGATGCTTAAGGATTGAAACCCTCGAGGGACCTCGAATGAGCTTTGCACTGTGTTCCTCTGAAAATGCTGAGAAGGGGATGCGAATCGAGGCTCTGATACCATGTTAGAAAACCAAGATCTGATTGCAAACCAGAAAATACCTTCCACAGAAGAGGAAAACGAAAAAGCAGAGATTTGCATAAAAACATGCAATTTGATATATTCGAAAAAGACCAATTAATTACAAGAGATAAGTTGCTTTATAAAAGCAAAGATTCCTAAACCTAATCTTATCTTGAGCAACAAGATAGCTCAATAAGATAAAGATGAAAGCCTAAAACTTAGGAATTAAATAAAGCCTAAGTAAACTTATGCAAGCGTAATTAAATATTAATTACACTAACAATATTTGTATGCACCAACTCCAACAATCCAATAGTACATTTTTCCTTTCCTTTGAAACTTCTTGTTTGTTTTCCAATCTAAAAATCCTTGCAGACAACATTGATAGGCTTTGTAATCTTTGGCAGATCTCTTACTGCTTGAATTGAACTAATTCTTACTATATTATAAAAATTAATGTGAGGCATCCTCCTGTGCCATAGCCAACTTTCATTAATTTGAGTCATAAAACAATGACCATCAGCACCTTTAAGCTAATAAACATTTCCATTTGTCCTTCTTCCACCACCAATCATAGTTCCAAACCCTTTTTTGATCTCACATTCATCATCCTGAAACATAATATTGTATGCTTTGCTACACATTTTTCCAACACTCAAGAGGTTATTCCTTAAACCCTTAACATAGTAAGCATCATCAGTATTATGCTTACCATTAAAACTAATTGAACCTATTCCACATATCTTAGCACCTGAATCATCACCAAATCTAACAAGTCCTCCATCATACTTTTCAAGTTTAAAAAACTTACTCTTATCTTTAGTCATATTGTTAGAGTAACCATTATCAATGATCCAATAGTTCTTATCTTGTCTAGCATGAAAAGTAGACAACAAATTACCTTCAATCTTTTCCTTTCTCTCTGAAGGGAATTCCTTCACACATCTTTCAAAGTTAGCAGAAATAGATTCATCTTTAAAGCCATGAACAAGCATTCATCATCATCATCTCCATAATCAGATTCATCATGAAAAATACTTGCATCTTCTCTAACCTAATAGATTTTCTTAATCATTTTACCTTTATTCTCCTTGTTTTTGTCATCCACAACTTTGTTTGGACATCTTGAAGCATAGTGATCTATCTTTCCACAACTGAAACATTTGAAAGGAAACTTACCTTTGCACTTACCAATACCCTTTTTCATTCTTCTCACAAATTTAGCTTCCACATCATCAAGATTCTTGTGATCTGATTCTTCAATCTTCTCTGATTTTCTAACCTTAAAAGAAGTCTCAACTTTTGCACCATTATTTGTACCAAATTCTCTCATTTAAAATGTAGTTAGAGTACCATACAATTGATCTCTAGTATACTGATCTAGATTTACAAATTCCTCAATAGCATAAAATTTATGACTATAAGCTTTAGGAAGAATTCTAATAATTTTCTTTACCACTTATGATTCTTTAACTTTTCCACCAAGACCTCTGATGGAGTGGACCACTTCATCTACCCTCTACATGTAACTTGTAATGTTTTCATCTTGAGACATTCACAAGTTCTCAAATGTGATCTTTAGATTCTGCATCTTAGCTTTTTTAACCTTATCATCTCCTTCATAAATGCTTTCCAACTTTTCTCAAATTTCATTAGCAACTTTCAGATTCATAACTTTTACTAATTCATAATTTTTAAGACTACTCAAAAGAGCATACCTTTCTTTACTATTTCTTTCATGGGCCTTGATTTTAGCTTTAGTGCTTGGACCATTTGTAGGCATAGCATATCCATTCTGAATTGATTTCCAGACATCATATCATAGATAACTTAGAAATCCTTCCATCCTTGTTTTCCAAAATGCAGTCTGTTCCATCAAACATAAGGATCTCATTCTTGTGCGCCATCCCAGATCTACCTTAAGTGGTTAATCTTTCTTCCAAGGAGCCTTGATCTGATACCAATTGTTGAATGCACAAGACAACTAAGAGGGGTGAATCATCTGTACCTTAAAACTTCAAAACCCTCATACACATTTAGATCCACATTCATTCATTAAACCCTTAAATCTATTATGATAAATTAGCATGCAAATAAAATAACTAAAACTAGAATAAATTAACACCATACACAAGATAACACTAGATATACATGGATGAGCTCACAATACAAGTAATATCAGCACCGAATACAATAGGGCTCACTTTCGAAGGACTCACTGCTCAAAGAAGAAAGGATCACTACCAAAATAGAAAAGAAGATAGAGAAGAAATGTTACATAGATAAAATCATCTCAATGCAACAGAGAATCCACCACAATGTCATCAACACCTTCTCAGTCTGATTGAAGAATTGTATCCACCTTTTGCTCACTACATCTAGCTGACTAACACATGAAATATTACACTACACTTCTCAAATTTGCACCCTATAACTCTACACTTATCATTCACATCTCTCACATATATCTTGTTTATCTCAACATCCTTCAACAATTCAACTCATATTTATACCATCCTCAACCTTGAAACCCTTCTCCAAGGTTGGCTATGCACATCAACCATGCAAATTCAAATTAGGTCTATGCCAAAACACTTCCATGTTGAATAGAAGTGAAAGTGGACCACATCACACCTTATTTGGGACCCAAATCAACAACACCACACAACCACATGCTTCTATAAACACTAATCATTCACCACAATTAGTGTAAACACTAGGTCGATCGTTACCCGTGCAAACACTAATAAAATTTTAAGTACATGCTTCCTCAAATCCAAGGATGACTTGCAAACCATACACCACACTTGAGCATGATCTAGAATATTCCTTAAACACTTTGAAATCCAACAAACTCCTTTGCAACAACTTCCACCTAAAGAATTTACACACCTAGTACACTCAAACAACTTTTTCATACACTGTTACTTGAGAAACTAACTTTCAAAGCACCAAACCATGAACCAACTTGATTAAACAAAGATACCAACATAATAAAAAAACCCTTAGATCTGCAAGACCTAAAACCACTTTGTAGAGAAACGCAGAGCAAAGACATTTCTCCTAGACGCCTCTGCAATGCATAATTCACACACTAGTGAACAAAACTTCTTTGTTATAATGATCCAACACACCAAATATTGAATACAGCACCTTTGAACATCTCTCACCCACATATCTTAATTGCATAGATATATCTTCAACCTAGAAGAAATGTGGAGCAACACAAGAACACACCTTTACAACCTAGAACACCACCGCAACACATTGTTTCCTCTTTTTATCAAATTTTCTCAAAAGCTCTTGGAAACAAAGCACCAGAGACACATCTTCATCATCTTCAGCACTTCTTCAACCATAGACAAGAGATTATCAAAGCAACACTAGAGGTTGACACCAGTAGCTTTACTAATGACAAAATAATGCAAATAATCAAAGCATGGATAACATCAATTGCTCATACTCTTACAACAATAGACATTAATGACAACCCGGGCTTGTTGACATTAATGACAAAACTGACTGCTCATACTTGCAACATAAATTTATAAAATGATTGATAGTTCTAGAAGGTGGTGATCCTTTGGGATGTTTAAAAAAATATAGGTAGCTCTCCACTAAAATTATCATAGAAAAATGTGGCAACGTATCCTAATTATCCTCATTCACTTGGAGAATGATACAAAGTGCTTAGATAATTTGACATGTTTAACAGTAGGCTTACCTAAAATTAAATGTGATTTAGAACTAGAGCTAGAAGTAAGCTTATACACCTTACCAAATTTTTTGATCTAGTAAGTGTTTATGCGTCCATCATAAATTGCACTATAATCATACTAGAATGGTTGCCCAAGAAGGAAATTTGAGAAATATAATGGTATTACATCACATTCAACTATATCCTAGAAATTCCAAATAGTAAATATCACTATACAAACCTTGTTGATTAACTTACAAGGCCCATGTTTTTTTATCCAACCTAGATGGTATGGTTGGGGATGATCATATGTTTGGAGTTGAAGAGTGATGACTAACCTTTCACTAATAAAATTATTTTCACTTCCATTATCAATGATCAAAAGAATTGTATCATACTTGATTTGATAGTTTTGTATGAAAATAAATTCATGAGAAACCTTAAGTAGTTCTTAGTCATGATAATTTTTGGTATCCATTTCTTCGGTATCTCATTTTTCCCTATCATACTCTATGGTGTTCTCTTTTCCTTTTTTTCCCCATTTCATTTCCCATCATTTATAATTGAACTTTGAAAATATATGTGGGTTTGTTATGTTTAGGTTGTTCCTTTAGTCATCATATGTATTCCCTTCTTTAATACTAAGTACCCAAGTTGAAAAGCCAAACATTTGTCTAAGTCTCGAGGTTTCCAAAGTTCTAACCTTGTAGAATTCCCAAATGGGTATCTCCATTTCAAGTTTGAAACAAATTGAGCAAAAAATTGGAGAATTTATTGCAAGTCAAATATTTTCCCTTGACCAAAAATAAATTGGAGGTTTTGGGTGTTCTAGGAACCCTAAGAACCTCTAACAATTATTGTTCTCAATGAAAGTTCCAACAAGACTGATTGCAAAGTTATTAAAAGGAGTTTGGATAGTTCCTAATGGGGTAGGAAAACTCTAAAAGGAAAAAATAAGCATGAGTGTGCAATTCATCCAACATTCATCTTGAGAATGGGCTTAAAAGGTGCTTCCATTTTCAATTTGGTGAAGTTTGGAGTAAGATGGAGCTAAGTCTAGAAGAATTCAAAGATTTAGACTTAATTGGGAACAATTCAAAGGTTTCACCTATTCTAGGCACCTGAAGAACCTCTAACAAGTTTATATTCCTACTAGATGCTCTAATGAGTTTATAACTCTATTCTAGTGATCTTTATAAGCAAAGTAGGTTTTTTATTGGTTCCCAAAACTATGAGTACTTTAAAATTTTGTGGGAATTCTAGGCTTTGTGGGATGTTGTGAAATTTTCAAGGTTGACAGGATAAATTTTCATCCCAACCAAAATTTCACGTTTTCAACAAAATCATTGGCATAGTATCAAATCTATTTGAAGGTCAAAGTCCTACATCTAGGTGGGGGTGAAATATATTCAACTTTCCCAATAGGACAAGGCAGGAAATGAAGGTGCTAGAATAAGAAAAAAGGAAGAGGTAGGAATTTCCTTGGTTCTAGGAACCTCTGCCAGGTTCCTGGTTCCCTCCCAAGCCCTAATTGCTAAGGGAAAAGGAGCATGAGGAAGTAAAAGATTCTTCCCCCAAAAATAAAAAATCAATTGGTCGAAGTTTCCAAAGGTTTTGGGAACCCCTAACAAAGGAACAAAGCATTCCATTTCTAGGCATCAAAAAATAAGGAAGGTCAAGGATGAAGAAAAGAAGATATGAAAAGCAAGAAAGGAGAAAAATGAATGATTAGAGGGTTATTTGGTTTTGGGAACCAAAGGAACCTTTGATAGGTTCCCAATTCAATCCTAGGCCTCAACATAGATTAAAGTGATGAAGGAAGAAAGGGGAGACCCATAAAAAAGACAAAGTAAAAGGATGAAAAGGTGGGAAGAAAAACATAGTTAATAAGAGTTAACACCTTGATATTTTTTGGTGCCTATACTTTCTCTGCAAGCCCCATAACAACTCTTGCAATTTATCTGACCTCAATCTATGAGGCTCCACCAATATTTTAAATATAATTTGGCATGGATCCAAGAACAAAAATGGTTTCCATGCTTCATTCACTTCTACAAAACCACTTTTCTATCAAGTGACACCTTGAGGATGCATTTCAATCGATTTTGTGGGAGTTTACACTCATTTTTGTACTCAAACCCATGATTCATCAATGTAGAAGTTTGGTAGGAGTCAAAATAATTTTATTTCATGCCTCTTTGTGGTAAAATTGAGTTTCAAGAGATGATTTTTTCTATTCATTGGAAGAGCTCATGGTTAGGGACCCCTTATATGGCACAGTTTTTATCCAACCTACATGCCTTCCTACCGTAGTTATATCTACTTTGGTCACCATTTTTAAAATAAAGGAAAAGAGGATAAAAATTTTAGAAAAGGAGGAGAAATTATAGAACTAGTAGAAGAAAGATATTCAAGGAAGCCCTAGGGTTTCAATTTCCAACTTTGGGTATAATTATTTTGGTATTATAATGATCTGGGATTATCCCAAACTTTTAATAAAATTTGTAACCTTTATAGATCAATTGATTAATGGAAAAATAAATCTTTATTGAGTGTAGCCATATGTGTGGTATGCATTTCTAGATATGTGTTGTTTAGTTGGTTAGCTTGAAGACTATAAAATCCTTTGAAAGACTTTGTAAGGTATATATTCAACACAATTAAAAAATGTATGGGTATGCTTGTGGATTACTAAGTAGATTCACTTAATATTTTGAAAATATCAATTATTTTTTGAATGCATGTGTAGATTCTAGTTTGTTTAGTTGGTTAGCTTGAAGACTATAAAATCCTTGCAAATACTTTGTAAGGTATATATTCAACACAATAAAAAAAATTATGGGTATGTTTGTGGATTACTAAGTAGATTCACTTAATATTTTGCAACTATCAATTATTTTTTTGAATGTCTTTTATAGTGTCTTGATAGAGATATCATCTTGGTTTTAATCATTACATTTTTTATTAAATTCAATTTGTTTTTCCCAAAAGGATAAAGGTATTGATTTCTTATTAGATTTCTCTCCCCATTATCCTCAGCACACTCAAAACACCTCAATCTAAACATATTTATAGTTTTATTTGTTTGTTTGTTCCAACTACCATGTTTGAATGTAATAGTTTAAGGGGTGTCATAAAACATATTCATTAACACTTATATGGAAGATAATATGTTTAATAAGGTGCTTAACCTTGAGTCTTCTAAACAAACATACAAGCATAAAGTGACAACCAAAATAGGGGTGTACTATTCAATAGGTATGGTTTGTGTCAAGGTGATTTTTTTGTTTTTGTGGTACTTGTGTTCTAGCAACTTAGAGAAACCCCCTTGTTCTTACACAAACACAAGAGAATGAGTTCTTACCCACCTCAACAATTGCTCCTAATTTTCCCAACATGAACTTGGGTTTGTGATAATCTTCCCAAGTTTGAAACCCTTGGAACTTGGGAGATTATTAGACCTTAGGGATTTGAGGACTATAGCTCAAATCATCAACAAGAACAAGGACAAGCTTAGTCTTTATAGGATTATCAACCTCTGCTAAGGGAAGATCCTCCACCTCTTCCACATTTCCTTGTTTCTCTTCTACAAGAAGTGTATTTCTTTATCTCTTACTATAGAGGACCCTGCACTCAATAGAATTATTCTCACTTGTGATAGCTACAAAATTATTTATTGATACTAGTGGTATAGGAGGATGAATTATTTAGAAAGTGTGATCGACCACTAGGATTACCAGAGGTTTTAGAGGTACCATGTTGGTTTTAGAGGTTTGTAACAGTTTAATGGGTGTCATAAAACATATTCATTAACACTTATATGGAAGATAATATGTTTAATATGGTTCTTAACCTTGAGTCTTCTAAACCAACATACAAGAATGAAGTGACAACTAGAATAGGGGTGTACTATTCAATAGTTATGGTTTGTGTCAAGGTGATTTTTTGTTTTTATGGTAATTATGTTCTAGTATCTTAGATAAACCCCCTTGTTCTTGCAGAGACACAAGAGAATGAGTTCTTACCCACCTCAACAATTGCTCCTAAGTTTCCCAACATGAACTTAGGTTTTTGATAATCTTCCCAAGTTTGACACCCTTGGAACATGGGAGATTATCAAACCTTAGGGATTTGAGGTCTATAGCTCAAATCACTAATAAGAACAAGGGAAAGCTTAGTCTTTATCAAATTATCAACTTTCGCTAAGGGTAGATCCTCCACCTCTTCCACATTTCCTTGTTTCTCTTCTATAAGAAGTGTATTTCCTTATCTCTTACTTTAGAGTACCCTGCACTTAATGGAATTATTCTCACTTGTGATAGCTACAAAATCATTTATTGCTACTAGTGGTAGAGGATGATAAATTATTTATAAATTTTGATTGACCACTGGGATTACTAGAGGTTTTAGAGGTACCATGTTGCATCCCCTTTTCAAATCCCAACTTACTTTTTATAACCATTGCGCACTTAAAACCCCTATCTAAAGATTCATCTTCAAACATAGCTAGCTCTTTATTAAGAAAAGAGACATATTAGAAACAAAATTAGCAACTAGTTCCTCTTTAGTATCTAAAATATTGAGCTTGACTTGACACTTCCTAAAGTTATCAATATACCTAAATTGCACTAATTAAACCTCAACTTTTCTGAGTTGTTTTCATTGACCTAACATGTTCTATATATATCTAAGAGGATAGAATATTTCTTTAAAGGATTATTATAGTTCTAACCACTCAATTATCTCCTATCCTCTTTCTACAAGCATTATCTAATGATTTTTCCACCAATCTAGGGTTAAATTTAAAGATGGACCTTAGTAATTTGAAACTTTTGGGGGTTAGTTAGATCAAGCTATATCTTGAAATATGCCTCAATACTATAAATCCAATATTCAAATTTTCACCATCAAATTTTCATCAAATTTGGGAATGGAAAAATTTGTTTCAAGTTGGAAACCAAGGGTTTGAGTGGCCTACATATTGGCTATAGGGCATTAAAGTGTTACTTGAGAAGTTGTGATCAAATCTTCCATGGAACAATTTTGGCTCTATTTAATTTTACAAAAAAATGGAGATTAATTGTGTTTATAGACTCTTTAGAATTCTCTTCTTGTAGTGTACCTCACTTAGGATTCATTGAAATATGGAGTGAAAAAACAATATTTCTTATCAAGTATTTTCAATACAGTACCTTCCAAATGGTGTAACTTTTGATCCACAGCTATGATTTTGGCAATATATTTTTAAATTGAAGTTGGCAATGAGATGGATGCCTCAAATTCATCATCAATTTGGCACTTGTTATAATCCTCAAAAACTACTCAAAAGACCCCCAAAATGAGCTTTGAATTTTCATAGTACAATATCTAAGAAAGAGTATAGATACTAATAAGGGTTAAATCATGAAACACTCAAGATGATTAGATATTAGGCTAAAAATTAATATATAGAAGGGAGTAAAAAATGAGACCCTTGAGGAGTCTAAATCTATGACAACCTAAAAGAGAGGAAGCTAGAAAAGGTTAATCAAACCTTCAAGGATACCAAATCCAAAGTCATGATCCTTCGGCTCTAATACCAATTGATATGAGCACACAGGAAAAAAATAACAATAGATATTTTTCTCAACAAAGACCATCTCAATAACATCTTCTCTAAGCAATTTTAAAGAAATATAAAGATGATTATAGAAGAAAGAAGATTTTAAAATATCAATACAAAAAATAATAATATTCAACTAACCAAATGCTATAACTAGTGAGAATATTGTAATCTAATATACTAACTAATCAAAAAAAAAAATTGTTAACTCAAAGGTATCCCTATGACCCATCCCAATGCCCAACCTGCCTTACCTTCGGCTTATTTTTATGCCAATTTGGGGTTCAGGAAGGGGCAAGCTGAGGCGATACTAGTCCTCTAAGGATGAGAGTAGTTGCCCGCAAGCCACTCACATCGAGTGAGTCCAAGCCTTGGAGTCAAACCCAAGACCTTGGGGAGAAAACCCAATATTCAAGCCAACTGCGCTACCCATGCAGGCTCTAACTAATCAAATATTAAGTCTAATGGTGTGGATATGAAGGGACTAAGCTTAATCAATTTATATTGTTATTTATTTTCCCTACCCTCCCATTTTTGGGGAACCTATATGTGTGTGTATTACATGTGTGAGTATATATAAATATATTTTTAGATATATACATATATATTTATTATATATATATATTTATACATATATACTTACATGTATATATATGGATATACTTATATTATGTATAAATTTATATAAATATATTTTAGATATATACATATATAATTTTTATATATTTATTTACGCACACGAAATGAATATTCTCAATTATTTATTCACAATATTCCTTACATATTTTTCTTATTTCAACACTTATTTCCTTTTATAATTTTTTCTCTTGTTGATTTTGTACATCTTTGTATTTTAAATTCATTATTATATTTTTACGTATATATATTTTTTCTCATTTTCTACCTTACTCTTTTCATGTATTAGTTTCATTTTTTCATCATATTAAATTAGTAATTGTTTGTTCTTCTTGTGTCTATGTTATTTTTGTTATTAGGCTTATGTGTATTTTCAACTTTATTTTATGCATTGTTATGTATTCATCTTCCTTCTTCCATCACTTGATTAATCACACTATTTTTATATTATGCATATTTAGATCAATATTCACCTATGTAAGTACACACACACACATTATATAAACCTTTATAGATACATTCATACACATATATATTTTATATTTTCATCCTTTTAATTTCTATTCTTAGGTCTCTTAATTTTAGGTTTTGACGTTTTTATTTTTCCCTTTTTTTATTTGTATTAATTTGATGTCTCTTATTTCTCTTGGTTCCTGTGTCATCCATCTTCTTCCCTCTACTTAGTCAAGTTAGTTTACAATTTATTTATTTTCTACTCTCTTGCTATCAATATCCTAATGATGGATCATGGAATATGATCTAAAATGTTGATGAAAAAACTCTACACAAATGTCTTATCTTTCAATGTGCATCATTTCAATATATGTTCATGTCCAAATTGGCTACTAAAAATATCAAGTTTGAGTATAAATATATCATAGATAATAAATCTTTACAAAATTATATATTGATTTTTTTTTCTAAACCAAGTAGTGATTTTTTCATTTAATGATAAATATATATAGACACCTATAAATTTCCCTAATACTTAGTCCCTATTACCTATTCAATTCCTTCACCTAGTCCTAATCAACTAAACCTATCACCTAGTCTAGTCCCCTTTACCTAAAAGTCTATCACTTGATTAAATAATCATATTATTTAATTAATCCCCCTTTTTCATCTCACCTCACAATAAATCAATAAATAATTACCATTTTTCACTTGTTATCCATGTCACACATGGCTAAAATAATTAAATAATATTATTATTTAATTATGTCTATATTACCTCTCAACACATTACAAGAATAAATAACACCTAGAAACACTTGTTCTTATGGTCCCATTATTCTCTCAACCCGATCCAAGAATATAGCCCCACTAGATGCACATGTCCCTTATTTCCCTTATGGTCACAACCACTTACTAAATTTAGTTAGCTCATCTTAGCCATTCACAATCTAAAAAATTCCATCTCATCCCTTTATTCCCTTCTTGATCCTAGGGAAATCCTCTCAACTATCCCCCACCATTGATCTCACCATCAGTTCTTGACCATCCATTCCCCCTTCCAAAAGTTATAAATTCATGCACTCTTTCCTTCATTCCATAGAATCATCACTTTATGCTAAGTGTGTGATGTCATAAAATTTATCTTCAAGATAAGGAGCATCCACATATCATCCAATCAAGGAGAAAATAAAATCACAATGGAGTCATGGGTAACATTTAAAGTTGATTTTGATGTTATTATCTTGTTTTTAATTTTAGTGTGAGCTCTATCTAGAGGTTTTTCTTGGTTTGAAATGGGAATTTGCATTTTATTTTTTTTGACATTTCAAATCTTTGGCATTAAATTCTAACAAATCTTTTGGGTATTCTCCCTCGTGTCACTTCATTTGTATGTTTGTATGTCTTGTGGTTGGTTTGCACTAATTTCTTTTTGTAGGTTCCTAAGTGGTGTTAGAGGTAAAAAAATTACAAGTGTATCTAGGAGTAAAATGAACTACATTGTTGCATCTAAAGCAACTAAGAAACAAAGTTTTACATATAACACTTGATACTTTACTGACAAAAAAATTGTAGGTGTTTGCAGGTATACTTGTACATAATTCATACATAACATTTTGTATTATATGGATGATTATACGAGTGCAAAAAAATGTAGGAGGTATATACGTGATCTTAGGTAGAGGTATACACAACACTTTTTCTCACACATAAATAGTTTATTTTAGGCATTTACATTGTAGATTATAGCATTTTTGGAGATACATTAGACATATATTCACAAACCCATAGGCATATATACATTATCTAGGGTTTTAGATAATATATACTCATTGTGTATATAACTACAAATCATCACATAGGTCTATGAATACATAAACAGGTGGGAGATACTCAAGTGTTGAATTTATATATACACAGTCAACAAGGGAACACAGAGTGATGAGAGCTATGGATGTATACTCATACATGTCATAAGATATATAGAAAGCAAGGGTTCACATGAGCATATACAAGTGTGACATAGAGGGGGAGGGATTTTATTTTATTTTATTTTGGTTTTTGTATTAAATCCATAGGATTTAAATAAATTTTAATATTATTTTAACATCCAAGGATTTCAAAAGTCTTTAAAAATTATTTTAAATTGTTGTTGAAGTCCAATTAACATTTTTTTATGCCAGTTTAAGATCCATTTGTTTTACCCACCTTTAGCTCCTAGTATATTTAACGACTAGGAGCTCTACATAGTGTTTATCCTATGCTCACATTGACCTTAAGCCCAAGATCACCACCTAGTGCCTAGGAGCTCAACTTAGCCCCCCATCATTTAGCCCCTCTATGCCCAGCCAAGGTCATGTGAGTGACCAAGGGTCATTAAATGGGGAGCTAAGCCTTATTATTTATTGTTTAAATTTCTTTAAAAGCACCATGTATTTAAATTACCATTAATTTTTCATTTCTAATCAAATTTTCAAAATTTTATAGTTGTTGGAAAAATTACTCAAACGTCGACCTAGTGGTGGAGGTAGAATTTACAAAACTTTCTTCAAATTTCAAGTATAAGCATT
Organism: Sequoia sempervirens; assembly: GCA_007258455.2. NCBI lineage: Eukaryota > Viridiplantae > Streptophyta > Pinopsida > Cupressales > Cupressaceae > Sequoia > Sequoia sempervirens. Next base: position 646,276,916 of record VDFB02270651.1, on the reverse strand, counting down.
TGATCTCAATATTTTGTTTTGAAACTTCAATCATAACTTGTGTGTTTGTAATCCTTTTTCAAGTTTTTTTCATAATTTATCAAAAAATCCAAAGAATCTATTTTTGAAGTTTTTTTTTGTGGGATTAGTTGGTTTTTTTCTTACTAAATTTTGTGTGCAATACTTTTTCCTGTGTCCAAGGATTCAATATTGAAAACTACTAACTTAAGTGGTTTTGCGGAATGTTTTATGAAGACATCATTATAAACCTTTCCTTTCTCTATGTGTTTTGTCTACTTTATTTGTTCTCACATTAAAATTGGATTAAAACTCACACTCACATTTCTATTTGGGTTAACAATTTGCATGTGCCTTTTAAACCCAAAGCTACACTTACATATGCTCTCCTCTCACACCTTAGGGTGATCTTGAGAATCAGAAATAAGTGTTGTCTTGTTTTATTTTTAGGGGGGTTGTTTGTGGATTTCATCATCCCAAGGAATGACCTCAACTCCAATGTTCTAACGAAGTATTAATAGTGAGGGGTAAATTGAAATGCATGTCTCTTGGAAATTGTGACTTTGTCATTTGAGATAAGCCCCCAAGAACTTAATACCTTGGGGAATTGAAGGATAAGGGTGGTTTACCCTCTTCTTCCAATTATTTGATTGTTTTTCCATTTCAAATTCATAGATCAGGCCTCTCATACCCTTGTGGCATATAGAGGATTCCATAGATAAGCATGTATATCCTATCTTAAGACCTTTCATCCATATTTTAGTGTTGTTCAAGGGATTTGGATCATACCTTGAAGTTACAATGTATTTCCATGTAGTGAAATAGAGCTAACCTTGGTGAAACCTTTGGCACTTCTTGGTAAGGGAATTCATGTGTACGGAGATTTCCCTACCTATCCATACGCAGGTAGATAGTATTAATGGATTAATTTCCATTGTAGGCCCAACTATAATTCACACCTTTTATTGAATAAATTTAGGATTTTTATTGTGTCTTCTTGTTTGATTGTTGTATATACCAAGTTCTTGTTTGTAAAATTTCACTACCAAGTTTTAAATCAAGTGTAGTTTGAATTCCTTTTGTTTGTTTGAAAATATTTTTTAATTGGTATCCTTTAAAACAAAAAATATTGAAGCTAAATCTAGGATAAAAATTACCTTAGTGCAAAATATATTTAGCCTTGATCATCACTAAAACATAATCCCACATCTCCCACATCAAACAACATTCCTTGTCCATTTCATATTGGTCAAACCTAACCACATCCCTAGTGCTCAATCCATTGTCCATATTTTGAATTATCCTATTTTCCACCCTTTAACAAGACATCTAGAGTGCAAGGTACACATTCTTTAGTTACTCTTTATCCCCTTGGTCCTAAACCTAGTCACTTTTGAGTCACATCCAAGTCAACACTTAGATACCTTGATCATTACACTATCACCACCTTTTGTCCACATCATCCTTATAGTCCACATCTATCATCATTCAAATAAATCCTTAGTCATAGTTGAAAGTTCCACATTTGAATCCCTTAAATAAAATCATAATCTTAGTTCAATCTTTGGAACCTTTAATTATCCTAAGGCCCATTTTCTAGTCCTTTTAAACTTTACAACAATCTATCGATTCCAAAATCAAATTCATATTCAAACCATCCTAAGATCCAAGTGTGTATCTTAAACTTTAATCCAAGTTTAGCAAGTTCAATCCATATAGTCCACTTAGTCACCTTTTCCCATCTTTGGGATAATCTCATTATCCATTCTAGTTTTCCATCAAATTCCACCCATGTCATCCATTACACCAACATAAGGTTATATTTCATAGTCACCACAAATCAAAATAATCCAAAATCCAAATCATCCAAGGATCTAAACCCATGGACCCATATCCCACATAAGAAAAAATAAAACGCATCATAAAAGCACAACCAAAGATCACAATCAAGGGAAAATCCAACACCATGAGTCCTTTAGATCAAATAATTTTCCCTTATCAAACCAAGTACAATGATTATAATGACATTGTCCATCAGTCAAGATATGATCCTTATGATGATGATGATCGTCTCATTGATCAAAGTGAATATGATCCTTATAGTGATGATGATAGAATTTACCAAGACACCATTTATGAGGCCCTTATGGACCTTCATTCCATATATTTCATACACCCCACCATCAATTCTCAAATTCCTCAAAATTAGGTCTCCCCTAAAATTGGCTACTTCACAAACCAATGTCAAATATCCATGAATTATCCTTATCCTACCTTTTGCAAGTATAACACCATCCTAGAACAATATCCCCCATTGTCCCAATCCATTTCTTTTGAATCCTCTTCACCAAATCTTTTTAATCTTACTCTACATCTTCCAAATTAGTTGCATTTTCCTCCCACAAATCATTATCACCCAAATCCATTGATTCCTTCTAATCCTCTATAGGCTCCACATCACCCTCATCCATGTCCTCAAATCAATCCAATATAAAGAAAACTCATTCATGGAATATTGATTGGTCCCATCCTTCTAATAAATATTTTTTTCAAGGAATACTCACATGGGATAAACAAAAAAACAACACATCCAAGCACTCCATATCCATAACACTTATCAATGAGTATCCTACCACTATGTCTATCCTAGATCAAACACCATTAAACACTAATATCTCCATGATTCAACCCACATGGGAAGTTAAGCATAAACATTTCACAAGATCCATAAAACTTGTAAGGTCTAAAATCCATATGCACCATAACATCCAAAGATATCCCACTAGCCCAAGCACACTATTAAATGTGTTGTTAGGAACATATATCAAAGCCTAGTCAATATAGGGAATATCAAATAAAATCAAAGTGTATGTTCTTGTACAAGAATATATTAATGCTATGTCAAGAGCTTTCTATAAATCATGTCACAATAAGCCCCAATATTAATCAAGTTCAATTTACTAAAAAAATCTAAATAGATGATAATGATATTCATGTTAATCTAATGTTTGATCAAGATCCAATAGATTATCATGAAACACGTGATAATCCTATCTTTGATCAATATTCTATCTATGATCATGACATCCAGAATATTCTCTTTGATTAAGACCCTCCCATTGATCAAGAATTCCAAGATGATCATTTCCTCCACTTTCATCCCAACTATGACTGTGAAATCAAATATTACCACATCCATAATACAAAAACTCCCATTAACCAAGATAATACACTTGCATACCTTAGACACTTAGATATTTGAACAAATGATATGGATCCCATCGTGCATGAGGATTCACAAGACAAGGTTGATCACATTGAGCAAATAAAGAGAAAATACAATCATTCTATAATTTAAGTTCAACCACCTTCATACAATTTGGCCTTCTTATAGAAGAGAGGATAGACCTCTCTAGTAAGTCATGGTTGTGTAATGATGGATTTTCATCCTATTTCAAAAATAAAAAAATTCCTATGGAAAACAAAATAAATCAAATTATGGGCTACAGTGATAAATGGTTAGGCCTTCACGAGCAAGGAATTCTAGAACTAGTATTGGTATATGAAAATGATGGATATCAAGGTCTTGGCTTCACAACTCCAAGCTAACAATCTAATGGTGACACCGCAGTGATAGATGGGGAAACCTCATCCAATGAAAGAATTGAAGTAGAGGTCATCCATAACTCTTATAAGAATCCTCCTTCTACCCATCATTTCCTAACTTCATCCATACTTGCAACCTATGCCCACAACATCTTGAGCCTCTTAATTGGGACCAACAATCACATCAATCATACAAATTGAATCATTCACATGAATTATATCAAAATCAAATAAAGTTAAAATATGGCATGTATCCAAAAATCAAGAAGAAAGAAAAAAAGCATTATTGATCACAAAGTAAACTAAATTGATGAATACAATCAAAGTAAGCCATCAAAATCAATCCATTACACAAAATTTGCATATTACATACAATAGGTGTGTGCCACCTTCACAATTATCATACAAAACTTTAGAACCCAAAAATATTGGTGGTCCCAATCTTAAGCTTAATCTCAAATCCAATTTTATCACCCAATCCCAACATCCATCATTCCAATTAAAATATCAAATACCTACATCTAAAATCCTTCAATCCACACATTCATCTCCAAAGTCCTAATTAACCAATCAACAATCCAAATCCCAATCCTCACCTCCACCATCTAAATCCACACAACTTCACACTAAATCTAAACCAAAACCTAGAATCCATTGCATCATTGCAGTCACATGTTATCAAAAGAGTTATGATGGCACTCTATCAAGATGTTTATATTTGGACAAGGACAACCCAACTATCAAAGAGCATCACCATAATTGTCAATTGTATACCAATGCAAAGATACTATCAAAGAAACTAAATAAGGAAATATAATATTAGCATGTCATGATTGTAGTATCTAGATTAGATACATTAGATGTCCATGAACATGATACCTAAAGTCCAAAAATTCTAAGAAAATAAAAAAACCAACAAAATTCTTTAAAAAATAAAAAAAATAGTAAAGAGAAATAATTCATTCAATGGTGAAAACCACTTTTTGTGGCACCTTCGGTAAGTACCATGAACACCCATTAATGGGCATCGTGTAAGTTAACTAGCTATGTGAACCTTGCAATTGGGGGCAAGTTGTCTCATCCATTCCACCATACCTATCCTTCTTATCATGGCATCCCATCATACCCATTTACCATATCCATCTAGTCATGCCTCATTCATGTTTCCTATCCATCTTGATCTTAACAAAGATTGGGGCACATACTTAATGCATACTTTGGAAAACTCTTGGAATAGCCATCATTTGGTCATACACCATCTATCATCCTATAATTTCATGCATAATGTTACCCAACTCCTATCTTAGATCAAAACATGTTAATCCTATGCAATCTAATCCTTGGACATCTACCCTTAAATACCTCCATCAAATCCATATTCTCTCCTTCATCCAATTCATCAACCATTCCATCTGAACTAACTTCATTCTTGTCTCCAAGCTTGGTTTATCCCTTTCCATTGGCTCCACCATAAAGATGAAAAATAAAGTCAACCACCTATCTAAACACATTTCCAATTATCCCCAAAAAATGTTATCAATGTTGAGGCCCTTAAATCAAAGCATACCGGGACATAGTATCTCATATCCACAAAAATGTTCATAAGATTTGTTCCTTGTCTTGCTACAAGCTATGTTTTATTTAAAATTAATCCAATCAATCATGATTCAGATATGTCTTGCATAATCCTTGCATTATTTTTGGGATGTGTCCTTCACACATCAACAATTCTATCATCATCATTAGCACAACAATCTGTCTCATAGCTTGAACAAGGGGAAATATAATCCAATCCTCACTATTAATCCTTGGATCCTTAACAATTCATCAACCAATCAATCCAAACCCATCTTCTCATACACCCTTGGCTTCAACATGTCATTGGATACCAAAAAAACTACATGTTTTTTATTACTTTTTTGTATGGGTTTGTGTTTATTTATTTCCTATAGTCTTAGTGCTCCATCCATCACACTGTCACAATTTCCTTCATCCTTCATATTATGGTGTGCCAATGATAATGTTGTAAGGAAATCAGAGGTGCGAAAACACTTTCCTAACATCAAAACCACAGGAAAGAATGCAGACAATACTTTTAATTTTTCTAATTACAATCCAATTAAGATACACATGAAAGATTTACAGAAACAGAACAAATACAAAAAGACAAATGAACACCAGATTTACGTGGGAAAACCCTTTCGGGAAAAAACACACCACATCAAGTTGAATCTCTTTGTATTTCAGTAACAAACAAATTACATACAATTCAGAGATACAACTCTCTGGTATTAGTTCACAGTAGCTTCATTCACTGTTCATCCAGTTATAGAAAATGCTCTCAAGAATTTGATACATCAATCATTCTCAGAATTGATCTCCTTTTATCTTATCACATTCTGATTTTTATCTTTTGTTCATCCTTATCTGCCATTGCCCCATCGTAGAAATTTTCCTCTTGAGGGTTGATTTTTCCCTGCCTGCAGTTCAGCTCCAGCATTGCAACTGTTGCAAAAAACTACCATCCATTTGAAATTCACTTCCTCTGATTGGTCCACGAGGCTCCACATAGGATGGTCAATTTGTTCAAAGGCGTTCAAACTTTGTTGGCATATCGGTGAGATACTAATAGTGTCTCCTCGATGCCACAAAGTCTTCACTATCAATATCGTCATAGGTTCCAACAGTCGGCAAGATATAGCAAACGCCATGAGTCATACCGAAACCATCAACATCCATTTTATTTCTA
>VDFB02270651.1:646097684-646252271 GCA_007258455.2 Sequoia sempervirens | reverse complement strand
GGAGAGGGAGAGGGAGTGGGAGGGACCTGAGAGAGAGGGGGAGTGAGAGAGAGAGAAGGAAGGAAGGATGGATGGATGGAGAGAGAGGTAGAGAGATATGTCTAGAGCTCAAGGAGAGAGTGAGAAATATAGGTATAAAGAGGGACAAAGAGAGAAGAAAGGAGGGAGGGATAGTTCTAGAGCTTAAGGGGAGACATAGTGATATATAGAGAGGTAGAGAAAGGGACAAAGAGATATGATGATTTATGAAGATTTATTCATATCCTTGCTACAAAAATAATAAATATTTTATTATTCATTACTTTTTCTAATGTTTCAAGTATTTTGAGATGAGTGTTACAAAAAAATCATGAAAAAAAGACTTTCCATATGAAAGTAGTGAGCATTTGATGTTTCAAAAATGAAATATAAAGTTCAAATGATTATAATTATTTTTTGTGTACAATATAGAAACACCACATATTTCATTGCGTAGAGCTCTCAATCACCTTTCCAACGCTTGTAAAAATTCAAAATTTTGATAAGAAATGCAAAAGTTATGCCCATTTTACTAAAGAGCGTTTTTAGGTCTTCAAAACGGATATCTGTTTTGTTTTTCAAAAAATGGGTTCCCGCTTTCCAAAATGAATATCCATTTTGTAGCGAATATCCATTTCAGTTTGGTATTACCAAACCAAAACAGATATTGTACCCAAGCCTGCAAAAATTCAAAGCGGAAATTTCACATTTTTGTGCATGTTAAAAACGCCTTTTTTTCACATCGCCACTTTTTGGACCCCCATGATCTTGCACAGATCCCCGGTTTAATCATCCTATCGACATCAATCAAAATGACCAATCATTAATCCATCATCAATCCTATATTCATGGGATGTACATAATCCCAACATTATTTCTCTCAAGTAATCTATTATCCTTTATGGAACATACTTTTATTATCCTTTGTCTTTTGAGGAGACCTCTTGAGATCCATTTCACCCAACAAATCTCTTGAGGGGGAATCACTTCCATCATCATTCCTAGGCAGTTGGGGAAACTTCCCATCAAATCTTCACTTAATCCCATCATATTTTTTATTCTTATTTGATACAACACTTTCACGACATTGTATAAAAGAGGAGCAAAATGTAGACATCTAGAAATTTCCCTAGTGTACTTATTCCCGATCACCTAGTCAATTCCTTCACCTAGTCCTAATCAACTAGACCTATCACATAATCTAGTCCCCTTTACCTAAAATTCCATCACTTGATTAAATAATCATATTATTTAATTAATGCCCCTTTTTCATCTCGCCTCAAAATAAAACAATAAATAATTACCATTTTTCCAGCTATTATCCATTTCACACATGGCTAAAATAATTAAATAATATTATTATTTAATTATGTGTATATTCTCTCAACACATTGCAAGAATAAAGCGCACCTAAGAACTCTTTTCCTTATGGTACCATTATTTCTCTCAACTCAATCAAAGAATATAACCCCACTAGATGCGCATGTCCCTTATTTCCCTCATCATCACAACCACTTACTAAATTTAGTAATTTCATCATATCCATTCACAATCTAACAAGCTCCATCTCATCCCTTCATTCCCTCCTTGATCCTAGGGAAATCCTCTCAACCATCCTCCATCATTGATCTCACCATAAAATCTTGACCATCCATTCCCCCTTCCAAAATTCTATAGATTTAGGCACTCCATTCTATAGAATCGTCACTTTATGATAGGTACATCTTGTCAAAATGGGTATATGCAAGAAAAGGATCATCCACGTGTCAACTAATCAAGGAGAAAATGAAATCTCAATAGAGTCATGGGTAACATTTCAAGTTGATTTTGATGTTGTCTTATTTTTTATTTCATTGTAAGCTCTATCTAGAGGTTTTACTTGGTTTGAAATGGGAACTTGCATGCTTTCTTCTTTTTTTTGCATTTGAAATATTTGGCATTACAATACACTTCACAAATATCAGACTCATACTATAATTTCATTGTATAATTTGATTATATATGTATAAGTGATTTAAAATTAGCTAATGTTTGGAAAAAATTAAAATCATATAGCCCAAGTTATTCAAGCATTATTTTTATTTCCTCTACAAGCAACAAACTAGAAACTATTTCTTTGTAAAGCAAGGACCACTTTCCCAATAATTGAGGTTAAACAATTATGAATGAAAATTATAATTTTATTGGAGCTTTAGAGAAACTATAAATTTCACCTAGAAATTTAAATTAAAAAAAGAGGAAATAAAATAGTACAAGATACCCAAGCATAGCATTTGATAGAGGATTTCCTCATGTAATTAAAAAAAAATCAAACACTATCATCTAGCAAAAATTATTTTTAATTTGGCACAAATTGCTAAAGGTTTTGTATAAAATAATAACATCTAGATATCTATGAACTCCATGTTCCAAAAAAAAATGTTATTTAAAATAATTGATAAACAAGACATTTTCAACAATCATAGTGGGGAATATACCAAGGAGATGTGAAAAAATAAAATTTGATTTGATTTTGTTGTTTGGAAATGAGTTTACTTCATAGAGAAATAATGGTGTCTCTATTGGCTTCCTAGGGAAAATAGAAAACTTGTTCCATCTCATTTCTCTATTGGATTTTGGTACAAGTGCAAAATCAAAGATTTATTTCAATTATATGCAACTACAAAAACCTCCTCTATAATAACTAAATTAAAATCTTTAAATTCAAGCTACCACCATTCTAGATCCACATTTTGCATACATGTAACAAAGCACTTGCAACATGGGATAAAAATATGTTTTTACTTATATTTTATAAAAATTCATCCCTTCTAAATCTACCATTTTGGCATGGCATGGAGGATACTGGTAAAGGTTCTATAATTAGGGTTCCATGAGATCACATTTCCTTAACATGAATTTTCAAGCAATTAACATGTTTTGTGTATGCTTCCATATTTTGCATAAATTTATATCAAGGCACATGCAACTACAACATTTCAAAAATACCAACTTTTGATTATGTTTTGATGGATGTTGACATGATCTTTGGCATAGTTCAGGAGGATGTTGGCAAAGGTTTTAGAGTTTGATCTTACACCTACCAACTGCATTTTCTTAAAAGTTTACAAGGCCTTTTCATTAAACCTATTTTGTGCATACTCTAAAATCATTCCAATCCATGACACCACTGCTCTTTGAGATATTTTTTCAAAAAAATTGCATGCCTTATACATGTGTACTAAGGTGTTTGCAATCACATGAATGCACTGATGAAAGAAATATGACCTACAATATTAATGTGTGAATCCATGATCAGCAAAGAAAATATAAGTACACCCCATCTTTTTGCATAAACCTTATATGCCAATATTAATAGCTATGGGAACCCCTCTCAAATAGATGTACATAAACAATATCAACTTCAAGAATATCAAATAGACAACCAAAAATAGTGACCTCTAATAGTTGTATTACTATGTTGAATGCATTCTTGAAAGATAATGAGAAAATAACCTAAAGTATTTATCAATATTCATTACAAAATAATGCATTTATTGAATAGAGAACATAAGAATTCAAAAAGTATGTTAAGAAATTTGATCATGATCAAACAATTTCCTACATAACCCCATGAGATAAAAGCATGCATACAATCTTACAAAATAACCATATGCAAAGATCAAAGATATATCACAAGATAACACAAGATATACCCTGGGAAAACCCTCATAGAAGGAAAAATCCAACCTCCAAAAGCATTCATGCTCAATGTATTATTCAGCAATATAATATTACAATGCACTTACAGAGTCTCCATGAATACTCCTAAGACATCAAGCCTCTCCAATTCATCCTCCATGTATTCAAGAATGTATCAACACATCCCATCTCATGCTTCACATATTTACTCCTCAGAAGAAGACTCAATGCAATGATCACCAAGAAAAAACCACCAACAACCAGCCTCAACCATTAAACATATGCTTGATTTTATAGACTCAAGATCACACAAATACCACCAAGTATTAAGGTAAAACCATGAGTTCACAAAACCATTGAAACCGCATTTTTTTTTTGGTACTAAGTTTCCTAACATTGAATATTTTCCCATGTACAATCCACACATAAAATATCTAACCCAATGTTACTTACAACTTTAGAAGTGAACCCAAATAAATATTTAATGTGGCTAAACATATCACCTAGGATGCACCACAACAATTATTTATTTTACATAATTAAAATAATATGTATTATGCAAGGTGTAGAACACATATTCCTAACATTCTCCAACCTTTTGTATGCATTGCATAAGGTTTGAATAATGAAATACATCATCATAGACATATATGAAACCACATGAATCTCCATCATGATCTCATTCTCCATCAAGATACCTACAACAACATCCAAGATGTACACCATATCAAGCAAGAAATCATGTCATCCTGGACAACATGCCACCTATGGAAGAAGAGGAACAAGCCAAGGTGAAAATGCATCAATCCAAAGAACACAAGCATTAAATCTAAGTGATAACAAAGGATCCAAATTATTGTCAAAGGGATAAACCCACATTAATCCAATCATCTATACCTCAAAGGTATCCAAACATCGATAGAACTCATGCCAACAACATATCCAACCCATAAAGTGCAATCATGTTAGGCCCTTAATATTGGTGTACATTGGGTTATGAATAGTCGGCTTGTGGCTATCTTAACTCCTAATTAATTCATGTTATCATTATAATATTATTATTTAGTTGGTTGGGTTGGCCTAGGTCTTATATAGGGGTGTCTAAGTCGGCCTAGGTGATATCCTAGGTATAAATAGGTATATATAAGAGGTTATGAGTCTTGTTTCATCATCATATTGTGAAGTTTATTCTCATTAGAGATATTTGGAGGCTTTCCCCTTCAAAGTGGCTTGTTATTCTCAGTTATTATCAAGTATTTGCATTATATTTCATATCATATTCTTCTATTGTGCAATTTATTTCATAACAAGTGGTATCAAAGCATGATCTTGGCACCATAGAGGTTTTTTCTCAATATTGGAGGCGATTTTGGAAAGAGCACATCTTTCAGATTTTGGTAAAAAAAATTCTTATTTTTAAAGGGTTTTTGAAGAATATATTAAAGAAGCTACAGTTCATATTTTAGAAGAATTGGAGGAGAATTGAGCAAATTATTGTAGAATTAGGGTTTCTACACAATTTATTTCGAATCTGCATATATCTTACATCTTATCGAATTGGAGCGATTTTTATTGGGTTTTGAATTTATTGAAAAATTAAGGTTTTCACAAATATCACTCTCAAGGCTATAAATCTGCTTATTTCTTGGAAACTTTTCTAGGTGAGAGTTATTTTGTCCCTAGTAAGTTACAATAAAAATTTCAGAGAATTTAAGTTTCATTTGTGTGATTTATTTTAAAATTATTGGTTCCCATCATGACGGGGCCTGCAACAAGGGGCAAAAAGAATGTTGTCACTCCGGGGAAGACTCCTGATAAGGATGGGGTAAGAATAGAGGATATTACTCCTAATGAGAAAATAATTAAGGTCAAGGAATAAATTTCCTCAATGAAGATGGATATGTGTGACCTAAGAGGAGATATATCGGATATACGAAACATGTTAAGCACCTATATGACTGAACCAAGAAAGGAGTTCTCAAGCAACCAAGGTGAAAATTCCAGGTTAGTTAACATTGACACAAGTTTTAATACTCCTATGGTATCTAGGAATTTATTTCCAAAGGTGGATATATGCAGTTCGATGGAAAGGATCCTCTTGCAACCCTTATCTATTCCTAGCCGAGTTGGGAAGAGGTATCCATGGACTTCATCACAAGGCTTCCTAAATCTAAAGGTCATAATGTCACATGGTAGTAGTTGATCGGCCTCACTAAATATGCACATTTCATTGCATTATCACATCCTTTTATAGCAAGTGCAGTGGCAAAATCTTTTTGGAGAATATCCAAAAGCTACATGGTACACCTAAGGTTATTGTTAGTGGATCGTGATCCTATCTTCACTAGTTACTTTTGGAAAGATTTATTCTCATGTTTGGATACTCAATTGGCTCATAGCTCTTCGTACTCACCCTCAATCGATGGGAAAACTGAGGTTGTTAATAAGTGTGGGAAGGATATCTACGCTTGTTTCACTTCTGAGAAATAGTCTCAATGGGTAGATTGGCTACCACTTGCAGAATGGTGGTATAACACTTCTTTTCATAGCTCATCAAAAATGTCTCCATTTTTGGCACTTTATGGATATCATCCTCCTTCCATCACATCATCAGTAAAGGTGTCACCAAGAGTTTAGGCAGTAGAGGACCACTTGCTTCATCAACAAGTACTTTCAGGACTCAAGGAGAATTTATCCATGGCACAAAATTGAATGAAACAATAGGCAGACCAACATCGTAGTGAAAGAAGTTTTGAAGTTGGGGATTGGGTCTTCATGAGATTGCAGCCTTATAAGAAAATCTCACTAAAGCAACAAAAAATAAATAATAAGTTGTCTCCAAGGTATTATGGACCATACCAAATCATGCAAAAGATCGGTAGTGTTGCCTACAAGCTAGAGTTGCCGCCAACAACAAAGATACATCCAGTTTTTCATGTTTCTTGTTTGAAGAAGGTAATTGGGCATAATATTCCAACTCAAACAACACTACCAGAGCTTGATGAAGGAAGAATCATTTTGGAACCAGAGTGCATTCGTCAAACACGCACAAAGAAGTTGAGGAATAGAACTCTCACTGAGTATCTCATCCAATGGAAGAATTTACCAATTGAAGATGCCACATGGGAAGATGAGGAGTTCATTCAAAAGAATCCAAACTTGATTAGCATTGAGGACAATGCTTCTTTGAAGAAGGGGGCCATGCTACACCCTTAATATTGGTGTACATCGGGTTATGAATAGTCGGCTTGTGTCTATCTTAACTCCTAATTAAGTCATGTTATCATTATTATATTATTATTTAGTTGGTTGGGTCGGCCTAGGTCTTATATAGGGGTGTCTAAGTTAGCCTAGGTGATATCCTAGGCATAATTAGGTATATATAAGAGGTTATGAGTCTTATTTCATCATCATATTGTGAAGTTTGTTCTCATTAGAGATATTTGGAGGTTTTCCCCCTTGAAGTGGCTTGTTATTCTTAGTTATTATCAAGTATTTGCAGCATATTTCATATCATATTCTTCTATTGTGCAAGTTATTTCATAACAAATCACAATCTCCAAGTGTCAAAGTTGTCAATGAAGAACATACACATCCAAGAACTCCCACTACATGGGTGATGTAAAATTTGAAAATGATCAAGGAATATCAATTCTACTAATAGCATCACATAGGTGTAACCTATATAATGTAGTACCAAGGAACATCCATAAAGATATGCAAAACCTGCAAACAATTTTGTTGCACTACAACTCTCACCACTAGTCTCCATGACTCACAAGTTCTCCACACTCAACAAAAGAAATATATCAAGGAACCTCCATGTTCTCAACAAATAACAATGAAAAACATATGACCACAAACATAGTGATCACCATAACTCCACGCAATCCTCAAATCCAATGTCATGTGAATACAAACATCCAGGAAGAAGAACAAAACCAAAGAGAGAACCTGCAAATCAAAGCATGTAGCATGTCCTTCTACACACACCTCTAAATGCTAAGTTATGAAAATTATGATCTCCTTCACAACCTCAAATTAAAAGCCTTAAAAACACCCAACCATTCTATCTCCAAAATTAAACAAAACATATGTATATCATATACCAACATGGACTTAAAAAGTATGATCTCCTTCACAACCCCAAATTAAAATCCTTTAAAACACCCAACTCTTCAATCTCTAAAATCAAACAAAACATATGTATATCATATACCAACATGGATTTAACCCTCTCTAACCAAGGAAGAACAAACTCAAAATTCATTCCCAAGTCAAGAAATCGATCCAATAACCTCTCCTAAAACTCATCAACGAATGCCATCATAAATGAACTTATATCCACAAGGAGATAACACATTTCATACACTCATCAAATTAACCCTCCAAAACTAAATAATTGTAGCTCAAGATCCATATCCATTAGAGGACAAATAAAAAAATATAATGCATCTAAAAATATAAATGGGAAATACCTCCCAAATGATTAACCACCGAGTAGACCAAGAGTGGGGAATGAGATTACTCCTCCAAGATAGTCAAGTCATCATGACTCACTCTAAGAATAATCTCCTCTATAGTTCCATTATGAACTCACATCCATATCCAACTGAAGAATCCTCAGGCTTCCTAATGAAACCTCATCAAGGAGTATCTATCTCAATAAATATCTCTAATTCCAAGAGAACTCCAACCTTACCCAAGTCTCCAAGTATCTATGAGTACCTAAAATCTATCAATCCATGCTAAGCTTCAAATGCAACACAACACTCTCATGAATCTCACAAGAAAATGAACAATGTACTCAATACGAAGAGAACTAACAAGACCATTGTCAAAGATCCATGTGCAAAATTAGGAACCCAATCATGACATCATGATCTCACATCTCCTTGAAATAAAATCATGTGCTCCAATGAACATAGCATGAGCTCCTAAGAGCACATGTATCATGTCAAAACTCTAATGTGCACAATCAAGAGTAAATGAAGACACGTACCAAAACATACTATCAAACAAGGATCACTCTTCAAATTCAAAAAGTCATAAACCCAACACCTCAACCAAAGACTCCAAGAATCATCCATGGCTAACCAAGACGTCACCATCTCCAACCACATGAAGATAGTTCCATCTTTTGTCAATGAAACAAAACATGTCAAATAAATATCACTACAGAACAAGATCCAAGAGCTCCTCCATGACACTAACAACCACTGCAGAAGATCATCCATCATCAAATGATGAATCCACATCACTACCAAAACTTCCACTGAATCTTGTAACCAAGATCTCCAAACATCATGATAACCATCTCCTAAATGAAGATCATACATGGCTCTAATGCAATCAAAGAACTCAACAACAAGAGCTCCCAAAGGGTAAAGTAAAACCACAATCTCTAGCCATCAAAACGTCAAGAACCAATCCCACACTGCCAAACCATCACTATCAAAATCTCCCACTTAAATGTGTAACCAATATATCATCACATCATGATAATCAACATGTTATACAAGTCCCAAAAACTGACTATCCAAGCACTCTAACTATCATCCATCTTCTCATCTCAAACCACACATACCAATGCACATATGACCACAGACAAAGTCAACTAATTGAATATGCATCAACACTTAGAAGACCTATGGATCTAGACATTCCACATTTGAGTCATCCCATTGCAACCAAATGGGTGGCCAACCCACACAACTACATAACTCAAAGATCCAAAACCAATGAAGCATGCAAACTCATCATCACATCAATAACTTGCAAATCAAGATAACCTATAGATCTCAGGACTCAAACACCAAATCACGTGTGCATTCAATTTTCCAAACAAATCCACAACCAAGTGCCATAGTCAAGTAACCAAACAAGCGTCCAGGAGATAAGAGCAACCTCCTCAAACTAAACCACACCACCACCAATTAATTGCATGCAAGACCATGTTGGGCCAATGCTCAAATAGACATGAACATTCATGACACCATAATCATCGCCATCATTTTACATGCACTCAACTCTCACTATATCAAGACTCTAAGTCTCCACACGTGTTAATCAATGTCCTCAAATTAGAAGACAACATGTGTACCTATTTCCATCAAAAACCAAACTCTAAAAAGACCTATAAACATATATCAAGAAGCACTAAATATGATTATCAGTTGTACTATCATTTATATCTCATGAAAACATGCATTCCCTCAAGTGTTTTCCTCTTGACTCATCTAATTTCTCATAAAATCATAGATTGAATCCAAATGAGGAATGCATACACCACTATGTAGTACACTATAAATGCCATCCATTGAATTTTTGAAATAAAAAAATTGATTATGTATGCAAAAGTTATGTCCAAAATCATGTTCCAAAGCAACACCTAGGTTCATGACACCAAAAATTGAAAAAAAAATAAAATCAAAAAACAAAACCTATACCGCTACTTAATGCTCAAAGAGAGCTTTTCATTTTGTAGACTATTAAAAGTCAAAAATCTAACACCGTGGGTGAAATTTATGCCCCTTGAAAGAAAATTGCCCAATTAGGCCTATGTTGGTGGTAGACTGGCGGCCTTGTGATGATCCACCGACGGCAATATCATGCTAGCGACGCTCGGGCTGAGTGTAGGTGGCCGAGGAGCTACAAACCTGAAACATTATAAAGGCAGCTTAATAAAAAAAGTATAACCTACAAACGGGGGGCCTTACTTTGGGTCCCATTGGATCAAGGGTCGAAATCGAGGGGCCAAAGGCCCTACTAGTCCAACTCTGCTAGCTAGCAGTCAATAATGACCAACAAGATTGTCTATCCTAAATGACGATTATCACCTATTAGTGCAAGTTGTCATAGGCAGTCCATGGGGGTTTGTAAACCCCCCACAATAATATTTTTAAAAATTGCATTTTCTATCACCAAAATAGGTCAAATTTCATATCACTCTTTATCTCCTAGACTTTCTAAATCAAACGGTGAGGTTTTTTTTGTACTATGGGGATCATTTATGAAACTTCCCCCACAAAACCCTAATGGTCAACACGTAGAAAAAACCTTTTTTCCAAACTCACATTCAAACCCCAAATTTACAAAAAATAACCACAAATCTACAACCTTAAAATCCTAATCTACAAAATAACAACCTGCAAATATGTCATACCTTGAAATGTTTAAAATATTTCCTACATTGTCATGGCTTCAACTTTGCACTAGATCTACTCAAGCAAGGGTTATACTAAAATAGGGATCTCTAAAACCCGACAACCACAACCATGGCTCTAGTACCAAATGTTAGGAAAATTGTACATGTTAATCAAACAATTTCCTATATAACCCCATGAAAGAAAAGCATACATACAAACTTATAAAATAGTCATATACAAAGACATCACAAAATAACACAAGATATACCATAGGAAAACGCTTATAAAGGAAAAACCCAACCTCCAAAAGCATTCATCCTTAATGTACTATTCAACAATATAATATTACAATACATTTACAGAGTCTTCATGAATACTCCTAAAACATCAAGCCTCTCCAATGCATCCTCTATGCGCCCAAACATGTATCCACACATCTCATGCCATGCTCCACAAAAGAAGACTCAATACAATGATGACCAAACCAAAAATACCACCAGTCAACCTCAACCACTAAATATGGACTTTCTTTTATAAACTCAAGCTCACACAAATACAACCAAGTGGTAAGATAAGACCATGTGACTCAAAGCCATGAGTTCAAAAATCTATTGACCCCACATTTACTTTTTTGATACTAAGTTTCCCCATTAAATATTTTCTCATGTGCAACCCACACATAGAATATCTAACTCAATGTTACATACAACTTTACAAGTGGACCCAAATAAATATTTAATGTAGTTAAATACACCACCTAAGATGCACTATAACAATATTTATTTTACATAATTGAAATAATACATGTTATGCAAGGTGTACAACACCTATTCCTAACAAAGCACATATTAATCATTGTTGTGATACATATTTAAAATAGTTAGACTTTGTAGAAAGGATTTAAAAAGAATGATCATTATATTCAAGCACCTTATATTTAAGAATCAATTACAACAACAAAAAAGACCCTATCTTGAAAGCATTATTACTCTTTGTTATTTGATGGCTACCAAAATATAACCATTATATTCAAGCATCTTAGATTCACGCATCAGTTACAACAAGACCAAGCCCCCTATCTTAGGAGTGATTTGTTGTTATTTTGGTGGCTATCTTAATCTTTAAAGGAAGTGTTTTCACTCTATCCATTGCATTGCAATTGCAAAACTAGATTTGAAACTTGACTCTGTAAGTTATTAGTAATGTTGTAAAATATATTGTGTGGGGGATGTTTCCTATAGAGACATTATCACAACATACCTAACTATTCATAATCATAGCTAAGAACAAAAATACACCTTCAAAACTAACATAGAGCCCATAACAAGTGCTTATCAAGGAAATGTAAAAGATTATTGAGAATAGACCAAAAACTATCCAAATGACTCAATAGGATAGAAAACACAAATCTTCATCTCATTTGCACCCACATAAAAATTGATCTAGCCCAAGAATAGTAAAATATTCATATTGAATCAAAAGACGTTAATGGAGTCTACTAGCCTTCCAAAAATATTGGACCTAATCTACTTAGGGAGGTTGTGATGGGAGGATGTTTCACATTCTTGGCTTGGAGTTTCAATCCATAGTGACAAGATAAGCCAATGAGTTTCACTAAATGTTGATGTCAAACTTGGCCTAGAGCTATGACCTCCCTCAAGAAACTATTATTGTTAACCTCTTCATCATCAAACCCCACTTTCTTCACTACTAAAATATCATCCAATGTCATGCAAGCCTTGTATGTCATTCCAAAGCCACTCTAGGCCAATGTTATTGCCCCTACTCAAATTATCAGTATGTCCATTAAATCTTTCCACCACTCACAATCATCATGTGATTTCTATTCAATGGTGATGACAAGTATTTCTATTATACTTCTATCAAAATCCATTGCATTCCAAGGGAGATGGCAAACATAATTATATAATTTATTGACTATATCACATTAAATACATTTTGAGCATTTTATATCAATGCGCTAGAGAGAATTAATATTATTTATAATACATTTGTGTATGTCTCATCAATTATAGTGCTAATACCATATTGGTTATGCCTCACTCATTACATTTGATTATGTATAGTTTTTCTTTTAGATGTTGAACAAATATAGCTATGTTACAACATGACGTTTGGAGAAAAAATTAAAAAGCTATTAAAATGAAGAAAATTTTATAATTTTAATTTTTGAACAACCATATATTTATGGTGATTACAAACCATACTGAAAAAGTTCACATAAAGAATAGATAATTTCTTTTACATGTTGAACAAGTATAGTTATGTTACAATATGATTTTTGAAGAAAACAAAAATATATATATATGATTAAAAGGCTATTAAATAGAATATCAAATTTTTAAAAATATGTTTTAGACAATCATATATTTATGGTAACTAAGGACAAGAACTTAAAAAAAAATCACATAAAGAATGGTTTGATGGTGAGAAAATGAAAATAGCACTTAACCTTGAGTAGTTTAAGTAAAACCAATTTTTTTATCCAACTTCGCACCCTATGATAAATATCCTCCTAATAAAAGAAATAACTAGAATTAATGAAGTCAATGAAATAGAATAAGAGTGATCCACAAGGATTAAAAAGGGAGTGTTTGTGACCAATTGCCCAGTTGAATATGCATTTTTAATCACCATGACCAAGTGCAAATATGTAGCAAGAAACGGTGTGGTATTGTAGTGCTAGGTGGTGATCTATGCAAAATAGCAGGAAAAAAGAGTTCAATAGCATTGGAAGGCAATGGCACAACACAACTGGAATAATTCTAATCAAAAATCGCAATCATGGAATTAAGAGAAAGCAAACTAAAAGAACAAATAGAAGAAGCCAAGCCTTGGGCACAAGTTGTAAATGGACCTTCAATAGAACAAAAAGAAACCATTGAGAAACAAATTGAGGAAAATAAGGGAAGAAAAAGACAAACAAGACAAGGTTGCAAATATCATCATCAAAGGTTTGAAAGACATTGGTGAGAAAGAGAGAACTGATATTTTAGCAAGAGAATTTCTTAAAGAAAAGTTGAAATGGACAGGTTGCATTCAACAAGCAAATAGGATAGGAAGGAAAATTAAAGAAGGAAAGAATAGACATGTAAGAGTTGCCTTAAGAAACTTGGAAGACAAGTTTGAAATCCTAAATAACAGTGGGTAGCTTAGAGGCACTCCCGTTTATTTAGATGAAGACTTGATATTTACACAAGAAGAACACAAGAAAGGAGTGGGAGAAAGTGAAATCAACAAGGGAAGCAAGAAAGTGGGCATGGTTGAAAAATAAGAAAGCTCAAATCAACGAGAGGTTGTCACACAAGAAATAGGGATTCAGGGCCCACAGGAGTATATATACATGGTAAGTTGGAATTGTAGAGGTTACCCATGAAGGAGAGGACTGGTATTGGGGCCCATAGCAAAGGGTAAAGATAATATTATTCTCAAGGAAACATATGAACATGATGGATACAAAGTCCTTGACTTTGAAGGATACTATAAAATCTCAGTTTGGAATGGACAGTGACAGGTAAAGGACATGGAGGGATCACAATCCTAATAAAAGAATTGTCGGGTGGAATAGTAAAAGTAGAAAAAGAGGACCTTAATAAGCAATTCATATAGCTGAAAATAACAGTTAATGAGGTAACAATTAGGTTGGTTGCTTGTTACTTTGCTCCAAAAAGCTTGAAGTTCTACAAGAGAAATCTAGATGGCAGAGACCCATATGTTGCTTTAAAAAAAGATATTTTTGTTTTCAACACACTAAGAGAAATAGTTCTAATGGGGGATTTTAATGTTAGGACAACAAACAATCAGTCTATTCAATTGGGCATGGAAGAAGGAGAGGATCTCTTTGTTGTTGCTCATGAACATCATTTTCAATTGGCAAAAAACTACATTGAGGACAAAGAAAACAATGAAGAAAGTTGATTAATCTGCAGCAATATGTTGATCCCTATAATCCACAAGGCTTTAAAGGTGTGTAAGAGATCTTGTCCTATGAAGAGGGTTTCAAATACTTTCTTAGCTAATCTTGGGTATGATGAATAATGCAAGGTTATTAAAAGAATTAATTTCTTTAGGGAAACACAACCCCAAAGAAGAAAAGAATTAATTTCTTTGGGGAAACACAACCCCAAAGGATTTTGAAGGGAGCTTCAAGAAAAAAGAAAACAAATAGAAAACAATATCACGAATACCCATTGGTTAGATTATGTAAAGCACTTATATGAGCGAACACATGAGGAAAGTAATCATCCAACAATTGACACATCAACATAACTCTTTTCAGTGGAAGATATCAAACAAGGCATAAAAAAATTAGCAAGTGGTAAAGCTCAAAACATTGATGGGTTGCAGGCAAGATTTTTAAAATGGGGAGTTGAGTTACTTGCTCCATACATCAAAGGAATCTTTAACAACATCAATCAAGGTAGTTTTTCGATTGAGTGGACTACTAGTGTCATTATCCCACTTTACAAAAGTGGTGATATCAATAACCCTTCCAATTATCATACAATTATGATCAATCCTCTTCTTGGAATGTTTCTTGGGAGCATGATAGGGTGCAAAATCAACAAGTGGGCAGAAAAAGAGGGAAAACGAGCATAAGGTCAAGTTGGCTTTAGACTGAAACATTCTACCATTGATCACTGCATCACTCTTAGGCACTTCATTGAAAAGGTTTGGGACACCCAAGGTGGAGAAGCCTTTTGTTGCTTTGCAGATTTCAAAAAAGCCTTTGACACTCTCCCTAGGTATAAACTTTAGAGTAGAATGAAGAACTTGGGATCCCTAAAGTGTATAGAGCGGTTGTTCATAAGTTGTATGAGCAAGTTAGAGCTAAAATCAGAACTAAAGAGGGTATG
The DNA here is from genome assembly GCA_007258455.2 of Sequoia sempervirens. Lineage (NCBI taxonomy): Eukaryota > Viridiplantae > Streptophyta > Pinopsida > Cupressales > Cupressaceae > Sequoia > Sequoia sempervirens. The sequence goes on along the minus strand of VDFB02270651.1, from coordinate 646,236,547 downwards.
TCTTAAGTGTTTTGGTAGCGACATTGGGATCAAGCAAGGTTGACCTCTATCCCCCACTTTGTTTGGTTTATGTATTGATAACTTGAAGAATGGTTTTTCAAGTCTATTGGAGAGGGGATCCAACTGGCGAGGTAAGTTGTGAAGTTAATTTTGTATGCAAATGATCTTATTCTTATAGCAAGAACTGCCCATGGTTTGAGAGAGCATTTGAAAGCTCTTGAACTTCTTTACCAAGAGGTTGGGGTGCAAGTGAACACAAGCAAGACCAAAGTCATGATTTTTTCTTTAAAAAGGAAGAAGTGGCAGTTTAACTTTATCTTCAAGGGAAGTTTGTTGGAGATAGTGGAAGAGTACAAGTACTTAGGAATTGATTTTCACGATAGGCTTAGTTGGGTGACCTACAAAACAAAAAAGATACAGGGAGGGTGGAGAGCTTCTTTCATACTCCAAAATAGGTGTAGGAAAGCAGAGATGAGATTGGAAAACTAGGAAAATCCATTTTGGTTTGTTGGTTGTGTTGGTTGTCCTCTATAGTTGTGAGGTTTGGGGGAATAGCATTTCAACCCACAAGTGGCAACAAGTGGAAAGAATCCAAAAACATTTAATTACCAGTAGTCTCAAGTTCAAATCAACAATCCCCTATGAGATCCTTTTGACTAAAGTGGGTATGTTTTCAATGGAAGCATCAGCAATAATTCATTTGCTAAACTATTTAAAAAAGGTTGATAACATGGATAAGCATCACTAGCCCAAGTTGGTTGTTGAAGAAGAATTAAAATGTAGGAAAAAGACTTGGATGAAGCAGAACATTAAGTGATTAAGCAAGTGGGACATTAAACTACATGACTGTCCTAACACTGTCAAAGAGATAAAAATGTTTGTGTTAGAAAAGTTCAGGACAACCATGTGGACAAATCAGATTGGTCATAAAAAAGCGCATGACGTCAACATTCAACCTCAAATGGGAAAATCTAAAATATTAGTTGCACAATTGAGGACCAGCTCTCATCATCTTAAATGTGAAAGAGGTAGATGGACGATCCCCAAGGAAGAAAGGGAAGAAAGAACTTACATTTTTTGCAACAAAAAAGTGGTTGAAACTGAGCAGCACTTCATATTTGAATGTGCGACATATGATATCCATATTCAATTCGAAAACAATTTGAAGGTGGGCAGTCTGAATAAGCCATTTGAAAAGGCAAGGCTTCACAAAACAGCGAGCTTCTTGATCAAGATTCATAATAGAAGAGCCGACATCAAAAAGAACTTGAAAACATGTTAACGTTGGTTTTCTTGGTCCCTTAGACTGCTTGGTCTCGTGAATGTCATTAAAATTCTTTCATTCATTCATTTGATGGGATCCCATAAGGTATTTATGGAATTGAGGTGGAATTGTCATGGAAAGGGGGGTCCAGAGTTATGTTTTTGATGGTAAAGAATGAGCAGATTTTGCATCAAAAGAACTTGAAAACATGTTAACATTGGTTTTCTTGGTCCCTTAGACTGCTTGGTCTCGTGAACGTCATTAAAATTCTTTCATTCATTCATTTGATGGGATCCCATAAGATATTTATGGAATTGAGGTGGAATTGTCATGGAAAGGGGGGTCCGGAATGATGTTTTTGATGGTAAAGAATGAGCAGATTTTGCATCAAAAGAACTTGAAAACATGTTAACATTGGTTTTCTTGGTCCCTTAGACTGCTTGGTCTTGTGAACGTCATTAAAATTCTTTCATTCATTCATTTGATGGGATCCCAGAAGGTATTTATGGAATTCAGGTGGAATTGTCATGGAAAGGGGGGTCCGGAGTGATGTTTTTGATGGTAAAGAACGAGCAGATTTTGCATGGCATGTTAACTGCTGGAGGGAGGGATGGGAAAGCACGTCAAGAATTGATTGTTTGGTACAGTGGCGAACAAAAGTGACGTTAGATGAACAGGGATAAAGGGGTAGCAGGATCCCTTGCAAAGACTTGGGACTTGAGAATGATAAACTAGTTCACTTCCTAGTGGAAGTACTCGTACTATCCAAGTGGGCAGAGCGATTTAACTTAATTAATGCTCATTCCGTGAACATACACCATCACTGGGCAAGCAGTTGACAAAATTCATCGACCGTGGTCACTCTGATATGTTTCACACTTCAACGAACAAGCAATAAACAATTAAGGTATTCCGCCATGGTTCCTACTGCCAGAAACATTTGCCATTTGGAACCTGGGATATAATAGTTAAATGAATCCGTGATCGAACTTGTGTACAGCTTGGCATTTGTTTTCTTTTCTTTTTTTTTAAGCGAATGTCATTTCATGCCGTTCCAAATTCCAACGAATCCCACCCGACCCTTTCACTATTATCTTGAATGCTCTACATGAGGAACTAGTTATCAAATAGCTTGTATTTATATTCGATCAACCATTCACTATTAAACACTTTGCACCCTTGGATGGCTTTTAATTTAACATATTTTTAATGACTATTTTCTAAAGAGCGCATACTAGGAATACCAAAGAAAAAGTCCCTAAATAGTTGATTTGAAATATAACAGTTATCGCCAGGCAACAATTTTGGCTGGCTTGGTGCTCTTATGGACAACGTCACCAAGCAGAAGACCCAAAGTCTCAAACCATGGCAGGTTGCAGGTTCTCTGAGTTTGATCTCGGTAGTAGAGAACGGTTTAACTGGTTACTTACAAAATATTATATTTGGCTAAATGGAAATGTAGTGACTGGCTTACAACATGGGATTTTCACTACATTCTTTAGGATAGTATTAACATAACGTGCAAGCATCACATTGACAGAAATGACTTCATCATAACAAGAAAATATATAGTAGGATTGCAAGTGTTATGAATATTTACCGTTAACAATATGATGGTAAAACGGTCAGCCTTGGTAGTCTTAGCTATTACTGCGGCATGGCTTGTGGACCATTTACACCATCTAACCAAACACAATCAATATAGGCAAGACATAAATTTTAATAATTTCCAATTACGTGCAATATCATGACAAGTAATTTTCTCTTGAGATATGTATATGTATTATAATTTATAAACAATGAAAAAAATTAATTATCAGCACGCAAAAAGTAAAATCTTGCAAAACCTGATTTATGTTATAGTATTGTCTCAAACAAACCAGACGAAGAGATGTTGACATTGTACATGCATTTCTATCTGCACGGAAATGTAAGACAAAGACAAATGTCATAGACCCTCTTAGAATGTAGGAAGTTTTGAAAACCAAAATCCTCTTACATCTTTCAAACTGACCGTAATTCTGAGGGCAACGAGCTTAGTATATGTTATGCAAGTTGACTTGTTGATGTCTAATAGCTAGAAGGGGAAGGAATATAGCAAAAGAAAGATGAAAGACCCAAATAAACAACTTGACTTTAAGCTTACAAAATATGTAGATATATTGATAAATGTCATAAAACAATCATCCAAATAATACAAGTTAACCGATTCCTTAAATACAGGTTCAATTAAATATTTAAACTGTGATTCGACCAAAATGCTGATAACAATCCAATAAATGTAAGTAAAGAAATTCTCTGAGACCTGGATTACATAATCAGTTGGTTGTTTGAACCAGATGCCTACATATTGGAATGGTTGATATTCTGCCAAGACAAAGCAGCAATATTTGCATATTCTTCTGCTTAAGCATTAAAATTTGAATATCCAATCCTTAAAGATTGGTAGAACATGCAAAGAATTACCATTAAAAGAGGCCAATTAAAGAACATAAAACATAAAGTGGCATAACATCCTGTAATCCATCCTTCGTGATGAAAACTGTTTGAGTTGAAAGGTAAAAATGCCCCTGTATGGACTAAAAATTGCAGAGTCGATGTCTCGTCCCCTTGCTATCTTTTCAACATTTTGCTAGTCTTTTCCAAAGTCTGCATTATAGTGTGAACTTGACTCCAGCTTCTTTGCTTCATTCAACTTACGAACAGCCTGCGATTGCAAAGATAGGTACAAATTAAAAGCCAGAGAACACCAGCAAATCAAAATTTATAAAATGCTAAACAAAAAGGGAAAGAGAATTCACCTTCATAAAATCTTCATGGATTACATAATCACGCTCTGCACGGATAGCTGCCATACCAGCTTCTGTACAAATGTTTCGAAGATCCGCTCCATTGAAGCCCTGGTAAAAGTTGAAAAAATGCTCAGCAAGACGGTAATTAATCAAACAACAATTACCAACTCCAAAACATACCAAAGTAAATTATAGGATAAGAACTCAAAAATTTCAGATAAATTCCAAATTATAAAAGAAATAGAACAAGACCTCGGCAAGCTTTACAACAGCTTCATAATCTATGTCTCCATGTTTTGCAATCCCTGCAGCATGTATTTTCAGAACTTCCATTCTTGCTTGTTCATTTGGAAGTGGAATCTCAATCTTTCTATCCAAACGGCCAGGTCTAAGCAGGGCAGGGTCCAGAACATCAGGACGATTGGTTGCCATGATCATTTTTACCTATATATAATGTAAAAATTACCAAGATTTTCAGGTCACAATAAAAACTGCACAACTGCCTTGAAGAATCTTAAATAACATTGTTTCTTGTCAAATGCAGTTGATATACGATAACAGCACCTTGAGCTCCTTAAAACACAATACCTTTCCTAATTGATCAAAACCATCTAGTTGATTAAGCAATTCCATTAAAGTTCTTTGAATTTCTCGATCAGCACTAGTTCCCTCACTAAACCGGCGTCCACCAATTGCATCTATTTCATCCATAAATATGATGCATGGCTGCAACAAACAACGCCATAAAATTAAGCATTACATTTATATTAATCATAATACTAGTAATTCAATAGTGCAACTAATAAGAGGATTGAAGTTGCAAGCATAAAAAGAAAACATTTTTCAGTGTCAATACCTTACAATTATTAGAAGTGATGAGCAAATAATTCATCATACAAATGTTTTGAAATTAAAAATAAACTATTATTATATATAAATAATAAAAGAAATATTTGTATGAATAAGTCTTTTGTGGTTCAAATGAATAAGAAGACATACTTGGTGATCCCGTGCATAACCAAACATTTCCCTGATCAACCTCGCACTTTCACCAATATATTTATCTATTATGGCACTTGAAACCACCTGAAAAATAGCATTACGAAAAGAAGGCATAAATCAAACCTCAAGTACTAGAAATAAGCAAGTTGGATTGCATAAAAGTAAACTGGATACTTAAAAAGCTCAGCTAATACCTTAAGGAAATTGGCATCAATGTTGCTAGCAATAGCTCTTGCCAATAGTGTCTTTCCCGTTCCAGGAGGGCCATATAGAAGTACTCCCTGAAATTGGAAGCATATGAATCAACCTCTATGAAAGGATTTCGAACAAGAAAACATGCAAGTTGAACTTTACAAAAACAAGTAGTTCCCATGATTAATTTGCACCCTGCACAAGCTTACCTTAGGAGGCTTGATTCCAACCCTAATAAAGAGTTCAGGATTCATCAGAGGAAGTTCAATGGACTCTCTCAGTTCCCTTATTTGATCTGCCAATCCTCCTACTGCTGAGTAGCTCACATTTCCAGGATCCTCATGAAGCATATTATAAACAACAGGGTCCACCTGCATCCAATATATGCCAAATAAAAATATTAGCCTTTTTCCAGAAAAACCCCTTAAAAGATTCTGAAATGATTTGTGCTTATAACAACTAGCTGATATGAAATTCTAATGATAGGTACCTCACGAGGTAGAGCCCGCATTATTGTGAGTGTTGTCATGTCAAGAACAACGCGTGTGCCTGCAGTGAGCTTATCTTTATCTACCTTATTGCGGCACCCAACAACATATCTTGGCCCACTGCTAGCTTTCACAATCACTGCACAAAAAAAAATACTTAGACCCAAAATAAAAAAACCAAATTTACTTCAATAGTCCAAACATGTACTGTTAAAATATTAATTTGCTCAAATTCAAACATCCACTGGAGATAGAATCATGGGTGATACAGTCATAGTGCGTCACTGAAATAAAAGCATATTCCTACCACATCCACATCCCTTGTTGGGAAAAACAGAGAAACAGGAGAATGTTCAAAGAGGATCTTTTGAAGTACCCACAAAAATATAGGAAGAATATTTCAGAATGAAAATAATGAGGGTCAGGAACAGGAGCAAGAGATGGGGATGCATTCAAATGGGGCATAAGGAAAAAAATATATACAAATTTACTAAATTATGTCATTCAGTCACCATTCCAACACGTATGCACTTGATTGCATGTTAAATATGTAAATATCAGGGATATTGAGACAAATAATGTGTAATATTGGCACAAAGCAATCAAGGAAATACTATCTGATGGTGCTTGATCGATTTTCTGATTGTAGCCATGTTAAAACATGACTGCACACCAAGTACAAATTTAAAGAAACTGTAAGTAATAACCCAGTAAGCTAGTATGTTCTAGTCTATGAACTTTGTCGTCTTCAAAGGGAGATAAAGAACTCATACACAACAGTACTTGAAAAAAATGCTAGAGATTAAACATGGAGCAATACATTGCTCTGTTATGGAAACAAAACATGTATCTACAGAACATATTTACAGAACTTCAGTTATTGTTATTTGGAAGTGATAATAAATGAGAGAGATTACAAAAGAAATATTGGCAAAGCTAAAAATTGAAAAGGTTGGTTGAGCAATTAGTTTTTTCTTCAACCAGTATTTCTCCTTAAGGCTTTCATTTTTATTATTTTCCTTTGTATAGTTTGAGCTGTGACAATGACAAGGCTTATTCCTGGAGACACTGCTGATCAAGCTCCTTGACTTACCTGCAACAAACTGCAATAACTCATATTGCCTGATGGATTGTCCTCGGTTCACGCAAAATCATTCCTACGATTTGGAAACTAGAATGTCACTCTACCCTTGGACGCATAGGAGCAAAAAACTCTCCTCAGAAAATTTGATGGAAATGTTTTCCTGCAGAAAGCTTCAGATCGAAAACTCTCTAATAAGTTGGAAAACAAAAAGCAACCCTTGGACACATGGGAGCAAAAATGAAAAATCATTATCGGGAATCAACCAGTAACCCAAAGGACAGATATTTTCAAACAACCATGATTTAATCAGAAGAAAATTGGGTAATAATTAGGACTAGGGTTTTCAGAGAAACAGAAAAAGGAGGTTAGGGTTAGGATTCAGGAAAAAGACTAAAAAGATTTCGAGATTTAAAAAAAATCTTTTTATGTTGAAAAAATCAGCCAACTTGCCAAAAAATGTTCAAAAACATCAATAAATCTGTCAAACTCACGATTAATAACAATTCAGACTAGTTTATTCTGCTTTTTTTGTGATTTTTCAAGTAAAAAACAGCAAAAAATCATGCCAGCCAAGTCAAGGGCAAAAACTAATGATTTTAACAGTCAAAAAGACCATGGAGCCCAGTTTGAAATTAAGCACGGTTCACCACAATTTTTTGATGGTTTTTGTTGCTATGCTTGGACCCAAATAGAGTTTCAAATATTAGATTAGTTTTTGAAAGCTCCTCTAAAACTTTCAAGATCTCATTGCTAGAAAGGTCAAATGACAACAAAAAATTCCTGCCATTTCAATTTCATTAATATAGAAAAAAAAAAGCAATCAAACAAGCCTTTAACATTGCCATGGATGGCCCACTTATGCAGAACACAGAATACATGTGGGACATTGCATATCCTGGTTTGCATGCTGTAAGATGCCACTCAAATCTTTGTGTCCACCTTGGTCGTGACTTGTTATCAAAATTGAAAATTATGCCACTTGAATGCAAACAAGAAGGTAATGAGTTATACACACAAAGCAACTCTAACATATGGAACAAGCTTTGGGATAAATCTGTGTAAAAGATTTGAATCAACACTACAGTTACTCTCTGATTTGAAACATTGATCTGAAATATTCTAAACATTTTTTTCCAAAAGCTTGTTTCGTCATCTGCTGGACCATGGAAATCTTTTATATTTAACTGTAACGTAGACAAGCCTGAAGCAAGGTCATTAGCTACAAATGGGAGATCCTCTCTTCAACTGCTTGACAGCAATTGTAGAGAATATAGATATTAGAATTAGAAGGATTTAACAGTAAAGTATAGAACTAGATTTCCAAGTGCACTCGGCCACTGAAGTACTTATTAATATTTTGCATTGATTAAGCCATCAAAAAGTAATTAAACTATATAATCATGTATTATGAGGCAGTAGACCAAAACAAGGACAGACAGACATGTAGCACAAAGGGGATATAAAAGTATGACAAATTCCTAGCTAATCCAATTAGAAGAAGAATGGAAGATTAACAGCCCTAGATACAGCCCTAGAAAGAGGACAAGAAAGGAAGAAAAGAATAAAGGAAGAAAGGAAGAAAAGAAGAAGAGAAGGAACAGAAAACCCACAACACAGACTATACCCTAGGAAAACCCTACAGATGGAAAAACCTAGCCTCCAAAGCACACACCCAATGTATTATCCAGCAACAAGTATTTCAATAAACTAGCAGATTCTTCATATTTCACAAAACATCTACACTCTAAAATTAGAGGAATCCCAGCAACATAATCCTGCATAGAACTGAACATACAATTTTCATCTCAAGCCCTCTATATATAGGCCAAGGAGATCCAGGAAACTAAGAATGGTTTTCCAAATTTATAACCCAATAAATGGTCAAAGTCCAGTTCATGCACCCACCTCCAAGAGTAACTCCTCCCAACTTAGAAAGTGACATCCCAATTGACTGGTTTACCCGTACGCCCAAAGGGGTCCAATGTTTACTCCCAAGCGCTCAATGTGGGTGCAATAGTATCTTCTACACACCTCTTACAAATAGTAAATGGTCCAAGTCCAATTCATGCACCTTCCTCCAAGAGTAACTCCTCCCAACTTAGAAAGTAGCTCCTCAATTGACCAGTTGACACCTATGACTAAGGGGGTCCAATATAACTCCCAAGTGCTCCATGTGGGTGCAATAGTATCTTTTGCACACCTCTTACAATCGGCTATAAATAGCTGGTCAAAGTGCTAGTCATAGTCCACCTAATAACTCCCTGTTCAATGTCTTCTTACAACCGTCATAAAACCAATGACATATGATAGAAAGCACCAACAATGGAATCATAAGATTCTATCCAAGTGGGGCACCCTTTTCCATGTGAGCACATTATTTACAATAGTATACAAATATTAAATAATTCATCTAGACCTAGGACTTGGAAGATGATCAACTCCTAGTACCCTAGTCCTAACAAATGTATGGCTACCTTTTTATTGGAACACAAACCACAAGAAGAGGGATATGGCAAATGCCAGTTTGCTTGTTGTAGGATACTACTAGAATCTCCATGTCAAATATAACTTTGACTCGAAGTTACAGAGTACTGTACTGAAGACCCCATAACCCTTACCGGCACAATCTGGCACTAATACTTGCCCAAGTACCTCCTGGGTACCTATCAGGCTCCTCCATTATCACAGGGCCAGACAAGGTAAGTCCCAGCTACAGAAGTGCTACATGTGCAAAGCACCCAGGCAGAGCTGGACTGTCAAACAATAGTCATAATAAAAATAAAAAAACAAGATAAAAAAATTAAGAAAAGCAATTACAAAACATTACAATGCATGCACACAATTTGAAGAGCACACAGGAAATACCGAAAGGGGGGGGTGAATCAGTATTTCAGAACATTTTAAAACTTTAAACCAGATTTAACATGTAAATCAGAAATCAGAATATTAAAGGCATCATCAAACACCATTAACAAGATAAACCCCAGGATTACATGGAAAACCCTTTCGGATAAAAAACCACGGCAAAATATTGCTTTTATTTATCTCCAAAGGACACCAACCCTGTTACATAAGTGAGCACCAACTCACTGGAAGCACCAACTTCCATGAAGTACCAACTTCAATTTCATTTAGTGAGCACCAACCCACAGAGAGCACCAACCCTCCTTCGAAGCACCAACCTCCAGTGGCTGAAGCACCAACTCCAGACTTCGAATGCAAATCTGCAAATCACCGATTCAAGCAATGCCTTCACATGAACTGTGAGGCTCTCAAACTCATTTATATGCTGTCCAAACTAAAGTACTTGCAGCAATAGATTTGATCGAACAGCAACTCTAACTTCACAATGCATGAAATTTGAAAGAGCACGTTCTCTGCCTTATTGAATCATTCTTCAATCAATTGACTTCTTATATTCAGAAGCAAATCTGTTCAACTTCCACGAACACCACGCAATCTTATGCAATCTGCACCTCTAGTAATGGTAGTAAAAGCTGAATAAACCCATCCTTTCACAAAACGGCACAGTTCTGATACAAAACAGACATTGCTCTAAAAGATACCCTAAAAAAGAACATAAGCAACTGCAGATACTTTTTCACAGCAGCTCAAGGCATTAACATGTATCAATCAAAAGACCTTTCAACAAAGTTGATTTCTCAAATACACAGCATTAAACACAACACCACTTCTTCTATCAACCTGTTCACAAATGCTTATAAGAGCTCCCATATTTGGTATCGAATACTCATACAGAAGGAGATTCACATCTTTCTCACACCCGCATTCTCACAAAGATATATCTTTTTCATTCACGCGAGGCAAGGAGTAACAAAAGACTCAGCCCAAGCCTCAATCAAAAAGAGCAAAGACATTAAGACTACAAGCCATAGACAATGCGATGATAATCTTTTTGCTCACACAGCAGGCAATAGAAGGCGATACAATCCCCTGAACTAACACATAGCACCATAAGACTATCACCACTTCACTTTTTTTTTTAACTCACATCCTCACAACTTCAAGAAATTAAAACCGTCCCTCCTCTCTACACAGGTCGCCAACATCAGAATAATAGTCAAGGTGGTATAAATTTTTAATACAAGAGCCGTTTTTTCAGATAAGAGCCGCCTATCTCATTTCAAATAATTCGATTGTCCCTTTTTTAGAGAACGCCTCAGCTCCAATCTGTGTAAGCCGCCTGTATTCAATTTGTCAGGAAATATAGACTTAAACAGATTTAAATATAATGTTCATACCATCTCATTCAAATGAATAAACACGACTTCACACTTTTTTGAATACTCAGCCCGAATTAGAACACATCTTTCCTTTTTTTGGATAGAAATGAGCTTAACTGTCTGAAACCGTTAGGAATAAATTCAATATCACACATAAAGGCCGTCCAGAATTTAGCCACCACTGCAGAAGCAAGACGTTACCAAGAAATTCACGTCTTCTATTAAAATCGTTTCAAATATATACTTCTGTGAATAGAAGACACACCTGAAGCTGCTCCCGATTATATTCATTCAATTAGATTTCAGAAAGGCATTAAAATTCTGTAGCTGCAATAAAATCCTGTAGCTGCCATTAAAATTTTAAATTGATAACTAGCGCACCACTCCACTCTCAACCCGAAATAAAGACTTTTTGAATAATGTTTTCAATAGATGCTTGATAATGAAGCCTTCAGAAAAATGGTCACCACTTCCAAATGTTAAGCCGTTACATATAAAATTGTATGAAGACATATAAACAATTTTAGCTACTGCTGATGCCGTCAGTTGAATTAGGAGCTGCCTCTCATACGTTTCTTAAAAAAGATCAGTGCCTGACACCTTAAAAGAGAAACGTCTTTTTCTTTTCTGCCCGCACTCACACACAATCACCCAGATTTTTCTCCAAAATAAAAGACTTCAGAAAATGGTACAACATAGCCGCCTTATAGTAAATTAGTCGCCATAAAAAAAAAAAAACCGTCAGAGCATAGAATAAGCTGCCACTGCATCCCCTGTAGCTGTCAAATATTCAAGACAATTTTAAACATGCTGAAACCGTCACTCCTCTAAAAATGAGTTCACTGCCAAGTACAGAAATCAACTGAAATATCAATTGACATTTTCTGAGAAGGAAAGAAACATTAGCCATCCTCAAACCATATCCGTCAGAAGAAATAAAAATAGCCACGTCCAAAAATAAATCAGTCGCCAGAGAGATATGAAGCCGTCCACCAAACTTTATAAAGCACAAAAATATAATCAAAAGCCTTCTTCATGTCTTGAGGGACTCAATAGAAATAAAGTAGAAGCTGTCTATAAAACAATCAGGGCTCTAGCTACGTGTCACTTGGCATTCAAATTAAAGTGTCATTTAATAAAAACATCCACCTTGCCACCGCTAAAAAGAGACTTCCCATGCTGAAAAAACAAACTGATAACTAAGCATTCGATGTGGCATATAAGCTTGAGAAGACTTTTCAAACAGCTGTCCAATTGACAAGTAGGCACCAAAGAAGCTTAAGCACACACCCAACTAGCTGAAGCAAACACACAGGCAGCTCCAGTCGACAGCCAAGCAGCTCAAGCAGGTCAAGCACTCAAGCAGATCATGCAGGCAACCAAGTAGCTCAACCTTGACATCAATGACAAACTTATTCCAACACAATTAACCAAACTTAAGAGCTCTAAGCAAGAGCTGCACAGAAGTGCTGGAGTGTGTGCCACTGCTATTAATCCTATGGCATCTGGGGTTCTAGTAAACCAATTGCTGATTTGGATGCTCTCAATAAAGAGCAATACAAATTTGTTCACATAGTTATTGAATTTGACCATGATCATTGATTACTTTTCTATTTTGAACAAATAACATAATCGTAAGTGAGATCATTTGACATGACTAGTCTAATATTTGGATCATCAATTATCAGTAGTGTTTTGTATTTTTTGTTTATTTTATGCATATAAGTTCTAACGCTGGTCTTGTGGTTAATTTGGTTTACTTAGCTTTTAATTATTATTATTTCTGGACAAGCATACCCAAGCCATACCAAACTCAAGGACCCAAAAAAATTTGACAAATAGTTACCCATGTCCATACCATTAACCTGCCAGCTTAGTGACTTGATAAAAAGTAAAAATTAGAAAATTATCTAAGACTTATTGCAACATTGAAAAGAATGAATAACAAGCTTAGAGTTCTATTTCAACTCACAGATAATAAGCACATACATAAAATTAAGGCCTAGGACACACATTTTCATAGAATAGGATCAAAGAAAATGCAGTGTTATGATGTGTAACTTAGAAGATTGACTGGATCTCAAAACGACGTGCTGGAATGTTTCATCAGTAAGTATGGTAAAAAATACCCATCACCACATAACAAATACTATTGCAACACATGCAGGTTAATATTGGAATAAATAAACACCTTAGTTGAACACAAGAATACTTAATAACATCTAAAATATATTAAAAGAGAAATGCATTACACATAACTGCACTAAAATATTTCAACATATAACTAGTAACTTCTTGACACAACAATTCTTGGGAAAGAAGAATTTTGGAAATTTTGATAATTAAAATATTATGGCATGAGGTATTCCGTCCATTGAAGCTCCAGATAGTATCCAAGCAGCACCACTAAGAGCCAATCAGTTTGTGCCTTCACTGCCCAAATTGTGGAATATATACGAGAATTATGTTTCCATAACACGTAAACAGAACTTATCAAAAGTTGTCTCATCATTCTCTATGACTTGTCACCTTCTAAATTTTAATAACAACTTAACTGCGACCTAACACCCAATGAGTTATACCTATTCTCATAACTAGCAATGAGATTCTAACAAGGATGAAGATACTCACAGCGTTCATTATCAAGTGGCCTTAGCACTTCTCCAATTATTTGACCAACACTCTGCAGAGATTTCAAATCATCTTCAGTTTTGTCAAATTCCTTCTTCGCATTCCTCAAAGCCTCACGAACTGCATTTTATTATTTTACCCACTAAGATTTTCAGATAAAAAATTTGAATAAACAGGATCTATACTGATACATTAATCTAATAGCAAACCACTTAAGCAGCAGTATATATATCCGTTATCCTATAAAGCAAAGACAATGAACTAAGCAAACCACTTAAGCAGCAGTATATATATCCATTATCCTATAAAGCAAAGACAATGAACTAAGCAAACCACTTAAACAGCAGTATATATATCCGTTATCCTATAAAGCAAAGACAATGAACTAAGCAAACCACTTAAACAGCAGTATATATATCTGTTATCATGTAAAGCAAAGACAATGAACTAAGATTCCTTATTTATTCTGGAAAGCTTTCAAATACATGGCATGGAAAATACAATATGTGCCTTTTAAAATACAGCAGGAATGAAAAGAAAATATTGCAAATCCATAATAAGTTATATTGAAAATTTTGGATTTTTCTTGTTTCTGAAGGAAAAACAATGATAAGTTGATACCACAGAACAGCAAGTGCTGATGAAAGAACATAATGAACAGGACAAAAGCTTTCCAGCATTTGCGTGCAACTTAATGATACACAAAGTTTGCATAATCAAAAAATCTGAAAGCCTCATACAAAATTATGGTCATTAGTCTAACTCGTTCATTCATGCATTCAGTATGCTCACATGCTTGACTAATGCATTTTGCTGTCTCAATTCATCTATGCATACATTCAAAAATCAGTCTAATTCCCCCAAAAAGGATGAGCTTCCAGTCCAAAAAGATAAATCAAGAATCACAGAGTCCATCTAGAATGTCTAGGATGCAAGCTAGAAACTCTTTAAGTATTTTGTTTACGTGAATCTACCATAAGGATTAAACTAAAACACAAGAGCTTTACACTTTATGGACCAAACATAATGACTGAGAATTGTAATTCATGGCAATAAACTCAAAATACAAAAAAAACGGTGTAAGAATAAATGGGTAAAACTGTGAAGACAAAAAGAAGAAAATATTGACCATTGTGTTTTCCACATTTTTCTTGTCCATGGATTGCCAAGAGAAACAAATGTAATTTCCCCAGACAGTTAATACAGAGATCCATGGTGAGCATTTGCAGTTGTGGTGTAGCAATGAAGATGAATCTGCAAACAAAGATATGAGATGTGTGAAATGCAATGCATCTCTGTTACATTTGTAATTGGTATTCACAAAAAATAATGATTAGCAGTTTATCACAGTAAACAGATGTCCTATACAAGACAATCTTGAGAGACCAAAATGTAATGTCATAGGTATTTTATTTTAGCTGATTTACCTCTCAAATATTCCAGGATAAACATGCTTTAACCTGGATGCCTATTCCTTGCCTCATGTATTACCACACTCCCATTGCAATCTTAGATATGAAAGGTATGCAGTGCACAGGCATTTGGTGTATTTGAAATTCCCTCCAGAATTCTCTATTGCACGCATGGAAGTTGACATCATAATGTGGGCAATGCAGCAGTCACTTGACAAGCCCCTTTACAACTATGGGTGAATCCTAGTTGCATCAACAACAGGCTGCAGAAGTGACCCCATATCGAGGACTTGAAGAAACATTATAAAAAAATTAAATATTTATGCTGGTATTTGTGTAGAAAACACAAATGTCAAAGATACTTTATATGTAAATTTGAAAAACACTTGTGAATCAAGCATAGGAGTAAACCAAGTGGGCATGCACAAGAGATATACCAGCAAAATTCGATAACACAAGTGTAAATTGTATTTTGAGAAGTGCTTCCCATAGATGTTGCAATTTAAGTGGATAGGATTCGATTTTCTAGCATTTGACCTTTATTTAGATTTTCTTGGTTAAGGATAATAATTGTAATTATAAGTTTCAAACCTCTGCTAACAGAACAGTGAATCCCAAGTTACAAGGTGGTATTAAAGTTTGATTAAGTGATATTTGGATAGCATCCAGCATATTTACTTCTATTTTATTAAGAACATGTCCCATCAGCTGACAGTTACCCTTCAATTTATCTTTGATTCCTTCCTCAGAATGTTTCAACCAATGAAGGAGCTAGTGACCAGTTGTGATAGAATATCTGTGACAGATAAAGCCTTGCCAGCCATTCTCAGGCATTTCATTACTTTAGTAAAAATCTGGACCTATAAAGTAAAGAGTGTTGTCCAAATGTACTAGCTCTACTGACATGATACAGAAAGATGCAAAGAAGTACAGAAAGATGTAAAGAAGGTTTCCTGCCATGTCTGCATAGTTCACATCTTGACATTGAAAAGCATCTCTTCTTTAAAGCATTTCTGTATCATACCTTATGAGTCTACCAAGAAGAGTTAGGTGGAAGTTTAACCATGCTCTGATGTGCCATAATGTTGAACATAACTGTTGGGGCGGCTGTAAATATCCTTGTTTCACTTCACTTTATGCTCTCTAAATACACCACTTACCTGTTAATGATATCCTCAGAATAAGAATATAGAGTTTGATGAGTTTCTTATTTAGTTATAGATAATTAAGTAATGTCTGGAATCTCATAGAAGAAGATATCTTCAAAATATTCTGATATATTTCAATATATCTTTCCTTGGCAGGGTTCCCAACATTTTCTTGATAATATTTTAACATATTTTTTACTGCAATTTTGACTAAAATTTTTCAAAAACATATCATTAGTCATATCACAATAAATTAGACTTTTTTTCTCTAAGTGTCAGATCTGCTATTTCTTTTATCATTCTTCTTTGGAACTTTTATAAATGTGTTATACACCTTCAAGTTTCAACAGTGTAAGTAGCTGTTAAGATTTTCCACTGCCATTATTGAATAGCAGTTAGATCTGTTGCAACGGACAACAGCAATTATTTCTGTCATTGTTTCAAAATGAACAAGGTTATCTACAGCTGTGAAAACAGTTGGCATACTTTGGTTTGAAACCCTTGTGAATAGGTACCATAACTGTTGTTATTGTGGCTAGTGATTATCACTGTTGCCTTTGATAACAGTGAACACGGCTGTCATTATTCATGTGCACAGTCGTTACTAGACAAAATTGTCAAATGATTATGCCATCCTCTTGACTTATTATTATTGCATCACAGATGTTAGTGCTGCTATTAACTTGCTGTCATTTCTACTGATCAATGGATATTGTTGTCATTACTTCATTTGTAAACATAGCTGTATTATTGAGGTAATTGTTTGGGACATTTCATTGTTACATATCAGTTGTTATTTGTTAATAATGTCAAACCAGTTGAAACTGTTGCCATCACTATTGCCCTTTGACATAACTATCCTTCTGTCTTTCATAATCTTCTTATGATGACCGATCAGTAGCCTTCTGTCATTATTGTGATCTGTATTATTCTTGGTCAGTATGTGGTCCAGTAGCATCATTATTAAAACTCTGATCCATTATTAAAACTCTGATCAATTAATATGGGCATCAATACTTCTGTCAACATTATAGGATGTACTGCTAATCAAAATGATTAACATGAAACAATGTTAAGACAAGGCATTGCTGTCCTGAAATGCCAGGCATGATTGTTGCCACTGTTGTAAACTTAAGAGATTAGGGAGACTATCATTGTCAACTGTAGTTACCATTTTGCATATAGATTAGTCTCTTGTACTTATATTTAAGGAGAACAGTTGGGCTAACAGGGCATATTTGGTTCTATTGTGTTCTATTGCATGAAGGATTGATTCATCATCATTCTGGCAGAGTTTTTTATTTACATTGTTAAAGAGATCTATTACAATTATTTGTAATCAGCGATCTCAAAATTAATTAGAAATGTGCATATTTCAAAAGTTCATGGTGTAGACTCCCCTTTACTTTCATTCTCTCACTCTCTAAGCAATTAGAATGGCTTTAAATGTAAAAAACATCAGTTATACTTATTTCTCTTCTTCTTTTTTGAATTTTACTGCATCTTTTGGGTTCCCAATATTTTCCCAGTTTTTTCAAGATACTGCCCCAATAAATTGAAAATATCCTATATTTTGGTATGCCAAGGAATTCCCAAGAAAGATGAACTGACAAGGAATAGTAAGTCTGTTGATTTCTGGTCTCTTTCTTCTTAATCATAACATTGAGTGCAAACCGTTATCATTCTTGAACAGTGAACTGTAGACCAAATCCTTTGGTGTAAATAGAAACAATTATTCCCAAAGGTCCTGTAATCTATTGTCACAACTCAAGGCATATCCTACCTTTGACAACCTTGAAATAAACTTTAAAGAGTCCCTTCAATGAGAGCTTCTTTGCACCAGGAGAATCTTACTAGAAATTGCAATTCTTTATAGAATATTTCAAAAATCTATCTGTCTAGAACCAAAACAATCTAAGAGTGGGCTATCTGTGATATGGGTATTATACATGAGAAGTTAATAAGATTTTTTAACTTTTCTCATGAAGCAAAGTTAATTAAATAGTGTTACACAGAAAATTGCACATCAACAACTATTTACATCTAACAACAGACTATGCCAGACAGTTAGAATTAAATTCTTTACTTCTATTAAGGAAAGAACAATTTTGAATGAGGAAATTAGGGCTTGTCAATAGGAGCTTCTGGTTAGGATTAACAAAAAGGAAGATGCGAAGAGTGGTGATCTGTTTACAGTTGAGCCAAGGTATATGTCAGGCAGAAAACAGTGCCAACCCTTGAACATTCAGATTGAAGTTTCCATGATGCAGCTGTAGTAAGAAGTGTGTGAACTAAGGTAAAGGGGGGACAATAAATATTGGAATTCTGTCAGAATCTTAGATGCCAATGTGTCATTTGTTGTTGGTTAGGGGAGATGGTATGGAGGTTGAGATGAAGGTGGCAAAATAAGATTGGTTTCAACTTTAGACTACTCTTTCAGCACAAGAATTAGAGAATGGCTTAGGTTGTTCCTCCCTTGATTCAGGAAGCTTTCACCGCTGCATCTCTATCTAAGAACAAAGAGTAGGAAATCAAAAATAGAAGATTGTAGTTGGAAGCCAAGGATTCATTCAGTGCTGGCGATTAGTGGGACCGTGGAGGCTCTCTTTTAGGTTGATTTTGGCTCGCTCTTGTGTTTTTGTTTCTCATCCATCGAAGAAAATTGGAGGTTTCCTAGACAATGACATTTGTTTTTCTTAGTTTATTGTTATTGATTTTTAGTAGGAAGTCTTTTACCGCTTTGAGTAGTTTTGTTGTCCCCAGCTTCTTCAAGCAAGCTTCGATTCAGTTGTGTTGAGGTTTCACCTCCTAGTCTTGATGGTTGTTACAAGTTTCTTTTGGTTATAACTTAGAGGCAAGAGATCAATACATTCCCTCAATTTACCTATTAAAAAAAAGTTCAAATCTATTAAATATTTTAACCATTTATAAATTTTCAGTAAAATAAAGAATTGATTTGTAACCTAACTTTATAAATCATAATAATAATTGTAAAACTGCAGTATGAGGGAAAATGAACCTGCAGTATTAGGGAAAAAAGCATCAGCAGTGGTAGTGGAGGAAAAAATGGCACTCCAGCACCCAACAGCATTAATCTTCACAAACAATGTGTTTTCAAAGAAGCTACTTGAATGCTGTGTGGGCTGTATTGTACACCCACAATATTTTTTAAATACTAAAAATAATAATGATTGATGCATAAGAACAAAAACTGCAAATGAATCACAAGAATTCACCAACCAGCAGTTTTGCTGAACTTTTTACAATGAAAATCACATTTTAAACAGTGACTTGACCCACACAATTTTTTGATGATTTTTACCCAAAAAATAGCAAGAAAATCAGGATAAACTCATCTGAATCAGTAAAAATTGTGAGTTTGACTGATTAAACTGCATTTTGTTTAGCCAATTTCAACTAGTTGAGATGATTTTTTGGACAAAAAAAGTTTTTTTTCTTTTTGCATTTGCACAAGATTTCTTAGAAGGAATCAGAGTATTTTCTAGGTGGGTTTGGAGACTTTTGGAAAATAAAAATGTTTTTTTAAATTCTTCTCGTATTGCACAGGATATTTTGGAGGACTAAGAGCATTTTAAATCTGGATTTGGAGATTTTTGGGGCTGTAGGAGACAAACTGTAGGGTTTAAACTTGCTTTCTAATTAAGCATTCAATGATTTTCAAAGCTTTTTTTTAGATTTCATCTTTCTGGTTTAGAATTTTTAACAAAGTTCTTCCTTTTTTATTTGTAAAATTTAAGTTGAAATATGGCCTTTATTTTGTAAAAAAGGGCCTAACGCCCAACCCTAAAGCCTTTTGTTTGAGTGGTCTTGGTCTTGAATCATCCTGTTCAATATTCAAATCCAACAACAGAGTCTGATTGACCTCACATCAAAGGCAACTGTCAGAAATATTCTGTTGTTTGGAATAAGCACAGTGAGCACAATGATTTAATTTCTGCAAGTAGAAGAGAATTTGTCCACATGCACAACTGTCATGTGCTCATAGAACTTGGCATCTATATCATTTTAAGCACAAATACAATTATTTCTTGTGTAAATTAATACAGCATTTGAGCAGGTTCAGATATGCTTGCGTTTCCCATTGAATAAAAAATAATAAATAGGATCAGTTTTATCCTATAAATGAATAGTTATATAACATGATTCACTGCACGCCAGCTATTGTATTATGGCACTGTCACCACATTCTTTGGAGCCTAAGATTTGTATCCACCTTGAATTATGGTACAATTAAGCTACAAATAGAATATAGGTCCAAAATGGTACTGAGTACATAGCACAATATTATGTATTATATAATCAACGATAAATTAAACTACATGGTATAAGATTTGACAAATCATCCAATGTCATAATACAATAACAGTACACAAATCATGATCTAGTTTATAAAGCATACTAGAACATGACAAAAAGATATACTGGCTGATTATCTCAACTTTCCTAATATCTGATGCCATCAATATCCTCCTGTGGCAGTTCTGTGGTTATTTGTAATTTTTGTAATACATAACATTGTGTTTCCTGACATGCTTAGGGTTCACCTTCCATCCCCTAGGTAGTTAGAATCTTGTACTGTGCTTTTATCATATAGCCTCTAGTTTCTTTTATATGTTGAAGCTAAAATTTGACTCCTTTTTGCTATTGTTACTGTTTACTTTTGAGTGTCATAGGCATAGTTTCATCATTCAGGGCCATTGATAAATTCATTTTCTTTCTTTCTGACAGTTGCCACATGTCTCACAGGCGAACTGTAAAATAAATGGTATGCTAGGGTCTTATTGAGCTTGTGGTAAGACCAGCTTATTTAGTTTATTTTATGTGTACATTGCTCCTTGTATTGAAAATAACAGAAATCTCAGAAAAAGCCAGGCCTTCATTTTCAAGATTCACCTCTATTTGCAAGAAGTGTCACCCCATTTCGACTTACCATTTCTAATATTGGTTTAATATTTCCAACATTGGCAACTGGCTATTCTTCCATTCCAAAGAATCATTTTTAACACCAAAATGTAAAGGCTTCTAAAACCCTACCTACCACATCTAATCCCTGTAAGAACTTCAACTGCGTTACATGGAACAGGTAGTAGTGTACCATATGGTACTGTGTAAAATGCAACACGGGTTTAAATCCCCTCACTGTAATAAGGCGGCCCTTGATTCTGGTGTACACATACAAGGTCGTGGCACAACAATGATAGGATACATTAGAGTCTAAGATTAATGACTTATGTTTACAAAGCAATAATGTGGCCCAAGTGGTCCCGAAATCACATTAAAGGAGACTCATAAATACTCCCTGAGCCCAAAAAATAAAATGCAACTACTTTTCCTTACACAACAAATACAGGGCAAATAGATTAAAAATATTTGCCCCACATAATGATGGAAACGACAGTAAAAACATGTAGAATATAACAGACATTACAATCACATTTTCAGTTTCTCGTTGAGCATGGGGCTTCAAAAAATTCATAAACATTTGACAGAAAGGTAAAATAAGTTGAATATTTTAAAAAATTATCAAACAGTGTCAATTTAAACGAGCTCCAATGACAAAAATGTAAAG
This sequence comes from Sequoia sempervirens, assembly GCA_007258455.2. Lineage (NCBI taxonomy): Eukaryota > Viridiplantae > Streptophyta > Pinopsida > Cupressales > Cupressaceae > Sequoia > Sequoia sempervirens. Next base: position 646,214,700 of record VDFB02270651.1, on the reverse strand, counting down.
CTTCTAAAGCAGAGCCAATGCTCCCAACCCCAGGATTTATAATAAAGTGTTGAAATTAGTAAAATACACATAAACTCAACTCCGCTACAAATCTCAGATGAATCTGAGGGAAAAACTACACCTCATCCATGGCAATTACTCCAAAGATTACCATATAAAAAGTTAAAACAATAAATTTCTTCCAGAAGGAGAAGTAAGGAGTTCAAATCTCTAACGGACTATTACGTGCCAAAATTACCTAAAATGAATCGTCCAACTTTATAGACCTATATGAACTAAAGTAACAAATCCTAAGATTAAATCCCATTAAAGCATATTACACTCTGAAATTAGATAAAATACAGCATCCAAGTAAGTCACGAGTCGTGCCCTATTCATGGGGGATTTCAATGTAAGAGGCAACCCTGTGTATAGCATCTAAGACGAAGACTACAGAGCAACAAAGTTTTACAAAATAAAGAAAAAAGTTTAATTAATGCCCCAGAATTGAAACCCTAGAACAAAACCTAAACATATTGCGGATCATATTATTTTCATCACATACCGGTCCGAACTCTGGTGTCGAGTTCCTTATGGTGTAGGAGTTTTTTTCTGTATTCAGCAATTGCGTGCAGACGAGCTGCTGTTTCGTCTGTTTCCGCCATTATCTTGTTTTCCTCTGTTTTTTTTCTGGCAGTAGGTGATCTCGAAGAAGAAAAAGCTCAAATCTTAATAAGATATGGAGGCCACTGGATTCGAAATCCCGATCTCTAAAGGGGAAGATGTGAAAAAAAAAAAAAACAGAAATTTAGAAGTATTTTTCGTCCGTCCTATGCCCTGAGCGGGTAGAAGAGAGAAAAATCCTTAGACGGGGTGAGGAAAGGGGGGGAAGGGAAAGTATGAGAAGGGAGGAGAAAGGAAAAGAAATAGCTTTTGCTTTTTGGGTCACTTTTGTTTTCTTTGTAAATTTTAATGAGATCTGCCTTTCTTTATACGTAACACTTAGGAACGGCACCTCTAGGGATGCAACTGATATGTCAAGGTAACAATATTTATTTTACCAAATATTTTGGTTTGGTGTTATTTTGATTTTGAGTTTCAATAAGCAATGGTTGCTTAGCTAGTTAATAGAATTATAAATTATTTGAGATAAATTTATTTATGTCAAAAAAATCTAGTTAAAAATAGATCATAAATTTTATTTTTATTTTTATTTTTAAATGAAAATAAATTATTTATTGAAGTTGTGATTTATTTAAGAGTTATCTTTTTATTAAATGGCATCATTAATATTATTTTTATCATTAAGTATTGATCTTATGATGTGTAAATAGTTGGCAAATTTGAGGTAAATGATAAGAGTTTTTCTTTATCGTCACAACATTGTATGCTTCTCCTCCTACTATCATAGTAGGATGCCTCTCAACATAATTAGTGTTTAATGGTCATTTAATTTTGTATTTTTATATTCATGGTCTGCATTCATTTTAACAAGCTCAATTATGTCTTCATTTGAAGCAACCATTATAGGTATAATTAAATATCGGGTGGTATCAAACTTGTTGAAATAAATGTAGATTATTAGTATAAAATTATTAAATAAATTTTTAAAAAGTTATACTCAATCATTCTCATGGGTATCAAGAAAATTCACCGCCAACTATTCATCATCGTGACATTCATCGCCAACAATTCATCGTTGTGATATATTCATCACGTATACCTTTTTTATGTGTTGAATAGAATCTCTGTACTTTTTTCTTTTTTAGGTGCTCTTGGCCACTTAAATATTAAAAAATGTATACAAGATGAATATACCATGGCAATGAATTGTTGGTGGTGAAGTGTATACACAATGAATATGTCACAATAATGAATTGTTGGCAATGAATTGTTGGCGATGAGTTTTCCTAGATCAATTCTCATGTGTCATACAATATATGTTCGTATAATTAGCACATTTGAAATTGTGGTTTAAAGTGTAATCTCAAGTATAATATTTTATTTGGAAAATATTATAGGAATGGTATTATATTTACTAGTTATGTATTCAATTCTCCATTCTGAGATACAAATGTATTTGTATTATGTAATAGTTCTTGTTTTTCTCTCGTCCACTTTATTGCATTGTCACATGTTCATTTATAATACAAATTTTAGAATTTGCGTTATGCAATATATTCTATTGTAATTAGATTATATACAAAAATTTATAAATGTACATATCAAACATTTGTATAATTTTACATACATTAAATATCAATTCAATAGAAATGTTGCAACACTATAATTCCATGACACAAGGTCTAAAGGTTTACACAATTGATTATCACATTTCACAAAATTTTGAAATATCATTTGTATACTTATATGTAACTCCTCTTTGAATTGGGTAAAATATTGGAAGTATTTTTCATCAAACAACAAAACACATTTATATGAAAAACATTATAATTATTTTTTATTAAATAAATACCACTCAACTTTAATTCAAAAGTAAGTAGTTGCTATATTTAAATTAAAATAATGTAAATATTTGTCCAAAATAAAACTCAAACAACACATTAAAAACCCACATTTATAACACTAATTTATTGATTTTGATAGGTTTCATATAATTATTCACTATGTTCATTAATGTATGGTATTCTTGATTGAACATGTATAGTCACCATTGAATGTCCATTATTAAGAAAATGCATCTCATATATATTTTGTTGTACTTATAAGTAATTATTTTGTGTTGTGTCAAAATTCTAACTAGAATCTTGTTCTTTTACCCGTTAGTGAATATGTTTCAATTGTTAGCCTATTAATATACATGATCTTCATCATTTTGCTGTGTCTAGGCAAGAACAATAACAAACGGGATTTTCAATGCATCTGTTGGGGTGAATGATGGACTCAAACAATGAACAATTTATTTAGAGATTAGTTAAGGCATTAAAATTATTGTCCATATTAGAGAATTCATCATAGAATGAACAAAGAGATGGAATATCTAGATCAATATGTAGATTTATAGGAAGTGTTCACCATTATCAAGCTTTAAGGAAAAGATGCAATGGTATGTGTGGATGCATATTCTATAGTAAAAAAAAAGGATGTTTTAAGGTTTTGATTAGAAAAATAGAATATTAGCACTAACCAATATGGGAGAAAAGAGATTTTAAAACTTGAATGTGCAACCATTACATGGTAGCATGTTCCTATAAAATGGAATGTGTTTAAGTTTCAAAAACCATGCAAACATACTCATTGGTGCATGTCTAATAAAGGTAACATGAATATTCATAATTATATTATCATTGTCTATAGTAATGCTTAAAGTATTTCTAGATTTAACTTCCTCAAAAAATTGATGATATTCAAAGTCAAGTATAAAATTAATTGTAGTGTCGTAAATTGTTGCCCTTAACAATTTTACACTAGATTTTTCTCCCTCCTAAGTGCATGGATCTAATTGTACATCTAATATCCTAAATTATGCATTCCATGGCTCATTTGGACATTTATCAAGAAAACCCATTTATAAAATCAATGCAAATATTTAATACTTTGCTCCCGACACTTTACGCCCCACAAAATAAGGCCAAGACTAAGTCACCCTAAGCAACTTGGTCCCCTTATTTTGCCTCCAATTTTTAATATGTCAGAGTTGGAATTTTATTATTTGAATTTTAAATGTCAAATATCGACTATCATGATTTATTTTTTGAGAAATTAGATTAATTGCATATAAATACCTAGTCATCGCATCATTTGAAAACTAAGTTGGAAGATATATGATCAAGCACTTTTGGAAGCAATTATTATCAAGTCAAGAGTAGTCAAGATCGGATTTATTGCATCATTGAAGCATCATGTCAAGATTTATGTGAGTTTGTTCATGTTTTGAGTTATTATTTTGTTTGTGAGGACTAACCCTTGTAGGTCTTCAAAGCATTCAAGTCAATTTGCAATCAAGTCTTGAGGTTATGTGCATGACTTCGGTCCTTCAAGGAACAAATTTGGGTGGTGAGTTGTAGTCCATTATTGATTCATCATTCATTTGTCATTTAGCCTCTATCCCTCAAAAGGATAAGCTCTCTTTGATCAATTTTTCCATTATGGAGGTGGAAACACCAACACAAGGTTTGATTGAGGCAAGCCTATATATGGCACAACTCTCTTTGAATGTGTAGGTTTTAGATTTGAAGAAGTTAGAGGAAGATTTAATATCATTTGCTCATTGTTGTGTTTAAACCCTACAACTTGACAACATACAAAAACCCAATTATCTCAGCATCTAACAAAGATCTGACAGTGAGACATAGAGGAAAGAAGGCTCTGATTAGACTCCATAGGATTGTGAAATTAGATTCTAGATTTAGTTATCAAGATATAGTCACCTTGGGCAACTTGGTCCTCTAAATTTAGCCCTAGATTCATATGTCAAGTGCACAAAACTCTACTCAATCTCTTTTTGAACTTTGAATTTGTCTGTGACTTTCCAAATTTGTTGTTTTTACATCATAATAGGTTATTTACATCATTTTTTAGTAATATCATTGCAATTCATATATAAATCCATTTCCAAGTCCTTAAATTTGTATTGTTAGGATTGGTTGGCTCACCTTTCAGGTTGCAAATCAATCTCATATCCTAGTCAATCTTGAATTTAATGATAAGAGGCACCCTACCACTTAGTGGAAAGGAAATCCATTGTAAAATCATAAGGTGGAGTCTTAGGGTTTCACTTTTCCACCTTATCATTTTGGTGAACCTAATGCATTAACATTATAGACCTTCTGAAAATTAAAGTATATCATCCTAGATCTAGGTTTAGTATTGTATTGTTTTACATTGCTCATTTAGGCATTCACTTTTGCATCATAAAAAGCATAAAAATTCAAAAAATTGCATATCATATTACATCATAGGTTACAATAGGATTAATTGCTCTCATTACAAGTCAGATCTACATTCCAATTGCATTTACAAATCTACATTAGGTCTAAAATCAAATCTGAAAGTTTTCATTGCATCCATTTAGGCATTTTGCATATAGTTCAAAAGGTGAAAATTTGTATTGTTGTGTGTCAAAAAGATATAAAAGTCATCATTTTTAGATTTTGCATATTATGATCAATCAATTGTTGTATTTTACATCTAGAAATTGCATTTGGAATTGTCTTTTATCATTTAAAAAAATTTCAAAATTGTTGCATACTGTTGATGTGTTTTTTATGCACTTCTCAACACAAGCAGCGCATAAGTGCACTACCTCTCTTGAAAGACAATCTTCCACAATCAGATTGCAGAACACTATCCCAAGGTCTCTAATTTCAGGTCTTGACAGTGCTTGGAATATCTCAATTGTTTGATGTGATTTGCTGGAATCACAAGGCGGACTTATGGATGGATTACAAAGCATGGGAAGTTGGGTCTTAAAATGGAGTTCCTAAGATGGAGAGGTTCTGTGTTTGCTGTTGGTTCAAACAACAGTCTTGAACTCCATTTTTGTCATTGGATTTAGCTTTACAATGTGCAATGAACCTTAGCATAGGTTACTCATTAAAAAAAAGGAAAAAAGGCAGGGAATAGAGAAGGTTCATGGATCTGAACTACAAATGAACAATGATCATGGAGTTCCTGCAATGGATAGCTTCCTAAAAACAATATTTCATTTAACCAGAAATCTCACAGTCTCATGAAATTTGTGCTATCTTCTATGGTCTGCGAATATTTCGTCTTTCATTCACCATGTGCATGCATGAACAAAGATGAAAGTGTGGAGCAGCTTTGAATTTAAGCCTAGACTAACTTTTCACAACTATCTACCGTCAGCAAACAACAAAAAATATGGACTAAGAAGGCATCTACACTCCAGGAATTTCCACAACCACAAAACAGTATTTCTAAAATCTATCAAAGCAAGAATACAACTAACTAGAATAGCAATGCAAATCTAAGTCAAGCATCTAACAATGGAGGTTGAATCAAGTAACAAGTGAGAAACTCAGAAAATGCACCAAGTCAATGTATTTTCATTATAAATTTATGTAGCATGTCTTTACAACAACTCAACTGCCTTTGCAAATGAGAGGAGAGCCCTATTTATAGTGCCCAAAAAGTCAAATGAATGGCCAAGATTAATTCTCATTGTGTGGCCAAGACTCATTACAAAATAGGGTTTCACCAACCCTCAATATATTACAATTTTAAAACAACATTTTGTCCCCTTCCCAATTTTGTCCTCTAGTGACGGCACTGTAGCATTTTGTCTTTTTGCTGATTGTTGTTTACTGTAGCTACTCTTTAGGAAGCTCTTTATCATCAACGGGGTTGTCCTCCTACTTCTTTGATGCTAGATATTCTATGAACTTCAAGATGACTGGCTGGAGTTTATGCATCTCAATAATCTCGTACCGCAACGTTTGGTAGCTCCATTCTTTTGCATTATCTTCTAGCTTCTTCCAGTCCTCATCGTACTTTGTACCTTGATCCCTGAACAACTTTGGATTGATCGAAGGCCTGGGCAACAAAACTCATGAATTTCACTGTCATTTCGCTAGACATCCCGTCCTCCATCTTCTTCTGGAAGTAAGGTTTTACCTTCTCCGGATCCATCTGTACTGCGGGCATGTCGTACTCCGTCATTAGCTTGAGGTACCAGGCACATTCCACTCTTATTTCTTTGATCCATTCGATATCCGGATCCACTTTGTTCATTATTTGTTCTAACCTTTCCTTCCGGTTGTCAAAGTCTCGCCACCACACATCCATCAACCAATGATCGTCCCTGCTGAACGCAAGCTCCTTTTCCCATGTGGCTTTTGGCAACTGAAGGACAACCTCGATCTTTGGAAAGGTGGAGTCGTATGTTGCAGGGAATTCGGTGCAGAGCTTCCTTGTGCCTTCCAAAGATTGCTGCAGATCCAAGAACTTGTTGGCTATCCGAATAGCCCGACTAATTCCCATGTTCCCGACATACAGGACCTGTCAGAACCAGCCCTCTGTAGTCCTTTCCAAATTCTTCCTTCTTTCCATCTTATCAATCTGTTCTTTGGACAGCAGTTGACACGAAGCCGTGGACATGGTAGGCAGGTCATCCATTGATGACCATTGTTGGATATAATCTGTCAAGGCGGCCACATGTGCCTTAAGCTCATCCTTTGAGACCTTATCTTGCTTTATCAAGTGTACCATTGTGGCAACTGACTCTTCAAGATGCTCTACCTTATGTTCCCTGGTAGCGATTCCCAGATCCATAGTGGAGATGTTGTAGGTTATTCCCTCCTGGCCCATTACCGGCGTCGCTATTTGTACAACCCGAGACCCAGAAGCATCCATTATTAACTTGGATCTAATCTTCGGCTTCTTCTCTTTTCTAGTTGTAATTTGCGCTTTAGCCAAGATAGCTTCTAGCCTCGCCCTTGGGTCCTTTAGCGTAGGGATTTTCTTTTTGTGTTGTCCCTTAAGCCACTCAGGCATAGCAGCCTTCTCCATTGGTGATTCATGATCACCTTTGCCTTCCTTGGTTGAGACTTCAATTTCCCCACCCTTGGGGGGCTCTTTTTTCCTTTTAGCAGCATCTACTTCTTCGTCATTGGAGTCCTGGATGAACACGAGGCACTTGATAGGAAGTTTGGTAGATAATAGCTATTGGGGACTTTCTTCCTTCTCCATTCCTTTGGTTTGCTCATCCTCAGGTTTGTGTCCCTTGGGTTTCTCAATTTCGATGCTCCTGATAACTGGAGCCTCGCCCTCTGGTTCAGCTTTCCCCAGACTATCCTCTTGTTGTTGTCCTTCCTCTTCAAGGGGCGACATTTCTGCCTCTTCTCTAGTATCTTTCGGGTGGCGGGCCATTTCTTCCTCAAGGTCATCATCAAAAGCCTGCATGATGACCTTGCCACCACCATCCTCCTCCTCATCCCGGCTCTTTGAGGAGCCAGTTCCTTCCTCCTTGTAGGCAACCCTGTCGATCGTCTGATGCTCATACTCTGGGTGCTCATGGTACTCATTAGCCTCCTCCTCAAATGGCTTCGAGGCCTCCTGTTCTCGTTTCTCCCATTCCTTGGAGATTAACATGGTGGCCTCCATAGCGGGTGGCCCTGTTGGAGGCTGTGAAGGCTTGGCAGTAGCAAGGACCTGCACGAGGGCTGCTTGAAGAGTGGGATCCATAAGGATCTGGGAGAGCTCATAGGGGATATTTTGCATATGCTTGGAGAAGGCCTCAGGCAAAGTTGATGCGGGTATAGGTGTTGTCACCGCAGCTAAAGGGACCGACATGGTGGGTGACATAGTAGCAAAGGAAGGGGGAGTAGTTATGGCAGAGGAAGAGTCAATTACTATTATAGGCTCAGTCGGAGGTGAAGGAGCAAGATGGACATAAATGTCCACTACCAACGGGGATGTGGCGATCATGGCTAAAGAAGTAGGTGGCACGACAGCCAAGGCAGGGAGAGCCAAAATAGGTTTGATTTGATTAGCAACTTTTGCTTCTTCTCCTCAGATTAAGGGCTACTCTGTGGTGCCTTCTGTTTGCTTAAGCCTCTTAGAAGGTGAGCCCCCTGTTTCTTTTCTTGTATAAACCTTGGGGTCAGGAGACTATTCTATTTCTATCTCTTTCCTCTTCTTGGATCTGGTAACTGGAGGAGACTTGGATGTCCCACTCATTGAAGTGGTGGCAACGACATCCTCTGTGGCACTTGGCTCACTTTTGAGCCCTTCATAAGTCAAAACCACTTCCTGTTGTTTCAATTGGGCTACCTACCTGTCGACCCATTCCTTGGTACGAGCCAAGATTGGCTTGGTTATAATATCAAGGTCATCAACCTCCTGCTCGTCCTAGTCTATTGTTGGTATTGGAAAATTGGCAACTGCGGGGTACCTGGGGTCCATTATGGTGCTATCGTCCTCTTCGACTTGGTCCGATATGGAAAAAGGTTACACCTTTCTTACAAAATGCATAATCATTCACATATAGTGCCTTGCTCGTACCTCTTTATCATCTTGACAATCCCCCCAAAAGTCTTCAATGTGGTGTAGATGAGTGAACCCTGGTCCTAGTGCCTTTCTTACATGCCCATATGGGTCCATTCGCGGGCGAGCAATGTGTAGATAAAAATGGTAATCCTTCAGCTCCTTCTCAGAGTTGCCAGCACACTAGGAAGTTTGTAGTTTATACATGCCCTAACCGAAGGTCATGGGATAAGAGATCCCTACTATGTGTTTGTTACTGAAGATTGCATGTATGTGTTGGAGCTGCCGAGAAAGCTCCAATAAGACGATTCGGTCGTTGGGGTACCGAGGCAACTTGTTTGGCCTTTCGGTGAAGCCTTAGGCACGGATGTACGTGAACTTTGGGTATTGGATGAAGAGGAAGGCATATTGCTTTAGGAAAGCCCGAGCACTGTGGGAAACCCTCCTTTTGAAATCCCCGACAATCATTCTGATAATATGGCCTATAAAGGCATCATTTACTCTACAGTACTCCCTCTTGAAGTTTTGATATTGGAGTTGGGGATACCTGTCATAGGGTTTCAATTTTCAACCTTGCTCTTCATCAGGTACCACGAACAACCCGTTGTATTGCTTTCGATCCGCCAAGGAGTAGACGAGGTATGAAGTCATATAGAATTTGGAGCTTTTCTTCATGTTGAGGAACTGCTCATGGAAGCAGTTGCTTATTATACCTCCCCAATAAAATGCGGTCTTTGTGGTAACATCTTCATTCCCCCGAAGGATCTGGTCAACAAAGTACACCATCCACCCCTGAAAGAAGGCCGCAGTAGGGAGGCCCATAACCCTGCTTAGCATTGTGACCAAATTGTGGTAGTCCTCATAGAAATCGTTGTGGAAGAGTTCGTTAGGAACCTTCGCGACGCTGCCCCGCTTTTATTTGAGCCAATGTTGATTTATTAACTTCCTGCAGCCTGTAGGGTTAGCATCCCACGCCGCCTGGCACTCCTCAATGGTAGGTGTTTCCATTTCAACGAAGGTGGGAATATGAAAGGTCTTTGTGATCCCTTCAGCCGACATATCGGCAAGAATGTTGCCATCCCTATCCACAATTGTTCTTGTGTCTGGTTGATATGCCTGCTGACATGCCATAATGAGCTCGGGGCCTACAAGAGATGGAGGAAAGCCGGCTGCCTTTGCTATTCCACTTTGTTAGATAAGCCTTGCATTTTTGGTCATTGGGTGACCCTAACCCTTTGCTTGAACTCGTCAATATTGACGTGACCTATGTTGGTATCGGTGATTTCCCTCTAGTCCGTGGTAACCTTCAAATGCAAGGGTTCACCTTGGAATTGATAATTCATTTGGTCTTTGTCCTCTTTCCCTCGAGGAATCTTGCCCGACTTCTTTCCTTTGTCCTTTTCTAGAGCTGCCCCAAAGGTCCTGCACTCGATTCCATATATTCTGCAAGTAAAGGCGTAGTCAGTGCAATTGATCATGAAAGCATTCATGTTATTTGAAATTTGATGGAATCAGCAAATTATCATTAATAAGAAGATACTTCTATCTCCCGACGATATTAGTCTTTTGATTGAGGGCCTTGGGACAGTCCGGGCCTGGAGGACTGGACTTCCCTGGCAGGAATGTTGTTTTAGAAAGGCAAACGGGGCGGAACGATCCGGGAGAGTCTTTTCGATCGAACTTCGATAATTTAAAAGGTTCGTAATGAAGAGGACCAAAATTAAGCATGTGGGTCAAGGTCAGATTTCAAATTGGGCTCATTTGGATCGATTTAGGAGCACCCGTAGGTGTAAGGCCAAAAAGCCGTCCGAAGATGGCCATTTGGAATAGCAGAGTAGAAAAGGAATTTTGGGATAGGAACTCTGAGATCCGGGGCCCAATAGGTCAAAGGGCGGCCAGTAGTTTACCATTTTTCAAGTAATCGGGCCCAGAGGGCTGGGATGTCGCGGTGCTTTCACCGTTTGGGACAACAATTGTAGGACGAAAGTCTGGAGCTTCAAGCCCGGGAGGGGAGGAAGCTGCCACTTCATTTTTAGTTTTCATTTGGACAGACGGAGCTCGCTCTACTAATAGCCGATCGGCGAGACATCAGTCATTGTCCCGATGACCAGAAGTTCTAGTTGGTGTGAAAGTCTGCCTCGAAGAAAGGTCTCGGTGACATCTGAATGTCTTGCTGACTGACAGGGAGAATTCCCACCGGTGAGAGATTTGTGTCCTCAGCGAAAGGTCTCATCGACTCCCTCGTGTCTCGCCGAACAAGCATATCGGCAAGAGGTTGATGTTCGGTGGGAGGTCTTGGTGACTTCTGAATGTCCTGCCGAACAAGCATATTAGCAGGAGGTTGATGTTCGGTGGGAGGTCTTGGCGACTTTTGAATGTCCCGCCGAACAAGCATATTGGTAGGAGGTTAATGTTTGGTGGGAGGTCTTGGCGACTTCTGAATGTCCCACCGACCGCTAAGAGGTGTACCGGGCCCAGCGTCAGTGTTGGCCGTTGGATTTTCTTATTGAGTATTCATGGCAATGGGAAGCCGAAGCCAGACGTTTGGAAGGTCAGGGAGGATTTTCTTTTTTGGAACGGCGGAGGAGGGACAGAGCTCCGGAGGCCAGGGCCCGGAAGGGGAAAGGCCATTCCGAGTTTGGATTAGGATTCTAGCGGAGAATGGAGGCCGGGGGTCCGGGGGCCAAAAGGATGGCAGTCGAAGATTTGCCGCTTTGAAATCCACCATGCATATGGACAGTCGAGGAGAGGTTGGGGCTCGGAGGGCGGAATTCCGCCAGAAGCTTGGAGTTAGGCATGGCAGAATCCGAAAGGAGTTCTGAAGGACGGGACCCGGGAACTCGGAGGGTGCTTGGTAAATATCAAATGCAGACGGCAAAGGGCGAGGCAGGCCCCAGAGCTCGGATAGACAGGGCAACATCTTCGTTCGGTGCATCAGCAACTTTGTGGACTTCGAGACACGAAAGTCCAGAGGCTCGGGCCCGAGGATGTAAAGTGCCAACCAGATTAATAGTTTAAGTTTTGGTCTCGTCAGCAAGGGAAGGACAGAGGTCCGAAGATTTGAGCTCGAGGGGTCAAACTGTCGTTTTGGACAAAGTTCATAGTTTTCAGTTTTCGACCGCCAAGAGAGAACCCGGGCCCAGAGGACATGGACGCCCCTACGCGAAGAACAACCACGCTGAAGTGAAGCTCCAGATTGATAATGAGGGTCCTTCTGAGGGTTTTCTTAAGTTTTTAAGACATGGGTTTTGTGCGTTGTATCATATTTCATCATTCATATGTCCTTTTGATCGTTATTGTTCATTTTAAGCCTTAGAAATCATGAAAACATTGTTCGGGAGGGTGAACGGAAAACCTACCTCGAACACTCGATGTAGGGAGGTGTGGAATCCACTCACGATTGGCAAGTGACGGCGAGGGTGATGATTGATGGAGGTTTCGAAGACAGTGGGCTCCCTTGGCAAGCTTTCTGATCACTTTCTGCAACACTGACAAGTGAGAATGATAGGTTTGGGCAAGATATTTATACCCCCACTGCCATTAATGGCCACATTAAATGTAGGTATAGTGGACATTTGGGTTGGTGGATTTTGAATTCGCAGGCGGCGGCGACGGGAGATCTGGGGTCCGGAGGCTGGGAGGGCGTAGGGCAGCGGTCGTTTGACAAGTTTAGCTCAAAAATCATCAGCGGCAAAGGGGAGGTTGGGCCCCGGAGGGCGGAACTCTGCCAAAGGTTCACTGTCAAAAATGGCGAGACCCCCACGGGACTCCGAAATCGGAAGTCTGGGGTCTCGGGCCCGGAAGGTAAAAAGGCAGCCAAAACTCTGAAAATTTCACCAGACGGAAAACAGGACACCAGGACCCGGGGCACGGGAAGGCGGAAGCCATCCGTCATCTAGGACGATGGACATGAAGGGGAAACCCGGCAAGGGAAACCCAAAGGGGTGGGGCCCAACAAAGCCCAAGGTCGCTGGCAGAAGCAAACTGCCAGAGAGACCCCGCAAGGTGCCAAAACTTGACAAAATTAAAAGGGAGCAGCATGGTCAACTTATGATGAGACTTCGAATGCACGCTGACCACTTGGGACATCAAAACAAGGCACACAAAATGAGGCAGTGACAAAAAAAACAAAATGACCCGACAAGGCGAAAGAAAAAAGAGGGTCCCCGTTCCGAACGGGGTGTGTGTGCTGAGGGCACAACACATACTTGCATTTTGCATTGCATAATATTAAATCAATCAAATTCTAGGAAAATATTCATTGTCACACTTACACACACATGGAACAATAATCTTAGTACAATATCATAGGCATTCAAACTTTAAAATTTACAGAAAACTATGTTGGACATAGTAGCCCTGGGCACCCTTGTTCGGCTAATTTTGGTTCAATTTTTTACCAAATCATTGTCTATGTATTTCCTAACTATTTTTGCTTTATGATTTTCAGCGTTGTCTATTTTATTATGACTGTTTTGCAATTTAGTTTTCATAGTGGGCACACCTAATGTTGTGAAACTTATATGAGCTTCACAACCTAGTGTCCTATTGCCAATACTCCAATGAGACATAGTTGTAGACTTATGGCATCCCGTGTTGTTATTACATTCGTTTTGAATTCTAAGTCCTCCAACTCTTTCACACAAGGTATCATCAATACCCAACCCATTTTGGACTCCATCCCTAATCATACCATACCCATGACAACTTCACAAGCAAGCACCTTTATGGATGTTGAGACTGTTATTTCCCATGTTCCCAATGATCAACTAAAACAATTGGACAAAGACTTAGAGGGATTATAATACTATTTAAGCACTTAATAATTGGCAAGACAAACAGTGCCTATAGTGGACAAAGGAAATTGATCAATAATGCCCAAGGAATAAAGGTTTTTGTGTAGTCTAGCTCACATAGTAGACGCTAATATCCCTATAGTAGCTAGTTGTGCTTAAGCATTAGGATACACTCAAAACCAAGGAGGGAAACAAATTTCTCTCCCAACAACTATACCTTCTATTCCTACGTTTACATAATGCCAACCATAGCATCAACAATACAACACACTAATGGTATAACTTCAAGCTTAGGACTTCCTAGTGGGAATCCCTATAGTTTTATGATATCATATATAACACCTCAATATTCATCATCACTCATAAACTTGCAACATAGTAGTCCACCAAGCACTTACATAATCCCACCATATTCACTGAACTCCCAAAACATGTCAAACATTAATTCAATTATACACTAACTTTTGCAAAACATAACATCACTCCAACAACAAATCTCCACATTGAATCAAAGTCAACATGGAAAACCACCACAATATTTTAAGAGAATCCCATTATCAATTGAAATTTTGAAAACACCCATGTCGCAAAACATAGAGATACCTAGATTTAAGAATTACAATGGCAAAGGAGACCCTACTAGTCATGTATCAGCTTATACGACATTATGTAGTGACTTCATCTTTGAAGACAAGCTCCAAGCTAAACTCTTTCCAAGATCACTGAAAGACATGGCCTTGGAATGATTTTCCTCATTGTCAAACAACTCCATAAATTCATTCAATGAGTTGGTTGACGCATTTCTTCAATATTTTCAAGTAAACATTGGACCTCAAATCACACTAACTGATCTAGTGTATTGCAAACAAGGGAAACATGAAAGAGTGGTAGACTTTATAGGGCGATATTAGTTACTTTATTCACAAATCAACTATAATCTTCTTGATGTTGATGTTCAAAGAGTGTTCATTGGAAATTCACAACTTAGCATTAGGGATAAGATATTGCTAATTTGAAATACCCATCCTTTACATACTTGTGTATGAATCTTTGGGATTATCAGATATTGATTAGTCAGTATGAAGGAACATCTTCATTGACTCCTACTGAGAATTTGAATCCATGCCTCAAAACAACTATCAACCATTCAAGAAGCAAAATAAAAACTTTATCAAAATAAACACACCTCAAACAACTAACAACATTGAGCCACAAGTCGCAGCCATAAGTTCAACTCCTTACCAATTTAGGCCAAAAGATAGACAATTTACCCAATTGCCTAATTCTCTACATTTGATCATGTTGCAATTGCTAAGCAAGAACGTAATTTAGTTACCTCTTATTAGACCTTTAAACACAACCAAACCTTTGCCTTTAAATTTTGACTGAAAGCATTTTGTCAATATCATCATACACCTAGACATGATACAAAGCGATGTATGTGTCTTAAACATCAAGTGTAAGACCTCATCGATTCTAATCACATCTAGTTGGCTGATGTTAATGAAAAATGATGTATATTGCCCCACCAAACCAAAACTTGCAAATTTTCATGAATCCAATGCCAAATCATGCATCTAAATTTTTGCAAGCTTGTGAGGATAAGAATGATGATGAGGATGGTCTAAATAATATTATTAATGCAATAGATGTTCAACCTTGTAAGGGTCAAACCACTTTGTTACCCAACATTGCTTTCACACACATTGATGCATCTATACATGCACTTGATGGTCCTCTCTATATCGTTGAATGTATCAATGACAAACCTACACTAGGGATACTCATTGATCTCATATGTCTAGAGAATGTGATCACTACGGAATTCTTGTTTGTGAATAAACTTTATCAATATTCTTATAAAAATCGAAAGCATGGTTAAAAACTCATGATGGTTTTGCTTTCCCTATGATAGGTTCAATCACTCTTCCACTTAAAGTGGAATTGAAATAATGATATGTATCATTCTCCATCATCCTGACATCAGACCAATTCCTTGTGAAGCTAGGTTATCCATGGCTACACTCCATGAATTTCGTCTCGTCGATTATCCACAAGTACATAAAGTTCCCATTCAAAAATCAAATATATAAATAGTGCATCATAGTGGATTTAATCCTTTGGCTTCTCATGGAAACTTTGCATTGGACTATTTTTGGCCTCAAACCATGGAACCCATTAAACCTCATGAGGATTTTTTTTTTAGGTCATATCAAAAATTTAAGGCAAAGCGCATAACAAAGTTATCCCTTAGCAACATCCTTGAAAAATGATAAGACTATGGTTGTTCCTCCCACCCCACAAGTTGTGGATAAACCCATGTCCAAAGAAAATTCCCTTCCAAGTTCACAAACCATTTATGATGTAGTTCCTCCACCAATATCATACAAAATACCAAGAGACAATTGAGTGATTACCTTTGTGCCACCAAAAGAGAAACAAGTTTATAGACCTAAGGAGAAAGCCACTTCCCAACCTCGGGTGGTCCCTTCATCTCCTCCTCTAAGGGAAGAAAAGAGACCAATGGTTGAGAAATCTGCTCTTACCCCTTCGTAAATTGAAAACCACACAAGAATAAATAGAAATGTTAAAGAGCGTAGGTGAGAAGTTGTGCTATTGCTCAACAATTGGGTGAAAATGATAAAACATTACCTAATGATCAAACACCTATGCAAACAAATCGAGATAAATTACAACTTTCACCAAAGCATGAAATTGATTCTTACATGTCCCAACCAAAGCAAGGAGTAAAACAAGAACACACAACTAATATTGTCACTAAACCACCCATTGTGATAAACTTGGATGATGAGGATAAAGATGCTAAGATTGATGAATAAGTGCATAACGAACTATCTATGTTGTTCTCAAAGTCTATGGATTTAGATGGGGGAAACTGTGATGATACTCCTGATGAGAGTGATTCACCACGTGTTGAACCTGGTGATGCTCCTAGTATGACAATTGTTGTAGTCCCTTTGGCTAGTTGGTTGCCTTCCATATATGATGAACAAGATTGGGATGTAGGCGATTTTCTTTAGATCATCTTGCATGTGCAATACTCTTTTATGTTTGATTTATGTGTTTATTTGTGTTTGCTTTCATGTGATGTGATCTCTTGTGTTGTGTTGCTTGATCTGTCTTTATGTTTGTGAGTTTTCTTTGGAGGACCCTTGTTTCTCCATTGGCACAATAATACAAAGTAAACATTTTTTTTGTAACATTAATCTATTTGCATCTTGATTATTCTTTATGTCTTAAACATTATTCTTTTTTTCTTGTGTTTTCCTTTTGGGGATGATGCAAGGCATTGAGACATTTCGGTCTCTTCCATTTTGACACAAAAGTTTGTTTGTTTTCTCTAGGTGTCATTCTTCCATTTTGTTTGTAGTTCCATGAGTATTTGGGGAATGATGTGAATTCTAAGCTCATTTACATTATTGTAGCAAAGATGTATACTAACCTCGGATCTATGGATACCTTCTATGTTCATCTTTTTTGTTGTTTATGGCATTGTATTTTAGGGGCAACCCCTTATCATGAGTTAACTTCATTTGGAAACATATCATTGGCATAGGGATTTCCAAATAAGCTCTCATGACATTTATTATTTTTCTACCTTAAAGCAATTGCTCACAGCATGGTGTTTCACAATTACTTTAAGGTGGGGGCATACATTCCATTATGTGTTGTACTTTTTCACACATGTTGAACCTAGTGATGTGTTGGCATAGTATTTTGATCATTTGTGTAGCATCTTATTAGAGTTATTGGGACTATAACTCTTGGTATGGTTGATATGGGTGCACACCTAGTGAAAACTAGTCCTCACTAGTCTTTGTGTGTTTCTCAATTTGCTACACTGTTTTTCAAAGGCTCACCTAGTGAATATCGGACTTCACTAACCCGTCGTGCCTTTGGTTCATGATTCACCTAACAAATATCAAACTTTGTTAGCTCGTGAGTCATGAACACCTTGGGTATGGATCCTAGCATAATGCAACTTGCTAGTCTGTGATTGTCATACCCTCTTTTTTTTGTGTTCTTGTCATGTATGTTTTGTGTTATCTTGTTGCATTACATGCATGTGTGTTCCCTTGTATTTATGTCATCTTTCCATAGGATATTGAATCTTAGGGGCTTGTGCATTCCCCCTAGACTCATTTTCATCCTATCTCTTCAACATTTAGATAATCTAACCCCTCTTGACATATTTTCTACTTTAGTGTGAGCCCAAGCGTAAGTTCATACTCTCACTAAAGTGGGGGCTAAATATAGCGTCATAAATTGTCACCCTTGACAATTTCACATTACATTTTGCTCCCTCCTAAGTGCATGGACCTAATTGTACATCTAATGTCCTAAATTATCCATTCCATGGCTCATTTGAACATTTATAAAGAAAACCCATTTATAAAATCAATGCAAACATTTAATATTTTTTTCTCGACACTTTACACCCCACAAAATAAGGTCAAGAGTAAGTCACCCTAGGTGACTTGGTCCCCCTATTTTCCCTCTAATTTGTAATATGTCAGAATTGGCATTTTATTATTTGAATTTCAAATGTCAAATGTCAACTATCAAGATTTATTTTTTGGGAAATTAAATTAATTACATATAAATACCTAGTCATCGCATCATTTTAAAACTAAGTTGGAAAATCTATGATCAAGCACTTTTGGAAGCAATTATTATCAAGTCAAGAGTAGTCAAGATCAAATTTATTGTAGCATTTCAACATTGAAGCATCATGTCAAGATTTGTGTGAGATTGTTCATGTTTGAGTTATCATTTTGTGTAATAACCCATTCCAAATTATTACTTAATTATTATTATTGTATATGACACATGAATATACTCCAATTTAAAAATACATAACTAGTGGCTAAATTCAATCATAGCTACACATGTCCATTTAAAATGAGTCAAATATTCTTATATTCACTTCTAAAGTCAAATTACAATATCAAGATTTACTTGGCACCTAAGGCCACAATGCCATTACATAGTACATTTCTCATCAAGTACATGAATGAATAACATCAAGATACATCATAGACTATGATAGTATGGGAACAACTAAGGTTCCTCTTCAACACTTACCTCCATTGGTGGACAAGAACATGGTAGAAGCGCTTTATTGCCCAACCACGAAGCTTACGCTTCCCTGGTATTCTTCTAACTTGAAGAATGCTCGACCCTGCATGGAGAGTTTAGCAAGAGAACAATATACAAGGTGGAATCTGGTGTGTGGCCATACATCAACATGCAATTCTATCTACAAGTTAGAAAAATAAATGCATGATCTATGCTAGGAATGGCAAAGAGTGAAATCATAGAGTTCATTCATACATACATAATAAACTATATTGCTTGGCCAAGCATAATAAGTGTGTTGCAACAACAACAAACAATAAGTTCTAGTAAAGCAAACCTATACTCTCTGAACTCCATTTCAGCACCCATCCTGGAAGGTAACTTTCTACTTTATCAGCTATCTACCCTCTAGCAACAACTACCCATAGATGTTCCAGTCAACTAAGGTATCATTGTTCTGCTCAAGTATTCAATTATTCTTTTACAAATGTCTTGGAAAGAAGAAACAAAGTACTATTTCATACTCAAATCTGAAATCAGATTCTATGATTCACATAGTACTTTAACAGTCAGTCATATCATTCTTATGACTACTTTCTACTTAACTTCTTAAGCATTTTCCTTTTAAACAAAATGTATTAAAAACAAAAGAAGGTATGTCACAAGTATGTGTATGTGCATAGACAAATTATATGTGCCTACTATTGTTTAAATTTGTCCATACATTCTGAAACATTCATTAATTCAAATTTGCAAGCTCAACATAGTATTCCTTTTGACATTTCTTTGTCAAAAAAAGGGGGTAATCAGAATAAATCTATGCTAACAATTTCACATATACTGCTAATGCATCCTTATAATAGTTATATTGTTGTTCACATAATAACATTTATGATTTAAGCAGATCAAGTATCTTTTCTTACTAAACAGTCATAAAACAAGTTGTTTCCATATGAACATTCATTGTTTGAACTGAATGTGTACTGTTTCCTACTAAATAGTTATGAAATATGTTGTTTTCATACTAAATAGTTTATTGAGAAAAGATCATTTTCAACATAACAGTGTCGCTTGCAAAGAATAATCATCATTACATCAACATATTACTATTTTAGACTAAGCAGTTACACTAAAAGACAAATATTGTCATTTGCTTTGTTTGTTGATCTCAAGCAGCTTACATGCTAAGAGTTTCACTTACAAGTAGATGTTTTTTGTTTAACAACAAAATGAGTTTTCCACCATGTTCTACAAATAGCAAATCAATTAATCCCAGTTCCATGCATAGAAACAAAAAGTCTATTATTCAAATTCTTGCACTCTTCCATCACTAGAAAATTCAATAAGCAACAAAAATAACTTAAAGAAATTGGGTTTGACATGTTTGTCGAGCAATATTTCCAATCTAAATAGCATATAAGTTTTAGGTTAAATCAATACTCATGCATTTACAGGCTACAACAACATCCATGGTTGCTTCAAATTGATAAACCTACATGGTCGGGGGTCTTCTTACTAAGCACCAATGATATAATTAAAAATGTGCATAAGGGCTTGTTGTTAAAAGAAAACATGAATGAGATAACATTGGACATGAAGACTTTCGTCTGTATAATTTACACATTCAAGGTCAACCTGTCAATAATATGGACGATCTCCAAGCAAGGCTTGGAGTTTCTTTAACGTAGAAACTTTCCCATCATCTCTATCGAACAGGGGTTGGCCTCCCATGCTAGACAATAGACATATATGCAAAGCTCTAAGAGCTTTGATACAAATCTTATACAAGTTTCAACCCATTGAAACCATACATGAGAGACATACAAATAAAATATAGAGGAATCATATCCTCCCCATAGGATCAAAATCGATCCTTGTCAAGGATTATATCAACAATCATACAGAAAATCAGATAAATTCGATAGCCTACATAAGGCTAGACATTCTTATGCAACAAAAAGGGTGTAGGGCAAGCCATTGGAGGCTCTCGAGCCTCATATTGGCTCTATACAATAACCATAAGGGTTCTATTTCGTGTCGATATCCACACTATGCAGACCATACACCATACGCCCTTCATGGGGTGGTGGTAATCAATAAAAATACATAGTCATACATTCGACTTTAAGCTGATAGACACACAAAACAACGACCTCATTTCCATGATGTCGTGATAATACTTGAACAAAGATGAAGGAAAACTCATTTCAAGATTCAACATTAGCAATAAAAGCTAAGTCTAAGCAAAGATTATAGGGATTGAATTACCTCCAAAATGAAATATGATGTCATTCTTCCATAGATTTTTCTAGTCTTGGGTTTGACCCTGCTTTTTCTTTACGAATTTTCCAGTTACCTTATGTAATGTCGTAAAATTGCACCCCTTGCAATTTCACATACATTCTTGCATCTGCTTTAGTGTCCACTCCCCTAGCATTTGTGTAGGCTCATTTTAGTCTTTGTGTCAACCTTTTCCCTTCTCAAGATGCTCTGGAACCCCTTTTCAGCAGCTACCTTCGCACGCCAGCTATGCGTTAAGCCTTGTGCTTTTCCTATTTGTGTTGTTTTGTAGCATGATGTGTTTAGACATTAGTGTGTCGCGTAGACATCTGCGCACTGTGCTAGTGTCCTATGAAATTTCAATGTTCAAACGATCATTTCTATGTATGTTTTCCGCTTGTCATCTCCTTTGGTCAGTGGTTACAGCTCGAGATGCCTCGAAATGGCTCGAGAAGCTTCTTTTCCTTAAATGATATCTTTTCCATTCATTTTTTCCTTCCTCTACTTCTAGCTTCATTCTAGCATCTTCTCCTTCTTGGATTCTCTCTCAAACATTCTACCATCTTGCTCTTGCTTGCACAACTCCCTTATTTATCACAGTGGCTTCAAGCACTCTCACACTTTCTTAGCAACACTCTTTGTAGCCCTCTTGGCTCTCACATCTATCTCCCTTGCCTTAAGCTTACGAGCATCTTGGGATTCCACATCTCCTATCTACTGCATCTCTACTTCGTGATATGGGTTCTCCTCCTCGAGCAAAGATTTCTTTTATCACCTACATTTTGTAATATGGGTTTTCCTCCTCGAGCGGGGTTTGCTTTTATCACATCGCATTTTCTTACTTCTTGCACTCTCTCTATCTTTTTGGCTATCCGTGGAGGTGGGAACACCAAAACTGGGGTTTGACTGAGGCAAATCCCTATACAACCCCAATAATTTCTCCAGATCTTACGCATGCAGGTTTTGAAGACATTCACGTGCTAGAGGTTTAATCACTTACGTGGTTGTAAGCATTTCTTTTCTTCTCCTTATCTCTATCATTTATACTTCACTTTATTTCAGTTCTATCACTTTCTATTACTTTCCTAAATTCTGGAAGTCCTTAGCAATTAGAATAGAAGTAGTCACTTTGTCATTTTCTATGATAATCTCACTTTCTGGTCCGTACGAGACTCCAGCGTGCCTCTGGGACGCCAGCGCGCCGCGTTGTCGTTCGTAACTCACGTTGTCATCCTTTGGTCGAGAGCCTGCCAGTTTGTCTAGAGAATCTTTGTGACCTACTCTTTTAGATTCTAGAACTCCCACTGTTGTTCCTTGAGGTAGTTTAGGGTAGTTCGCCCTATGAAGCTCTCTGAATGAAGAGAACTTGTGAGTAGTGAATCTCCCTTCTCTGCATTTTGGTGAACCTGACGTGAAGAACAACTTTTTTTCAAAAACTAGGAATTTATTTACCCCTACTTGGTGGGGTCATAACTTTTGACTTGGTGCTCAAAATTCAAAACCGTTTGCACCGTTGGAAAGATCTCCAAGAGGACTAATTTGGTCCCTAAAATATTGTGCTTTTGGTGGTCAAATTTTAAGGACTGACGCAAGTTCCGACCTCAAATTCCTCTCTGAAGACCTCCGAAAATTCAAATTACTAGAACCTAGAAAATACCAAAAAAATCTAAAAATATGGATTTGCAATTTTTCTTAGTTCTGTTATTAGCTGACTTGTTTTTTCATTATTTATCATATTTAACTTAATATTTTCAAAATGAATTTAATATCCTCTTTCATTAATTTAGTTTCTGATTTTATTCAAAATGTTAATGATGTTCCATTTCATGCATGTGATTGACTTGGCTTTACCCATGTCACTCAGCATCTTTGATCCTTCTCATGAAATTCCTCTTGCATCGAAGGATATTTTGTTGCAAGAAGATGAAATCATTGATACTTTTCTTAACATTACTCTACCTTCTATTCATTCCAATGCACTCTCTTCTAGAGACGTTGCAATGGTAAATGATGAATCTCATCTTTGTTCTAATGCGCTCTCTTCCAAAGATGATGCATTAGCGAATGATGGGTCTCCTTCCACATTTGATCCTCCTCAAATCGATGTTCAAAATATGTCTTCAAATAATTATTCTACTAGTTGTGATGATTTTGTAAATGTAATCTATGTCTTTGTTGCCCCTCAAAGGCCTAAGAGACCAATCATTTACGTGACTCCAGCTAGTCCTTCACCTAAAAGGGTTTTTTCTATTAATGGTGTTCCATTTGATAATGATGCTCTTGATCTTTCTACGACTCC
This sequence comes from Sequoia sempervirens, assembly GCA_007258455.2. Lineage (NCBI taxonomy): Eukaryota > Viridiplantae > Streptophyta > Pinopsida > Cupressales > Cupressaceae > Sequoia > Sequoia sempervirens. Next base: position 646,191,279 of record VDFB02270651.1, on the reverse strand, counting down.
ATCTTATAGAGCGGTAGCCCATACTTATGAGAATAGAATGAATAAACAACCAATCCTTCCTCAAGCACCTAAACCTAGAGCTAAATCACCCAGTGATTACGATCCTGTCGAGCAACTTCAAGTTACTCCTACTAAGATCTCACTATGGGAATTGCTTCAGTTTATCAGGGTATGCTTCAAGAAGCCTTACGAAAGATTCTCTTGCCTTCTTCCGTTAGGTTGATAGATGTTGATGCATTGATAACTCATATTCATGCAGATTCATTGAATATTACGTTCTATTAATAGGAACTCCCGCCTTTGGAAGTACAAAAGCAAGAAAACCCTCTAATGATTATAGTTAACATTAATAATATTGACATCATACGTACTCTTATTGATGCTAGTTCAGTGCTCAATATAGCATTGATCTATTGCCTAAGATTAATATTGATTCATCTTCTATTAATGCTTCTTTTATTGACATTCATGGGTTCAATAATGTTGGTCGACAATCCCTAGGCATGATAGTCTTGCCTTTGAGGTTGGGACACGTTACCGTACCCACCCTTGTATATGTTATGTCAGAAAAATTACCTTATAGCCTTCTTCTTGGCAGACCATGGATTCATATTATGGGTGTAGTCTCGTCTACCTTGCATAAATCTATTAAGTTCATTTGCAATAATCGAGTAGTCACAGTCAAGGTTGACCCTGATGCTATGCACTTATGTGAGATGGCAACTGTCAGTTAGATTTTAGTTGTGCCTACTCTTATCCCTTCAGTGTCTTCCAATGTGTTGATGTTTACTCCAACAGTACCTACTACAAAGGATACTCTTGAGATAGACGTCTCTAAAAAAGATCCTTTTGAAGCGAGAAATCCTAAGTCTCCTACTTCTCAAAGGAATGCATGTCTTGGTGATGATTGGGGTTCTTTAGACTTTACATAATCCTTCACTGGAGAATATAAAGTCACCCCAATCCACTTAGACCTTCCAATAACATCATCTAAACTCACAATCAAAGATGGTCATTCTTCTGTATCACAGGATAAGGTGAATGCAAATTGTAATGTTCTTAGTGTTGATCCTCCTTCCGAGGAAGATGATCACACTTATGTTAAAGAGGTTAATGTTGGTAGTCATGTCAACAAGGATGATAGAAACCCTATAGAGGAGTATAATCCCCATTGTTGGAATAATGCTCTTTATGGAGATCCTCCTCTGTTGTCTTTTGTCTTTGTGCCTTCTTCTTGTGAACAGTCAAAATTTTCTCAACCAAAGAAAGGGTTGCTTCATGCTCCTCATTCTTTATCTGAGTAAGAGTGTATTTTTTTGTAGCTTCTAAAAGCCCGCTTGATTACTCTTCCTCCTCCTACACGCAAGAAATCTCATGAACATGATAAAGAAAAACATTCTTTATGTGCATACCATTGAGTTTCTGGCCATTCCACTAGTGAATGTAAGGCCTTGAAGAATAAAATCAACTTCATGATTTAGGTTCCATCACTCATTTGTTTGTTGATGCACCTGCCTCTTCTTCAAATAACAAGTGATATCAAGGTTTACCTCTATCCTGCATGTTCTAAGTATCTTGCATGATTTTCGTCCCCTGTATGATTGGGGTAGTGCTAACTAGTTCTGGAGATGTGCATCCTTCTAAGGACCCCCTCTATTCTCTCTATCTTTCATTTGGAGTTTCCCCTTTTCTATCTTGAAGGGTACCCAAGGGACCCCCTTTGAAAGATTTTCTCTCGAATGAATTCTATGGCGTCTAGTTTGGGGGAAGCCTGACTAGACCTCACTTTCCAAACATCGTGTCCCTTGAGTGGACCCCTCTTCTTTTGGAGGGTTCCTGATGGACCCTTCGAAAGTCTTCCAATTTGTTGATGGTCTACTTGACTCTCTTCTTGACTTCCTACATGGCCGCTTTGTTTTCGGACATGCTTTATCTATGGGTAAACATGTGTCGCTTTGTAGGTGTGCCTGTAAAGCCGCTTTCTAATTCAACTATGTGAAGTCCCATTTCTTTTCGGGTTTCCTTCATTGCAGGTCTATGAGCCTGTAAGGCGCATACACCTCTGAGCTTCCTCCATGTGAGAGATCTTGGGGGTTCCTCCCTTGCAGTTCTACAGGGCTGTAAGGCACTTTTTTTGGGTCTCCTCCATGTGAGAGATCTTGGGGGACACCTCCTTGTAGGTCTGCGGGCCTGTAAGGCACTTTCATCTTGGTTTCCCCCATGTGAGAGATCTTGGGGGATGCCTCCTTGTAGGTCTACGGGCTTGTAAGGTGCTTTCATCTGGGTTTCCATCATGTGAGAGATCTTGGGGGATACCTTCTTACAGGTTTGCGAGCCTGTAAGGCACATGCTTCACAAGGCTTCCTTCATGTGAGAGATCTTGGGGGCTACCTCCTTGTAGGTCTGCGAGCTTGTGAGACGCTTTCATCCTATGGGATTTGTCCATCATTGGTCTGTGGGCCTTTAGTGCGCTTTGTTCAAAATCTCCTTGGGTCTGAGTACCTATGGAGCCATCTCTCTTGGAATTTTCATTCCTCCTTCTTTCTTTCTCTTGAGCCTTTTCGCTTTTCTTCTCTTCTCTTTTGTATATACTGGATCGAAGATATGCATCTTCTTCATCCTGAGTATATGGCCTTCTCTTCATTTTAGCATTCTTCTGGATCAATTGATGAGCTAAAGGGGCTCTATTATGAATGGTTCATAAGGCACAACACTTGCTGAAGGTTTTGCAAATGGGGTAACTCAAGCGGGCTTAACCTTGGAGAAAACTCCCCGGTTAAGCATGCTTGAGCTGGAGCAGTACTGGGATGGGTGGCCTCCTGGGACGGACCAGTGCTTCACCTTTGTGAGCATCACCTAGATGCAATGAGTGCTAAGTGGACCATTCGATATCATGAAAGATGGGTTCTTGTTGAACCACTACTCATGAAACATGGGTCAATTAGTTTGACTCGAAACTACACGGTTGAATCCTGATAGCAATATCATAATTCTTCTATGTGTTATTGCTTTTAATTTGGGGATGACACATAGTACTGAGACAACCTTCTACATCGAGGTCTCTTTCACTTTGCTGACTCGAAACCTTTAGTTTTTTGTGTGCTAATTTTGTTGCCTAGTGCATGTTTTCCTTGTCTAATGCCTTTGTTTTGCATGTCTTCAAACTAGGGGCATGCTGCCTTGGTTCGAAGAGTTATATGCTTCCTCTACAATATCCTTTTGGCATAATGATGTTATTTATGTTTAGTAGATTTCCTTTAGCATGCATATTAGTGTAGATTCATATGCCCACTAAAGTGGGGGCAAAATGTGATGTCGTAAAATTGCACCCCCTTGCAATTTCACATACATTTTTGCATCTACTTTAGTGTCCACTCCCCTAGCATTTGCGTAGGCTCATTTTAGCCCCTGCATCAGCCTTTTCCCTTCTCAGGATGCTTCGGGACCCCTTTTCAGCAGCTACCTTCGTGCGTCAAATGTGTGTTAAACCTTGTACTTTTCCCATTCATGTTGTTTTGTAGCGTGATGTGTCTAGACATTAGCACGCTGTGTAGACGTCTATGCATTGCGCTAGTGTCCTACAATGTTTCAACATTCAAATGACTATTTTTGTGTATGTTTTCCATTTTTCATCTCCTTTGGTTGGTGGTAATGGCTCGAGATGCCTCAAAATGGATCAATAAGCTTCTTTTCCTTCCTTAAATGATATCTTTTCCATTCATTTTGGCCTTCCTCTACTTCTAGCTTCATTCTAGCATCTTCTCCTTCTTGGCTTCTCTCTCAAACATTCTACCATCTTGCTCTTGCTTGCACAACTCCCTTATTTGTCATAGCAGCTTCAAGCACTCTCACACTCTTAGCAACACTCTTTGTATCCCTCTTGGCTCTCACATATATCTCCCTTGCCTTAAGCTTGCGAGCATCTTGGGATTCCACATCCCCTATCTACTGCATCTCTACTTCATGATACAGGTTCTCTTCCTTGAGCAGAGATTACTTTTATCACCTACATTTTGTGATACAGGTTTTCCTCCTTGAGTGGGGTTTGCTTTTATCACATCACATTTGCTTACTTCTTGCACTCTCTCTATCTTTTTGGCTATCCGTGGAGGTGGGAACACCAAAATGGGGGTTTGACTGAGGCAAACCCCTTTATAGCCCCAACAATTTCTCCAGATCTTACACATGCAGGTTTTGAAGACATTCACGTGCTGGAGATTTCATCACTTGCGTGGTTGTAACCATTTCTTTTCTTCTCCTTATCTCTATCATTTCTACTTCACTTTATTTTAGTTCTAACACTTTCTGTTACTTTCCTATATTTTGGAAGTCCTTAGCAATTAGAATAGAAGTACTCACTTTGGTATTTTTGTGATAATCTCGCTTTCTGGTTCGTATGAGACGCCAACACGTCTCTGGGACACCAGCGCTCTGTGTTGTCATCCATAACTCGCGTTGTCCTCCTTTGGCCAAGAGCCCACCAATTTGTCTAGAGAATCTTTGTGACCTACTCTTTTAGATTCTAGAACTCTCGCCGTTGTTCCTTGAGGTAGTTTAGGGAAGTTCGCCTCGTGAGGCTCTCTGAATGAAGAGAACTTGTGAGTAGCGAATCCCCCTTCTCTACACCTTATTTTTTTTCTTCTTTTTCTTTTTCCTGGGTTTTGTTTCTCCAATCACAGCCAAAATAGAAAGAACATTATTTTTTGCATACGTACTAGGGTGATGACATTATGACCATGCCATCAACTTCTAATTTTGAAATAGGTCTTTATGACTTCGACAAACCACGTCCATCATGGATTCACCATGATATTCTTCATTGATTTATTTCACAATCCGATTCATGATGAATCGGTTATCCATTTGAATTCAATTTGAATTTAAATATTTATATGTACATATATATATGTACGTATATATATGTATGTACATATATGTATATAATATATATAGACATATTTATAAATTTCTATTAGCATTTAAAAGATTTCATTCTCATTCACCTTGTATTCAAATAATGTATGTATATATATGTATGTATGTATGTATGTATGCATGCATGCATGTATGTATGTATGTATGTAAATATTTATATATGCATGTTTTCATTCATATATATATATATATATATATATATATATATATATATATATATATATATATATATATATATATATATATATATATATATATATATATATATATATATATATATATATATATATATATATATATGTGTATGTATGTATGTATGTATATATATTTATATATGCATTTCATATATAGGTTGCTTGTTTTGGAATGGTTTATGGGTTTCATGCACTATCATTTAAAGTAAAGAACTTGAATTTATAATTTGATCATCTTTATATGTATTTATATATATATATCTACACTAAAGAGAAGATTTTTCTTTACAATGCTCATTTTTGTACTATTCATATCACAAAGTTTGAATAGGAAATTTAATCTGCAAACCATTCATTTTCAAGCATAGACACAATTCAAGTAAGGAAATTATGTTCTCATATATATGTAAATTTAATCAAATGCAAGACAACATGCCATTTGTGGTGTGTGCACCCAGATTCCAACTGGCTTATCATTCCATCCGGCTAAACAATCCTACTTCAACCATGTTCTCATCCTTCAACCGGTCACCCTACAACTGCACATACTTGCACTTGCAAATTGATTAGTAACATTCAATTATTGATGACATATAAAAATAGTTTTCAGAAATTCACAAAGTCAACATCAGTCAACTCCTTTAATTCAACATTCAAATATTCCATAATCTCCATTTAATATTTAATTGAATTTCATCAATAATTGAATTTTCCATATTTAAATAAATATGCAATAAAATTGGGTTATGACATCCTTCCCCTCTTGGAAGAGACATCATCTCGATGTCTAATAAGTTGAATAAAAGAACATCATATCAAATTCTAAACATTTATGCCTATTTCAACATCTCATCAAAATATATGTCTATTTCAATATCATTTCAAAATATATGTCTATTTCAACATTTCATCAAAATATATGTCTATTTCAACATCATTTCAAAATATATGTCTATTTCAACATCACATCAAAATATATGTTTGTTTCAACATCACATGAAATGTGTCTTTTTCAATCATCAAAATTTTAAAGCATGAAATATCATAGTATCTCAATTCAAAAATTTCAAACAAAATTATTGAGTTTCTTTTCAAGAAAGCAAGTTTGGAAAGGAGCATTACGTTTCTTCTGCATCCTCCCAAGTAGCACTGTCCTCTAAATATTGGTCCCATTAGACCTTATACTGAGCAATATCTCTGCTCCGCAACTTAACGTTGTGTCTACCTAGGATTCTAATGGGCTCCACTAGCACCATTCCTAGATCCTGTACCTGCAAGGATTTCCAATCAAGTACATGAGTCACATCAGGATGATATGGCTTAAGCAAAGAAACATGAAACACATTATGAAGTCAAGCCAGAGCAGGTGGTAGAGCTAGTCTATAAGCAACTGGGTTAATCATGTCCAAGACTTCAAATGGTCCCACATATCTTGGGGCCAACTTGGAAGACTTTCCAAAAGCAATAGAGCTTTTATGAGGTTTAACTCTCAAGAAAACCTTATCCCTTATTGCGAACTATCTAAGAGTTCAGTTCTTGTCGGCATAACTCTTCTATCGGTCTGCCACCTCTTTCAATTTTCTCTTAATGACCCACATTTTCTCTTCCACTTCCTTAAGCATTTTAGGTCCTACTATGATCCTATCCTCTAGTTTATCCCAACTGATGGGGGTATGACACTTCCACCCATACGAGGCTTCAAATGGTGCCATGCCTAAGGATGTATCATAGTTGTAAGAAAAATCTACCAAAGGAAAATATTCTTCCCACCTATACTATTGGTCCATACAATACATTCGGAGGAGGTCTTCGACTACCTGATTCACTCTCTTTGTCTGCCCGTCAGTTTGAGGATGATAAGTTGAGCTGAAATTCAATTTAGTCCCCAATGTTGCGTTCAAGGTTGAACCTTGAGGTCATCCGTGTGTCCCTATTAGAAATGATAGTCTTTGGAACTCCATGCAAACAAAAGATCTCCTAGACAAATTTCTTAGCCAGGGTCAACAATCCATCCTTAAGGTTTCCCGAAATGAAGTGCACAACCTTGGTCAACTTATCAATCATAACCAAGATAACATCATGCTTATTCTTGCTCATCAACAACTCCTATACAAAATCCATTCTGATCACCTGACATTTATACTCAGGTATGTCATGAGGATACAATAACCTGGCTGGGTGTGCATGCTCAACCTTGAATCGCTAGCACTCCAAGCATCTGGCTATGTACCCCACTACATCCTTCTTGAGTTTAAGCCAAAACTACAGAGTCTTCAACTTCGTGATCATCTTAGATACTCTGGGATGTCCTGAATAAGGTGCATTGTGAACTTCTTCTAAAACCAACTTTCTCATCTCTCTAGAGTTAGGAATATACATTATCCTCTAGTACCTCAAAATACCATTTGGTTCGATTTTGTACCCATCAAACCGATGATCTGAAGGATTTTCTACTAGGGCACTCTTCACTCTCTCCTAGTGCTCATCCCCTGGCAAATTCTGAATTACTTGTTGCCTCAAGTTAGACCTTGTTGAGATCATGGCTGCCATATGTCTTCATCTACTAAGAGCATCATCCACTCTGTTCTCTTTCCCTTTTATGTATTCAATTCCAAAGTCATACTCGCTAAGGAATTCTAGCCACCTTCTCTATCGTGCATTAAGGTTTGGCTGGGTAAATATGTATCTTAACCCCAAGTGGTATGTCTTGAGTTCAAGTGGATTTCCCAAAAGGTAATGCTCCACATCTATAAGGCATGAACTATGGTCGCCAATTCCAAATCATGAGGTGTGTAGTTCACTTTATGTTGCTTAAGCTTCCTTGATTCATATGTCACTACTTGTCTATCTTGCATTAATACTGCTCCCAATCCCTCTCCAGAAGCATTCATGATTACTGTGAATCTCCCATTAGGATCAGGGATAGTTAGCACTGGTTTTGTAGTGAGCCTCTCCTTCATAAGTTGGAATGCCTGCTCGTATTTCTCAATCCACTCAAACGATGTTCCCTTCCTTTGGAGTGAGGTAATAGGAGATGCAATCTGGGAGAACCCTTGCACAAACTTCCTGTAGTATCCTATGAGGCCCATGAAGCTACAAAATTTTGACACATTCTAAGGCATTGGCCATTCCACGATCGCCTTGATCTTTTTGAGGTCTATGGAAACTCCTTCCATTGAAATGATATGGCCCAAATAGTGCACTATGTCCTAATAGAATGAACACTTGGATAACTTCCCAAAGAGTTTCCTTTCTCTCAATCACTGGAAAGCTATCCTCAAATGTCTATCATGTTCTTCGACATTCCTTGAGTAGACCAGAATGTCATCAATGAAAATCAAGACAAATGCATCCAATCAGTCTCTGAATACACTATTCATAAGGTTTATAAAGGCTATTGGTGCATTAGTTAAATTGAAAGGTACCACTGTGAACTTGTAATGCCCATACCGAGTTCTAAATGTAGTTTTCATAATGTCTTCTTCCTTAATTTGCAATTGATGGTACCCTGACCTGAGATAAATTTTGGAGAACACTGTTTCTCCCTTCATTTGATCAAACAATCCATTAATCCTCAAGAGTGGATGTCGTGTCTTGATGGTAACCTTGTTCAACATCCAATAATCTATACATAGATGCAAAGTTCCATCTTTCTTTTTCACAAAAATAACCAGCGCTCCCCAAGGAGACACATTGGGTCTTATGAGTCCCTCATCTAGTAATTCCATTAGCTGGGCCTTCAACTCATAGAGTTCTATGGTGGTCATCTGATAAGGTGCCTTGGATTGAGGCTCAACTCTTGGAACTAGGTCGATGGAAAAATAAAATTCTCGCTTTAGAGGCAATTTTGTAAGTTCATAAGGGAATACATCCTGGAACTCCTTGAGAATAGGATAATGATCTAAATATGGCTCCTTGCTGTCTGGATTACTAACATGCACTATGTAAATCACACACCCCTTTCGTCAAACCTTCTTGAGTTGCATCACAAAAATATGTCTAAGCTCTAGGGGTCTCTACATTCCACAAACCTCAACTGGGTTTCCATAATCATCTAGACATTTGACCACCTTATCCTCATAGTTCACTAAAGCTTTATGCTCAGTTAACCAATTTATTCCCAAAATTACATCATATGAGCCTAAGGGTGCCACATACAAGTTGAATTGAGTTTGAAAGGTTGGAAGTTCTAACTCACTGCAAAAGAGATAGGTATCTACCCTCTACTTTGCTCGATTACCATACTGGACTGTCCAAGAGTTTTCCATGTACCCAGTTCTAATGGGTATCTTGGATATTATTCTAGGATCTATAAAACATTCAGAAGATCCAGTATCAATTAAGATAGAGATAGATTGGCCAAAGAGCTTACCCGTTAGCTAAATTGGCGAAGATTGATATTATGTCTGCTTGTTATCCACTACAACGTGGATTTGGTGAGTTTGTTGGTAGCTTCCTTGCTTCCGCAACTTCAATTGTTGAAGACAATTCAAGGCATAATGGTCGCCTCCACAAGTATAACATCCATCACGTGGCCCTTTGCGACCTCTTGGCATGTCCTCTCTAAAGCCCTTCTGCTTATGGTCATCCTTGCCCTTACCCTTATTTGCTTTCTTTTTCTTTTCACCATTACCATCTTCACCCTTCTCCTATGATTCACTTCCTCTCTTGAGATTACAGATATGATGGCTCTTGTCTCCTTTATGAAATTTCTTCTTCCCATAACGAGACTTAGAACTTGAATCACTACGAAGATTGGATAATTGTTGTAGCTTCTATTCTTGTTTGGTGGCTTTTCGAAATTCATTCATGGTTTGAGGTTCGTGCATGTCCACTTCAGATCCTATGTGAGGTCTGAGTCCCATTATAAATTTTTGGATACGAAACCATTCATCTCCCTAATATTGAGGCACATACTTCAACAGGTTAGTGAACTTTTTCTAATACTAAATCACAGTCATATTTCCCTAGGTTAAGTTATGAAATCCCATCACTTTTTTGTCAAAGAAAAGTTGTGGTAACCATCTCTTCCTAAAAGCTTAGAGGGAGAGTCCCCAAGTGATCTCAGCAGGCTGTAGGTTTCATTCCAACTTCTCATTATCCCACCATGTTGTTGCTTCACTTGAGAGCTAATACATAGCCCATGCTGCCTTAGTCTGTTCAGAAAGGTTACAGAGCCCAAAGTATTCTTCCATTTCTATAATCCAAGCTTTAGCTCCAGTTCCAATTGCCTTACCATCAAACTTGGGTAGTGCTACTCTTTTGAGGTCTTTCCCAAGCTCTTCCTTGATTTTCCCTTGTGGTCCTGCCCCTAGACCACCATCTCCTTGATTGCCTTCTATATTCCTGCGGTTCCGATCCTCGTGTTCCACTTGGACTTCTTGCTCTATGTGGTCCATGGGAGACTCTTACCAATTCAAAAGCTCTAGAATTTGCTCCATTCTCTTGTTCGGTTCGTTATTAGAACCACTACCACCCCCATCTTGCCTGGTGGTCACCATGTTGTTCCACACTTATCCTACATCACAGTCACGTTTATTGCATCTCAACACAAGGTTCTATGAATAAACATTCTTATGCTACATCATATAATTTTCATATGCATACATCCCTCAATATAGAAGACATACACATTCATGCAAGATACACACATTTTAGAGTCTCTCATTGAACACACCAAAAAAATATTATCTGATTTTATTTATATTTAAGGTGAGTAAATAGACCCTTATTTACAATACGATTTGAGTTACATCATTCTGATTTCTCCGTATCAAAAAGAGGGCATTCCTCTAGATCATCATCCGAGTTTACATCAGACTTTACAGAAGTTCAAATGGTTGAGCACGCAAGCTCTCTTTTTCCTCTTTGGTCAACAAGGGTGCATTGGATCCACACCCTAGAGGCTAGTCCCAGATTATGGAAAGCTTTTTGATCTTGGGTGTTCACTTCTCCTCAATCTTCAAGCTTCTCTCTAGCTTGAGTCGCATAAGAGCTTGAGCAAGAGTTTCGTCATCGATAATTTTTGGTTGAACCTTCATCTTGGTGTTTCCTGCCTTTACTTCATTCTTACACGGGGTTCTAACATTTTTCCCTTTCTTTCATCCTACTTTTGACCTTCCCATTCCTCCATTCAATTCAGGTTCGGTCAATTCTTAGGACTCCCAATTTTGGGTCAAGGGTCAACTACCCTAGTCAACTATGGTAGACTCAAAAGGACTAGAGTTGAACCCTAAGCTTTGATACCAAATGTAATAACCCATTCCAAATTATTACTCAATTATTATTATTGTAAATGACACATGAATATACTCCAAATTAAAAAAGACATAACTAGTGGCTAAATTCAATCATAGCTACACCTGTTCATTTAAAATGAGCCAAAGATTCACTTCTAAAGTCAAATTACAATATCAAGATTTACTTGGCACCTAAGGCCATAGTGTCATTACATAGTACATTTCTCATCAAGTACATGAATGAATAACATCAAGATACATCATAGACTATGATAGTTTGGGAACAACTAAGGTTCTTTTTCAATGCTTGCCTCCACTAGTGGATGAGAACATGGTTGAAGTGCTTTACCACCCAACCATGAAGCTTATGCTTCCATGGTATTCTTTCAGCTTTGAGAATGCTCGACCCTACATAGAGAGTTTAACAAGAGAACAATCTGCAAGGTGGAATCTGGTGCGTGCCCATACATCAACATGCAATTCTATCTACAAGTTAGAAAAATAAATGTATGATCTATGCTAGGAATGGCAAAGAGTGAAATCATAGAGTTCATTCATACATACATAATGAACTATATTGCTTGGCCAAGCATAATAAGTGTGTTGCAACAACAACAAACAATAGGTTCTGGTAAAGCAAACCTATACTCTCTGAACTCCATTTCGGCACCCATCCCGGAAGGTAACTTTCTACTTTAACATCTACCTTCTAGCAGAAACTACCCATAGATGCTCTAGTCAACAAAGGTATCATTGTCCTACTCAAGTATTCAATTATTCTTTTACAATGTCTTGAAAAAAAGAAACAAAGTACTATTTCATACTCAAATCTAAAATCAAATTCTATGATTCACAAAGTACTTTAACAATCAGTCATATCATTCTTATGACTATTTTCTACTTAACTTCTTAAGCATTTTCCTTTTAAACAAAATGTATTAAAAATAAAAGAAGGTATGTCACAAGTATGTGTATGTGCATAGATGAAGTCTATGTGCATACACATATATGTGCCTACTATTGTTTAAATTTGTGCATACATTCTAAAACATTTATTAATTCAAATTTGCAATCTCAACATAGTATTCCTTTTGATATTTCTTTGTAAAAAAAAGGGGTAATCAGACTAAATCTATTATAATAGTTTTACACATACTGCTAATGCATCCTTACAACAGTGATATTGTTGTTCACATAATAAAATTTATGACTTAAGCATATCAAGTACTATTTCTTACTAAACATTCATAAAACAAGTTGTTTCCATATGAACATTCATTGTTTGAACTGAATACGTACTGTTTCCTACTAAACAGTTATGAAATATGTTGTTTTCATACTAAACAGTTTATTGAGCAAAGATCATTTTCAAAATTTACAATGTCGCTTGCAAAGAATAATCATCATTACATCAACATATTACTGTTTTAGACTAAACAGTTACACTAAAAGACAAACACTGTCATTTGCTTTGTTTGTTGATCTCAAGCAGCTTACATGCTAAGAGTTTCACTTACAAGTAGATGTTTTATGTTTAACAATAGAATGGTTTTTCCACCATGTTCTACAAATAACAAATCAATTAATCCCATTTCCATGCATATAAACATAAATTTTATTATTCAAATTTTTGCACTCTTCCATCATTGAAAAATTTAATAAGCAACAAAAATAGCATAAAGAAACTAGGTTCGACATGTTTGTCGAGCAATAATTCCAATCTAAATATGCATATAAGTTTCAGGTTAAATCAATACTCATGCCTTTACAGGTTGCAACAACATCCATGGTTGCTTCGAATTGTTCAACCTCCATGGTAGGGGGTCTTCTTACTAAGCACCAATGATATAATTAAAAATACCCATAAGGGCTTGTTGTTAAAAGAAAACATGCATGCGATAAAATTGGACATGCATACTTTCGTCTGTATAATTTACACATTTGAGGTCAGCCTATCAATAATATGGACAATCTCCAAGCAAGGCTTGGAGTTTCTTTAATGTAGAAACTTTCCCATCATTTCTGTCGAACAAGGGTCGGCCTCCCATGCTAGACAATACACAGATATGCAAAGCTCTAAGAGCTTTGATACAAGTCTTATACAAGTTTCGACACATTGAAACCATACATTAGACATACAAATAAATACAGAGGAATCATATCCTCCCGACAGGATTGAAATCGATCCTTGTCAAGGATTATATCAACAATCATACAGTAAATTGGATAAATCCAATAGCCTACATAGGGCTAGGAATTCTTCTGCAACAAAAAGGATGTAGGCCGAGCTGTTGGAGGCTCTCGAGCCTCGACCTGGCTCCATACAGTAACCATGAGGGTTCTATTTCACACCGATATCCACACTGTGTAGGCCGTAGGCCATGCACTCTTCATGGGGTGGTGGTAATCAATAAAAATATATACTCATACATTCGACTTTAAGCCAATAGACACACAAAACAACAACCTCATTTCCATGATGTCATGATAATACTTGAACAAAAATGAAGGAAAACTCATTGCAAGATTTGACATTAGCAAGAAAAGCTAAGTCTAAGCAAAGATTATAGGGATCAAATTACCTCCAAAACAAAATATGATGTTCTTCTACAATTTTTTCCAGTCTTGGGTTCAACCCTGCTTTTTCCTTATGTATTTTCGAGTTACCTTGTTTTTTTTCTGCTTTTTCTTTTGCTTGGGTTTTCTTTCTCCAACCACACAACCAAAATAGAAACAACACTATTTTTAACATACTTACTGGGGTGATGGCATTATGGCCATGCTGCCAACTTCTAATTTTGAAATTGGTCTTTATGACTTTGAAAAACCACGTCCATCGTGGATTCACCATGATATTCTTCATTGATTTATTTCATAGTCTGATTCATGATGAATCGGTTATCCATTTGAATTCAATTTGAATTTAAATATATATATATATACACACACGTGTGTATAAAAATCAAACACACACACACACATATATATGTATATATAAATACATACATTATTTGAATACAAGGTGAATGGGAATGAAATATTTTAAATGCCAATAGAAATATACAAGTTGCTTGTTTTGGAATGGTTTATAGGTTTCATACACTATCATTTAAAGTAAAGAACTTGAATTTCCAATTCGAGCATCTTTATATATATCTATAATATATATTTACACCAAAGAGAAGAATTTTCTTTACAATGCTCATTTTCGTACTACTCATATCACAAAGTTTGAATAGGAAATTTAATCTACAAACCATTCATTTTCAAGCACAAACACAATTCAAGTGAAGAAATTACGTTCTCATATATATGCAAATTTAATCAAGTGCAAGTCAACATGCCATTTGTGGTGTGTGCACCAAGATTCCAACTGGCTTACCATTTGATCTAGCTAAACAATCCTACTTCAACCTTTTTCTCGTCCTTCAACCAATAACCCTACAATTGCACACACTTGCACTTGCAAATTGATCAATAATGTTCAATTCTTGATGACATATAAAAATAGTTTTCATAAATTCACAAAGTCAACATCAATCAACTCCCTTTATTCAACATTCAAATATTTCAGAATCTCCATTTAATATTTAATTGAATTTCATCAATAATTCAATTTTCCACATTTAAATAAATATGCAATAAAATTGGGTTATGACATTTTGTTAGTGAGGACTAACCCTTATATGTCTTCCAAGCATTCAAGCCAATTTACAATCAAGCCTTGAGGTGATCATGACTTCAGTCCTTCAAGGAGCCAGATTTGGGTGGTGAGTTGTAGTCCATTATTGATTCATCATTTGTTTATCATCTAGCTGCTATCCCTCAAAAGGATATGCTCTCTTTGATCAATTTTTCCATTATGGAGATGGAAATACCAACACAAGATTTGACTAAGGAAAGCCCCTATATGGCACAACCCTTCCTCTCTCTTTGAATGTGTAGGTTTTAGATCTAAAGAAGTTAGAGGAAGATTGAAGATCATTTGCTCATTATTTTGTTTAAACCCTACAACTTAATAGCATATGGAAATTCAATTATCTCAGTACTTGATGAAGATCCGGTAGTGAGACATGGAGGAAAGAAGGCTTTGATTAAACTCTATAGGATTATAAAATTAGATTCTAGATTTAGTTACAAGGACAAAGTCGCACTGGGTGACTTGGTCGTCCAAATTTAGCCCTAGATTCATATGCCAAGTGCATAAAACTCTGTTCAATCTATTTTCAAACTCTTAATTTGTCTATGACTTTCCAAATTTGTTGTATTTGCATTAGAATAGGTTATTTGCATCATTTGTTAGTCATATCATTGCATTTCATACATAAATCCATTTCCAAGTCCTTAAATTCAGATCCTAGGATTGGTTGTCTCACCTTTCAAGTTACAAATCATTCTCATATCCTAGTCAGTCTTGAATTTAATGATAAACCCCACCACTTAGTGTAAAAGAAAGCCCTTGTGAAATCATAAGGTGGAGTCCCAGGGTTTCACTTTTCCACCTTATCATTAATTATGAGGCACGTGTCTTATAAGATAAAAAAATACCACAAAGTCAAGGATCAAATTTAGAATATGGAGCACACACCTTGTGAGGGAAAAATAAATACAAAGGTCAAAAGTCAAAAATCATAATCCTTCATATAGGCATGTGATCATATAAGAAAACAAGGCATTTCAAATTGGTTAAATTTCACATTCATGGTTGTGTGCCTATATGAAGATTGAAGTCAAAAATCAAACTAAAAATTTTCTTATGTGGAGTGTAGGCAAATTAAAATTTCAAATCAAAGATTGCATTCACATGTATATGTACATGCTTTATACAATAGAATAAGTGTTTCAAGAAAGGCATGAAATATTTCATATAGGCGTGTGCATATGTATGTACTTGATAAAAGAGGAACATAGTAATAAAAGAATGCATCTATTAATAAAAAATAGAAATCAATAAAAAAAAGACATAATTACCAAAAGTTGGAGCCTAATATAGAAGGGAGAATTCATGTTATGTTTACATCAATATATTATATTTCATTAACAAGACAATATTGAAATCATTATGTAGTCTCTAACAATGTCTAGTGGGCTATATTAGTAGCTGCAAATATGATTTTTCTTTTTGCAATAGTAATGTGGTTAATATTTTAATAATAATCATTGTTTCATATTAGTGATCTATCATCAAAGTTCACTAGCATTCAAACATCAACAAATTTATCCTTTTTGTAGGGTTCTAGGAGCAAGGCAATATCATTTATTAACTTTTAATAGTTAAAACTATGGCATAACAATCACATCAAGATTGAATTCAATCCTTGACTCTTATCTTTTTATCTATTTCACAAATTTTTGCATCAAATCCTTTAAATTTACAAGGAGTAATTGGCTAAGAGTTTGTATCATCAAGCAATTGACTTTTGCAAGACATTTTTAAAAGAATTGTTTTTTTGGTTTTTTATTAACTTTCAAATTTCTATTTATAAACCTTAATAGTCCCTTCTTTAGGATTAAATTAGCTTTGTCATAAATTAAGTGAAGTCAAAAAAGAAAATTAGCAAGGTGAAGATGAATATGGAGGATCTATTATTTAAGGTATTAGGCTAATTTTCTAAGGTTTTTAGTGCTACTTTGTGTTTTGAGAATAATTGTGAGAAGTTATTGTTCTTCGTTTAGAATATTTTAAGGTTCATTATCTAATGTTTATAAAAGTAGATTGTTAGAGAATTTTTGTGTTGTCAAGTTTATAGAGATGGCATATGACATCTAATATTTTAGGGATAATTTTTAGTCCTTATCATCCTCAACATACAAATTAAATATGTGATATAATTACTCGTCAAATTAGAAAATGAAGTTTGTAAACAAAAAATGAACTAATATAAATAATATGTACTTTTTTGCAATTAGCACAATGCTTTATGGGGTGATTTGCACTCATGATGAAAAAAATATAAGGTATATCTTTGTAGATTTACCTTGGATAAAAGGTCAATGTACACTTCAACTCAAGGCAAAAGGTTTGCATGCTCTTTGACTAAAAGTGAATCCTAGTATAACTACACACACTATTTGACTAAAAGTATAGACCAAGCAGTATAATTACACATAATAATAGGATTAGTTTTAACAACATAAATAACTTATAAACTAAAAGGGAATTACATATAAATCTACAAGACCCACTTCATTGCAACTTGCAATACATAACTTGTAGTTTAGCATAAAAAATACTTTAATTTACATTGTATGTAGACTTTATACAATAAAAAAGATATTATA
Organism: Sequoia sempervirens; assembly: GCA_007258455.2. Lineage (NCBI taxonomy): Eukaryota > Viridiplantae > Streptophyta > Pinopsida > Cupressales > Cupressaceae > Sequoia > Sequoia sempervirens. Next base: position 646,173,629 of record VDFB02270651.1, on the reverse strand, counting down.
AGCTAAACATGTTCATTACATTCAAAGATACAATGAACAACCTAACACCTACTAAAATACAAATATTCTAATATTATGAAGTGGTATTCAACTCATAAAAGCATAATAACAATGACATGGAACCTTCAATAATAATTTATAAGCAAAATGGAAATTATTAAACTCTATTGAATAAATTAAATTGATTTTTGAATAATACTCACCTTAAATTAAGTGTCCAAAATACTTATTTATAAGTATTTACAAATCTATTGCATGAAAAATAAATCAAAATCTAATTAGCATTCCTACCCAAGAAATAGCCTGATTCTATTAATATTAAATTTAAACTCAAAAAATCTTTAGTTAAATTGTTGGCAAAGATTACTACAAACTAATAATAGAACTTCTAAAAGGTTGTCTAAAAATAGCCTCCAAAATAACCTTCTTGAAATTCACCCATTTCCTTGAAAACAATAACAAATAAAAGTAGAACAAGTTAAATGATGATTTTAATGAATATTTTTCATCCACTTTGTTCTAATCATGGCGAATCTCTAGTGAAACAAAAACTTGAACTTGATCTCATAACATTTTGAATCTAAGTTTTATTATGATCTTTACACCAAACTCTAATTGAAAAAGGAGGATAAAAAATAACTTAGAAACCCTAGAATGTAGCTAGAAGGGTGAAACAATAATGTAATCAACATCTAACTTGGAGATGAAACCATGCCCTAGAAATTCAGCTTCAAAATTACATGTTATTGATTGTTAAGATTGTGGTAGTTTATTGTTGTAACTCTCTTTAGTGAGGAAGACTAATATGGTGTTAGGACTCCTCATCCTAACTTTTTTATTGTAATAAAGGCTTTAGATGCATATGCTTTGTAAATAATCTTGAGTTATTATGAACAATCTCATGTGTTTGGGAAATTATAATTAGCTTGTTTACAACTATTGTATGGGAATTCATGAAATATATTATATTAAGTGTTTCTTGGAGAAGGTTTCTCCCCTCAAAGAGGCTAGTGATATTTTGTAATGATTTTTTTTTAATCAATACAATAATATTCTTATGTTTCTATTTTAGCATTTTTTTTTTGTATTTCATGTTTTGGCTAATCTACTATAGGAGTTTCCTCACATCTAGTATCAGAGCACTTTCCAAGGGTGATATTTATTGTATTTGTCTTCCATTTTGATTCTTATGCTCCACTAGATGCTTTCACCTCACTCTTTTAGGGATCTTAGTGACCAAAAAGTGGTTACAAAAATCATAACATTGATATTTTCTCAAAAATTTACCCATCATGTTCTACTAGTAGATTTTTTTTTAATAGGTAAGAAGTCTTATATTGTTTTTTTTTTAAATAATCACAGAAGAGATATCATTTTGGGGTAAATTTAGATCCCCCATATAGGTGCCAAGGAAGGATGAAGATGTTTCCCTCCAAATCCATGTCATCAAATAGCCTTTATATGTAATTGTGTGCTTCCACATACCCTCAAGTAAATTGAAAGACCCCTTTAGAATTTTTGAAACCTATACATAAGAAGTTGTTAGTTATCTATCACCTTTGATGCACTAGTAAGTAATTGTCCTTGATAAGTTAATCACACCATACTATAATTGTAAGGATATGCATATTCATGGGTTCACATGCTAGACACTCCTTATAGTGATTGTCCTTTTTTCCTACACCCCTATCCATCCTAGCATATTTGGAAGGTAATAACAACCACTAGCAACATTTGTCATGTGGAAAAACTAACATTTTTTTTAGAATTGAATAGGAGTAGACATAGATTTGTTGTAATTAATAAGGAAAAAGTAAACTATATAATTTTTGTTGGGTGTTTTAGAAATAGTGACATTCAAAAGTAGTTGTTTGGGTTGAAGGAATGGCAAACGAAAATAGTTGCCTTTTTTAGAAATAAAAATTTTCATGTGTTGGGGTTTCAACTAAAAAATATAAGAACAAGTCCAATGTATTTTAATCTATACATCATTAAGAAAAATGGTTCAAGTATTTTTCTCATATGGACCTAGAATTAAAAAAAAAAAAAAAATGTCTAAAAAAGGAAAAATATTTTTTTTTTCATTTTTAACCGATTGTCCTATTATAACTATCTCATTACACAAATCATTTTAGACATACTTCTATAAAAATAGAGACTCAAATTTTAGAATTGGCATAAATTATACATTATTTAAATGCCCAAAATATAACCCTCAATAACCAACTCAATAACAAACAACCATATAAGAGTAGGAATTCATCTAGATTTATTCCCTAGGACCCAAAATTAGAATTTCTTAGATTTGATAGCATCAATCGTACTAGTTAGCTTTATCAAGATAAATACACTTCAATCTTCATTATATGTATTGAGTAAATAAGGTCCCTATTGCATCATTCTATTTGGAGAAAGAAGTTGTCAAATGGTATCTCAAAGTCTCATGATGAACCCAATTGTAAAAAAAAATAATTTAAGTAACTTTTGGTTTGATTTGGCCCTAGTTCCTATGATGAATTTATTGGTGCTCTTACCAAGCTCCATCAAATTGACACAATTTTAGAATATCAACTTGACAACTTGAATTTGAGTGCTAGCTAATCATACTCAAGTCTTATTTGACTCTTTTTTATAAGTTACTTTCATTAGTGGCCTTACTAGAGACCTTTTTCCTTTCTCCCTTTTCTAACTTAAAATTAATTATCATCCTCTTAGTTTATGCAATCACTTTTAAGGGACTTACTTTCTAATTTCACATGTGCATTCATATATGCACACACACATGGTGTGGGGATGCTCCCTACGATATTAGTAGCTTATGATCCCAAGTCTAGCAAGTTTCTTAGATCAACCAAACTTATCTATATAACCTAGATAGAGAGCATTCTAGTCCATGTAATCCTTGATATTGTACTTAGTTGAGCCACCTAGATTAAAAATATGCTAGATGATGCTTCATATGGACTATATTTTAAATTTTTTTATGATTAACCTAGCAACATATTTTACTAGTGCTTTTAATTCATAAAATTGTTGTATGGTTTCTTGTAACACAACACACTAGACCTCAAGATGCATACCTTTCATTTTCGTAACAATAGAATACAGTGGAACTATGCCTCACTATCTCCTAGCAATAGGCTTTGTTAGAGTTTTTTTCTTTCATTCCTATCTTTTTGTGTGTTCTGCTCATTTATTTTAACGATAATCATCATATATTTTTATTTATTTTATGTGCATTAGATTGTATATAATTTGTTGGTGTTCTTGTTTTGCAGATTATATTTTTATATTCCTTCAATCTTGTAGGTCTTATAAATGTTATGTTGACATTGCTTGTTAGGCAAGGTTTTGTTACCTAACATAATTATTTTGTAGGTTCTCAAGATGGGGGTATGGTCCATTTGCTTAAAAAATTAATTTGTGTCCTCTATAGTATCCTAAGGGACCACAATATATCAATTTCAAGGAATCACTCTCTCCTCGCTAATCTCTCTCTATTAAAAGGATTTTACTCTTTTGGGCTCTCTTGGTTGCATTGTTGAAGCATGTTTAAGTTTGAAATATTCAACTTCACGTAGGTCTTTCTTTCTTTCACCTTTTTCCTTATCATTTCTATTTTATTTCTAAATTCGTAGTGTAGATACCTGAAATTATCCTAGCTACGAACTAGCATTTTAACACTAATATTCGTCTTTCCTTAATGATAAATAATGTTCAATTATTTTATTATTGTCTAAAATCATATTTCTACTATTAATTAAACGACTTTATGTTATTTAATTAATTCATTTCAATTAATCTTCTTGATTAAATAAATAAATCCTATTTATTTAATTATATCTTTAATTCTTTATTCTTCTTGATTAGATAAATAAATCACATTTATTTAAATATATCTTTTACATTCACCCACTCTTCCTAAATTAAATAATTATCTTAATTATTTAATTATCTAATATTCTCTCAACATTATCCATTCATCATGAATAAATAAAATATTTTATTTATTTATTTAATTCCTCAAATAATTAATTTAAAATTATTATACTCTCATGCAAACCTAAATTTATCTTCTAACAAACACTTTCTTTCACTTCACTTCTCATGCAACTAGTTATCTTCCACATAATTAAATAATTTTTTATTTATTTTAATTATGTCACTAATTATTTTTTATTCTTCTAATTTAATTAAATAAATTATTATTATTTATTTAATTATTTATCATTCACTTCTTCTATAATTAAATAATTATTTAAATTATTTGATTAAATTTATTATTCTTTTCTCTCTATAATTAGATAATTACCTTAATTATTTAATTATTTATGCACCATCTCCTAAATTAAGTAATTATTTCAATTATTTAATTTATCTAAATTTTATCTCTTCTCTAAATAAAATAAATTATTCATTTTATTTATTTAGCCACTTTGCATGTTCCTCAATCAATTAATTATCTTATCATGCAAAAGCAAACTCATCACATTTTACAAATCATCAAATCATTATCTTTCAATCATCCATCAATGCATTCATATCATCAATCAATCATAATCTATGGATTGTCAACAATTAGATCAAAATCATCAAATTTCTTCTATCCTTGGATCCTACTAACATTTCTTCTGACTAACATATCCATCTTGCATCACAATATCATTAGTATTGCTTGCATCCACAAACTCACCAGTGCATATCATATCTATCATATCACAAAGCATCATGTTATATAACATCATTCATTGCATACATGCATCATCATAGATCATCCATATTAGGCATATCATGTCAAAGCATTTGAAAATACAAAAATGAGCATACATACTATATCATCATAACATCATCATAAATATAATGCACATCATAAGCATCTCATAAACACATCATATGCCACGTCAAAATGGCATCTCATATATCATAAAAAATGGAAATGTCAGTACAATGTCATCACCAATAAATATGTGTGATACTATATCAATTGGATCAAAAATATGCATATATACGAGGCTCAAAAGGTTGATGAATGTATATACACAATAGTGTCTACATCAAGTCCATATCAAAGCAATGAATAACATCAACAATGTCAACCCTACTACTCCCCGTCTAGAGGTGGAGGCCTCTGATCATGTTGATCATGCCATGGTGAACGATGTGTATGATGGGAAGACCTGTGCACTGATCCCCTTGTTGATCTACTCAATCCTACACCTATAGTTGTGCTTTGAGCTCCAAACCTAAGTCATCTTTGAGCTCTAGGTACATGAGCCTCATAAAGTATCCTATAATATGTGACCTCAGCTATGAACTGGTCACACTCCTGCTAGTACTAGACTCAAGGGATGGAGGAGGCATGTCTTATCTTCAATTGTATCCTATGGATCCTCTATTTATCTCTCTCCTAAATGAGAGCATCCCTCTTGGACCCAACTTGGTCCCTCTCAATTGCAAGGATAATAATCTGTGCATTTGTAGCCTGTCCTTGGGTGATCTCTGCATCCCTCTCACCAGCTCTGACATCCCTATCCTAGATCGCCTGATCATGCTTTTCTATCACCTGTGCAAGTTGTGCAGCTGTGTCTCCATCTGGGGGAGGTGTTTGTGGAACCTATAGATGCTAATGACCCTGGTCATGCTACTACCCATCCCTCTGATCCTGGGGTACTTGTCCATCATACTGTTGGTTTTCATCCTCACCTTGATCTTGTGCCCTATGCTACTGCTCAAGGGAAATCCTCTGCCACTAGCGAGCCTCTCTACTCCCAACAACTCCATCTCTCCTTCGTTGGTCGATCACTAGGCCTCCTGCACCTGCTCCCCCTAGGGGTATAGTCAATTTGAGTGGCCTCTTATGGGCCCACCATGCATCAAAATCTTGTGTCATCCCTACAACTCTAGGACTAGCTTCCCACCCCATCCAAATGGTGCTAGTGCTCTAAACTCAGTTATTACCCTCTGTGAATCTACTCGAGGTCCCCATGCATTGGCCTCTCTCACGGTCCAAACATATCAAGTGTGATAATCATTAGCGGGCCTGGTCTGTCTTGTTGGAAATAGGATGCCATTTAATTGCAATCCTAAACATTATTTATTTCATGTATCTCCTAAGTCCTTGGAAAGTTTCTAAAACACTAGGATTAGAGAGAGATTAATTTTGGATGAAATAATCATGTTAATTGACATTTGTAATTAATTTTAAATGATAGGAGCATGTGAGGGCGTCCAAGATGAGTTCCTAAATAATAGGAGCACATGGGGCACCCACATGGAAGGTGGAACCCACCTTGAGTTCAATTAACTATTTGGAGTAAGAGACAACACTTCTGAATGCATGTAAAGATCCTAAGAGTTAGGGTTTGATGTTTACATTCATGAAGTTTAGTTTAGTTTAGTTTAGTTTAGTTTAGTTTAGTTCAGTTAAGTTAAGTTCAGTTTAGTTATGGTTTAGTTATCTTCAGTTAGTTTTAGTTGAATGCTAGTTGACTTCAGTTAACTTGGAATGCATGACTAATGACTTGAGTTGCATGACAAATAATAGGTGACTTCCTTCAGTTAATAGGGGATGACCATTCTTGCATGAATGGTGGAGAGAGATGTTTCAGTTAATAGAAAATGACTTGGACCCACTTTGGGCGCCCAAGTTGGCTTCTTGGAATTAACTCCTTTGCATGTTAAGATATTTCAAAAGGCTGAGTTAAGTGGGCCCACTCTTGGGGGCAACGACTATCTAGCCCCTGGAATGCACCGGACATGGATAGCCATCCCATACATCATAACTCTAGCTTATTATTTTTCAGCAACTTAACTGACCGTTAGACTGTAGTTCCCTGCACAATTGTTTCAAAGACATAAAACTTAAGTTTCACATGGGAAAAGTAAATTCTTTGAGATAACTTTCGCAACAATTTATCTATTTTTTTCTTCTTTCTATTTTAAGCACTCATTTTCTTTGGCGCCAACTTCGATCTGAGGAAAAATCAAATCTTTAATTTTATTTTCTTGGTTTGTTATGCTGGGAAGAATGCTGCTTATTTTCTATGTTATATGGTACAGTGGTAGATCATAGAAATTAGTAATTAAAAAAATATTAAGTTTTTTAAAATAAAATTTATTTAATATTCATACATTATATTTATTTATTTATTAAAATTTAAAATAGGTTATATTTACTATTTTAATTAATTAATACATGTATTTAAATGTATATTTATGATTAGTAAATTGTGTCATTTTAAAAAAAAATATATATATATATATTTTTAAATGTGTCTTATTTTTATTTATAATTTTAAAGTATTTATACAAATTGTAAAAATAAATTTTTGATGTGTCTATATTAATATTTGTACATATATAAAGATTAAGTAAGAATTTTTATTATTGTACTATGAACAATCAGATTTTTACATAATAATGAAGATACTTATTTTATCATAGAGATTGTGAATCTTAGCTAGCCATTAACAAATACTTTTATTTGTATATTATTTTTTTCATTAAAAGAAGATTATAATGCATACAAGGTTGTATGCCTTTTGTTCAACTTGTAGCTACATAAAAAGTCACTTCATAACATTGTTATGGAGATCATGATTTTCTTGGAAGTTATTCTTTTATATAGACCCAAACAATTATGGTACTCAATAGTGTGAAGAATAGTGTGAAAAATAATTGAAGTGCTACATTAGTGAATAGAGTCATTTGTTTAGGTCAATATCTTTGGTGCTTGGTAACATGGGGTTCATTAGAGGGGTTGGGGATAAAGACATGATGGGTTTTAGATGAATCATTAACCAAAATAGATTTTCCTTTATCATATTTTTAGTGGGAGTGGAGATAGAGGGATCTGCAACATTAACCTTAGGGGGTTGGTGGGGGCACAACAATCTTAACTATAGAACTTTAGGTTATTAAGGGGTGTTTGGTTTAGCTAGGGGGTTGGTGGGGGCACAAGAATCTTAACTGTAGGGGTTTTTACAAGTTTATCTTGCATAAGAACTTTAGGCATTTGAGGGGTGTTTGGTTTAGCTAGATAATTTTTTGAGATAGTGGAGGAAGACTGACTAGAAAATTTTGGGGGAACTAGGGTCATGTCAATAATTTTAGGCCTAAAACAATGGATTGATGGTTTAGCTAACTCATATCTAAACAAGTGATAGATGAGACCTTGATGAAGAGGTAGAATAGATTTCCCAAAAGCACATTGAGGACAAATTGTTCAAGAGAATTGTATAAGAAAAAATGAAAACTCATCTTTTTGTTATGCTCAAGATGGTTTAACATAAGAAAAAGGTAGGAGTAGAAACATTTGTACCCACCTTCAAGAGTGAAATATCTTATGAACACCTCAGCCACATCTTTCCATGACTCTAGTAGATCATTTTGGTTGAGTGCATTTTGGTATCTAGACTTTTTATCCAATTTTTTGTTAAATTTGATCATAAACAAGTGGTGGTCTCATGCCTTGATGGTTTTCAAAATCTTGAGCCCCTTTATACTCTGGTTGATGGCCCAAACATTTGACCATGATTTCCACAAGTTTTGACTAATCCATCTTACATCATGGGTGATAGTTATGGGATAGTGGGGGTCTTGGGTTAGTTGTTTTGAAATCCAAAAGAAAAATGTAGTATAACTAGCTTTCCTTCAAGGGGGTTTTCCTCCAATTGGATAAGAATCTTCTTCCCTTGATGGCTACTTATTTTTCATCCTTGTACTATTTTTTGTTGCCTATATATCTTGTTAGGAAACTAATTCAAGATGTTTTATATTGAAAGAAATATTCACCCAAAAAAGTATTACATAATGATTCTAATAAGGATGTCAAATTATCTACAACTCTACTTTTATACTCCCAATATCTTAGATCAATACCCCCAAGACTACTTTATCTTATTTCTCCTTAAATAATATAACACTATAATGAATTTTTTATAGTTAAGTGTTGCCCCATGTAGTTCCAATCCCTTGGAATCTTTGTACACCATCAAAAGTATTATATTATAATTTATTGAACTTAAATAATCCTTTACATTAAATATGCTATTTGATATCATTATACGAGGTACATGTGATTATTTATCACTCTATTTGTTTTCCCCTAAATTCTATGTACTAAATATTAATAGTTTCTATCGATCTATCTATCTATCTATAAATAAAGGATTTTAATCTATTTATAAAATATTTGTGCTCTAATTGCTTCATCAAGATCCACTCTTGAATTAAGGATCATGATTATTTTTCTTGGCTAGGGTTTATCCTCCCCATTCATTGATAACTATCATATCAAATGGTTTTCCACGACAAGTATCATTTGAGAAGCTTTCTAGATTGTATTGATCTTAAAGGTATACTTCTAGAAGCTAAAGGCATCTTTCTTGTTGTTAGCGAGTGAGGTGGATCACTTTAAAACATTGTGTATTACTTATTTCTTCCACTTGAGGTTCCATTAGTCTTTTGAAGACAACACATATATTACCCCATGAACTACATATCAATAAGGGTTATCCTATTTATTTCTTCTACCAATATGGATGACTTTATAAACAACACATATATTGTAGATTTAGGTCTCAATTTTTTCCTTCTTCACCCCGTTAGACTCTATTTGAACCAAATTTTCTCTCTTTCTATATTAGTTGAATCTTTTTTGAACCCTTACTTTAATCCCCATCATATTCTTCCCATTAACAATAATCTATGTTACTCCTATTAATTTATTTCTTAATCCATCCATCTCAATTTATTGCTATGAAACCTTCTTACGAACTATAACCTTAGTTTATTCATTTGAAGAAAATTATCCCAAAATCAATAACTTTCCATCATTTGTCTCACTTATCCCATCAAAATGTCACCCATTCCCTTATATTGCGGAGTTTCATTCCTTTTCCTTCATTATCATGTATATATTTTTTTCCAATATGTCATTTTTATCACTTCATAATTATTAGTCACTATATGCATTCTTCCATTCTCATTCTCCAATAGTCCTAGGTCTTTATGAATTTTCCTAATTCATTTGACTTTTCCTAATTCATTTGCCTCCTTTGTCTTTTTATATTCATTGTAGTCCACAGTTCTTAACTAGATCCTTAACAATTATGCACATTAGGGAATACTCTATTTCTTATAACACCATGCCTTTACTTTTACCTTCTAGTTTGGCATTCCCTCTTCAAGGGATTACTTTTAATTTCGCACATTTCATTTCATGTCTTCTAGTCCATATTGGTGCAACTAAATTTTTCCTATCTTCTCTTGTTGTACTTTATTACTGTTGTTGACCCTAATTATTTCACTCTTTTTCCCTTAGCCTTATAGTCTCCCTATTCTTACTAACATAGTTACTTTATTAACACTCTATATGAACTTAAACTTCTTGTTTCTATATTCTAGTTGTTCAACCTTATTATATAATATATATTTTTTTATTAATTTTAAATTTGATAATTAAATCTATGGATTGATCTTCATCTTCCATCAACTTGAATTTAGTGGATATTTCAACTTTTTCTCCATAGTTATTAGTTTCACATGTGGTACCACCTTTGGATTTCTATTTATGGATCTCATTCCATTATCAAATTATTTACATATTTCGTTGCTACATTAGTTGTTTAACCCTTACCATGAATGGTCCAGTAATTCAAATGAATCATGACTAAGATAGTCAAACCTTGTATTTTAGTTTTTCTTAAATTTTGTTGTGCACATTAATCTATGTTGTTTATCTTTTCATCCTCTCAATTTGACATACTGTTTTAAAATTTTATCACTTTAATGTTTTTTTTTTCATAAGTCGAGTTTGATATTTTGATCTATTTTCCATAAGATGTCTACTATGAGTAGTATGTTGCTTTAAATCTTTGGCATGTTAAACTATTAGTATTTTCATAACATCATCCTGATTACTTGTGAATTTTGAATACTTAAATGTGTAAGCAATTCCATATTCAACCAATTACTTCATACTCTTTTGAAACCTAAATATTACAAGAAACACATGAAGCATCTAGCCTAGCTTTACACAAGATCGTACCAATTACTTCATATGCTTCTAAATTCTAAATGATTAAATCTAGGTGGCTAATAGCTATATAGAAGTAGGTGTATGAATAAGTGTAATACATAAGAAAATTAGGTGAATGCATGAAATGATAAATGGATTAATTCTAAGGGATCAAGCCTAACTTTATACAAGATCATACTATTTTTCATGAACATATATCAATATATTTCTTATAATTAGGCAAATGAGCCACTTTTGTAAATATACAATATAATTTGAAAGTACAATAAATTATATAGGTTATCGAGAATAGCGTTGAACATGATCCTCCATTGCAATGTCATCAAAACCTATAAATTACATAGTTTAATTATTAAATTGATTTAACAATTAAACATAAAAAAAAATAGAAAATTATTTCATATTTATTTACCATCTCTAGAATGTATTGCATCCATTGTTGTTGTTTCATTAAGATCAATAGAAAATGGTAACCTATGTTTCCTAGTGTTCTGTTGATCATCTAAAGCTGCAATGACATACATGTATTCAATAAATCAACATAGATAAAACATTAAGTGTAATACAATATATACTTAATCAAAATAATATTAAAATTCTAAATTACCTAAAATGGTTTTTTGAAATGTTTGACCAGGTATAACACTAAGCATTGATGGTTGAGTTTCACAAATTGTGTCTACTATTTATTTGATTAAGTAAAGAAAAATGGTTAGAAATAGGAATTGGGAAATATATCATTTAATGAATGAATACATTTAATAGTAAGAAAATTACCATCAATAATTTGCATTTCATCGATTGTTGTTTGGTTTAAATCATAGAAAAGGGAAATCGACATCCTCAATTATTCTCTTGATCATCCAAACCTACAATGACATATTCTTAATATGTGATGTAAGAGCAATACTAATTCCATGATTGGGAAAGCCTAATATCCTCTTTATTTTCATCTTAACTTACCTTATATCAAGAATATAGTATTGTGATAAGACCCTGCGTGGTCTTCTAACAACTAGATTTTTCCCTTTTGATGTTTATTTTGTAAATCCTATGTATATACAATTTTTAATATTAAAAAATATTGGTATTAGTTATATGAATTCATGAATGATATGGATTTTACAATGGTGGTTATGATGCTATTGGAGCAAATATATCAAATGTGAATTGACTAGTTGTGCATATTACATATTTTAACATGTTCCATATGAGTTGAGTGTTGATTATAGATGTCTACTTTGGAATATGTTCCATTATGAAGGATAAAATAAAATCAAATATCTCATCTATTATTGGTACAAGGGTTATTTTTACTATTCATGACTCATTGAGAGTTATATTTACTACTCATAGATGATCCTCTTCATTTTGTAAATAGATTTTTTTCAATTTACCATAGTTTGATGGTATACTATTTTTGAGAGCCAATTGTTGTACTATTCTTCCATTCCCAATGCACACCCTTCATAGACTAGTAATTGATATAGATTTTCAGATTTGCATATACATGTAATAGAAGGATGAGAGGAATTGATATAGAGGGTCGTATACACCCTTCATTATAATTGATTTCAAAATGCATGTTAGCCGAACTCGAATTAATATCTTGTAGACTAGTAACATAATAGAAGTAGTCTACTGCTAGTGCTAATGGTGTTTAGTAATAGTACAATGTTATTGTTTTGTATGAGCAACAGGCTGTTTCAAATGCTAGAACTGCATTACAAACAGTGATGATAAGGGCAATTGATGAAGAGAGAATTGATCTTGAAATTATGTATTGAGGATTGGAAGTGCGAACCACAATCCATTACTTGATTACTTGTTCAACTTTTTCCCACAAAATCTTGGGTGGATACAAATGAGGACTTAACTTTAAAGCAGAGAGAAGTAGAGGTATCTTACGAGATAAAATTTCATAAATACCAATACTAGCTAAAGCAGCACAGCCTAGAAGAAGAGCTCAAGTTACCATTGATACCAATATTATTTACATTTGCCAATTCCACAAAACTTGAACTCCACATATCATTTGGACATCTTAATATATTAACATCGGATTTATCTTTATTAACCGCACTTTTAATGTAAACATCCTTATGATAATGTCACTTAAATATTTGATAAACACCACACTTCTAATGTAAACATCCTTATGATAAACATCCACAATATACAACTGCCAAGGATTCTAATGCAAATGATGATATGGGAATTATTTTAAGGGCCACTTCTCTCGGAGTTGTTGAGGAGATGATCTGTGCGGCCTGTTTGAATGATTTGGAAGGGCATGATAGATCTGGAAGCTCAAAAATTGCTGTCATATTTTCCACAGAGGTTGCTTAGATGAATAGATTGAACAAACAGGAAAATGCAAGCACAAAGACACTCCTGTGATAGACTCAAGTTCAAGCCACTTTGGCAAAAATTCTGGAATGATCAAACATGCGCTGAGAAAAAAAATCAACTGTAAATTTTCAATGATTAAATTGGTACGATCAAACATCAAACATGTGCTGAGAAAAAATATCAAAGATTAAATTTTCTTTCACCAATGCTAGAAAACATAAGCTGAAATTTGGCGCCAAAAAAGAGATTAAAACAAAAAAAAAAGCAGACAAAACTTGTCCAAGTGATCTCGTAGGTTTTGACTTTTCCCAAAGAAACTGTAGTTTTGGGAAACGACTTTACTGCCAGACATCTTAAAGATTTCATTTTTCAAGGAAAAATTTCATCTAAATGATGATGCTGTGAACTCATGGTTAATGGTGAGTTAAGACCTAGCATAAACGATGTAGTGCAGTAATGTATGGGATGGCTATCTATGCTCGGTGCATTCTAGGGGCTGGATAGCCATTTCCACTCTTGGGCGCCTACTTTGAGGATAAAGCCTTGAAGATATTTACAAAATAAAGGTTGAGTTACTACTTCAGTTTGGGATGCCCAAATGGATGAAGATGATGATTTGGCATTGTTCTTCATAGTTAACTCTACTTGGAAGAGATAGGCGTACCTTTTGTGAGATAGGGATTGAGATTTGTAATTGTAACTCTTTTGAGTTTACAAAGTTGATTATTGCCTATATATCTCAAGAAAGTTGAAGAGAGTTTGTATAGGTTGTGAAGAAGATTTGGTGAAGGCAAAAGAAGCATTCTCAAGCAAGAATTAGAGTTATTGTATTATACTTGAGAGATTAAACAATAGATTGATTCTTGGTGGAATTTTTTCCTGAAAGGGTTTCTCCACGGTATATGCTTGTGTAATCTTTCTAATATCCTGTCTAATTCTTCTACAACTTATGTCTTCATTCTACAAATGATAAAATGAATTAATTAGATAATCACCCACAAAGAATCTGTAACAAAGAATACATATTTAGATCAACAAGTATAATAGTTTTACAAAGTATTAAGCTACATAAACACCTCAATTTTCAATGTTTGGTATCAGAGCTAAGTTTGGGTAGAGTATTGGGATGCCTTTCTCTTACAAGATTGAAGGTTTTTTGGATGTAGTGGGAGCTTTTAATTGTGTTATTGCAGATTTGTAAAAGAGGTATATATTCTTGCTTTAGAGGATTGTTATCATGTGTCATTGAGAGCTTGGATTCATAGGTTTGGTGTGAGCTTATGACATAAATGTGGTTTTGATTATGTGCATCATGATGCTATGGGATTGCTCAGTATCACGGTTCAGTGGGAACATTTGGAAATGAAGTGGATTCTTGGTTGTAGGATGGTTTTGTTATTATGTCATGGTATACTCTTGATTAGTGGTTTAGAGTTGTGGCATGGTACATGTTATGATAATTTTGATCATGATGAAATGTCTAAAATTCCATATGCTTTTGACAGTGATGGCTTGATGTTTATCTTGTTGCCATGTATAGCTCAGTATCACAGTTCAGTGGGAGCTTTGGTAGGATATAATGATTATCATAAAGAGGATGGTAGTCATGATGCCATATGTGACTCGGTACCATGATTCAGTGGGAATTGTTGGAAGTGATGTGGATGCATCATTGGTGCTCGGTTGTCTTTAGGTGATTGGGGATATTTTTTCTTGGTTTTAGAGTGGTTGCTATTATGCCATGGTTTACTCTTGTTGCATTTAGAGTTTGGCATGGTTCTCTTGAGACTAGGATGTTTAAGTATGTTATGGTGCATGTGATATCCTAGGAGGAGATGGTTAGATCATGGATGTCATGTTTATGTTCAAGATTGGAGCTTTGACATTGATCTTGTGTAGTTCTCTTAAGTATTGGGTACATTGATCATTTGCTTGATTACTTCATGATAGTGCTATGTTGCATTTGGAGTTTGGAATGGATTGGTTGGTTACAGCTCCTCATGGATACTTGGAGAAATAGGTGAGGCTTGAGTTCTCTTATGGTAAGAGATATAGGTTGGAATAGTTACTAGAAAGAAAAGCTATTTTCAACAGAAAAGACCGAGGAGCCTACACCTTGGTTGAATGTGAGTTCAACACACTCAACAGTTTCACATGCCTCCAAAGAGGCAGTTTGGATACAAAGACTTGGGAAAGGTATTGGTTTTAATTGCAAGAAAGTTAAACTTGAATGTGATAGTCAGAGTGCTATGTGTTTAGCCAAAAATCCTATGTATCATGCTCATACTAAGCATGTTGATGTTAAGTATCACTTTGTGCGAGAAATGGTTGAGAGTGGGAAGGTATTAATTGAGAAATTCGACACTTTAAATAATGTTACAAATTATCTTATGAAACCATCTCCTTCAGATAAGTTCTCTTGGTTTTAATCATTTGCTTGGAGCTTCATGATTATGCAGGCTGCATTTGAAGTTGGCATGGATTGATTAGTTGGTGTAGGAAGGCCATTGGCCTTAAGTCCTGTACTTGATTTATAATGATTCCTTGTTTAGAATAATTGCAATGTATAATGTCAAGTGGGAGAATGTTGGAAATAGGATGCCAGTTAATTGCAATCCTAAACATGATTTATATCATGTATCTCCTAAGTCCTTAGAAAGTGTTCTCATACACTAGGATTAGAGAGAGATTAATTTTGGATGAAATAATCATGTTAATTGACATTTGTAATTAATTCTAAATGATAGGAGCATGTTAGGGCATCCAAGATGATTTCCTAAATAATAGGATCACATGGGGCACCCACATGGAAGGTGGAACCCACCTTGAGTTTAGTTAACTATTTGGAGTAAGAGATAACACTTTTGAATGCATGAAAAGATCCTAGGAGTTAGGGTTTGATGTTTACATGCATGAAGTTTAGTTTAGTTCAGTTCAATTCAGTTTATAATCAGTTTAGTTTAGTTTAGTTTAGTTCAATTTAGTTCAATTCAGTTCAGTTCAGTTATGGTTTAGTTATCTTCAGTTAGTTTTAGTTGAATGCTAGTTGACTTCAGTTAACTTGGAATGCATGACTAATGACTTGAGTTGCATGACATATAATAGGTGAATTCCTTCAGTTAACAGGGGATGACCATTCTTGCATGAATGGTGGAGAGAGATGTTTCAGTTAACAGAAAATGACTTGGACCCACTTTGGGTGCCCAAGTTGGCTTCTTGGAATTAACTCCTTTGCATGTTAAGATATTTCAAAAGGTTGAGTTAAGTGGGCCCACTCTTGGGCGCCTACTTTGAGGATAAAGCCTTGAAGATATTTATGGAATAAAGGTTGAGTTACTACTTCAGTTTGGGATGGCCAAATGGATGAAGATGATGATTTGGCGTTGTTCTTCATGGTTAAACTCTACTTGGAAGAGATAGGCATACCTTTTGTGAGATAGGGATTGAGCTTTGTAATTGTAACTCTTTGGAGTTTACAAAGTTGATTATTGCCTATATATCTCAAGCAAGTTGAAGAGAGTTTGAATCAGTTTTATGGCAGGTTGTGAAGAAGATTTGGTGAAGGTAAAAGAAGCATTCTCAAGCAAGAATTGGAGTTATTGTAATCTACTTCAAAGATTAAATAATACATTGATTCTTAGTGGAGTTTTTTTCCCGAAAGGGTTTCTCCATGGTATATGATTGTGTAATCTTTCTAATATCCTGTCTAATTCATCTACAACTTTTGTCTTCATTCTACAAATGATAAAATGAATTAATCAGATAATAACCCACAAAGAATCTGTAACGAAGAATACATATTTAGATCAATAAGTATAATAGTTTTACAAAGTATTAAGCTACATAAACACCTCAATTTTCAACATGTCTATCCCCAAATTGGAAGAGTACTCTATCTAGGAGATACCTCTCTAAGATGGTATCTACTCTCCCGATCAGGTATCAGGTCTATCTACAATAAATGAGCTACTCATGATCATTTGTCTAGGCCTCTCAGTCTAGGTAAGGATTCCAAAGAAACTCAATCATATCATCAAACACAACCCTCTAGTATTGTAGTCTATTAGGCTGTCGATAATGAAGGTAGTCATGGTACCTGTATGAGTAGGGATCATTTGGATCCCTTTGATCAATCCCCTCTAGTCGTGTAACTGTAATGTGCTCCCATGCCCAAACATAGAGTAAGTTGACACTTGTCAATATGCCACCACCGCCATGGTAAAATTCCTCATGCATGTCATAATATAAGTGAGCCAAAAAATAGGGTCCCCATGCATAAATAGTACCCTACTCCATCATCATCTCAATGACAATGCCCCAACTGACTAGAAATATTTGAGATCTCCTATCTAGCATCAAAGGTCTAATGATCAAAATTGCTAGAACAATCACCATGTCATCTGTAGTATCCAAGAATGGAGTCAGGTTGATCTCTTAATCTATGACAGTGAGATGTTAGACACCTAATAATCACTGCATGGCTAGAGTACCTCTCTTCATGTTATAAGTAACCAACTCTCCATGAATAGGGATACATAGTATCCTCCAAACATCCTTAAGCATGATGGTGCACTCCCTTATGGGAAGGTGGAAGGTGGCTATCTTTGATCTCCAACGCTCTAAAAGCACTATCATCATGGCTCTATGTGATTGAATCTTGGGCATGTATGCGATGTGTCTCAATCCACTAATGTCTAGAAAATCTCTCTCTAGCTCTTGAAACTGAGCTATCCGATCCAAGATTTGTGGTCTATGCTCCCTAGACTGAAGAGAATGTAGTGTGGCCTACAAGCTCATTCAACCCACAAGCATCAAAATTTTGTTAAACATCAAGTCAGGGAACCTAAATCTATAGTTAAACTAGCTAAATTATTGCTTTTGAGCAAAAGTGAGCATATTTTGGAACAACTGTGGTTGGTTTTCATAATAGCAAGTCTATTACTTGATAGTAGCAATTGCCTTTTACAATAGCGAGTTTGTTAGTGTTACAATAGCACCGCTCTTTAACATTAGTGACAATATCCTAATTATTTATAGCATGTGACTGGTTTTCACAAAAGTGAACTTACAATAGCACTACATTTTAACAATAGCGTTGTTGTTTAACAATAATGCTTATTTTTCACACTAGCAGTCATTCTAAAACTATGATAACACTAAAACCATGTCAATAGCACTAATCCTAAATCCTATTGCTATTTTTCATCCTAACTTTGAGCATTAATTACAAAAGCGAAATAAATCAAAAGCAAAAGTTAGAAGCATACATACCACAACCCCCACATCAGCTGGTCATTGGTACTGATGAACTACGTCAACTCAATGTGGTACACTTGAAACCCTTAGCATCGTAAATGCATGTTTGTAATAAAAAATCACTAGAGAGAAATAATCACCTAAAGATGAGTGTGCAATTGAGGGATGAATGAACCCTAATTTCTTATTTAACCCCCCTAAACCCTAGGTTTTTACCCTCAACCACCCTCCTAGGTAATATTTGGAGCACCCTGGATCATCCTAAGCCTTAACAATGACCCCTAGGGCCTATTTTCCCATCCTCTATGCATTTGGATCACTCCTGAACCTTATCACAAGCCTGACTCGAAAAGCAATTTTTTTGGCCGACCTCTCGAGGGGGCAACCCAACGTCCTATCTTCCTTTCGTTGACTATCGGGACATAGTGGGGCATATTAAAAATTTTCAATCTTGATATGAGCATCAAATTACTTGAAATAATGCAACAAGTACATTGTGTCAAAGAGGGGCAAAATGTAGACATGTAAAAATGACTATCGCACATCACATATCACACATCGCACATCCTAAAACTGCATTCTTCCATTATTGGTATAATTTCACATCATTCTCATTATTAATCCCCTTTTAACATCATTTATGTCATTTAACCTTATTTCCCTTTATTAATTAAATAATCTTGAGTTGTTTAATTAATTCATTATTTCATCACTAATTTAACCTCATTCCTCTCGATTAATTGAATAAACATTAATTATTTAATTATATCGCTAAACTTCCATTATTATTCTATGTTAATTAAACAATATCAATTAATGATTTAATTAAACATCAAACCCCTTTCTAATATTAAATAATTATCTTTAATCATTTAGTTAAATCACTTGCCATCATGCATAAAATTAAATAATTATCTTTAATTATTTAATTATCCTAATTTCCCTCAAAATATCTTGACTTAGATTATCTAAAACATCATCCATTAATAAATAAACATTTTATTTATTAATCAATCTTATCTTGCACGTTTCTCCAATAATTAATTAATTATACCATGCATTATTTCCTCAAATCTTAACTGACACTCTCTCTAAGTCAACTGATATTGATTAACCACTCCTCTGATCAATCAATTCTCTTAACTCACACTCACTCAAAGTCTTCTAATCAATCAATTGAATTAACACTTCAATAAATATCTCATGCAACCAGTTAACTAGAATCCTGCACCTAGTTGCAGTCAACTAACTGGGCAATCAATTCTTCTCATTCATTATCAACCTTTGATCTCAAATCAACACCTCTTAATCTAGATCATTGATCTAATTTCCTAAAATCTATAAAATAAACCTTCATCCTTCACATTCACCACCTATAATTTTCATAGCTAAGTCATGTCCATTTGAACATTTATCTTTAGCAATTGAGAGCATTTATCATAGCATCTAGGTCAATTATACATCAAGCTTTTGCAAGTTATCATGGAGGCTTTGTGTTGAAGCAATCCAATATTTTGACAACACAAGTTACTCCACAATGGGATGGTAAGATTGTTTATTGTTTGTGATTTCATACGTTTGATTTGATTTTCTAACATCTTCTGATTGATTTCATAGCAATAGCACAATTAAATCTCATTGGTATGCAAGATTTTATCTTTTGTTTCGAGTTTATTGATTGAACTCATTATTAAATATCCATTCCACTTTTACCCAAGTTTACACAGCTAAAATTAATTTTCTATCATTTCCTTATAATCTAGTATTTTCCAATCTTTTATTTTGTTGTCTTTGCCTTCTTGTTGTGCAAAATTCTATTTTTCTATCTTTCTTAGATGAAATTATGTGAAAGGGGTTATATTGAATGACTAAGACAACAACATGACACATGTACATCCTAAATAGAGAGATTCTTCTACTAGCACTGAGTTCCTTTCTTTATACTTTTATGGTTCTATATTTAGTTAATTAATTTTGCGATCCTATTTCAGTATAAAATATTTTTTATCTAAGATTTATGCTTTAACTCAGTGAAATATTTTATATTACAAGTATAAATTGAATGTTAGGATATTTCTATTGTAATTTTTCTATTTTTATAATAAATCAATAACAAAACCATTTTTCTTTTGAAAGAGCTACTCTTATCCTAGTGTAAGTGTAAAAAGTGTTTAACTTAGATAAAAATAAATAAATTTAGTTGAATCAATCTTTTCAAAATTATATTTTAGTGAACCTAATGATTTAAATATTGATTCCTTCTATTTCAATGTACTTCAAAACAATTCAATTATTTAATAAACCTTCATCATCATCTTGCATTGTGCATTGTGAAGCTTGCACATTTCACCTCTTATGAGCTTCACAACCTAGTCTCCATTTTCTTTATCATATTGCTCATTTTTTAAAATTTAAAAATGTCTCATTTTAGAACACTTAATACTCCTATTGGAACAACTCTAGATTTCTCTAACTTCTCATATGATCCAACTATTACAACTCTTAATTATATACTTCTCATACAACTACCTATCATGACATTGAGGGATGTTTTGACCATGAAGCTACCCTCCATATGTAATCTCAATTTGAGGTGCACCAAATCAACAAGCACCTTGTATATTTTAATTCATATTTAATACCCATGAAGTTGTGTGTAATAAATATGGCCTCATTATTTATGTCATATGAACCACATTATGCAACCATCTAGAAGGCCTATATTTCTTATGTGACAACCCTAATTGTGAACAATGATATTTCCATAATACTAGCTACCCATGATTAGACTTAGGACTCTGACTCAAACATTACACAAAATTGAATTTTTATTTCCATGTTGACACAAGTGCCCACATGGAAAATTCTACTTCTATGATTCTAACATGTAACCCCATCTTCTCATATGGGCATGTTCCTCTATCATAACCCTTCCCATTTAACTTTTCTACTAGTCACCTCATTGCTTCACAAACTTTACCTTCACAACCTTTACCTTTGATGAGACCAAATTGATGGGCTTAATTTATGGATAGACTTCATTCATTAGTTTATGTATCTCATTTCAATCTACCAAAGTTCACAGACATTCCTAAGACTTATACATCTTTTATACCTTTTATACACTTTAAACCAAACTTTAGTATGTGGTAATACAAATATGATATGATGACATTTGTATGAGTGAATGTATGAATGATCATGAAATTTAGTATGATTCTATGCTTAATTTATGAATGTTAATGATGTGTATGCCTTAGGATAAAACATACCACTTGCAGCTAA
The DNA here is from genome assembly GCA_007258455.2 of Sequoia sempervirens. Taxonomy (NCBI): domain Eukaryota; kingdom Viridiplantae; phylum Streptophyta; class Pinopsida; order Cupressales; family Cupressaceae; genus Sequoia; species Sequoia sempervirens. The sequence goes on along the minus strand of VDFB02270651.1, from coordinate 646,151,695 downwards.
GAAGAACTGTAACCCATAGCAACTAGATTTCCAACCCGAAGCATAAGGACCACAAACAATGGCAGTGGAGAGGTTATAATGATTAAAGCGTGATAGTTCCAGAGAAGAATGAAGGCAACCATTGAATAGTAAACTATGAGTCACCATAGGCACACCAAATAAGATGACATGAAGGATCTTGTTATGGCGGTTAAACCGTTGGGGTAGAGTTTCAGTTTAAATTCTCTTCTACTTTTTAATCATGGTTTTCTATTGAAAAGACTAAGTCATCTCCCTATTCTTGAGAGAGAGTGGAAAAATACATTATGGTTCTATTTTTAGTCTTAGGATGAATAAGACTCCTTGCGGACCCTATATAGTGGGATCCATCGTGAGGAGAAAATCTAGTTACTAGTTGTTTTAGTTATCTATTTTAGCTTTTTCTAATTACTAGTTAATAATTACTCACTGTTAGTTTTCTATTATCATTTGAATAAATTACATGTATTGTTGAATGAGAAATCTAGAACGTAGATTCTTGTCAGAGTTCAGAATTTCCATGCAATAAAGGAGTTAATTCAATAACATGATTTGTTGATCAAGTAGTAAGTGTTGATATCTATTGTGGAAGTAGAAAATCAACCAAGGGCCACTTGAGGTATTGGTTATCCACTCTATCTTTTTTATTATTAAACTAGTTCATGCATTGTTGATTAAGATAATTTACAATTACATACATGTGGAGTTCATGAGTATAATTTTGTCGCTTAATGATAGATTCATACTCCTAGATTAATTAGTTACAGGTTGCAGTCTAGTCTTAAAAAATAGTAGTCACAATCTTAAGTGATAAGTACCTATAGCATAAGTAATAGTTTATGTTATTTCCCCTTTTTTGCTAGTTAACATTTCATTTCCTTTTCTAACTTTTACTATTTTTTGTACACGTGTAAATCACCTATACTCATTCATATAGATCGTGTTAGAATCTATGAATGCACATATAGGGCCAACACTATTAAAAGCTTATGAAGCCATGGTTGATAATTAAATGCAGCCTCTTGTAAAAGGTTTGGCGAACTGTTTAGTTAGGAATCCATCCTCTAAATTGTGTGTCTACCTATACCACAAAGTTAATCAAACATTGTAGAAGCCTTAGATTTTTGGTGTCGTTGTTGGGAATGGTGCTAAGTTCAGGATTCTCTTATGTATTTCCAATTCTTTTCAAGCATTCCTAGTTTAGCAATTCCATTTTTAACATTAGGGTAAATAGGTTTTTAGCCATCGACACAATATGAGTTACTAACAATGTGTAGGAATCACTAAACCACAAAGTTATAAACATTGCATGTGGAGGCAAAGAGACACTCTCAAAATATTTCTCCCTTTATCACATAAAGCATTGTAGGATACTAGTGAACACAATGAACAAAGCGAGGGTATTCTTGAAGAAGAATCATCCTTGACACCAATACTTACACTAGAAATAGAGGAGACTTCCCACATACACATCAACATCATGGCTGATGTAGTAGTAGAAGACCCACTAGAGCATGTAACATTTGAGTTCCCTGTAACCAACCAGGAGAGAGTTATTGCATTGAATAATATACCTCCTTTAGCACTACTTGTCTTCTATGGGCTAGTTATAGAGGACCTAAACACCTTTCTTTTTGAGTTTGATGTGCTATGCCGAAGTTATGACTATGCAAAAAATGTTCACAAACTCAAATTATTTCCAACAACACTAAAAAATGCTGCTCTAAGATGGTTCATGGGGTTGGGAAGAGATTTTGTTCCCAATTGGAAAATAATAAAGACAAAATTCCTAGAGAAATACCAAGATTACTACAGAGGCATATATAGAAAGAGGGATGACATCTCCAGGATGTCATAGAAGGAAGATGAATCTTTGGATGATTATGTCGAGAGGTTTTAGTTCTGCCTCAAGAAATCTCATCAAAACAAAATCTTTGATGAATCCTTGAAATTGGTATTCTTAAGGGGAGTTAATGAGGACTATATGGATGCATGTAACCTCATTAGGGTAGGAGACATCTCATAGTTACCATTTGAGGAGATTTTCAAAGCATGTAGAAACTATTCAAGGCCTTTTACCAAGAAAGTTAGAGGAGACAAGACATCTTCCATTAATAAATCAGCCACTAGAGTCTCAAGGGTGGAGCTAAGCAATCTTCTATCAAACATGAAGGAAGATATCATAAGCCACTTGGCTACACAATTAGATACCCTTCACATCAAGAAAATATAAGAGGGAGGAGAAGTATCCCTCACATAATATTGTCCACACTATAGGAAAAAGAAGGTCAATTGCAAGTGCAAAAAGTTGGCTAGTATTTCTAAAGATAAGCAAAGGAAATCAAAATTTCATGCACTGAAAGATGAAGATGATCAAGTGTTTTATGTAGCTCAATGCAAACCATGGAAACCAGGACAAGGTATGCCCCAAGATCCCTTGAATTATAACATATCATTTCTAGTAAATAATATAAATTTCCCTAATTGGAACCCTCAATCTTTGACCAATATGTAAAAAATCTCAATGGCCAATGCCTAAATACAATTGGAATGAACAACAACAAAACATGTGGTCACTGCAGAATTTCCAAGTATCTAATTATAATTCACAATGGAAACTCCAATAAAATCAATGGAAACCTCAATGGAAAAGAGGTCAACAATGGAAAAATTTAAATCTTAACTATCAACAGCCACAATAGCAAGCCATAATGCCAAACCCTTCAATAGCTGCACCAAATCCACCAAGAGCACCTCAATTTCTAGCACAATCTGCACCTAACCCAAATAATAATCCCATCCAATAGGCTTATGCTAATGACACCATACAATAGCCCACCTATGGGGTTGAGGTGAGTGATGTACACCTCAGATTAGGGAAGATGTTAGTTGGGCCTTCATCTCCTCATATCACTAAATTAATTGATGAGGAACTCCCAACAAAGTCCATGGACAAACAACCTAAGGAACAAGAATAAAATTAGGTTAACCTAACAACCACGAGTCTAGATCCTCCATTATTTGAAAGATTAATAGTCCAAAAACATCATTCATAAGCTAAAAATGATCTATTGGGACAACTGAAGGATGTTTGCATCAAAATACCCCTCATCCAGGCTATTAAGGAAGTACCCATTTATACCAAAATAGTGAGAGCATTATGCCTAAAAAATCCAAGAAGGAAACGTAAGGAACCTCAAACTATATATGTCTTAGGACAACTTGTAGAAATAATGTTGGTATACATAACTATCCCCAAGTATGCAGACCCTAGGAGCCTTGTAGTGGATGTCAAAATCAATGGTACTCTCAATAAGAATACCTTAATTGACATTGGGCTAGCCATCAATGTAATGACCAAAGAAACTATGAAACTATCACAACTACTGGACCTTAGAACTACACCTACTATGCTACAGTTAGCAGATATGTCTATAGTCAAACTTGAGGGAATCATAGAAGATTGGTAATAACATTAGACTCATGAGAGTACCCTACAAACTTTATGGTGTTGCAACTTAAAGCTAACCTTGCAGGATACCCCCTCATCTTAAGCAGACCTTGGTTGGAAACTACAAACACCTTTATAGGTTGTTGATTTGGTAACATGATCATTTCCAATGGAAATTTGACTAAGAAACTAGTCCTTTATCCACCCACCCAACCACATGCAGATTTGGAGAAAATTGTATAGCCTACCCTAGATGAGGAAGACCAATAGTTCTTACAAACTTTGATGACTTGAACATAGTCCCTTTTTAGAAAACCAAGATGAAGATGAACCGATTGCAAACATCATGCAGAACAATTATGGTAGGGACCCATAGCAACATGACTATCAAACATGTTTGCAAGACCCATTGCAGAACATAATTTCCACCAATACATCTGAGTTTTTTTCTCAAAATTTCCACACCTTATTGCCACATCATTGTATTCTAAATATAGCAGGTATTGGAATTTCATCTATTCAAACATCATCCTTGACTTTAGAGATTATGCCAAACAAGACATTAAATGTAAACAACCAATTGATTGTTGCATAATAGAATTCACTATTGAGTGTGTTGCAAGCACACACAACACCATGTGCATTGGATTACCATGAAATGAAAGCTATGGATCCAAACTTGTGCATACATAAGATTTACATCAATGAAGGATATAAACTAGTTAGGCAACCCCAAAGAAGAATGAACCCTGCAGTCCGTGACATAGTCAAAGGAGAATTACAAAAGTTACTGGATGTAGGATTCATATATCCAATTTCTGACAGCCAATGGGTGTCCCCACTAGTGATTGTACCTAAGAAAGGATGGAAATGGAGAGTGTGTGTATACTACCATGAGTTAAATGTAGCAACTAGGAAAGACCACTTTACCCTTCTATTCATTGACTAAGTAGATTCACTAGCAGACAAGTAGTGCTTTTCCTTTTTAGATGGCTTTAGTGGATATAATTAGACTAAGATAGCCCCAAAGGACCAAGAAAAGATAACCTTCACATGCCCTTGGGGTACATATGCTTACTTTGTCTTACCATTTGGGCTGTGTAATGCACCTGCCTGTTTCTAAAGGGAAGTCCTGAGCATATTCTCAAACTTTGCTAATGATTCCATGGAAGTTTACATGGATGATTTTACAACTTATGGGAATACCTGTGAAGAGGCACTTTCCAATTTGGAAAAATTATTAAAAAAATGTCAAGATCATCACCTATCCTTGAGTCATGAAAAATGCTTCATGACGATGATTGAGGGAATAGTCTTGGGATATTTTGTGTCAAATAAGGGAATCCAATTAGACCCCAACAAAATTGAGATCATATCAACCTTTCCTATATCCCAAAAACAAAAGGATGTTAGATGCTTCCTTGGCCATGTTGGGTACTATAGAAGATTCATACAAGATTTTAGTAAACTTGCAACACCACTATTTGTCTTATTGTCCAAAGATGTAGAGTTTGAATGGACACCTATTTGTCAACATTCCTTTGAAGCTCTTAGATAGTATTAACCAATACCCCTATCTTAAGAGGTCCAAACTAGAATCTACCTTTCCATATTCATATAGATGCTTCTGATTTTGCAATAGGAGTTGTGCTAAGACAAAAGGATGGAAACGTTGAGTATGCCATTTATTATGTTACTAAAAATATTTAAGGGGTAGAACTCAACTATACAGTGATTGAGAAGGAAATGTTAGCAGTGGTTAATGCAATCAATAAGTTTAAACACTACGTTATAGGGTATTATATATTCATACATACTGACCATACAATAATAAGGTATTGAATGAACAAACAAATTGTTGGTGACAGGCTTGTGAGGTGGTTACTACTACTTTAGGACTTTGATATAAATATTATGGATAAGCCAGGGAAAGCCAATTTAGTGGTAGATTTCCTCTCTAGACTTCCAACCAAATTAGAAGAAGATGTTTTAGATGATTCGTTCCTAGATGATAACCTATTTTCTCTCTCTTTGCATACACCAAGGTATGTAGACATAGCCAACTATCTGGTAGCAGGGAAAACACCACCAACCTCTCACCAAGGGAGAATAGGAAATTAGTTTAGAAACGTTTTCCTTACTCATGGATAGCAAGATATTTATTTTATATAGGGCCTTCCAACATATTGAGAAGATGCATAAGAGAATATGAAGTATAGGATATCCTCAAAGCATGCCATGATGAACCTTGTGGGGGAAAATTTTGCAACAAAGAGGACATCTCTTAAGTTTTTAAATACTGGCTATTATTGGCCAACACTTCATAAAGATGCAGTTAACTGCACCAAGAGATGTGATAGATATCAAAGAATGGGAAGACCAACAAATACATATGAGATGTCATTACAACCACAACTAGTTAGCACCATTTGATAAATGGGGACTAGATTTTATTGGTCCCATCTCCCCAACAATAAATAACAAAGAATATATACTAGTTTTTATAGATTACCTTACTAAATGGGTGGAAGTTAAAGCTTTGCAATTTGCAAGAGATGGGAATGTGGCTAAATTTATCTATGAAGATATATACACAAGATATGGTGTTCCTAGAGAATATGTCACAAACCAGGGACCACAATTTGCATCAGATCTAATAAAAAAACTAGTACAAGAATATGAGATCAGACATAAAAAGTCTGCACCTTACCACCCTTGAGCAAATGGTCAAGTGGAGGTTACAAATAGAGAAATTGAAAAAATCCTCACAAAGACAGTGCAACTCCACAAGAAGGACTGGGCAATAGTTTACCTGAAGTAGTTTGGGCTTACAGAACAACCTGAAAGACAATAATAGGTTTTACATCATATGAGTTAGTATATGGTAAAAAGGTAGTACTTCTAATAGAATTTGAATACAAGACTCTTTGGAAAATAGTCAAGCTGGGCATGGACTTGTCAACAACACATAAGGAGAGGTTACACAACCTCAATGCATTAGATGAAATTAGAATGGAAGCCATACACCATACTAAAATTATCCAACAAAAAATGGAATTTTGGCATGACTAGCTTATTAAAACCAAGGAATTTAGTATGGGTGGTTGGGCTTTACTACTTGATTCAAGTTAAAAATATTAAAAAGGTAAATTACAAACTAGATGGCTTGGACCATATGTGATTAAAAATGGTTTTTCCAAATGGAGCAGTACAAATACAAACAATTGACGATGTAAGGTTTTCATTACTAGTTAATGGCCATAGATTGAAGCTCTATAGATGGCCATTATAGAAGGATGAATTTATTTTATCACTACATCATCAATTTGAGCCACAAATATAAAATTAATTACCACCAATGAGTAGTTCTCCAAAACTATTAGTAAACGAGCAACATAGCTCACCCACTGAGATTTCACAGGTTTATTCTAACACACATTTCACATGCACACACTACATAGGTTACATTTGACAATCTTCATTTTCTAAACTGATAGCAGAAGCAATAGGGACTTGCAGCATCACACCACTAGGTGATAAAACTATAGAAGGGACATGTTACTACATGAGCTCGTAGCAGTTGTTTTTCATTCACTCCATAAACACCAACCTTAATTATATTTCCATCATTTCATAGCATATCCTTTCACACATGAAGACATACATATTCAACTTCATTACATGCAACCTATTTCTTCCATCCACACACAACCATCATACCACATTTTTTTAATTCCACCGTACCATGCAATTAATTTCACCTCACTATAAGCATACTTTCCACAACCTTTTCACCCATCATTACAATATATTTTCCACATGGAAAAAGATATGTTGCCATCAATTTCACACCAAAGCTACACAAACTTCATATCACCCACATTGTATCATTTTAAATCAATTTCAAGGCGATATACAACTACTTCACACAAGGTGAATTTCAATTCAAGCCATTCCTACAGGTACACTCAACATTAGTTCATCATAATTATCATTGTGGATTACTGATTTTATGCAAATTTATCTTTCATTCGTGCATGTCACATATCATGTTTTAATTATCCTCTATTTCTAAAAATTATACCTTTGCCCAAACCATACACACTAAGTGAGGACACTTATAAAATTTAGTTGGGGGAGGGGCATGATTATCTCTTAGTTTTCTTGATTTTCAAAACTTTTTGCAAGTGTTCTCGTCATTTCATTTTCCATTTTCAAAAGATACAGATCTTAGAGAAGAGGGAAGAATTTTTAAGCAGCTGAATTAAGGGGTACATTTGAGTAATAAAACATACAAGCACAGTAGAAGTGGTGTAATTGGGGTGGCATAACAAGACTAGAAAAAAATAGAATTGCAAAGTGACTGCAAATTACTGAAGCATTATAATGGGAGGTGATATCATACAAAGGAAACCGACAACACATAACTTGCTACTGGAAGACATACAATGTTTAACTATCTTCCAGTGAGCTAGCCAGATGGATTATTTCTTGAATCTTACAAAATTCAATGAGGTAATAACCCAAAAAATTTCCATCACATTTCAAAATGATGAGGCAATTGTTAGGGGTTTGAAGATAGATGCATAAGAGGCAACTATACCTGAAGTATCTAGCTTTCCAAGAGTGGGAGAGGAGTTTCCAGTTAGAGTGGATGCCATTGTAGCAAGAAATGAATTCTCCTTGCCAAGAGAAAATCTAGATTCATCCTCACATGGTACTAAATGATTGTCTTTGCCTTGACTTTGGGCTAAAGTAGCTTCTTACATAGTTAAATACTTGACATGTGATGGGAAATAGTCATTGCTATACACAATCCATTTTAAATTGTTGAGTCATCTACGCCATGGTAGACATGTAAATGTTCCCAAATTTTTGTACAATCTATTAAAAAGAATGTCCTCTAAATATAAAAGGAAAATAAACAACTCAACATTGTCTCATTTTTGCTTAGTTACATTACTGGTAAAGAGGAGCCTTAGGGTTCAACTCCCAAATGTTTCTTGGGAAGACTTTCTCAATTGTAGTAATATCAACAATATTCTTCAATTTCCTAATGGAGCAAATAGAGGCTAGGAATAAAGAATGGAAGAACCTACTGTGGCTACTCCAGAGGAAGAAATTCCCTTTGGTTCCCCTATTGCAACACCTACTTGCAACACGAAGGAACCAAAAGAAGAGGGTTTTCAAGAAACCCAACTTGTAGCCTCTGATGAGCAGCTTGCAATAGAAAGAAATCAAGAAGCCCCTATTTCTAGGAGGCCACCAAAAGAAAAGGAAGGGAAAAGTGGAGCTTCTTCTTCTACACCTACAAGAGGGAAAAATAATCCCACACAATCCAAAAGGTGTCCACATTGCCTAAGGAAGAAGGGGTCCATGAGAGGACCAATTAAAAAGAATAAATATGATGTTGTAATGGTAGAAACAAATAAAGACTCAAAGGGGGATGGCCCTGGTGATGAAGTAAAAACACCCATTGTGTAACCATCATATTTTTCTAGTACTTCTGAATTAGATTTAAAAGATATTTATGACCAAGAAAATGAGGAGAAGATCTCCAAAGTGCCATGTTTTAGAGGGTTGTGAATACACAAGTGAAATGGGAGATGAGTAATTTTAGAGAAGGATGAGGAAATTTTTGTTGAAGAAAGAAATGTAAATATGGAATTACAAGAAGCAATGTAGAGAATAGAATAGTTGGAATAATTGTTAAAGGCATACCAATAAAAGGACAATGAGCGGGATGATAGGATTAAATAATTTGAGGAAAGGCTCCACAAGTTTGAGCATGGATCAAAATTGGAGATATTGACACAACTTCCCATGGTAGAAGTAGAAGGGAAATAACTAGTATCCCAAGGCCCAATTCCTTAGATTAAAACCCCCACTAGAACAACTATAGTGTCCCTAGGTGTTGAATTATGGAAGAGAACACATGAATTCTCCTAGGAAAAGAAAGAATGGGTAGGCGAGAGAGTTGAATTGATATCCAAACACACCATGGTAATGGAAAAGCAAGAAGTAGAAGTAAAAAGGTTGAAGGTAAAGATTGAAAAAATAACAGACAACACAATTACTAAAGTGCAGGCCACCTGTTAGAGTTTATGCTTTATTCTTGCAAGAAAAATTTCTATGTTTTATATTTAGCCAATTGATTAGTGATCTTCCTATAGAAATGAATAAGAAATTCTTGTTTTTAGATACTTTCTTCAATTCCACACTAGACATGCAAGATCAAATATGTGAGTTCTATCTAGACAATTATGTTCTTTCAGATGATACTACTTGGAATCCATTGATGTTTGTAGGTGATCTTCAAATAATAGCATTGGCCTCTTATGTTAGAAATGAGCATAAAAGGGGCACAATTCTACAAGAATACCATGAAAGAGAAATTTATTGCCTTGCAGTTCAGGAAGGAGTCAATGGATCCAAATATAGTAATAGAATAGTGGTTAGAACTCTTGGATTATAGAGGTGTTGGAAAGAAAAGAATATATATCAAAAAATATGATTATGGAAGGATGAAGGGATTATCCACAAGGACTATTAATGAATCCTTTAATTTTTTTCAAAAAAGATGGGAAGAAATTTCACCAGAGCTGAAAAGAAAGGAGTCACACTCTATCTATAACTCTATAGCTATGATTCATAGGTCTCACAAGTACATAAACATTACACTAAACAATGGATTTGCATGGTTTCCACTTGTCGCCCATCCTCATATCTTCTTGTTTCCAATACCAAACTAGGTAGGGAAGAAATAAGGGTAAGAAGTAGCAAAAAAATATATTGGGAAAGCTCTTAGATCAGAAAGGCTATTATCTAAAGCATGTCAAAGGAGTTGACATTGTAGTTGATTTCATGGAGATAGCTTTGCAGTATAACGTCCAACCTTAAAATTTTCTTGAGGATAAGCAATGGTTTAGTTGGGGGGAGTGATGGGATTAACTTATGGTTATATTTCCTTCATAAGTTTATGTCTTTTATCATTTCAATCTACCAAAGTTCACAGACATTTCTAAGACTTATACATCTTTTATACCTTTTATGCACTTTAAACCAGAATTTAGTAAATGGTAATGCAAATATGATATGATGAAATTTGTATGAGTGAATGTATGAATGATCATGAAATTTAGTATGATTCTATGCTTAATTTATAATTGTTAATGATGTGTATGCCTCAGGATGAAACTAACCTCTTGTAGCTAAGAAGAACTATAACCTGCAACAACTAGATTTCTAGCCCACAACATAAGGACCCCAGGTAGTTGCAGGGGAGAGGTCATAATGATTAAACTGCGATAGTTCCAAAGAAGAACAAAGTCAACCATTGAATGGTAAAACCATGAGTCACCATAGGCACACCAAATAAGATGGTAGGAAGGAGTCTGTTCTGATCAGGTTAACCCATGATGAGACATTCTTCATGAAACATGTCTTTTTCATGGAAATTGAATTGTTGGGGCAAAGTTTTAGTTTAAATTCTCTTCTTCTAATTTTTAATTATGGTTTTCTATTGCAAAGACTAAGTCCTCTCCCTATTCTTGAGGGAGAGTGGACAAATACATTATGGTTTTGTTTTCATTCGTAGGATGAATAAGACTTCTTACAAACCCTATATAGTGGGATCCATTGTGAGGAGAAAATCTAGTTACCAATTGTTTTAGTTGTTTGTTTTAGATTTTACTAATTACTAGTTAATAATTACTCACTGTTAGTTTTATGTTATCAGTTGAAGAAATTACATGTATTGCTGAATGAGAAATCTGGAGTAGATTCTTGTTAGAGTTCAAAATTTCCATGCAATAAAGGAATTAATTTAGTATCATGATTTGTTGATCAAGTATTAAGTGTTGCTACCTGTTGTGGAAGCAACAGATCAAGCAAGGGCCACTTAATTTGTTTTTATGTTATTAAATTAGTTTTGTAGTGTAGTAAAATTTACACCTTTACAATTTCACACTATGTTTGGGTCCCTTAATTTATTGGACTTAATTAAAGCTTCTAATTTTTCAAATTATGCATTCCAAAGCCTTACTTTTCCCATTTTCCAAAAGGAGAACCAACATTAAATAAATGCAATCAATAATTAAATCACCATGGAATATGCATGTCCTGGACTTATAGGCCAAGATCCATTTGAATGGGTCCCCTTTAAGTGCAAAGACCCATTTTAAAATATGTTTTTGGTGACATTTCAATGATTCAAATTCAACTTGCTATTGTTAGCTTTTGGAATCTAATTTTTGAGAAATTAGATAAACACCTATAAATACATAGTCATTTTATCATTTGAAATTTAACACTTAAGAAATAAGCATTACGAAAAACTTCAAGAGAAAATATCATTGCCAAGAGCATTCAAGAGTAGATTTATCAGTCATTTGTTGCATCAATCAAAATCCTAACATCATATCCATGTTTATGTGTGTTCATGTCATCTTGTGAAGGTTAATATGCATTATCAATCCTAAATATCCAAGGATTTCAAGTATCCAAATCAATCAAGAAAAGCAAGACCAAATTCCTTTGGAGAGATGTGTTTGACTCCAGTCCTCTAAGGGAAGCCATTGAAGGGTGGTGAGTTGTAGCAAACATTGTTCATTCATCATTTCCTTCCTTTTTCATTATCTTTTTATCAAGGTTTAATTACCAAATTGGGGTTTGACCAAGGCAAACCCCCATACAAACAAACAATTTTTTTTTCCTTTGTGTATGTGCAGATTATAGGTTGATGAATAATTGAAGAGATATTGAGGGAGTAATTTTGCATTGTTGCATAAGTTGTCATCATTGTTGTCAAGCCACTAAAACTAAGTTACATAATTTATTTTTGAATTTTCAATAGTGGGACCTATGCCAAACAAAAGCTAAGATCTAGCATCAGAGGATTATCAAAAGTTATTTTGGAAGACCTAACAAGGACCCATTCATCCAGGGGTGAACCAGACCCTTCTTAGATCTACCTGTAAACTGACATTTCTGTTTATGTACATTCTAAAATCTACATTTTATGTATTAGGTATTGTTGTTCATTTAGATTCAGTGCTTCAAATCGTTTTCATTTGTTTCTAGATGATGAAATAATAACTCAACCTCTCAAGAGGGGATACTCTCTAAATACCACTATCAAATCCTCTCTCAAAAACCATTCAACAAATAGTAGAGATTTTAATGCAAAACAACAACTATGAAGCAATTTCAATTGATTCAAACTTTCACAAATGACTTACAAACATCCATATATCTGATTATATCAGATATTATAGTAAATAGGATTGATATAAAATAGTTAAAAAAATTATAATAAGATTTTAAATATGAAACTACTAAGCAAACATAGTTGCAATTTCTCCCCCTTCACTGTAAACTTCAAACAACAAAAATCTGCACTTACAATCTTCAATCTGTGGATGATTCCACCTTCAACCATGGAATTCATCTTCCATTTATTGTCTCAACACTCTCTTAGACCTCAAAAATCATGGATTCTAGCTTCTAGCTTCAAAAACCCATGCTTGGGAAGCACCAACTTCAAATTGGCAACAACAACCTCTGAAAATAACCAAAATAAAGCATATAAATTAACTCTTTCACACCTTTCTTGTAATTCCCCTATGCTTGGAAATGCACAATATGCTTTAAAAATGAATTTAAAATAATTAATTGTTGAAAAGGAATTTTTTTGTAACCTCCATCCATGATTGGCCAAGAAAAAACAACCACTTCCTCACAAATAGGAGCCCCAAAATAGAAAAATCCAAACCACTTGCTCTTGGGAATCCAAATTCTTCATGCAAAAGTTTAGGAACAATTAATTAGCTATCATAACTTGTAACTCCCCAAATCCCATGCCCAAGAACACATATTTGAAGATTTTTCCTTGAAAATGCCACAAAAATGAGTCCAAAACACCATAAAATTGCAACATAGCAACTTGGCCAAATATTTATCAAATATTTTAGGCATTATTACAAAAAATTATTCACCTACAATATGAAAAGACCAAAATAAAGAAAAAAATAAAATTAAATATTTTTGGTTGATTCAAGATTGCTAGTCAACCATGTATGCTCTTGCATTAGACACCCAAGGTAGGAAAATTTTGTGAGCTTGGTCTCACAAAATCCAGAGTTGTATGGTAGGACCATCCTTTCAGGTTATAAACAACCTTCAAAAAAATCCATTACTAAATTTGGTACTTCCAATGAGTTCTTCTTTCTCCTCTTCTTGCACGTAGCTGGAACACGTATCCTTCTCTTCTAATGATTCTTCTTTGCACTCAACATCTTCAATATGGATTCATCTCCACCATAAACCAACAACCTCCACCAAATACAACTCACACCTGATGAAGGAGACTTCCAACCCTCATGCACAAGCTCACAACAACATCTTATGCAATTCAGAAAATGAATGACAATATCACAAAAACATGCAAGAAGGGACTTAAGCTTCTCTTTCAAATTAACCAAATCTGAAATTACATTTTATTTGCAGCCATATAGGCTGATTAAAACATTACAAATCTGATTACAATATGATATAAAACTAAAATATGAAAGCAAAAATTAGATTCAAATTGTTCTCCCTCAAAATTTCTTCTTGCACCAATATCTAGTTCCTTCCAATAACTTCATCTGTAAACCTCTACTGCAATAAACCATTATTAAACAAACATTTTATTGAGACAAAAACATCCTCAAACCTGCAATAAAGCTTCAATAACAATATCACACAACCCTCCCAAGAAAATAAGGATGGCTGCAACAACAACATTCCCATTCTAGCAAAAAATGGCTACCAAAACCAAGTCCAAATTGCTTGTATTCATCAAAAACAAGCTCCAAAACCTCTCTAGAAAAAATCATGACCAATTTGGGAAGAAACCTCCCAAAAATCCATCCCCAAAACCTTCCATAATATTAAAAATTCTTTCCTAAACCCACTCCCACCAAAATTGCCAAAATTGCCAAAATTGGAGTCCATTCCTAGATTTAAGGCAACTTCCAATATAACTCTTGCCAACTCACCTTGGACATCCACCTTTGTATGCATCAATTAAGGAAGTTTCTAAATGAATAATTCAAACTTATAACTCCCTCCAAAACCATCCCCAAGTCCATGTTATGCTAATTTTTGAAATTGACAATTTTCCAAAATTCCCTCCTAAATTATCTCCACTCCCAAAATTTGCAACAAAATAATAAAAGGAAATTATTTAATATTTATTTTAGTCTCACCTTGCAAATTACCCTATTAAATAAATCACCTACCAAACCTTAGGAAATAAATTAATGTATATTATTTTTGGTTGATGCAAGATTGCTAGTGAACCACAGATGCTCCTACATTAGACACTCGGGGTAGGAAAAAATTTGTGAATATGGATTCACAAAATGGAGTTGAGTGGTAGTACCACCATTTTAGATTGCAAGAAATCCTCAACAAACTCCATCACTGAAACATGTGCACCAAAAATCTTTTCTTTTTCCTCTTTTTCCAGCATCTTGTCGAAACAAGATTCATGCTGCTCCAACAAATATGCACTTCATTCTTCTCTTCTCTCATGGAATCATATCCACCATGAACTGTCCTCCTCCTAATACCAAACATTCTCCTCTCTTCTCTTGTGGGATTCAACCCACCACAAACTGACCACCTCCGCCAAGTTTCACCTACAACATCCTCTACAATTGCTACATGCAAATATGTACTATCCATACACTAGTTTGCAACTACATCCTCTACGTTCATCCTTGCAAATAAAGGTAAACTAAACTCAATTTTTTAACTTTTAACTCATTCTCTTTTACTCCCCCAACATATTTTCCTTCATCCTTTTCTACAATGATAATTTTTTCCATCCATTCTTCTTCTTTTGTTAACAAATCATCTTCATCTTTTCCATTCACTCCAACATCCTTGTGCTCCATCACTGCAACTTCAAGTTCCACAACTGGATCTTCATTGTTCTCACTTTTGGCACCCTCTTCTACATTCTTCTCTTTTCTTCTCACTTCTTTCACTTCCTCAATCACTTCTGTAGCATCTTCCTCATCTACAATTTTTGCACATTCTTCTTTCCTCTCAAACTCTGCTACACTTTTCTCTTCCTTCTCGCTCTCTTTCTCTATGCCTTCCTCAAAGCATACTTCTGTAATATTTTCTCCATCCTTTTTACCTACATACACAACTATGATAAACTTTTTTCCTTTCTTCTTTTTCATTTTTTCAAACACTTGCCACACACTCTCAATATTCAACCTCTTAGGTATAGATTACCTCACATTTGGCGATTGACCTACACACTACACACTACACACACTCCACCCCTAGGTCCTAGTGCAAACTGCCTCACATTCGACGCTCTACTTGTACACTCAGGAACTCTTTCTCTAATACCAATGATGAAGGAGTCTTCCAACCCTCATTCAAAAACTCACAACAACATCTTATGCAATTCAAAAAATGATTGACAATATCACAAAAAACATGCAAGAAGGGACTTGAGATTCTCTTTTAAATTAACCAAATATAAAATTACATTTTATTTGTAGCCATATAGGCTGATGAAAACATTACAAATTTGATTACAATCTAATATAAAATTAAAATATGAAATCAAAAATTATATTCAATTTATTCTCCCACAAAATTTCTTCTTGCACCAATTTCTAGTTCCTTCAACCTACAAACTTCATCTGTAAACCTCTGTTGCAATAAACCGTGATTAACCAAACTTTTTCCTTCTACACAAACATCCTCAAAACTGCAATAAAGCTTCAATAAAAATATCCACAACCCTCCCAAGAAAATAATGATGGCTACAACAACAACCTTCCCATTCTAGCCAAGAATGGCTACCAAGACCAAGTCCAAATTTCTTGTATTCATCAAAAACAAGCTTCAAAAACCTCTCTAGAAAAAAATACGACCAAGTTGGGAAGAAACCTCCCAAAAAACCATCCCTAAAACCTTCCATAATATTAAAAATGCTTTCCTAAACCTACTCCCACCAAAATTGCCAAAATTGGAGTCCATTCCTAAATTTTAGAGTAGTTTCCAATATAACTCATGCCAACTCACCTTGGACACCCACCTTTGTATGCATCAACTAAGGAAGTTTCTAAATGAATAATTCAAACTTATAACTCCCTCCAAAACCATGCCCAAGTCCATGTTTTTCTAATTTTTGAAATTAACGATTTCCAAAATTCCCTCCTAAATTATCTCCACTCCCAAAATTTGCAACAAAATAATAAAAGGAAATTATTTAATATTTATTTGTCTCACCTTGAAAATTACCCTATTAAATAAATCACCTACCAAACCTTAGGAAAATAAATTCAAATATTATTTTTGGTTGATGCAAGATTGCTGGTCAACCACATATGCTCTTGCATCACTAGATCTTTCCTATTGTCCTAAGGATTGAGATCCAAGTCTGATTGGCTCACCATTGAGTTTGAAAGTAAATATTTACACCTTGTGATCTCTTTCCTAATGCAATCCCTAGGGAAATACACTTATTGAGATTCCTAAGTTTTAAAGCACCCATTTAAAACTTTGGGGATCCCTTTCCCCACATTTCATTTTTGGTGAACTTGACATTCTTACATCATACTTTTCTGATTTGGAGGTCCTTGAAACCCTAGATCTAGGTTTTGCATAATCTTGTTTTTCATTTCATTTAGGGTTACATATTGTATATTTACATCATTCAAAATCATAAAAATCCAAAACTATTGCATACATTCTACATAATAGCTTGCATTAAGGCGTGTTTCACTCATTTAGGTCAGAATTTCATTCAAAAGTGCATTAAAATTTTTTGTCATTTTGTTCATACATTGTCATACAATTGTATTTACATTTCATCAAAATTCTAGAAAATTGTCACTGAAGAATCTATTTGTAGTTAGGAATAGTGAGCTTAAATATCAGGTCAAACACTCAGATTTCAATTTTTCAAAACCTTGTGTAAAGACTCATTCACCCCTAGGCAAACCTATCCTTGTACAAGTGATTTTGTAAAATTCTACACACATATCTGTCTCTGTCTTCTTCATTTTCCTATACTTGCAAATCTCTATTTCAGTTTCAAAAATTGCATATTTCTATAGATGGTTGCATTTAGTTCAATTGGTGAAATAAAGTACATTGTTTAAGATCAAAATTGGTATTCAAAAGGTTTTTGCATCTTCTAATCAATCAATTATTATATTCCAAATCTAAAAGTTGAATAAAAAATCCATTTATTTGACATTTAAAGCAAAGTTTCATCATGGACATGTGTTTTGGTAAACTATGGATGTCCTTAAAATATTTGGTTGATGTTTCAAGTTGTGTGTTTGGTGACGATCCTAATACAATTGAACACATTTATGAGTCTTCACCTCCTAGTGAATGTCCTCGTGAGATAGATATCTTAGGCCAAGATGAAGATAGCATGCAATACTTCATACAAAACTACTTGCATAACCTTACGAGAAATTCATCCTTCTATCCCTCCATGCAACAACCAACACCTCCTTTCATACAACCACTTGACATATTCAACTTTTTATATCCCAAAATTGAATAAAAAAGCAAACATCAACCACCAACCATGAAGAAACTTATTCAGAATGACAACATTGATACTCTTCTATCATATGCCCATAAAGTTACTGATACACCTATCAACTTAGAAGAGTGTTATGGTCAAGGTTTTAAAATTTTAAGCAAAAGAGGATGTGACATAATGAATGAGCATGGGATTCACCAATGGATAGAACAAAAACCATCAGAAGATACCAAGGGATTAGGATATCAAGATCCTCCCACCCCAGATCAACTGGTTGCCCACTAGAGTAAGACACCCAAGACCTATAAACTTAAGAAGCTACAATTTTTACATACTATAATAGAGACTAAGCGGACCTTAGATAAACTTCTATGTCTAGTACTGATTACATTACCACCTATTCGAGAAAAAAAAGAAGGAAAAAGTACAAACATGTCTTACTAGGCATATCATAGAACTCCTGGGTATCTTACTGATGAGTGCCATTCTTTAAAGAAGGTTTTAGATGAATTTGATATTATCGATATAATTGGATAACATTCACACACTTTGCTCCTTGCCATGTGATAGTTGAAGAATCTTAGCATACCCACTATTACATGTAACACTTTAAGTAAATATTTTTTGCATATTGCAAGGAGCACCATATCACCATTTATCTTGGCTCATCCTTGGCCTAAATTTGGGGGGAAAGGGGTTAGGTATCCTTGTATTAGTATTACACTTGTCATAATCCCTTTGGCTATTTATTCACCTTCCATATATGATGAGAAAGATTGGGATGCAGACGACTTGCTTTAGGTTGTCTTGCATGTGACATACTTTCTTTCTTTTCTTTTCATGTTCTTTCTGATTACATGCATGTAATGTGATTCCCCTGTATTGTGTTGCTTGGAATGTCTTTATGATTCCCCTGTATTGTATTGTGAGCTTTCTTTGGATGACCATTGTTACTCCGTTGGTGCAAGGATATAAAGGAAGAAAATCTACCGTGACATTCTTCTATTTGTATCTCCATTCTTCTATCTGTCGTAAACATTGCATTTTCTTGTCTTGTGTTTTCCTTTTGGGGACGATGCAAGGTGTTGAGACATCTAGGTCTCTTCCATGTTGACCCAAAAGCTTTTTATTTTCTTTCGCTCTCTATGTGTCATTCTTCCATTGTGTTCATTTTTCTATGAGTATTTGGGGAATGATGATGATTCTGAGCTCTATTAAATCACTATAGAAAATACATACGTTGACCTCAAATTCGTGGATCCCTTATGTGTTATCTTTTGATATTCCATGTGGGGGAAACCCTTCTTCATGAAGCAACTTTATTTGGAAACATATCATTGAAATATGGCTTTCCAAATAAGCTCTCATTTCCCTTTTATCAATTGGGATTTATCATTTCTACTTTAAAGTAATTGCTCATAGAATGGTGTTTAGAAATTCCCTTAAAGTGGGGCATACATTGGCATTATTTCATTTTGGAATTTTCACCTCCTAAGATGAGTTTCATTTTTAGTTTGATTACTTCACTTTTGTTCATAGGAGTTGAACTTAGTGTAGTATTGGTATAGCACATTGATCATTTTGTGGCACCTTATCAAAGTTATCAGGGAGTATAACTCTTTGTATAGTTGGTGTATGGGTACACATTTTGTGATGAATTTTCCCATCTACAACCTTTTTTTGGGTACAAACCTTGTGATGACTTAGGTGT
This sequence comes from Sequoia sempervirens, assembly GCA_007258455.2. Classification (NCBI taxonomy): domain Eukaryota; kingdom Viridiplantae; phylum Streptophyta; class Pinopsida; order Cupressales; family Cupressaceae; genus Sequoia; species Sequoia sempervirens. The sequence goes on along the minus strand of VDFB02270651.1, from coordinate 646,131,940 downwards.
GTGTTTCTCATCTTTTTTCCTTTGTGCACTAGCCCTTGTGAGTGTATTTTATGGATGTGGCATAATACAACTTTCTAGTCCATCCTTTTTTATTTTTGCATCAAGGCTTTAACATTGTATGCTTGTGTATCTTGTCTTGCTGCACATATCTTACATGCATGTGTGTCCTTTGTGATTATGTTGGTTTTCCATGGGATCTAAGATCTTGGGGGCTTGATCAACCTCCTCAATTTGTGTCATCTTATCTCATTAATATTTGTGTACTTGGACCCCTCTTGATACATATTTGTCTGCTTTAGTGTGATTCTAAGCGTAAGTTTGTACTCTCACTAAAGTGGGGGATAAATGTAGTGTAGGAGATTGTATAGCTTTACAATTTCACACTATGTTTGGGTCCCTTAATTTAATAGACTTAATTAAGCTTCTAATTTGTCAAATTATGCATTCCAAAGCCTTATTTTTCCCATTTTCTGAAAGAAGAACCAACATTAAATAAATGCAATCAATAATTAAATCACCATGAAATATGTGTGTTCTGGACTTATAGGCTAGGGCCCATTCGTTCGTCCCCTTTAAGTGCCAAGATCCATTTAAAAATATGTTTTTGGCAGAATGATTCAAATTCAACTTGCAATTGTTAGCTTTTAGAATCTAATTTTTGAGAAATTAGATAAACACCTATAAATATATAGTATTTTTATCATTTGAAATCTAACACTTAAGCAACATGCATTAAGGAAAACTTCAAGAGAAAATATCATTGTCAAGAGCATTCAAGAGCATATTTATCAATCATTTTTTGCACCAATCAAGATCCTACCATTATGTCCAAGTTTATGTGTGTTCATGTCATCTTGCGAAGGCTAATATGCATTATTGATCCTAAAGCATCCAAGCATTTCAAGTATCCAAATAAATCAAGCAAAGCAAGATCAAATTCCTTTGGAGAGATGTGTTTAACTTTAGTCCTCTAAAGGAAGCCATTGAAGGGTTGTGAGTTGTAGCAAGTATTGTTCATTCATCATTTCTCTCCTTTTTCATTATCTTTTTATCAAGGTTTAATTATGAAACTAGGGTTTGACCAAGGCAAACCCACATACAAATAAACAAAACAAAATTTCCTCTTTGTGTATGTGCAGATTACAAGTTGATGAAGAATTGAAGAGATCTTGAAGGAGTAATTTTGCATCACAAGTTGTCATCATTGTTGTCAAGCCACGAAAACTAAGTTGTAGAATTTATTTCCAACTTTTTGATAGTGGGACTTGTGTCAAACAAAAGCCAAGATGTAGCTTCAAGGGACTGTCAAAAGTTATTTTGGAATCCCTAACAAGGACCCATTCACTTAGGGGTGAACCAATCCTTTAGAAGTCTCAAAAATAGCTTTTGGTGATAGGTACATTCCATTAGATCCTTCTTAGATCTGCCTGCAAACTGTCATTTCCATTTCTATACATTCTAAAAATCTATATTTTATGTATTAGGTATTGTTGTTCATTTAGTTTGAGTGCTTTAAATCATTTTCATTTGTTTCTAGATCTTTCCTATTATCCTAAGGACCGAGATCCAAGTCTAATTGGCTCACCATTAAGGTTGAAAGTCAATCTTTACACCTTGTTATCTCTTTCCTAATGAAATATCTAGGGAAAGACACTTATTGAGATTCCTAAGTTTTAAAGAACCCATTTAAAACTTTGGGGATCTCTTTTCCCACATTTCAAATTCATGCATTATTGATTAAGATAGTTTATAGTTACATGCATGTGGAATTCATGAGTATAATTCTATAATTGAATTAGATTCTGTAGCTTAATGATAGTTTCATACTTTTGAATTAATTAGTTGTAGTTCAGTCTTAGAAGCTAATGTCATAGTATTAAGTGACAAATACCCATAGCACAAGTTACAATTTATTTTATTTCCCTTGTTTTTCCAGTTAACATTTCATTTCCTTTTCCAACTTTTATCACTTTTTGTACATGTGTAAATCACCTATACTCATTGATATAGGCCATGTTAGAATCTATGAATGCATATATAATGCCAACATTGCCAAAAGCTTACGAAGCCTTGGTTCATAATTAAATGCAACCTCTTATAAAAAGGTTTGGTAAATTGTTCAATTAGGGATCCATCCTCTGAATTATGTGTCTACCTGTAGCACCAAGTTAATCAAACATTATAGAATCCCTACACAAACAATTTTTTATTCATTAACAAAAGAGATTGCATATTTTTCTATTGAAACAATTATTTTGGAAAAAAATATAATAATATTGAAGAATATTATGAAGAAGAACATACGATGTGTTTTTTTACTTATTTATTTTTAATGTAAATAGGTCTAAATAATTGTGCAAATCTTATTCTCTATATATACATATATTTTTGTGACAAATATAGTGCCAAAGCAGAGGAATTTCGAGCTAGAGATTGAAAATCCATAGTGCTTCTAAACTTTCCCAACTTGTAAAATTGATTGACATATGGCTCTAAAACTGAACATAGTCAACTTCAAAACATGAAAAATTATGAACCTATCAACTTGGAATGACGGTTGTAAATTCATGCCACTTATCCTTAGAATTTTGGTGTATGTATTGTGAAGTCTAAGTCAATTTTGAGTGCTTCTATCCAACATACATGTCAAGTGTTAGGAAAAGGTGTGTTGTCCACCTTGCATAATGTTATAAAGTAATTTAATATTATTTTTGGTGCACCTAGGGGATCTAGGGATGTGTGCATCACATGGGTTTGACATTCTTAGGGCTGCTTTGTTTTTTATATAATATTAGGATAAATATTTAATGTGGGTTTACACATTGGAAAAATATTAATATTGGAAAAACTTAGTACCAAAAATTAAATGAGGGGGGAAATGGTTTTGTAAGCTCATGGTATTAGTCACATGGTTTATGTAATACCATTTGGTGGTTTTGTGAAATCTTATGTCTATAAAAGAAATCACATATGTAGTTGTCTAAGGTTGGCTATTTTGGCTTAGGGGCTTGTGAGAGCATATCTTGTAGGTTGCATATGTGAGGGTTTGAAGGATGGTATGGGATGTGTGGTCACATGCTTGTTCACATGAAGTGAATGTAGAGAGTTTTTGTTTCAGAAGTGTTCAAGGAGACTCTAAAGATGTGTTGTAATGATTTCATTGTTGAATAATGCATGAGTGATGGATGTTTTTGGGGACTAGATTTTTTACCACTTGAGGGTTTTTCCAAGATATATCTTGCATCATATTTGATGGTATTTTGACTATTATTTTGCATGTGGATTCTAAATAATTGTTTGCATGATTTTTCTCTTTTTGGGTTATGAGGAAATTATCATAGATGGCTACAAATTTCCTTTCATTTGGTGTTGGAGCCATGGTTATGGCTGGTATAACCATTATATGAGAAAATCTTGTGCATAGTTGAATCCAAGGATTTACAAAAAATAATGAAGATATTGTAAGGTTTGAGGGTTTTTTGTAGGTAGTTTTTTGCAGATTTGGGGTTATGAATTTGAGTTTGAAAAAGGGTTTTCTAGGTGTTCACCATAAGGGTTTTGTAGGGGAAGTTTCTTAAATGATCCTTTAGGTAAAAACAAACCTCACCATTGGATCCAAGGCATGAGAGATGAAGGCATTGGAAATATGGAGCCTTGCAACATGAGCATGAAGTGTATATGGATTGATTTGGCTATTCATGTGTTGTCATTGATGTTAACATGGTGGCAACTGTACGAGAAGCTTATTTGGTATACCGGAAGTTTTCTTTACTGATGAACCAGTGCATTAGTTTTTGAGTCCGAAATTCACCGCAAGAAAAGATATGACTCTGATATCTTAACCATGTTACAATGACTCATTTAGACAGAGCTATTTCCAAAATCTTGAGAAGTTTTGTGTTGAGAGTAGAAAGTTATCATTGATAGAGTTTAACTTTGTACACTACAGTTGTTTCTCTACTTTGCATATCAGTGTGGGAGACTCTGCATTTTCTTAAGAAGAACATTCTAATGCTGTTGTTCTAATGGTAGTCTCTATGATGGTAATGTGATGATAAATTGATGTAATATAAAATCTGCAAGGCATTTACTTTAAGAAGTGTATGTTGGTTTGAAGTTTTTTGTGCTTAGGTCTTTGTCTTGGCCAACCTAACATATGTCATGCATAAGAAGATTGGATATACTTTGTGAATGTTCTCTATGGATCTTTTCCAACTTGATATGATGCATTACATGGACAAAAATGTTTTAAATATTATATGGTGCCGAAAAGAGTGTTTTTGATTAGTTTGTATTTATCTAATTTGGCCAACCTAATTGATGAATGAGATATACTTGCATATATATGTAAGACTCTTTGAATGAGATGTGGGTGAATTTGTGAGGAGAGAACATGTGAAGTGTGAGCATGGGAAGGAGAAAGAAGAGAGGTATGGTGAAGTGCGAAGAGTATTGATGAATGTTTGAATATGCAAGCCTAAATGATTTATTAGTTGAGGATCAGAACAAAATTGTTAAGCAACTGCTATGAGAAGTAGTACTTCTTATTTAGAGCTTCATTGGAATTGAACCCTACACACAAAAGGTGTATTCCATTTGTTCATACTTTTGGCAGTGAGCCATAAGTTTTGTATCTTAGCAGTTATCCATCTTTTGTATTCAGGTTGTGATTCTTTCAAGGATAGTGAATCCTGGCAGTAAGCCCTATAATATCTTGTATCTGAATATAATATATTGTGAGCTAATCCTCATTGTGGTTTTTCCCATTTTGGGTTTTCCATGTAAAAATCTTGGTGTTCATGTGTGTTGATGCATTGTCTTGTTTCCATGTTCTCTCTTATTGATTCAGTTAGAATTGTGATAATGTTTAAATGGATTTTATGTGAATGGTTTTATGGAATACTGATTCACCCCCCTCTCAGTATTCTGGATATTCAACAAACCATTGATATAAAATTTGGCATATTTTTTCCACTATAAAAAGGAAAAAAATTCTACCTTTCCTTGTTGTACAACTGTACAATTCTTCTAAAAAGGAAAAAAAATGGAAAAAATTCTTGTACCAAACTTTTGAAAAATAAAAATATATATTTTAATTTAAATGTGGGGGGAGGGAGGGGGTTTGTGGACCCCCTTGTACCCAATGTGCAGGGTGGAACCTTATGTATTGTAGGATATTGACACCTTGCAGTCACAGTGGGGTTGTTGGCTCATGGTTGGCCGATGGTGCCATTATCAGTGGGGCTAGCCCCTAGGCTTATGGGGAATCAGTGCCCAGGCCCTGAGGAGGGGATATAAAAAAATTAACCTAATTAAATGTCTTTTTAGGTCCACCTCTAGCCAACTATTAGTACCATTAGCCAACCATCAACATGCCACCACTTAAAGCCAAATTATGCAATTTTTCAGGAGGCATAAAATTTTCCCCGGGTGTCATATTTTCAAATTCTTATAGTTATGGAAAGGTATTTCCAAGAACTACAGTGTGGTATCAATGATTTTTAAAATTTTTGTTGTTTTGATTGAGAAATACTTGTTGGAGGTCATATTTTCTTTTCATACTTGGAGAGGTCATAACTTGTGCATACAAAGTTAGATTTTGAGCTTCTTATAGTTGACAAAAAAATTGTTCAGAGCCCTACATAGTAGATCAAGTTTGGAGATGTTTTGATATGTTTTATTTTTTTGTTATTTCTATATGAGTTGTTTATGGGTTCCTATGACTATGGTACTTTTGTTAGTTTATGGAAAATCTAATCTAAGGTAATTTTGTGTTTGAGTCATTGGATACTTACATGCATATCTCTAATTATCCTTATTTGACATGGTTTGTAGTATATTATTGAATTTGTATATTGTATTGTGATATTTGTGAGTTGTTTCATTTTGTAGGTTATCTATATTTACAAGTTGTATATATGACTCAGATGTGGGTTGTATGTACCCATAAATTTTTTGATGTTGATGTAGATTTTTATTTGTGGCTTGGTTTGGTCACATGTTTCATTGGTTTGGTTGTTATTATGAGGTGGAGAGATGATGTTACCAAGTACAACCATGATGTGGTACCTATGCTTGTTGACAATGTGATATAGACGTGTTTGACATAGTGGGAGTTTGATGCTAGTACATGTGGTGGTGATCATGGTGTCATAGATGTTCCTTGTGCCTCTAGGACTTTTACATGACATGATTGTTTATGCATGTACATTGTTGGTGGCGTTGGTTGATTCCTAATTGTTTGTGGCAATTTTTCTTCTTGGTTTGAGGATCATGGTTTTACTTTGCCTTTTGGGATTTCCTGGTGTTGTAGTTGAGTTATTTTATTATGTGAGGACCTTTGGTTTATTTTTAGTTATGAAATGGTTATAATTATGTCATGGATACTTTGATTACACTATTTAATGAGAGATTTTATAGTGATGTTTTAGTAGTGTTATATCTTCTTAAGTTAGAGATCATAATTTTACTCTACCCTTTGGGAGCTTTTGGTGTTGAGTTATTTTATTGTGTTGGGGCCATGGATGATCTTAAATTAGGAGATTTTTATCATGATGTCATATACAACTTGATATCACGTTTAAGTGAGATTTTGGTGATGATGTGGATTCATCACTTGGTGATGGATGATATTTTGTAGTGGTTTTTAGTGTAATAGAAGAGCTCTTGGATCTTTTTTCCTATACAATGAGATTTCATTAACATCTTGGGTTATATTGACATAAGATGGTTATCTTCATGTGATTTGGAGATGTTGAAATCTTGGTATCATGGAGGACTCTTGAAGACTTTAGTTGAGGTGTTGGTTATGTTTTATCAGTTTAATAGGTGATACTTCTTTATATGATGGTTGTTATTGTGTCATGGTTTACTCTTGATTATGAATTTAGAGTGTTGGCATGATGCAATTTCTCTTAGGAAAAAATATGTTCATTTTGAGCATATGTTGGAATAATGAGGAGATGTCATTGATGCATCTATTGGAAACATGAGCATGTGGGATGAATACAAGGTATATTGTAGCTATGCATTGTAGTGTTGTCATTGATGTCAACGTTGTATCTTGGTATGAAGTCTATGGTGTAAATCAGTTTGGATATTTTGAACATATTCAAGGATGATTGTGAAGGATATTTTTTCAAGAAGGTTTTATCTGGTGAAGACAATTATTGAAGAAATTGACTAAGTGTCAATTTAGATGATTCTATGTATAGGGGATCTAGTATTTAGGTCCGCACCAGTCCATTGATGAAGATTTTTCTCTATGCTTCTAACATAATTTTTTGGTTGTTAGAGGAACCTAATTCCTGAATTTCAGCTTGGTTGGGTTTCAAGTTTTGAAGTTGAGTAACAAAAGTTTGGCTTGGTAGTATCAGACATTTCCAGTTAAGTGCATATGTGTTGGTAAGTTCACACTTCTGTACGAATTGGATTTTGGCTTTACAGAGCTATGGAGGTGTTGATAGATGTTAGATGAGTACATAGTTGGCATGAATTTTGGAGGTCTGTGTGTCTAGACATGGGTGTACAATTGGAAATTTTTGTAATTAGGTCACTACTGGTCCCACCCTAATGTGTTGGATGCATTGTGGAGGTTAAGTATGCATTGATCTATTATGTGGGTAGTATTTTAGGTCCATGTCAACCTATTTCAAATTGTTATAAGGTTTTAATCTTGGGGTGAAGCATGTGTGGATAGATCTTGAGCTGACATGCTACATTTTATATTTTACATCTAATTAGGTTAACCTAATTGATGTTGTAGGTGAAGCAAATATATAAGTTATATATTTTTCAATATTTTGATGAGTGTGACATGTGATAATATTTAGTGGATGAGAATTGTGCGAATATAGAGTGAATGCAGAGAAGAGCATAGTGTTAATTTAGATAAGTATGAAGAGTTTTGAGTCTGTATTCCAAACTTCATAGGAATTGTATTTCATTCATGTGTTAGGTGCAATTATAACAATTCAAATCTAGTTGTGAGCCACAATCTCTTCTATCGCTTTTTCTTCTTAGTGGATAGTGAGTCCACCTACAATGAGCACTTCTATAATAGATTATAACTGGTTATAATATATTATGAGCTAATCCTCATCGTGGTTTTTCCCATTTTGGGTTTTCCATGTAAAAATCCTGGTGTTCGTCTGTTATGTGAAGTTGTTGGATGTTTTCATGCTTTCCTTCATTACTACAATTGAATATGTTATGACTTGAATGGTTAAATGTTCAATTGGTTCAAAAGAATATTGATTCACCCCCCTCTCAGTATTTTAGGTGTTCAACAATTGGTATCAGACCTTGGTTCCTTGGAAGGAGATTAATCATTTGGGGAAGATCTTGGAGGTTGAACACATGGCTATTAGAAGATTACCTACTACTCTAGGAAAGATTCCTACTGTTGGATCTAAAGAAGAATACTGCATATTTGAAATAAATGGAGAACTCAAAATTTCTCTTAAATATTTTGAAAGAACTGAAGGTGAAAACATAGATCTGAAAGAAAATGTCAAAGTAGATGAATGCATCAAAAAATTCAGAGAACAAATCAAGAAATTAAGAGAAAGGCATAAGGAGGTCAGTGAATAGTTGAAGCAAGCAAATGAAACAATCATCAGACTAAAGGTGTAAATTGAAGAAAGAAAAAGAGTTGAAGAATGCTTGAATGCAATGGTGAAAAGAAAATCTAAAGAATGCACAAGGCTTGAACAAGAACTTGTGAATATGAGATCATATCTGGAAAAAGTAAGAAGTCATGAAGACAAATTTAAGATGAGTTCTACAAATCTTGATGAAATTATTGAAAATCAGAAAGGATCCAAAGATAAAGAAGGATTAAGGTTTGAGATAGGATAAAGCTCAAAGACAACAAGCCAACCTAAAACTAAGACTAAATACAAGAAGAACAATGGCAATAAAATTTGGAATCAAAGGAATGAAGCTAGAAGACCACCATTCAGAAAACCAAATGCACAAAGGTACCCATATTTTAATGGTTTTTGTTATTCTTGAAATAAATTTGTACATAAGGCTATGGAATGTAGAATCAAAATGTTCACTATTTCTTTAGTTAGTGCTTTAAATGCAAGAGATTTGGCCATAGAGCTAGTGAATGAAGAGGTCAAATGATGAATGGATTTAACAATGGTAGAGTGGTTCAATATTTCAATGGTTATTATTATACATGCAATGGATTTGGGCATAAAGCTAATCAATGTAGATCTAGAATAAATGGAAGTAAGATTGGTAAGAAGAATGTCATATGCTACAATTATAGGAGGCCTGGACACATTTCTAAGTTTTGTAGAAGTAGAAATATGAAGAAGGGCAATTCGATAAGGAAGATGATCTAGTACAAAAGGTTGATCTGGCAGAACAAAGAAGGAGATGGATAAGATTTGGAGAAAGAAGACACTGAGGTTAAGGATGAATTTGTACCAACATCCGGTGTAGATGTTTCCTCTAGCAACTAAGTTGAGAGCTTTGGCTCAGGAGGAGATTTAATGGAAATCTTTCATCCACTGCCAAAGAAAATGGTGTTGATACTTCAACATGAGGATATGTGGTGTAGGTCACTATGTTTGATCTAGTGGAGAAAATTCTGGTAGAAAATATTGAAATGTAGAAGATTGCAAAGCATTTCAAAGTGACTGGGTAGACAGTTATGGTTTTTACCAACTTTTCCATTTGTGTATTGAATGCAAAATTAGGTCACAATGGAAGGTTTGTAAGTGATCATACTTAACCAAAATTCATTTGCAAATAAGTTTTCATGCAAAGAAGAGAAGATGAAGAGAAGAGTAGTGCAATTGAAGTGATTGAGTCCTAGTGCGTGCAAACCCTAAACAAAAAATTGAAGTGAAAGGTATTTACGGAATTTGTTGCCCTAATTTTTTAGAAATTTCTTTGAAAGCAAGATAGAAACTTTAGAAATGGCTACACCAAGGGTTACGGATGTGTTTGAGAGACCACGACCTAAATTTAAGAAGCATCTTGACAAATCCACCAAGGTTGATCCAGAAGGTGCTTTCTCAAAGGTTTAGTATGGAGTCCTGCACATAAATGAAATAAGAATATATATCCATAGAAAGCTTGAAGAGTATGATCATTCCAAACTAGGGGATGTGTGGATAAATGAACTCACTGGTGAAGACTTTGCATTGAATCTAAAATATCAGAATCTAGTTGTGAAGGGGCTCAACATCTTGTAAGGGTTTCCTATTTTTTCCTTGACTATGCTTGGGTGAGAATTGCATTGAGCCGCATCCATGATAAATTTTTATGGACATATATGCTCATACTGATCACAAAGGAGGTGATTAGGGAAGTTATAGGGTTGTGTTCCACTGGAACCATTCCAGTACTCAAATCTATTATGAATGAGGTTGTGATGGATCTCATTGGTGCTACATATGACAAGAGGGCATTAATTGTAAAGAACATAAATCTTGTTGTGAAATATGCAGTAATGATGATAGGCTACAAGCTATATTTCTCCAATAGGGAGAACTCTATATTTTCCACTGCCATTAACACTGCCTATGAGATGGTGGAGAAGGGAGAGAATTATGATCTATATGAATTAATGAGGCAACAACTCATGGAGAATCTACAAAAAACAAAGGATACTAGGTATCCCTTTAAGTATGGAACTTTAATTGTGTGTTTGTTGTTTTACTTTTTGAAAGAACTCCCTGACACAAAAAGTGTACTATGGTTGAAAGGGAGACATATTTCTCATTAAATTAGAGACTTATTAAGAGGTTTGGGAGATGTAAAGGTGCATGAAGATGCCCTTGTGGCATTCTTTGTAGTTTTTAAAAAGTGGATGCAATAAAGGGAGAGAATTCCCTGGAAGATGGTTGAGAAGTACAAGAAGGATATCATCTTCATAGTCTCCAAAGATGAATGCATCATACAAGCAATAGAGCCTAGAAAAGTGTGGATCCTGAAAATAGGATATGAGATTACTAAGAATGAGATCATGGCATTCGTAGATTACATGTTGACTAAACCTAAGGACAAAATAGAAGGAAGATATGGTACCTATGAAGAAAAATCAATGGAGGTGCATATGGAGCAAAGGAAACCACAAATAAAGAAGAAGGTTGAAAAGATGATTGCATAGTTTGTGGAGACTATGGGCCTCACAAAAGAGCAAGTGGAACAAGCAAGAGCAATGGATAGATCTCCGAGAAGCTCATCAGGTGCAAGAAGATCTAGTAGGACTGCTACCACTCCTCTAGGTGCTCAAAAGTCCTCTAGAACTGCCCCCTCACCAAGTGGAACTAATCTAAGAAGGATACTATTTCTCCTACAAAGAAAACCAGTGCTCTAGTGAAGGAGAAGTCCTCTTCGACAAAATAAGCAAAGAAGCCTAAGAAAGAAAAAGTTGCTCTAGTAGCACACCCAACTGGCTATGTGAGAAGAAGGGTCAAGATAAAGACCACTAGAGATCAACATTTGGGTGCCAATGTTGAAGATGAAGAGGAAGAAGAAGGACCATAGTTGGTTCAAAAGAGAAAAGGTGAAGCTTAACAAGGTGAAGCTGGTACAAAAAGGAAAAGATTAATATCATTGACATAGATAGTGAGGAAGAAATGGAAAAGGATAAGAAAGCATTTGTTGTTCATATGTGGGAAAAGAAAGTAGAAGGAAGAAAAAAGAGGACACTAGAAGAAAAGAAGCAAAAGAATCTAGTAAGATCACATAGTCCAATGAATTTTGATGCACTTTTTAATGGTATTGTACAAAATGATGTGTTAGCAGAGACTATAGCTTTGTATAATGAGGTGGATAAGTCCACCATAGTAGAAACTATTGTAAAATATATCATAGTTCTTGAAGTAGACATGTAAAATATAGAGAAATAGTTACCTGCAAAGCTTTGGAATGTTTTGATTGAAAGGAAATAGGAAGCAATAGAACAAGAGGCCAAATTGAAGGCCTATGCATTGGAGAAGATCAATGCTCCCTTGTTTGATGAGAATAAGGCCACATTGGCCAAATTGTACACTAGATATGTGAGAACAAAACAAAGGGTGACAACTCTAATGAGCAAAGATCAAAATGATCTCGAGAGGCTATGGAAGGAGATAGTGGATAAGGTTGCGGACCTAACACAAAGTCTAGGAATGACTCCTTAAAATAAGAAAGAGATGCCTACAGAAGAAAATGTTGAAGATGATGTGTAGATGGATGATGATCAACATGAGCATGAGGTAAATGAAGAAGATGCACAAGATAATATACCTTCAGAAGTAGAAGGAAGAATAGAAGACAATGTGGAGGATGAGAAGAATGATGAGATGAATGCAGCTACTAGAGAAGATGTTGTTAAAGATGATACTCTTACTCCTCCAATAACTAGCACACATGGTGAAATCATACAAGACCAACCAAAGACTATCCCTCCTCTAGATAACTCATAAAAGTCTATTGGTGAAGAAGAAATAAAAAAAGAAGTGTAGAAGAATGAAGATGTCTCCAATAATGCGGGAGGAAAGAAAGAAGTAGAGACACTAGTTAATACGAGTAATAATGAGAAAAAAAAGGAGCTAAAAGAAAAGAGTGCAAAGGAAAAGGTAAAGGAAACTGGTGAATCCTTTGGAACCTCTAGAGATTCTCTACAGAATCTATTGAACATGCAATTGAATTTCCAACCAGTTATGTTCAATCAATTTGTACAATTGTCCATGTAAGAAGGAAATCTTGACTTTTCTACGATTTCATCACTCCACAAGCTACAACTAGGAGATGTATTCCATGAATTTTCATGAAAGGAAATCATAGAAACTCATCAAAAGAGTAGAGAGCATTGAATAATTTGTGAAGACCTTGCAAGAGTCCATACTTGATGCAATAATTGATAGTTCACTCTCTGATATGGAAAATATGAAGTTTTTGATTCATTCTTTCAAAGAGTATGCCTTTAGTTTGAAAGAAAAACTTGAGAAAGAAATGGAAAAGAAAGTGGAATAGAAGAGATTGCTAGAGATTACAAAGAAGTGTGCACAAGCACACAATAAATTTCAAGAAAGTCTTAAGAATGCTCAAGCTTGTGTGGCTGAGGAAAAATCCATGTTCAAGTTTTGTATGAAGTGGTGCAAAGCGACAAAGAGCATCAAAGATGAAATGGACTCAATTGAGTCCCAGACAGATAGAGCTTCTAGTGCATATGACCCAACACAAGACCTAGATGGAAGCATAAGATCAACTATTGAATATTCGCATGAGAAATACTTCCAACTGCAAGGAAAAAAGTAGAAAATCATTATGTAGTTCAAAAACATAAGGGACCTGGTGAACTCAAAGTTCACATCTATTTCCAGTTCCCTTGTGTGTGTTGATAAAGCCACCAAGATTAATCTGGTACCCAAAACTTTGGAAGAAGGTGAAAAATTCCTTGTGGAGCTTGAGGAATAGTTTAGAATGTTTGGCATAACCAAGAAGATTTAGGAAGAAGGAAAATAAGAAAGGAAACTTCATGTTGCAAAGATTCAAGAGTCAACTTCCTCCAGTTGACAATATTTTTTATTTCTTTATGCATTTTTAGTTTATTGTTTCAAACTTTAGTGTATATATATGCAGATGGTGTACAGTGATTTCTAGTACAAGTTTTGAATTCGTTATTGTTGCAAGGTGTGTGCCCTTGATCTCCTTGTGTTGTGCAACTTAGTGCTCGAGTTTGTGACATGGATTAACTACCTCCCATAGATTCATTAACTCTGATGGCTATATTAGACATTAACACGTCAATCTTTTGGTGCAACAACAACCGTCTATGTAACAATTGGTATCAAAGCTAGGGTCATGAGTTCAAACCCCTCACTTGCACTAGGGGGTTTGTTGTAAGTCATGTTCCCTTGATCTCCTTGTGTTGTGTAGTGAAACGCTTGGGTTCATGACATGGCTTAATTGCCTCCCATGGATTCATTAACTTTGATGGTTGTATCAAACATTAACAGGTCAATCTTTTGGTGCAACGAAAACTGTCTATGCAATAGTTATTGTGTATAGCTTTCTTAGGGGGAGTTAGTTCAAGATTTTAGCTTGTATATATGAACATTATTGTCAAGGGGAGATCTGGTATGTCAAGAAGACTATTGTATATGTCCTTTTCCCTTGATGTCAAAGGGGAAGAATGTTTTTGGAGGTGATTTTGGAATTTTTCCATCAATGAAAAAGGGGGAGATTGTTGGAAGAATGAGGGGATGCTATTGATGCATCTGTTGGCAACATACACATGTGGGATGAATATAAGGTATATTGTAGCCATGCATTGTAGTGTTTTCATTGATGTCAATATTGTATCCTAGTATAAAGTCTATGGTGAAGATTAGTTTAGATGTCTTGAACATATTTAAGTATGACTGTGAAAGACAATTTTGCAATAAAGTTTGATCTGGTGAAGATAATTATTGAAGAAATTGACTAAGTGTCAATTTACGTGATTCTGTGTACACGAGATTCGGTATTTGGATCCAAACTAGTTTGCTAATGAATATTTTTCTCTGCACTTCTAAGATATTTTTTTGGTTGTTACAAGAAGCTAATTCTTGAATTTCAACTTGGTTTGGGTTTCTAGTTTTGAATTATGAGTGATAGAAATTTGGCTTGGTAGTATTAGACATTTCCAGTTTTGTGTATGTGTGTTGGTGAGTTTGCACTTCTTCGCAGATTGGGTTTTGGATTTGTAGAGTTATGGAGGTGTTGACATATGTTAAATGAGTGCATATTCCATTTGGTATGAATTTTGGAGGTCCACATGTCCAGATATGGGTGTACAATTGGCAATTTTTGTAATTACGTCACTACCGGTGCCGACCTAATGTGTTGGGTACATTGTGGAGGTTAAGTATGTGTTGATCTATTATGTGGGTGGTATTTTAGGTCCATGTCAACCTATTTCAAATTTTTATAAGGTTTGAATCTTGGTAAGAAGTGTGTGTGGCTAGATCTTGAGCCGACAAGCTACACTTTATATTTTACATCTAATTAGGCCAACCTAATTGATGTTATAGGTGAAGAGGATATATAAGTTAGATATTTTTTAGTATTTTTATGAGTGTGACATGTGATAAGAGTTAGTGGATGAAAATTGTGTGAATATAGAGAAAATGCAAAGTAGAGCATAGTGTTAATTTAGATTAGTATGAAGAGTTTTGAGTTTGTATTTTGAACTTCATTGCAACTATATTTCATGCATGTGTTAGATGCAATTGTAACAATTCAAATCTGGCTGTGAGCCATAATCTCTTCCATATCTTTTACTTCTTAGTGGATAGCGAGTCCACTTGGACATTGAGTCCACCTATAGTGAGAACTTCTATAATATACTAGAATTGATTATAATATATTATGAGCTAATCCTCACCGTGGTTTTTCCCATTTTGGGTTTTCCATGTAAAAATCCTGGTGTTCATGTGTTATGTGATGTTGTTGGATGTTTTCATGCTTTCATTCATTACTAAAATTGAATATGTTATGAGTTGAATGGTTAAATGTTTAATTAGTTCAAAAGAATACTGATTCAACCCCCTCTCAGTATTTCGAGTGTTCAAGAGCATATGATCTTCTTTTGTGGAGACATGATATCATGATGTCATGTTGTGTTTTTGATTCCATGGTTGAAGTTTTGTTATTGATCTTGTTGGTTCTCTTGGTATTGAGTATTTTGTCATATTCTTTGGAGCTTCATGAAAATGCTATGTTACATTTGGAGCTTACCATGGATGGATTGATTAGATTTTCTCATGGATACTTAGAGACTTGGGTGAGGCTAGGAGATCTCTTAGGATTAGAGACATGTGTTGATATGATTACTATTTGGAGGTTTTAACTAGAAAGTTTGAGTATCCTTCATCTAGATATGGATGTGAGTTCTTGATGGACTTATAGAGGAGGTTATTCTTGGAGTGAGTGATGATGACTTGGTTATCTTAGAGGAGAATTATCACACCCCCCTCTTACTCTACTCGACAGATAGTCATCTGAAAGATATTTTCCCATTCTATTTTCAAATTAATTATGTTTTATGATTTATCTTTTCATGGATATGGATCTTGAGATATGGTTAGACTAGTTTTAAAGGATTAATTTGAAGAGTGTTGTCATGTTTATCTCCTTGTGCATATAAGTTCAATTATGATTTTATTAATTGATGATGAGTTTAGGAGATGTTATTGGGATTATTCCCTTGGTTTTGGGAATAAATTATTTGGGTTGATCTTCCTTTGGTTTGAGATGCATACATCTTGGCTATGGTTAGATGTTGATAATATTATTGTCTTTAGGGTTTTATGAAGGAGATCATACTTTTCACAACTAGAGAATTTAGAGGTGTGTGTAGAAGGAAATGCTACATTCTTTGATTTCTAAGTTCTCTCTCTGGTCTTGTTCTTCTTCGTAGATGTTTGTATTCACATGACATTGGAGGAGGTTTTTGTAGAGATATGATGATCACTATGTTTTTAGTCATGTTTTGTTCATTTCTATTTGGTTATGACATGGAGGTTCCTCGATATCTTTATTTTGTTGAGTGTGGAGAACTTAAGAGAGTTATGGATAGTAGTGGTGAGAGTTGTATTGCAACAAATTTGTTTGTAGGCTTTGCATATCCTTGTGGATGTTCCTTGGTACTATATGATATAGGTTAAAATTTATATATGATGCTATTGGTGGATGTTTGGATGCCTTGATTATTTTTTGATTTGAAATACCCATATAATGGGAGTTCCTAGATGTATATGTTCTTTATTGAAAGGTTTGATGAATGGAGCTTATGATTGCATTTCACAGATTGGATATGTTGATGGTATGTTGTTTACTTATTATAATGTACATGCATTGGTTTTGAGGTATGATTAGTTGGATGTGTTAGCAACTAGTTGTGGTTGATATTTTAGCTATGACAATTATTTCTTGACAAATAATGATGCATATTTATTACCATTGGATTTAGTGTTTGCATTTAGATATTGGTTTGAGGCAATACTTATGCTTCTATGTGATAGTTAATGTGATGTTGGCATGATGGAGGATGAGTGGATTCATGATTGAGATGGTGGTAACCTTGATTATTGTTGTAGGTATCTTGATGGAGCACAGGGGCCACTTTGATTCCATGATGGTATATATTAACTATAGAGGATATTCTATTGATGTTTGAGTTTACTTTTTACCCCTAATGCAACATATACAACAAGAGGGAGAATGTTATAAAAAGGTGTGTTGTCCACCTTGCATAATGTTATATATAATTTAATATTATTTTGGTGCAGCTAAGGGATCTAGGGATGTATGTATCACATGGTTTTGACATTCTTGGGGTCACTTTATGTGTTGTATGTAACATTGGGATAAATATTTAACGGGGGATCACACATTGGGAAAATGTTTAATATTGGGAAAATTTAGTACCAACAAGTAAATGAGGGGGGAAATGGTTTTGTAAGCTCATGGTATTAGTCACATGGTTTATGTAATACCACTTGGTGGTTTTGTGCAAGTTTATATCTATAAAAGCAAGCACATGTGTAGTTATCTAAGATTGGTTATTTTAGCCAAGGGGCTTGTAAGAGAATCTCTTGTAGGTTGTATATGTGAGGGTTTGAAGCATGACATAGGATGTGTGATTACATGCTTGTTCACATGGAGTTCATGTACAGATCTTGTGTTTTAGAAGTGTTCATGAAGACTTTGAAGATGTATTGTAATAATTTTATTGTTGAATAATATATGAGTGATGGATACTTTTGGAGTTTGTGTTTTTCCCTCTTGCGGGTTTCCCAAGGTATATCATGTGTCATATTTGATGATATGTTGTCTATTCTTTTGTACATGGATTTTTAATACTTGTGTGCATTATTTTCTCTTGTTTGTATTATGAAAAAATTATCACAGATGGCTACAAATTTCCTTTCAATAAGTTCCTCTTAATTGCCTATTTTGGGATTTCTACATGTATGGTCCATTTTTTGTTAGTTTTACAGAATCAAATAAAGTGTTACACCTTCATTTCTCCTCTAAGATCCAAGATCACTTTAGTAATACCGCTTTTATCTATTATCTAGGAAAAGTTTTTAGTTAAGATTGAAGCTCATCCCTTTGATGTTGTAGTTATGAAAATAAAGAATTATCATATGATTTGTGATTTGGTAGTCTTAATATAATTATATTCTTAGCAACAATCCTTTTAAGTTCATAGAAAATCTAGTAATGGACATTCCATGAAATAATTAACATAGTTTAGTCAGAAGGTCAGAGTAAGAAGCAATCTTGACATTATCTTAGGAGTAGAAGGTCAATTCAGAAGGGGAGTAGAGCCCACTCACTTGAAGGAGAAGATCTTGTGGTAATTTCTATTTATGTAGCTTATTTCATTATTTATTTATATGGTTTATTTCACTTGTATATTCATGTTTATAAATTTATTCTTATATTTATATTCCCATCTAAAGACATGTAATCGTCTCATTTAAGTATTTAGAAAAGAAAAAAACATTATTTTTTTAGTATTTTCCATTTCAAGTAAAAGCATATTTATTTTTAGCAAATTTAATTTTCAATAGAGTGTTTTCAACATATTTTTACAACAATGCATGTTTAGATAAGTTAAAATTAGTTAGAAAAAGATTGCTACCCTCAAAGCTTAGGACCATATTACATATCACCTTTGGACACCACTCTGATTGATCAAAATTCAATGGTGAGTAATTAAAACCACTACAATTACCCTATCAACCTTCAAAATTGTTTCATTCTTAACCCTTCTAGGAATCTATACCATTGTTACTTACACCACACCACTACATACTACAAGCCCCATAATTAATCAATTAATGTAAAGTATGGGAAATTTACAACTTACTTTCCTCTCTATCATATCTCATTTCTTACCACCATGTATTACCATCAAAATATGTTATCACTTGATATTCTAGCTATACCCCTTCTTGTTGGATTTTAGGCACCATTTAAAAATATATATAATTGTAAAGGGGATCCTTAACCACATGCCTTTGCAGTCACCACTCCATCCAACAAAATTCTCTTTTAGGATAAGTTAGAAAAAATATTTCTATTGTTGTTTTTTTAAATAAGGGAAAAAAAATCTTTAACTCAACAAGAATAAAGCATAAAAAATAGCCAAAAAATACAAGTCAAGAAGATATCTAGTAAAACTATAGAAAACTCCCCAATAAGGAGAAACAAAGCACTATAAACACAAATTTTGTAGCTGATTAGATCTCTATCCTCCACTACTAGTCTATTAAGACTTTAGGAAAGATCCTAGGATAAGTGCTCCCACTCTTCAATTCCCCATATGCTCAAAAGCCCATTTAGGAAAATAATCTACCATCTTGTTCCATTCTCACAAGATATAAACAAAGGAGACTAAATCCAAAGAAGTACTCAAACAAAGAATCTACCGAACCACCACAACCAACTGCCAATTAACCCCTTCCGATCTCTACTCATTATGCATATTAATTAGAATATGGGAATCAGATTTGTAGATAACCTTACACAACCCAAGCATACAAACTTTCTCCAGAGCTATGAGAATAGAAAGGCCCTCCATTAGGTTGTTTGGGTGTTGTCCCTTATATATAGAGAAGAAAAAGAGGACAACCATGTAATTGTCCCTCCCAACTCCTCCAATTTCAACATGTCTAGGATTACCCCTCAAAGAGTCATTAGTATTGATCTTTGAAACACCCGAAGGGGGTAGAGTCCATATTCCCACTTGCTGGGTCTTCTTTTTGGAGAGACGATCCTATCTCCTCGAAGAGAGACTCACAACTCTATCAGCTAACCCCAATATTTTCATCAACTCTACCTCACCATTTTCTAATGGGCCAAATATCTCACATTTAGCATTCACCATCTCTTGAATCATGACTATAATTCTCTTCCATAACTAATGAGTAGCTTGCTTATACCCCTAAAATATTCTTTGATTCTTTTCCAACCAAATCTGCTAGAGGATGGATGAAGGCCCAATTCTCCATGCCACTTATAGAAAGAAGGCCTTAGTTGCGGGCCTCCCTAAAATTCCCTAAAAATCAATAGGAGAATCAATAGGAGAGGAAGCATGAACACAAGCATGTTTCTAGAATACCCACCATAAGTGACAGATATCCCTAGAAAGGGTGCACTAGAAAAACAAATGGGAAGAGGATTCTTCACTATTTCCACATAGGAAACACATAGATGGGCCTTAAAATCCCCTCTTTCAGAGTATATCCCAAGTGAGGAACCTATTCCAAGCAACCAACCACAAGAAAAAAGTTGCATTTGGGCCAAGAAAACTTATTCCACACACTTCTCCACCATGACACTTCAACTCCACCATATTTTTGATGATCCAACTCATGCTATTGAGACCACATAATACATTCCCCTTGGATTAGGACCCCAAGAAAAAATATCTCTCCCTCTCAAGGAGCTATAGGCTCTACCAGATAGAATCCTTTGTAATATTTTTTGACCCTCAGTGGATCCCCCAAGAGGCCAATCCTCTGAGTCCTTCTATTTATACCTCTCCACTTGCCCCAAACTCTGAACTCATTTGAAGTCCTCAACTTGGGACCACCCAACCTCCAAGAAGCTCTAATAGAGGGCTTGAATATGGGGGTACATAGACATGATAGGAGGAAACCCATCCCAAGAATTGAGCCAAAGTAGGGCTTCCAAACCCCTATTGCAAATCCAAAACAAGCCCTGCTTGATTAAATTAACTCCCCTTTAAATAGTGTCCCAAATCATTGACCTCTTTCTAGCCAAACCAATCAGAGGAATGTCATCACTCACAACACCCATTCGATACTTGAAGGTGAGAATCCTGGCCCAAGCTTGATTTTGGTTGGTGCACCATCACCAGTAAAGCTTAACTTCTAAAGCTTTCCCAGCAAGGTTTACCTGACATAACCCAAGACCACCTTGTTTCAGTTTGCAAATAGTCTCCCACTTTAGCAAACTCCACTTCAACATGGATAAGTTACAAACCCAAAGGAATTTCCTTAAGAGAGCATCTAGTTCCTTAACAAACCTTATAGGATCCACCTAGACCATACACTTGTAAATGGGGAGGGCTTGGACCATGGATTTTAGGAGAAAAACTCTCCCCACAAAAGAAAGCCACTTGTGGGTCCAATGAGTGAAATTTCCCAAAGCTTATCAATAACCTTTTTCCAAGTCCTCCTAGGTAGGGGACCAGTAAAGAGGGGAATGCCAAGGTACATCGAAGGAAGAACACCAACTTGAAACCTTAGGATTTGATAATTTCAATGCTAAATTAAGAGATTCATGTTAAAGATGAAAATGGAGGAATTTTCCTTATTAATTTGCTAACTTGAGGTCACAAGGTACACATCCAACATCCTTCTAATGTTAGTTGCCTCCCTAATTTTAGTCACTCCCATTAAAGTTGTCTCATCCGCAAACTAGATATGGGATTGAGGAGAAAAGCCATTGCCCCACCCTATCCTTGGATAACACCTTGATGAACCTGTTGCTTGAAGAATCTACCTAAACCTTAGCCAAAATGAGGAATAAATAGGGTGAAAGAGGATCACCCTACTGGAGGCTTCGCGAGGTACCAAATTAAGTAGAAGGTTCACCATTGATAAGAACTAAAAAGGATGTTGAGTTCACACAACTCATTACCCAATCCACCCACTCAACTCCAAATCCAAAGGAAAGGAGAACATTTTGAAGAAAAAACCATTTTACCTGATCATAAGCTTTAGCCATGTCTAGTTTGATAAACATAGATTTCTCTATGGAATAGATGGTCTTTGTAGCAATAACAACTCCATCCAAGATTTGTCTTCTAGCCACAAAACCTCCTTGTTCCTCAAAAATAAGCTTGCTAAGCCACAACTTAAGCCTCTTTGTTATCAACTTGGAGATAATATCGTACATCACATTGCAGAGGGATATTAGTTTGAACAGGTTCAAAGAATTAGCTCCTTCCATTTTAGGAAAGAGAACCAAGACTACAGAGTTCATTTCTTTCAATATTTATTTGCTCCTTTGGGATTCTTGAACAACCTCCAAAACATCATATTTAAGATCTCCCAAAATTCTTGAAAGAATTCCACTAGGAATCCATCAGGGCTAGGGCTTTCCATTTCTTCATCTAAAATAGAACCTCCTCCAATTCATCTAGAGAAATTGGGCAAAGAAGCATCTCATTCATTTCCATAGACACCAGGGAGGGAATACAAATTAAAATTAAGTTTCCTCAACCAAAGAAAGAGGGGAATCTTATTTGAATAACATAGAGAAATATTGAATACCCTCCCTAGAAATATCCTAGAGTGAGGATAACTATACTCCATGAGAAGACACAAGAGAATAAATCATGTTCCCATGCCATCTAGCCTTGATGAAGTGAAAGAAAAAATCAGTATTCATGTCTCCTTCTTGAAGCCACTCAATTCAAGGTTTCTATTTCCAAAAAATCTCTTCTTGAATCTCCCATTCCTCCAGCTCCTTCAAGGATAAATATTTATTCTTAAGGGAATCCTTAGTAAGACCATGGTCTTTTATTTTTCAAGTGATATCATCTAGGTGAGACTGAGCATTTGCCTTGGCCAAAAAGATATTACCAAATTTTTGCCTATTCCATTTCTTAAGTTAGTACTTCACAAATTGTATTATTTTCATGAAAGAGTACATAGTTGTGCCATGGGGTGGACTATCTCTACTCCACCAATTAGCCATGATATCCTACAACATGGGATCACATAGCCACATAAGGTGAAATTTAAAGGATAGATTCTTTCTGGAGCCCATCAAAATAGCTGAAAGTTTGATAGGCCAGTGATATGAGCCTCTCCACTCTAAAACTCATAATGGGTAGCCTAGTTATTGCTGATCCAAAAACTTGACACTAAAAACCTAGCCAACTTCTCAAAAATTGATTCCTTACCACATCTCCTATTATTCTAGGTAAACATACCACATCTAGGCTTAATGTCTATCACAATCATGAAATCAATGTTATCCTTTAGTTGTAAGGAAGAAGAATCCAACCTTTGCACACCTCCACTCTTTTCCTCCAAATTGGTAATAACATTAAAATCCCCAACCAAGATCCAAAAGAATAAAGGGGACAACACCCGAATATACCGAATATGGTTCCAGAGATTGGTTTTTCTAGAAATATTTGTTGGAGCATAAAAATTAGAGAGCAATATCTTCTCTCTGGTATCAGAACTAGAAGCTACCACCAAGATGGAGCATTTACTTAAGATCCACAAAAGTGGGGTAGATTTAAGTGGATTCCAAAAGCAAGGCACATCTCCATCATTTCCTTGAGATCCAATACAATGGCACTGGCTTCCCCACCACAACTTAGGGGCCAGAGAATACATCCCCTCCACAACAACTTAGGGGCCAAAGAATATATCCCCCATTAGTTCAATTTTATCTTGATCTTTCCTCCTCCCTACCTAGGGTAGTTTTTTAGAGGTTCCCCTTTTAAGGTTTTTTGGATGTAACCCTAGAGTGGGGGAGGCTCTACTACTTTTTCTAGAATCCAAATCCTTATTCATAGGCGAAGGAGGCATCACAACTTTGGTTGAACCAACAATCTTCTCAATAATATCACTTTCTACCACAAGGATCCCTAAGACCCATTTTTGTCTCCATCTATGTACTAAGGAGCTCCCCCTATTGAAATTCCTGATTTCCAACCTCTGTAACCAACCCTTTAGTCACTCCCAAATTACCAACAATAAAGATCCCTCATCTGTATTTGTCTTTGGTAGGTCAAAATAATCCAACACATCAAACCAATTAAAGGTTCCATCATCTTTCCTTTCCCTGAGAGGTCGTTTCAATCCTCTACCCTTATAACAAGGCTTCATAGGAATGAAACCATCCTTATCTGCTTCCTCCATTACCATTGGGTCTTTCCATTTATCTATCTTGGAAGGTTTTCAAGATGACACATTAGAGGGGGGGGACCTATTGGGGTAACCTGAAGGCACTTTCGCTGCAAGTGATCGTAAGCATGAAAAAATTGACAAAAAAATAAAGGGGCTTTATAATCTAGTTTTTGGGTCCAAGAAGGTGAACCATGGTGAATTTACATAGAGTCTGACAAAGGTTTATTTAAATTAATTTTAATATAAATTTGGGCATAAGAAATTCCTTTTTTTTATCTAGAGTTTGTTGTGACGGGCCAACTGGTTTACCAAGCAACAATACAATCATATACAATATGTCATTTCTCCAAAACTCTAATGGTAACCATGGAAATCTAACCCACATTGGAACATGAGTGGGGAGCTCCTCTACGGGATTGAAGCCTAGATGCCATGGTTTGATAAACAACCCAATCTGGTTATAAAAATAGGGTCTACCTTCAAAAGCCTTATTATGGTTAGAAAGACAATTGAAAACCACCATAAAGTAGCCATTCATCACTTGCATAATCTTGAGTTCACCCTCAAGGTTCCAAGTCTATCGATCCCATGATTTAAGAATAGGGAGAGAGACCGAGATCCCCATAAATTTATAGATCAAGGCATGGTTAGAAAGGTAGCTAACATCCTCCTCAATAGATTTCGGCTGGATCACCAACATTGGTTAGTCTTGGCTCCTTTCTAGGAAACCATTCACCTTTGGTATTCGAGTCCTAGCAGGTTGGGACATACCCTCTCCACTCACATATCTATTTAAAAAACTAACTGCACTTGCATGCATTGAGAGAGATAGAGCATTTCTAGCTATAGCTTCCCAATAATAACCATTTTGATTAATGTCTGGGTCTCCAACTAAGGCCATGCCTCAAGGGAAAAAGAGGAAATACCCCCAAAAAAAGGAAGGGTCGAGAGAAATCACTAAACCCTACACCCCCGAACAACACCCACACACCAAAAAAAACCCCAATGCAACAAAAAGGAAACAACCTTCAACAACAAAAAGGAAACAACCTTCACCAAGTGCCAACCCTCAACAAAAAAAGGATAAAACACAACAAATTAAGGATGAAGGTCATAGCTAGGGAATGAGATCCCTAGCTTAGGCTGCATAGTTGTAGTATACGACATGCCAAACCCCACAATAGCCCATCACCATCCCAAAATTCATTTGTATATCATAATTATCCTTTATTTAATTATTTCTATTGTTGTTAAAGGATACCATGTAGGACTATTTTTTCTTATTATTTAATCATTCCATTTTTTTATTTGACCAACTAGTAAACTAATTTTTGTAATATTCTCAAGCAAACATTGACCCCTAGGCTACCTTCATTTACCTTTTACTTTATAAACAATGTGCCAATGAAAAATTCACAAGTTTTATCTTTCATTATTAATCAATCTTTTAATTGATACCATATTAACTTCGAGATTTAAACGTATAGAGAGGTTTTCATTGGATACCTTGAACCTCTTATTCAAGATTTTTTTTTAGATATGCAATAACACCATTCCCTCATTTATGCACAACCTTGTGTGACTATTAGTAACTCATTAGCCTTTTCAAGGCATGTTCTTCTACCTCATTGGCTCCTACTTTCTCATCAACAACCCCTACATTATATAATAAAAATAATGAAAATAATAATAGTTTCTTCAAGAACACAATAAAAACTATTGTACATAATACTAGTGCAACCAAAACATCTCCATAAATAGTGGATATATCTATTTAGTCACAATACAACTATCATTTTACACCACTCTCCAATCCATTACATTATATCTACTAACAACTCTCATCTAACAACTTGGTGTAATCACTAACCATTTCCCCCCTCAACACAAATAAATTCCCTTCCACTAGCCTATGGCTTGAAGACCTTATGTTAATCCCACTATGTACCTAGCTATGACAAATAGGTGCATGCATCTAAAACATATAGTTCAATATCTCATTATTTCTAATGTCATTCAAGTAGTGGGTGTGAATGACAAAGGTAACCAATATATCGCCCAACCCAACCTAAATCTCCAAATATATATAGAACCATTTTCATGGTGCATTTCTACTAATTTCATTGACCCCATTCCACATTCATATATTTCTCCTATTTTCACCCCTCCTATGCTAGATAATGACTCTCTCCCCTCTTCATTTTCATATCTTAGCATGGTAGAAATAATAGTGTAAAGGGTGAAAATTTTAACTTCTACAAAGGAATTCTTCCTTGAGAGTTAACCTCACTCTTTACACTAGGATAAAATATTAGTTTCAACTTATATAAATCTTGTCCAGTTATCCATTTTTTAGATATTTAATTTAAACAAAAAAATTAAAACTAGCTAACTAAAATGGTTGAGGAAAAAAAATTGATGAAAAAATGAAAAGTACAAATACTAATGAAATTGGCATAAAAATTTGGAAGATGTTGACATGGTTGTTACACAAAAAATAACATGCAAATAAGGTCTTGCTATTCAAACAACAAAACTTATCTTTCTTGAAAGAACCACCAAATTTCCTTTGTTAAGGAAATATTAGGTATTCCAAGGCTCGAGAATGTTAGGTCTTGATGCACTAGGTTCAGTCAGGGTTCATTGTGCAACTACTATTAAACATAAGGAGCACATTGTTTTCACAAATATTTTAACTTTAGACAATCTAGTAATATACAGATCTCAACAAATAGAACATACATTATCTTCCAAACTACATTAATTCAAATCATTTAAGAGGAAAACTACAAGAAAATCAGAGTTAAGAGAGATAGGGCCTAATAAATTAATGACTCCTAGTTATTATCCATGCATTTATGGAGAAATGAATAAACCAAAGCATCAACTATTTTGTATTTCACCAAAATTCTTCACAGCTACATACAAAATAATGTAAATGTTTAGAGAAAAGAACCATTCACCACCAAAATAGTATCAAATGCACCCAAATTTGGCAAAACAAATTGAATCTTCTGATAGGAGTAAACACCATACAGTTATGAAAGATATATGGTTTGGAATAACCTTTCAATTTCCTTAGCATTATCAATCTCTACTACAAATACAAGTTTTTATGCTAGAATTGAAAAGAAAACATGAAATAAACATAAAATTGGTGATGTTCCAATTTTAAGTCTTATTGTTTCAACAAATATTGATCCTTCAATAAGAACAACTCCCTGCCTTTTATAGAACACAAGGAAAGAGTTGCTTATGGAAGCACATGGATAAGAGAAAATAAGCCAATCAAAATATGTTATGTTGCACAAGAGCATAGGGGGCACTTTAGTAGATATTTTCTGCATTCCCTAAAGATATAGTCAAAGTTTACACTTTGAATTTCATTGATGACCTTCCAATGTTTGAAATCCTTGATAAAAGACCATCAGCTCCCTTTAGTGTTCAAAAAATGTGAAGTCAAGACACTAGCATTTCCTTTCAAAATCCCCAACTTTTGGTGTGTAGAGGCTTCTCTATAAGGAAAAATACCTATAAGTGAATGCCCGGAAAAAGCTTTGGTTTCACTGGCAAGCCAAAACAATAGATCTTTTCCTTCAATATCTACTATTTGTCTTCGGACATTTCCTCTGGTCATTACATCGGGCTTCACACCCAATACTGAAACTTTCTCATCCTTTTTCTCTTCATTGTGAATTTTTGGGAAAGATTCACTCATGTCAGCATCTTGATTTGTTTTAGCAAACCGCCATTTCCTAATGACATGTATCAACATAATGTCACCACCCAATGAAACATCATGTATTTCATTAATTCCACTTGAACAACACATTATCAAAACCTGCACAAAGCCACTTAATCTTTTCCAAAGCATGTTTATGATTATAATAATGATTTATTCAACCTTTTTGGGTTTTGGAGTTTTAAGAGGCTTTCAAGAATTTGGATATCATAAGGAATTTCAAGAATTGATGGTCTTGCAGGAAGACACTAGGAATTGTTAATGATACTGAAAGATATAGGGTACTTCCTTTTCTATGAACTTTTCTTGAACCCTGATTACTCACCTTCTCGACTGATGCTTTTACCTAACACCAACAACCAATACGCTCCAATTGATTAGGCTATAGAATTTAAGCCTATAGCCTTTATAGATTTAATGCCACTACTAATCCATACCCTACCAAATTATTCACTAAAATACACAACTCTTGCTAACTACCCCTCATTAATGACCATTTCATGATGTCTTGGCATTCTGTCCTACAAGATCTAACCACTTGACTTTGGTGCAAGCAACCTTTTTCGAAACACTTCATTTAGCTATAAGCTTACCCACCAACTTGACACTATATTTTTTTTTTTGGCTTTTGGATCTTGGGTGTTAATTCATGGGCTTTACGCCAATTTTCCTAGCTTTGTACTTTCATTTCAATGAGCAAGTATTTTTTTAAATTTGGGTCCCCATGCTACTATTCCAAATGGTAACTTGGGGTGTGTTGCGTGACCACACAATAAAAGCCACTGCTAAGACACCAATGTGATGCAATAATTTCTATTAAATGTGATGTCATATATTCTAAATATAAAATTAAGTACTACTAGGTACAAAATATTCACTTGCACACATAAAATACAAAAAATAATTTTTTAAGAGTGTTATTTTTTGGATTTAATTGTGTGCAATTTATTTGCATCAACATTTCAAATCACACTCTATGACCCATCATTAGGATGGAAACAAGAGCTATAGGAACAAATAAACAAGAGTTGATGAAAACAATAGTTGTTTGTACAACTCTTGTTTTCATCCTGATGATGGATCACAGAGTGTGATATGAAATGTTGATGCAAATAAATTACACAGTTAAAATCCAAAAAATAACACTCTTATCATAATGGATTGTGGAAATCTAATGTCTCTTATAATTTTTTATGTAAAAAAAAAGTATAAATATGAAAATTATTTTGAAAAAACCTATGTAAACATGAAAATGAAATAGATTTAAAAATATGAAATAAAAATTTAGAAAATATATTTCCAAATGGAGCTACTTCCTTCTCCAATAAAAATTACAATTAGAAGAGAAGAGAAAAT
This sequence comes from Sequoia sempervirens, assembly GCA_007258455.2. Taxonomy (NCBI): domain Eukaryota; kingdom Viridiplantae; phylum Streptophyta; class Pinopsida; order Cupressales; family Cupressaceae; genus Sequoia; species Sequoia sempervirens. The sequence goes on along the minus strand of VDFB02270651.1, from coordinate 646,102,936 downwards.
TGTTTTTATGGTCATTGAGGGGCTTGCCTCAATCGAACCCCCCATCTTAGTATATCTACCTCCACAACCAACTTGGTTTCTATTTGTGAATGAAGCCCCAAAAGTTCCCAAAATGAGAACAGTTCAACAACACCTATGAGAAATTGCAATTTTTAGAAATCTAGACATCAAAATAAAAAATCTTTCTACACCACTATGAAGAGCATGAAATTCTACCCTAAATAAAAAATATGCTCAAAAAATGGTGGTCTTGAGCTCGAGTTATGAGCCTTCAAATTTGGACTATCAAAATGAAAATTGCAACAAAGGGAGGGTAAAAAATTTCAAAATTCTTCCTTTGCCAAATTTAGTAGAGATGTCACCAAATTTAGCAAAAATGCCATATTTATCTAAATATAGGGGTTGGTGAATTAAATTTTTATTTTATTTATCATAATAAAAAATATTTTTTAAAAGTGGTAGTGGTCACGACACCCCTCCTTTACTGGGTTTGCATCCCTCTTAATGGAGGTTGCAACCTCTATAAAGTACCACCCCTTTTAAAGGGGTGGGTACATATACAAAAAGTACTATGCATGGATACACAATACAATTTTTATTTTTTATAAAAAACTTTACAATACAAAAAAACTATGACTATTTTTTTAATTTTTTTTGAAAATTTATTGATTTTTTTTAATTTGTAGAAAAAATATATTTTTAAAATCGTACCATGCAAGGATTGGGTCGTACAACAATTTTTTTGTTACTTCAGAGGGAAAATTTCTCTAAAATTGATGCTTTGACAATCAATCTATATGTTTTTGGGCCTTATGAGCATGATGGCGGTGTCCTTTTTGACTCAAAATGCTCCAAAAGTGCAACTACCACCCAAATTAGGAGACCACTCTTCAGCTTCAAACCCTCATAAATTTGGCTTCATATGTTTGATATGGATGAACCAAAAGGAAAAATTGACTTTTTTAAACACCCTAAACTCAATGGTGAGCTCAGATTTACACCAAAATCTCAAAAATGAACTTGCAATAAAAAATCACAAAGAGGAACCCCCCAAAATCTAGTATTTCTATCAAGTTTCTCTGTTTCTCTAGAACATCATAAAATGCAAGAGAAGAGCATACTCAAGTTTTCAAGATCTACCAAGATCTCTCAAAAAATACTAACCAATAACACCCAACTTGCTCTGATACCATGTAAGAGTTGGCTATGGAGATACCACCAAGATCTAGAGGCCAAATGGAAAGCACAAAGAGAGAATATCAATGTGACAAGAATAAATTGTATTGCTATCAATAATGCAAATAGAATTCCATATACAATATACAAAAGACCCTTGGTTATATAGCCAAGGTGAGACATAAGATTAGACATGATCATGACAAGTGTCTTAATCCTATGCCATGTGACAACTAATTCATAAAATATTAAATGACCTAGGAAAAAGTATTAAATGACATGATAAGAACACATGACACCTAAGACTTCTAGAAATATTCCTAGGACCTGAGTAAACTTAACATGTGAATAGGACCTACTAGGTGAACTAGATAGGTGGGAAATATTATTCACACCAACACCCACCCTTAAGTGGAACTTAGGGAAGAGGAAACTAATGAAAACATTGCAAAGATGATGATGGGTCTTGAATACTAGGCCATGTTAGGTACCCATGTACAAATGCAATCTCTCACAAATAAAGAAAAGGAGAAAATCTAGTGGGATAAAATTCCTTCCCAAAAGAGAGATGAAAAAAAATTCTCCCACTCAAGAATGAGAAGGACAAAATCCCATATGAGGAAAAAGACCCCCATAAGAGAGAAGAAGAACTAGAAGAGAGACAATGCAACCCCTCTTCAATGTAGCATCTCCTACAAAGATGGTAGATGCTTGACAATGAATACTAAAGATGATCCAAGATTGTTGAACAACATTCTTCCCCTTAGGAAGAAATAAAACCAATAATTTAAGTAAGAGTTATTCCCATTATTGAAAGGAAGATGAGGGAAGGATAATGATGTATGACGTCTCTAAAGCATGCTCATGTGTCTCTATGTCAATGCTGAAAGCTAACACACTCTAAACAAACATTCTAGGCCACACTGCTAAAGAGGACAATCTAGAATCTAGTAGAGATGAATGTAGAACATAATCCAAAGGCAAGGATATCTCCATTGAAGACAAAGAAGCCTCCTCCAAATGTTATCCAAAAGTATCCACACTCACATCAAAATATGAAGAATGATCATGTAGAGAATGAACAAGAGGTTTAGAGTGTCCCCTAACAAATAAAGACGGATCATCTCCATCAAAGAGAAGATGAATGCAATTAATGGTGTCTCCCAAATTTTCAATATGAGTCTCCACCAACATGTTTGAAGTACCTGTCAAGAATTCATCCCAAGTCACCATATCTGAAAGACAATGAATATCTTGCTACACCGAATCACAAGAATCCATGTATATAGTAACATAAGTATGATCAACTGCAATAGTAGATAGAGGAGATGAAATGCATGGTTCAAGAATCAGATCACATGTGAGAGATCCCAAGTTCAAGTAACCAAAATTCTCCTCAAATTCATAGTCCACACTAGAAGTATGATCATCGTCCAAAGGATCAACGCTATCATTAGGAATAAATTCTAAAAAGGTGTATAGATGAGATGCATGATCAAACATCCTAGTAACAATGACCTCTTTTCTCTTCGAGTCTTTGATGATAACTGAATCAGGAGTGAATTCCAGAATCATCCCTACTCCACCATGAGTGATTTGATATATAGGGAGGAGATTGTCAAATGGGGTACACACAAGACATAATTGAAGGTGACATCCCTAATATCAATAGATCCCTTCCCAATTATATTCATGTAAGTATGATTTCCCATAAAAATAGGTGGCATTACAAAAGGCTTAAAAGAAGAGAACATAGACTACGAAGATGTCATATGATGAGAAACTCTAGAATCTAAAAGCCATCTCCCTAATCCAAGACCTACAAAAGTGCAAAGATCTTGACCTTTGTTCTTGTTCAAATAGTATGACTCTTTTCCTTATCAAATTTTGTATGTTTGGAAGAAGAAGCTGAAGTAGCCATTCTAGAAGGTAAATTGATTTTTTTCTTCACAAGAAGATGTTTCAATTCATCAAGATCTTTCTTATAAAAATAACGTTCTTCATGTCCATCCTTATTGCAATATGCACAAGTAGGCCTCCTTCTTAGATTATTCCCCTTTAAAGGAATTTTTATGTTCTTTTGTGGAATTAGATGTGGATTGTGTGTTTTTCTTAGGCTTGTTCTTTTCTTTTCTTTGCCACTTGAAGACTTATCATCCTTTACAATCAAGGTGTGGGATTTTGAAGACTTCAAAGCTCCCATTTGAATAAGCTTATCTTTCTCCCTATTGAGTTGCATAACAAAATCCTCAAAGGAAGGCATCTTAAACTCACTCCCAAAGGCATTGTTGTAGCATAGAAAGTAGACACAAACATTGAATATTTAGGTCCTAGATTTGAAAGAACACATAACACCAATTATGTATCTAATTTTTCAATTTTTTAATCCTTCAATTGTGTTTTTAGTAACTTGAATTTGGTGATGAAGTCCTCTATGTTCTCAAAACTACATCGATTGAGACTTATTAATTCATTCTCTAATATATGTACTTGAATTTCATCTATTTTCCTAAAAAAAATTGACATTGTACTCCACATAGCCATGCATGTATCCAAGTTCTCAATATGAAACAACAACTCAAGAGAGAAATACAAGCACAAATAGCCAATGGTTTCTTCACAACTATTCAACCACTTATTCTTTTTAGCTTCATCATCTTTTGGTTCACCATCAAGCCCATGAACTATCCTATACAATCTCTTAACTCTTAGCAATTTTTTCATTTCAAATTTCCATTTAGGATAGTTGTAAGGTGTTAGAAGTGGAATTGAAGATTTATAAATGATGAAACAAGAAGTAAAGAACACAAATAAAGAGGAATGCAACCAAAACCACCAGAAGAATCCCCCAAAATCACTCAATCAAAGAACCCCCAACAATATGTGAGCTTGGAACTTTATGATTAGTGAAATTATAGATGCCACTAGCCAAAAAATCAAAGTGCTCTTGATATTGGTAAATTCAAATGTCAAATTTTTCTATAAATTCAAAGTCAATCTCAAGTCTTCAATTTGACGTATGGTCTCTATCAAACTATCAGTAGGTTTTCTTAGTACAAATTATTCTTGGTTAGTTATGTTGCAAAGACGATTGTTATTGCACCAAAAGATTGACCTGTTAATGCTTGATCCAAGTGCCAAAGTTAATGAATCCATGGTAGGTGGTTAAGCCATGTCATGAACCCAAGTGCTGTGCTGCACAACACAAGGAGACCTAGGGTGCACACCTTGCAACAATACGCCCAATGCAAGCAAGGGGTTCAAACTCATGACCCAGGATTTGATACCAATTGTTGCAAAGATAGTTGCCATTGCACCAAAAGATTTAATTTTTAATTCCCAATACAACCACTAGAGTTAATGAATCTACATGAGGTGGTTAAGCCATGTTACAAACTCAAGTGCTATGCTGCACAACATAAGGAAACCAAGGGCACATACTTTTCAAAAAGTTGGGTTGGTAGTTCCCTCCTTGCCTTCCCCTTTTCCTGATAGTGAACCTTCTTTTTCACTCATCAATGCTTCTTTGTTTGTTGATGATGGCCTATATGGTTCTCTGGCAGTGTTCTCTTCACTTTTCACTTCATTTGATGCTAATGGTATAGACGATTCTATGAATTAGTTGACAAGGTTGGTGTATGATTTGTTAGGGAGTGATAGGTGTTGTGCTATTTCTTCCCACACTCCCTTCATGCATTCTCTTGTCGTTAAAGTTCTCTTTCTCTCCCAACTATGAATTTTGATTACACTTCGGATTTTACTCTTAGGTGGACTTGGGATTTCCCTCAGAAACCCTTCACTTTCTTTAACTTCACCCCTTAGTTGTCTCCTTCATTCTCTTTGTTTGATGATCCTTAAAGATCACCTAATCTCTTGATCTTGACCATGTTGTGGTCTCTTCCCCCATTTATTGGGGTGTAAGGGCATAAATCTCTCAAATCTAACTTGATTTATTTAAGGTAATGATGCCAAATGTTTGTTTCTATGTCTGATAAATTATAGACATGAATTAATAATAAATATTACAATTCATACCAAATAGATGAGTAAAATATATCTTTATTCACACATGAAAT
>VDFB02270651.1:646038391-646097584 GCA_007258455.2 Sequoia sempervirens | reverse complement strand
GATGTTGTAGAAGAAGATAGAAGGAGAGGTCTAAACCCTAGACATGTAGATGAAAGTGATGATGATGAATTAGATCATGTTCTAGATAAAAATGAAAAAAAACTAGAAGAAGAAGATTTAGACTGGGTAAAGATGTTGAAAGCAATTTCCAAGATTGGTAAGAGACCTAGAATTGAAATTCAAAATTATGCGGGAAATTTAAACCCTAAGGAATTGAGTGATTGGATTAGTGATATGGAAGAATACTTTGAGTATGAAGAAATTGAAGATCTAAAAAGATTGAGATTTGTAAAAGATAAGTTGAAAAGACATGCTGCTATCTAGTGGAAAGAAGTTCAATTGGATAGGAATAGAAGGGGAAATGAGAAAATCATAAAGTGGGATATGATGGTGACAAAGTTGAAGAATCAATTTATACCTACTGATTATGAACTTGAATTTTTGAAAATATTGTAAAACTTGAGGTAAAAGGAAAAGTATGTGAAGGAGTATACTGAGGAATTTTAAAAGATGATCATTAGAGCTAGACATAGTGAAGCAAGCAAAGAAAAGGTTGTGTGGTACATCAATGGACTAAGAACAAACATCCAAGAAGAGTTGAGCCTAGTGAAGATGACAATAGTTGAAGAAGCATACCAATTCACGCTGAAAGTAGAGGAAAAGTTGAACATAAAGTTTGAACAAAGATAGAGAAGTGCAAGAGGAAGATTCTAGAGGAGCAGATCACAATCCAGAGAGATAAGATCATATGCAGAGCAAAAAAAGGATGGAAAAACCTACCACAGTGAAGAAAACAAAAATAATTCATACCATAGAGGAAGATAGGACATAAATTTCTAACACAATGATAGAGGAGCTCATAATTCCTACCGTAATGATGAATATAGGAGAGATGAAGGAAAATCTAAGAAGAGACCATTTAGAGGAACCTATTTCAAATGTGGACTTGGACACAAATCATTTGAATTTCATCAAGGAAGTACCAATAAGAGAACTAAGAATACTAGAAGAACAACTTATGTGGATGAAGAATCCATTGGATCCCCTAGTTTAGTTAGGAAACTAGAGAAAGGTGAGTCATTAATAATGAGAAGAGATTTCATGCATGAAGAAGTGACTGAGGAACCGTTACAAAGGAAGAACTTGTTCAAAACAAGGTGTAAATCTAGATGAAAGTTATGTAAAGTCATCATTGATAGTGGTAGCACTGATAATTTAATTTTAGAAGAGATCGTGATCAAGTTGAATTTGAAGAGGCTAAAACATCAAAATCCCTATAAGATAGCATGGATTCAGGATGAACATAAGACTTTGGTGAGTGAGCAATGTTTGGTGAAATTTCATATAGGATCATACAATGATGAAGTGTTGTGTGATATTATGCCTATGGAAGCATGTCATTTATTGTTGGGAAGACCGTGACAATATGATAGAAAATCAATTCATGATGGAAGGAAGAATACCTGTACTGTGACTTTTGGAATACAACAGTCTACTAAGAGGGGGGGTGAATCAAGAGATACTAGAATTTTAGCCTTCTTTTCTTAAATGCAAACACAACTTCTAAATATAGATTTGAAAATTAAAACTTGAAAGATATGACAAACACATGCACATAAAATATCAACACATAACAATAGGTATATGTGGAAAACCCAAGATGGGAAAAAACACAGTGAGAAAATGTTGCTAGGAGCTACTGTCCTAATACAACCTCACAAAAAAATTATTCTATTACAACCTTTAAGGGCACAAACTCTAAGGAGACCAATCCCCTGGTTTGAGCACAGACTCAGTTTATCTGATGACACCAACCTATCAGATTTACAATCTAAGTGATTATTACAATTTGTTCATTAAGAACACAATTCCCTATTACAACTTACTCTGCAACCACTCAAATATATGTTGTAGATTCAACAACTCTCTTCACTACTTTGCACCCCACTGGTTCAACACTGCTCTTCTCCTTATTCTTTAGTGCATTCTCGATCTTCCTCAATGCACCACCATACCCCTTCTAAAACTTACTCTCTCTTTTAAGTGTATTCTTTGCCTGCCTTTAGAGCTCAAATTCACTTATGCATTGTACGCACTCCTATTTACCCACACTCTACACACTTAGGAAATATTCTCATATGTTTTGTGTATAGCTAACTGGTGATCATTGCCTTGGGATTCTCCATGCCTCCAAATCTTTTGTTAGAGTTCAAAAAATCTTCTTCACTGTCATGCAATTGTACTAAGCTACACAACATTAATTTTTGGTGCAAAGAACTTTCTCTCATTCCTTCTCTGTTGAACCCTAAGATGGGATATGCAATCAATGCATCCTTTTGATCATTTGATCTAATCTTGATCCTTGTCTCTGTAGCCACCCGTGCTGCCACTCTGTGCATCAAATATCATTACATTTATCATTGAAGCAGATAGAGCATTTAATTTTCACCTCCATGTCAGTTTACAGGTGAAACCTTGTTTACATGGACTTATCCATTTGACCTCTTAATGTTCAAAATTGAGCCGTTTATCTCCTTCCTTCGTGCCATGATCCTGCAATCTCCATTAACCGTCGCAACTTTAAAACATGACCATTCGATAAACGGTCTTTTAAACCCTTATCATTGATTTCACTTCCATTGAAATAACACTCATCACATATTTCCATACTACTCATGACATTCACATTCATTTCCGTGATGCAATGACCATTGTTCGCTTGCCTCCCTTGAATCTCAATCATCCATCACATATCTCTATTTTGTTATGATCACAACCATTTCTTTCCACAATGTAGCAATTATCATTGGATTACCTATTGATTGATTTGTACCATCCCCCACTATCTTGTTAGCTCTAACAATGGGCCCAAAAAATCTCTGTGGGCTAGTAGGCTTATGCCATGTGTCCTCTTCTGATGTCATACTCCACTTCCTACTCAACACTCATCGCTCATCACTAAAGTCTTCATGTTTCAAGGATGTGTAAGTGTGATGCACCAACACCCAACGATGCAATATCATTCAGACACCTATTCTTGCTAATGCCACAATCCACTTTCATCTCTCATCGCTCAAATCTCCAACCACTTCACTTCACAACAATGATGTGAAGCAATGATACCATGTGTTGTTGGTCCCACCAAGGATTTTTCCTCTATTATTTTGCACCATTCAATCAACACCTGTTTGATCTCAACCAATCCTTGCTTCCCCACGAGGCTCAACTAGGACCCACCATAAGCATAGTAGGATGGCGAGCATTGTCCAATCAACTCAATTGTGACTATTGAATGAATTCCATCGCTCACCACTGAACTACAAACCAAATTCAAAGAGATTTCTGTGATGTGTGAGATATAGTGATATCCATTGGATCTACAAGCTTTGAATGCACACTATTTGATCTCCAAAGGAACATACCGACAACTTCAACTAAATGACTAGGTGAAGGGGCTGGTCACTAAATGAACTTAAATGAAATAAGTTATAAATTAAATGACTGATAATTGCAAGTACACAATCAACATGAAAAAATAAAACTTGTTGATCGCCATGACTGTACACACCTAGGGTTTAGCTGATAAACCCTAATTTTGTCTGAGGGCATAAGTAATTCTTTTTTGAGCTCATCCTTCACCCTCTAAACTTGCATAACACATTTTTGAGATGCTCTTAGAAAAACCATGCCCAATCTGGATTTAGATTTTTCTATTGAGCACTGGAAGAATTTACTACAACATCATGAAAAAATTGCATGACAACAATGCAACATTTTGAACAAATTTTATAGCATACATTCCACCTTCCAGAACTAGATTCTCAACACACCATCTTTCTAAGACATCAATGATAACATTCTGACATTAATGCCAACACTCCTTTCATACAAGATCAGTTCCATCTCACACTTGACCCCCTTTTGACATCAATGACAATAATATGCCAACAATCTCCCCCTTTTTCATTGATGGAAAAACTTAAATGATCATACCAAATGGTCTGAAATGGTCTGATACTAATTGAAATCAAATGAAATCTATAACATTAGAGCTTTGTACCAATTTGGGCTTACTAAGCAATTCACTCACCTTGCTCCTCCTTTGATATGCATCTCTACCATGCACATCCTAATCAATTGAGCATTTGCTTACATCATCCCCCTTTGAAATCAATTGTAAAGGGTAGACTCCCCCTAACACAATACTCCCCCTTTGATAGGGAATTCAAAGAGAAAGTGGGAATCTTTGATTATTGAACCATCAAGTTGTTAGAACTTTGTAACACTATTGTTACATGACTTGATCTATCCTTTCCATTTCCAGGGCTGAATGAAGTACAAGTGTGGCTCCCTCTAGACTCATGCCCTATCACTAAAGTTTAGTGATATGATGTGGGAGAAATGAATCCCAACTTTTTCCTTAGATATTCAAATTGATCTTTGGGAAGAGGTGTTGATGATGATTTTGGCACCACAACAATGCAAGCAGAATATTACTATTCTACTTCTCCTGAAAGAGAAAGGAAACACATGGATGCCTTAGCTCCCAAGGTCTTTGTAGTTGGGTCTCAACTGTGCTGATGTTACTCAGTGGTCAATGCAACAGTAATATTCAAGGGGCCTACTGGTGTGAGCTTTTGGATTGTTCTAAGATCAAGCATGAAATAAAACCTACTCTAACAAGGGTTTTTAAAGAAATATAAAAAGATAAGTAAGAGTTTTGAAACAAAAAAGAACAATAGTTCATCCAATCTTAACCAAACTTGTTAACTTCAAGGAATTATAAACTAAAACTACAGAACAAGATAAGCTTGTGATTGACACACAACCTCTTTCATTCTCAGTGCTAATTCACATAACATATTTTAATTACCATTTAAATAAAACACAAAATAACATTTCATTCCCTGAAGACTTCACAAATCAAATGATCAATTTAAGACAAATATCATTTTGGAACACAACATGAAGGAGATTAAACTCTGATTGCTTCTACTATTATTAAAATAGATAGGGAATATTTACAAAGCTGGCACAATCACCAGTGTACAGAGAATCTGTTTCTCCAGATTGTTTCCAAATACACTAAGAGAACTTAGAAAATACAATACAGTTTGTACTGAAATCTAACTGCTAAATAAGAAGACAAGAGAAGCTCTCATTACTGAGAATCAAGATGCAACTCTATCTCCTTCTGTTAAATGACTAACTCCTAACAGTTCTAACTCTAAACAGTTCTTAGTCTAAAAGTTCTCTAATCCTAGAACTTCTAATCTAGAAGTGCTTAACCTTTACAAAGAGGCAAGAATGCCTTATATACATAATGTACCAATAGGAATGTGCTGTCCCCTGTACTAGGGTTTACAAAATATCTGCATCCAGTAGAGTCGGCTCTCAGATCCTTTGAGGAAAGTCAAAACTTCATTCAAAGCAAAGCCTTGCTATATGGGTCGGTGATGGCTTGAGCTCAGGAGAAGCCTCTTGATCTTTTTTTTGTAGCTGCAACATTTATTCTTTGTCTTCGTGTCCACCTTGAACTCTGCCAGGGTCACCTTGAATGCCCCAGGGCACTTTACCATTAACTCCAATCAACCTCCGCCGGTGGTTACTACAGCTATCCCTATGAGTCATAGCTTCTTCTTCAACTCCCTTTCTATTCTGGACTTATCTGTTCATTGACCGTCCTCTAGTAGCACCATCGGGCCCTCTTACAGATCTGAACATCATTGTCCAAATAGATTCATCCCTTAGTGATCTCATAATGAATCCACCCTGCTTGCTTTCTGTTGATCTTCCCTCGTAGGAGTAGTCAATTGGTCAAAGGGACCGATGAGTCACTTTTTGGGCTCCTTCTAGTTAGTCGGGCATATGCCAAGCGAGCTTCATTAGGCGGTCAAAAGTGGTCCACCTTGAATCGCATGTTGGTGAGACACTCATTGTGTCTCCCCGATGCAATGTCATCATTATGCAGTTATTGGCATGACATGAGTCAGTCGGTGAGACGCTTTGGCGAGCTACAGAAGTCATATTGAGCTCACAAAACCCATCGGCAAGACTCCTTCATTTTGCTGAGACCTCTTCATGCACATCTTTCCTCTCCGCGAGCTCCTTTTCCTTTCGAAAAGACCTTTCAATCTCAGGGAGACCTTATATTGATCCCATCATGTCATACCGAAGACTGACCCTTCGGCAAGACCTATTCGTTTCGGCCAAACGTCCTGCCGAAGGAAAAATTATCGTCGGGCTCAGACCTTTGATGGGACCTTCTTCCATCAGCACGACCTATGGTGACTCTCCTTTGTGTTGCTGAGACCTTCTCAGGTCGGCAGGACATCCTACTGAACCCATTGCATTCATTCTGAGTCTCCTCGAGTTAGAGCCTTTTGGCATGACTTCCCTATTCAGCAAGACACTATGCCGAAGGAATCATCCTTTGGCAATCCTTTTATTTTGGGGAGACCTTCTTGTAGTCATGCCGACATGGGTTATTTCATTTCACATGCGTCGCTGTAGCATTCTCTTGTCGGGGAGATGTCCTGCAGACATCTTATGTCTCAGCGAAAGCCTTCATAAGTCCACTCTCCTCACCATGAAAATTTTGTTCTTTCCCCGATGAAGCAACTTTCATCGTCAGTCGGAAAGACCAAGAGACTTCGCCAAGACCTTATGTTGAATGCTGATTGTTTGACCGAGGTGTTCACTTATGAGCTGATCGGCGAGACATGAAGAACTCGCAATGACTCTACTCTGAAGACAAGCCTCTTGCCGAAGTGTAGCTCCTAGTCGCCATGACTATATTTCATCGGCGAGATCCTACGCCGAAACGCCCACACTCTCTCCGAAGACACCCTTGTTGGCAAGACTACAACCATTCGCCGAGACTTCTTGGTGACGTTAAAATATTTCATCGATGTATGAATCTTTTGACGCCGGTTGGCGAGACATGGAGATTTCGCCAAGAGCCTTCCCCGAAGACAAACTTATGCTGATAGGAAACTCCTAGTCGCCAAGACAATGAATGATGTCTGGGGGATAGATTCCTGTATGTGATTTCTGATCACTGTGACATCTCCGGGGTCTTGCCAATTGTTGCCTTAGCTGATTTTATGATCAAATGGATTTGGGAATGCATTCTAGCTGAGCTCCCTTGGAAAATATCATCAAGTGTAGGATTTAATCCTACAAAAAAAATGCTTCCATTAGTCCCCAAAGCAAACAAAATATATTAAAATAAACTATTCTGTTGCCTACAATTTCATTCAATCTTTTCTGCATTCATCTTTTAGACAAAAGGAACCCAACTTAGGCGAAGGTGGAACTAGGACAGAACCAGAAAAAAAATTAGACAAGTCCCAATAGAATCGGGACCAGGATGGAACACGACCTAGAAACCACATCCCTCGCTTTCAAACTGGTGGGGGTGGGAGAAAAATTGAACATAGTGGAACCAGGATTGGAACGGAAACCGAACCAATTTTTTTTTCAAGTTTCATGGTTCGGTTCCAATTCCGGTTCCGAGTCCGCCGGAACAAAACAAAAAGACACGAAAGGAAAGAAAAACAACAAAAAAAATGGTGGAACCGGGACCGAGGAAGGAAAAGAAAACAGAAACTGGAAGGAATTCAAGGTTCAAAATCCACTCCGATTCCGGGCCTGCCAGAGCAAACCAAAACACGAAGGGAAGAACCCGACGACGAAGAGAGAGAAAAGGAAAGACGGAGTCAGGGTCAGGACAAAATCTAAAAGAGAAACTTTGAAGGAAGTTTAACCTTCCTATTCGGACCCGGACCCGATTTCGAGAAAGAACCAAAGATAGACAAAGAACCCATCGGAACAAGAACCGGAACCGGGGATGGAACAAGACTAGAAACTTGGAAAGAATTCCAAGTCTAGTATTGGTTCCAGTTCTGCCTTCGACAAAACTTTAAAAGGAACACACCTAAGGTAGAAAACCAAAGGCCCAAGGGAAAAGACAAAAAAAAAGGGGGACCCATTTTGTTCTAGAACAAAATGGGGTGGTTATGTAAGGCATAACAAGAGGCTTGGTGAAAATGTTAGTTACCTATTATTTTGTCAGAACATACTCCATGTTGACCTCCTTATTTGCATCCTTCTCTCTAATGAAGTGATATTTGATGGATATGTGCTTAGTTCTAGAGTGCATCACTGGATTCTTTGAGATGTTTATAGCACTTGAATTATCACAAAGAATTGAGATAGGTTCTTTATACTCCAACTTGATGTCCTTAAGTTTCTGCTTCATCCAAAGGACTTGAGTACAACATGCTATTGCTACCACATACTTTGCTTATGTAGTGGATAGAGTGACTGATTCTTTCTTCTTTCTCATCCAAGAAACTAACTTATTTCCCAAAAAGAATGCTCCACCATTAGTGCTTTTTTTGTCATCTACACTTCCTGCCCAATTAACATCTGTTTATGTAATTAAAGTGAAGTCTTTGCTCTTGGGATACCATAGTCCATAGTCAACAATAATTTTTATGTACCTGAATATTCTCTTTACTGCATTGACATGAGACTCTTTTGGTGTAGCTTGAAACCTTGCTACTCAACATACTGCTTGCATAATATCTAGCCTTGATGCAGTTAAATACAACAAGCCTCCAATCATTGACCTATACATAGTCTGATCTACATCTGGTGATTCATCTGATTTACTCAACTTGCAACCAGTTATCATGGGGGTACTGATTGGTCTATTGTCTTCCATGCCAAATTCACTGAGCATATCCTTAGCATACCTAGTTTGAGATATAAATATCCCATTATTAGTTTGTACAATTTGTAAGCCAAGGAAAAATGACAACTCCCCTGACATTGACATCTCAAATTCATATTGCATATGTGTAACAAATATTCTACACATTTTATCATTGCTACCTCCAAAAATGATGTCATCAACATACACAACAACAATAATCATGAGCTCATCTTCAAATTTGAAGTACAAATTCCTATCTGCACATCCCTTTTTGAATCCTTGTTGCTGTAGATACTAGTATAGCCTAGAATATTACACCCTTGGTGCTTGATTTAGACCATACAATTCCTTTCTTAATCTACATACATAATCATAATCCTTTGACAACTGCAAACCTTTTGGTTGTTCAATGTACACTTCCTCTTCTAGGTTTCCATTCAAGAATGAAGATTTAACATCCATCTGATATACTTTGAATCCCTTATAAACTAAAAATGCAAGAAACATTCTTATTGCTTCTAATCTTTCCACAGGTGCAAATTTTTATTCAAAATCAATGCCTTCCACTTGTGCATAGCCTTTTCACACCAGTCCTTCCTTGTTCCTTATTACAACTCCATCCTCATTTGGCTTGCTTCTAAACATCCATTTTGTACCAACTACATTTTTGCTTGGGGGTCTAGGAACCAACTCCCATTTTTTAGTCTTTTCAATTTGATTTAACTCCCCTTCTATGGCCCCTATCCAACTCTCATCCTTGCTGGCTTCAATAATTTTTTTTGTTCAATTTGAGACAGGAGAGAAAAGTTTACTTGTTCTTTGTTCTTTGCAAATCTCCTCCTAGTTTGGACTCCTTCATTTTTATCCCCAATTATTTGATCTGCTGGATGATATTTTTGAACATACTTTGTAGGGGCCTTCTCAACAATTACTTCCTCATATTCTTCTTCATCATTTGCCACATTGTCTTCATAATCTAAATCACTTTCAAAATTGTCTTGATCAGATTTGATATGTTTTATACTTTCATCAATCTTGACATTGATACTTTCCACAACCTTGTCTAGTATTTTTTTATAGCATTTATATGCTTTTCTTTGGGTGGAATAACCTAAAAATATTCCTTCATCACTTCTTGATTCAAACTTCCCTAAGTTTTCATCTTTTCTTTTAATGTATCACTTCCTACCAAATACATTGAAGTACTTCACAGATGTAGGTCTACCATACTAAAACTCATAGGGAGTACTGTCACTATGTGTGAATGGTTTGTCTAGACCTGCTCCAACATGATCAAACAATCCAATGTTAGTCAATAAACAAATCTATAACAAACATTCCCCATGCAATTCATTCAAACATAATGAACATGAAACAAAGTAAGGTTAACCAAATGAAAGCTAAGAAATATTATTCAAAACATTCAAACCAACATCCCATGGGGGAATTGGTGCTACTTTGATGTGGAAAGTATCCCTTTCCCAATTCCTTGATGAACTTGATGAAAATTGTCAATAACCTAGATAAGATTGATAAAAACTATGAGAACTTGGATGAAATGTTGATGAACTTGCTTCAAATCTGTAGATAGTAACCTTGCATGAAGTTATGGATCCAAAATCAATAGAGAAGTCCTTTATTTATAGGAAAGAAGGATGGAGGAATGAGAAATATGAAGAATGTGGGATTAAAGATAGACCTGATGGAGCTTCAAATTTTTGCTCCTTGTTTTTTACTCATGCCTTGCCTTATGTTGCTGGTCTTTCATGGTGTTGGAAAATTTCTAGGGGTTGGGGTTTTAGCTTTGTCTTCAAGTAAAACCCTTGTGTTATTTTACACCTTGGTCGAGATCTATCTCGTTGTTACTTTTAGAGAGCTTTTAAAACATCTTATGTCCTATCGGTTTGTCTAGGTCTGGTCCCTTTGGTCTTAATATTTTATTTCCTCTGCAAATTTTATTTTCCTAAGTCTTGGTTGGCCCTGTGTTTCACGGTTTTAAAACAACTTATGTTGTTTTCCATCCACCTAGTGATGTCCCCTTGTCCTTTAATGAATGTTTTATTTTGCAGAGGGATGAAATTTGCGCTACTGTTGATCATTTTCCTTTAGATATCAACGGTTGCCCGCCATCCCGTGATCAAGAATTGTAGGATTGCGATATCGTGGGTGGGCGCCACGTGTCCTATTTGGGGGATCAAACTTGTGCCACAGCTGATCAATTACCATTTGATCTCAGCCATTTCCCCACCATCCCGTGATGGCCCCACCACAATACTTTGGTTGGTTGTGATATCGCGGGTAGGTGCCACGTGGATTTCCTTGGTGAGGCCGATGGAGATAAGTTTGTATGCCATCCATCAATTATTGTCAGATATCAACGGTTGCCTACCATCCCATGATACAAAATTGCAAGATTGCTATATCACGGGTAGGCACCACGTGTCTCATCTGATGAAGTCAAAAGAATGAAGGAAATACTATCTAACCTTAATACATTAAAAGGAAGGTTACTAAAGTGCTCTTAATATGCACATGTTTCAAATCAATGGGTATGTTATAATCTTGATGGAAAAGCTGCTCGAGGGTTAACGATAAGGCTGGTGATTGTGTTGAAGGAATGGGATCACTGATGTTCAAGATCAACGGTTGCCCGCCATCGCGCGATCAGAAGTTGTAGGATTGCGATATTGCGGGCGACCACCACGTGGATTTCCTTCACAGCGTATGGTATGGTGGGCCCCTTATTGCCATGTTGGCGATTATGTCATCCTATTTTGAAGGTGGTCGTCGATGATTTGATCAAACTGAAGGATTGACGACTCAAATTTAAATCTGCATCAAATATGGTTGGAGCCGTTTGTGCAGTGCACAATTGAGCTTTAATGGTGGATGAGACACTTGCTGGCATGATTTGATCGACATAAAATCAATTTTCCTACTTTTTTTGTATCACAAAGCATTCAACTATTTTGCGGAGCAATTTCAGAGCCGATGGTGGAATTATGAGTTTCTGCAGCCAAAATTTGGGATTTATGCGAACAAAGCCATGAGTTTATATTCTATGCCTCCTAGTCATTCTACACTTGAATTTGGGAAAGGACTAGCTGTGTTTGTCAGTGAGTTTGTTGATAAATGTGTTAGGGCTATAGTTTAATTATAGATTGTGAGAAATTGTAGTATTTTGTTCTATAATTTCCTATCTTTGGTTAGTCCTAGCTACTTGAAGTGTAACGTTATAAAGAAGCCCTAGTTTTTCTGAGATGGCACCGCCAAAGCAACATTCTGGCCAAGTTGATTATTTAAAAAGAAACCTGTATGATGACTTCCTAGATCAATTGCCCTTGTCAACGAATGATAGGAGGAAGGGATTGATTCTAATGAGGGAAAATCTTGGGGGAAGGGTTAATATACAATTGCTCCAACATCGCTGATGCTAGGGTTCCCCTCACAGGTTTGGAAATGTTAAGATTGTGGTACAAATAGAGGAATTTGCCTCACCCTTTCTCAAATGGATGGATGTATGATATGGGGAAGTTGGTGGTACCAAATGTATTCCTTGATGTAGACCTACTTAGGGCGGTTGCTGCAAGATATGACCCTGTCACACGGATAATCAAGGATAATGATGGAAAGGTTCTGTTGAGCATTAAAAGAGAAGAGGTCCAACAGATTTTGACTTGAGTGAACTGAGTGATGACTTGGTTCCTATCAATCTTGAGGAAATGAAGTAGGAGTATGCAAAGTTGAAATCTCTTTTTAGAGCTAAATTGCTTCCACCTCATTTGGCTAGGGCAGGAGGTTCAAAATTTCATATTAGCCCCAGTGACCAAGAAACTTTTAGATTAAATTGTTTTACAAACAATTTCCTGGCCACTTTCTATTCGTTGTGTTAGATTTTGGGTTTCAGTCCCGGTGTGGTAATACCCATTGCGTACATGTTCATGGGGGTGCAAATACAACACCCTAACTTCTCTGTGACCTATGACTTCGCTTCTTTCTTGGCTGAGAGGATACATGAAGGGCTATCAAAGCTACAAAAAAATGAAACCGACACTCAATTCTTTTGGTATTCTATGCTGATGCATATGTTTTGTTTAAGAATGCTGACTTCTTCTTTGAGAGGATGAAATTAAGGCAATCAGTTGATGGAGAAAGATTTCAGTACAGATATGGGCTGTAGATTTATCTTGTAATAAGGAAAGCACTAGTTATGTGCAATTTGATAATTGTTTTGCTTCCAGATTAAGGGCTAGATTAATGGTGAATGTACGTAGGATCCTTGAGGAATTGCATGATTTCCTCAGGCCAAGGGAGGAAGCTAGAATTGAAGGTTTACCATAGTTGGGGTGACATTATCCCATACCCAGTTAGCACTGTCTTGAGAATAGATGGTTTTCAGGGAGCCCCTCATATATTTCCATACAATGTGCCACCAAGAGTGGGGTTTGCAGAAGTTATGTGGTAGATAGGTTGTATTCATGAGGACAACCTTACTGGGAGGGGTAAGGGAACTTTTTTCCCTAATTATACAGTGGTGTCTGATTTTGCTTTTTCAAAGGGAGGCTAGACACATTTAATAAATTCTTTGATGATTACCATTTGAGATGTGGTCCAAAGCGGCAACATGATCCTGAGGGTTTCTTTGCTCTTTTTAGACAAAGAATAAAAGCTAGCAAGTTTGTGCATGAATTCAATTTCTCTGAGGACCTAATTAGAAATGAGTTCGACCTAACTAAGAAGGAGTTGAACAAGGAGAAATGGATAGCTTATGATAAGCTATTAGATATTGTACACAAAATGGATCCCAAGTATGATCCATTGTTGGAGTTCAGTCCATACCATAAGAAAATTGATTTTCTGATGGAGAACTTCAAAGAGATTATGGGCACTTTGAGAACCAAAAAGGTAAACTTAGAACTAAGTCTGGGTGTACAAGAAAAGGGTGCCAGACCAATTGAAACAAGGCCAGCATACCAGCCTACAGAGAGGTGGCCCATTTATAGGAGGAAAAAGGATAGCAGCAGTGATGAGGAAGAAGTGGACAGAAAGGGGAAGCAAATTATGAAGGTGCCTCCACAATCAGGTCCAAAATTCAAAATGCTTGGGGCAATCAAAATTATTGATTTAGAATCATCACCGAAAGATAGTCCCCCATCACCACCATCTGAGCCAAGCCTTAAAAGGTAAAGAATTGATTAGCCATAGGAGGATCTGATGGATGAAATCATTGTTACTGATCATGACCTGCAAGTTGATGTGCCTTCCCCTCCTAGGCCAGCTGAATTGGTTTTATTTGATTTAGATATGAAAGGAAAAAGTGTACAAGTTACAAGAATGGAAGCATGCAAGGAGTTTCTAGATGAAAATACATTTGTAAAAACTCCTGTATTCTTGCAATTGGTATGGAGGATGAAGTTTGAAGAATATCAAGATAAATGTAGGCAAAGAAGAGAACTAAGGCCTGACATGTCAGACCGGGAGAATGATGAAGAGGTAAAAGTTGAATTAATGGAAGAATTCAAGAACGTCACTCCTGAATAAGGAAGAAAATTGGTGAGTTAGGCTGGTGTATTGATTCTTCCTGAATGAGACATTGCAGATGCAGTAGCCTTTAATGCTATTATGAAGTCCAAGAATCCCTTTCAAGACTCTGAAGAAGAATTCAAGGAAACATTGCAAAACTCTACCTTCAGTGAGGAATATGAAACTTTGGAAATTTGGGCATTGGACCCACAAGGGAGAAAACTAGATGTTTCTAATATTAATCCAAATTTTAGAGGAGCATTAATAATAAAGAGAGCTTTAGAGACCTCAACCACCGAGGCCACAAATTTGATTGTGAATGTGGCCAAATTGGCCCAAAAGACTGCTGAAAGGGAGGAGGTTGAAAATAAAAGCCTAATGGAGAAGTATAACCTTTTGATTGAAGAATACAACAAGATGCAACAAAAGAATGTTGAGTTGCAAACTGAGGTGGAAAGGTTCAGGTATAGATAGATTGGGGAGACATCAAGTGCTCAAGGGACCAGTACATTACCTTCCACAGCTAGGTCAGTGCCTCCTGCTTCTCCAATTGTTTCCACACCAGGGTCTCCCAGTCATAATCCTATCCTCACCCCTTCTTTAGAGGAAATTGAAGAAGAAACAAAGTGCTCTATTGATCCTACAAAGAAGTAGCTCTTGCAAAAAATTGATGAATTGTAGGCATCATTAAAGGTAAATGAGGAGGGGTCTATTTTAAAGCAAAAAGAGATTGTTACTACTATTTTGAGGCATTTAAATGAAAGGGTTGATAGTAAATTACTATCTATACATTCTTTATATTATTTTCTATTAGATGCAATAAAGAATATTGATAGGGATCATGAGGTAGTCATACCAATAATTGAAAATTGGATCCCTAGGGCCAGTGATATGGATATCATGTATAAGGCCTCAAGGTTTGATATAAATAATAAGCACCAATCATTAAAACCTACTCATGTGTTAGTAAAATCATTGCAAGGTTTTTAGACCTTACCAGATGACTTGAGTAGGAAGATTAGGGAGTTGGTAAAGAATTTCAATGATTGGGGTAACACATTGTTACCTGATATAATTGATGAGCAGGGGAAAATCAGGTCACTCCAACAATGGCAGGATCAAACAAGTGAGGTCATCAATGATCAAATTAATTCAATTTGTGATGACTAAGAATATGATTTGTTGGTGAGTTGTATGGATAAAATCATTAGTACCAGCTCATTTTTGGAATCTTTTGAAAGGGATGCAAATCAGGTAGCAGTAAAATACACACCTTATAATACCAAGGTGGATGAGGTAATTAATTTTGATTGGCCGACTAATGAAGAGTACCAGAAATGGGTAACTAAATATTTGACTAAGGAGGAGTAAAAATAGTGAACTACTAATAGGTGGCAGATCAGATGCTGCGGTTGCAACGGTTCCCGTTTTGTGTTGATGGCATTCTCGATGCGGGTTTCTTGTGGTTTTTTGTTGTTGCATAAAATTTTCTCAGCTGATATGATGAACAAGAATATTCTCCAAGGTGATGGCTGTTGTAACAAATTTTGGAATATCACCAGGTGCTCCAATTGGCTGGTGACATGTGTACTTTTTGGCCCAATGCTTGTTTGCTCCTTCATTATCTATAAGAAGGATTTCAAGGCCAGAAGTACGGGTTAGCAAGTTAGATAATTTTTGGTTGAGTCTAGGTGAAGTTGCAAAGAAAATTGTAAAGTATGATGGTTTTAGAGAAATGCAATTTAGGTTTCGAGTCATTTTGTAACAGGTTTTGAGTTCATGGGGATTTAATGTTGTATGACAATACTAGCATTTGAGTTGAAATGATAAATTCAAGCTCATGTCTCTCCATTGTACATGCATATCTAAACTTTGAATGAAATAACTAAGGGTTGTTTTATCCATCTCATTGTTGTGGTGTGTATGATTCTATTTTAGCTTTAATTCAAGGAATTAATTAAAATGATTGAATGAGATTATAGGCAGATATGTTCTGTATAAGGATTTGATAAGTAGTATTTGGTTAGAATGCTTATTGATGAAATTGTAATGTAATATTGTCAGGGATCTTATATGTCATGTATTAAATCTGTCGTAAACCTCTAGATGCTTATGAATTTGACTCCTGGAATGGATGTATGGCACTGATCTAAGTTGTACTTATTTGTGTAGTTCAGTATTTGTTTGTCTTTGCCTAGAGCTTGCTACAAATTGCAAATCAATGACTATCTTAAACAATGGATTGTGTTTAGTTATCTCATGCTCCAGATAGTTGATATTGTCTATGAACAAACAATTCTAGTGGATATTATCTTATCGTGTTGAGCTATTAAGTGAGATTATCTGCTATTGTTAATGTCGTTTATAATAATGGTGCAAAGGTTGTAAACACATTAAGGGATCACCCTCCTGGGTCTTGCAGAGCCCGAAGTGTAGGAGGATTTTTTAAAGTCCTCGTCAGTTGGTCCAGGTCCTTCGAGCTTCCTTTGGTTGGAATTGGCAATCCCATAGATAGATTAGAAGACAAACCTGGTTACATTGTAAAAATAACCAACAAGATCAATGGCATTGTGCCACTTGTCAACATGCTATTGAAGAGAGGTGGAGCACATCTTGAACAATGTGCAAGTTAATGCATATATGTGGATTTGAATTTGAAGACATGACTTGCACAAGAGGGTATGTAAGTGGATTTAATGCCAAGTTGGCTCAAGAAAAAGGACATGTAAGAGACTTAAATGCCATGTTGGAGGACAAAATCCTTTTAGGAGGGAGATTTCAAATTGATAGAATATTCCAAAGAGATGCCATATTTGAATGGAAATAGAGGAATTAATAAATTAAATAAATTGATTTATATGTGCAAGTTGCAAAAGCTAGAGGATTTGAGGATTAAAGTTAGGAGTTAATTAGAATTTAATTAACTTTAGATAGAATTAGTTGATATGACATTTGATTTAGATTTTTAGATTTATTTAAATCAAATGAGAGGAAAATTTGGGAGGTTAATGATTTAATTAAATAAATTTGATTTATTCAATTAAATGAAGAACATTAGATTTAATCAAATAAAGTTGATTTATTCAATTAAAAGAGACGACTTTAGGATTTAATTAAATAAAATGATTTATTTAATCAAAGAGGAACATTAGGATAAGATGATTTATGATTTAATCAAATAAAGTTGATTTATTTAATTAAAAGAGGAATCTTGATGAATTAATTAAATAAGGATTATTCAATTAATTGGTTAGTAAAGAAGTCATTCATGAAGTATTGATGTTAGTGAATCAAGATCGAGTGCATGATATCAATCAGGATAATTTGAACATCTACATTTTCCCCCTCTTTGAAGCAATGTACCTACTGCATTGGTTCAAAGAATAACCTTTCCAATATCAACATTAAAAAAAATGACTTTTTTTGAATGCCCCACTATTTCCCCAGTGAGAAGAATTACGCTGGTATATTGCCCCCTTGAGAGATTAGACAAAAAATTGGATTTTTGAGTGATTTCTCAAAAAAAGAGGACAAGCTGCCTGATGGGTCCAGAAAAGCTCCAGGATGCTGAAAATATGCCAAAATGTGAAAAAAAGCTATGAAATGAGCTCCGGTTGGGAAAAAATAGTGTCGGGGGCAGAAAACCCTAGTTTGACGGCTAAAAAGGGGCAAAAAACCCTAATTTTCATGTATAAATAGCCTTGGAGGGGTCACTTTCCATTCATTTTTACATTCACACTTTGAGATTTCCATTGTTTTGAGCTCTAACCCTCTTGCAGAATGGCACAAAGAGTGCTTCCCCGACATATTTCTGAGCAAGTTCTGGTGTACTAGAGACCTCTTGGCGCAGGACCAACAATATCTGACCCTAACTTGACCTTGAGTTTCAATTTTTTAGCGCATTTATTACGTTTTGAAAGGTCAAAGAGTCTAGCATCGCTATATAGTATAGCGTCACTACTATGAATTACAATGCTGTGTCACAATTTGACTTTGGGGCTTCAAACTCCAAATGATGATGCCATTGTGAATGGTGACGCCGCAGTCCAGTTTAAGTTTAGGGTTTTTAGGTCAAAGGGGCCTGTGTGTGCAAATAGCAATGTTGCAGCTCAGTTTGCATTTTGAAAGGGTCAAGCGTCAATGTTTGGAGTTTCCAAAGGGTGATGCCATTGCAAATAGTGATGCATTTTTTTTTCTTGTGTCGAAAACTCCAAACAAAGTCATATTTTTTTCATGAATTTTTGATGCTGCGACTTCATGAGTCTAGGAGGACAAAGAGCTTGTGCATTCACGCGAGCATCGACCTTCAGTGCTAAGCAGATAGATTAGTTTACATAAGTTATGATAGGAGCACCTGGGTGAGATCAACCTCTGGTATGTTGCTTATGCGCCCATTGTTAGGACCCATCTAGCGATGATGACCACTCTAGCCGAGAGGTGGCATAGTGAGACCTCATCCTTTCACCTTCCCATCAATGAGGCTACTGTTACATTGGAGGATGTTTGGAAAATCTTGTGATTGTTTATTCATGATGATCGAGTTATTTATGACAAAAATATTGGTAGAGACACATGCTTCAAGGTTATGGAGGTTGATGAGCTCACACTTTCTGAGGGCCAGATTGATTTAGAGTACTACAGACACCGGGTGCTGACCTTCTAGCTAATTGTGGTAGAAATCATATGTGGGTTGGTAGCTCCATACTGATGGGGTAGATATTTCAGCTTGGGATGGGGCCTGGCCTAGGAGCAGATGCTTTTTCAGAGGACATAGTATGTGTGGGGGCCAGTGATGTTGGCCTCGTTATACCACAATTTGCATGAGTTTACCTATTGCAAAAACTGAGCCATTGGTACCGGCATTACATTATTGCACATCTAGGCCTGGGAGCACATTGTCGTGCTCTGACCAATGGTCACTATGGTTGATGTGGAGCCTGACAATCTAATAGTTTGGAGATATAAGGGTGACATCACTCTGAGGCACATAGGATGATTAGGTCTTCCTCACTGGCATTGAGTGATTGATGAGATGATAGTGTTTACCTGAAGACCTTGGTTACAGATGCCCACTAGGTATGATGACATGCAATAGTTGTTCTATTCTCGACAAGATCAATTGATGGAGGGGCATGAGCACACAATGATAGAGCACTACCTTCTAGACTGAGTGGCGTGACAATTTGGGGATGTTAAGGATCAACTTGACAATTAGTATGTTGCCATCTTTCCCAGGACATCCAGAGAGACTACATGGGGTCAGTCAATTCCAGGGTCTGATGCAGTTGACTCCTTCAGGCAGCTGGTGGCTAGGCCATGGGCCTATGCATAGGGACAGACAGATCTAAGCACAACACATGCCTATGATGATTGGTTTAGACCCCCACCGCGGCTTATAGTTCCAAGGGTAGCGCTGCCACAAAAGAGACCCTAAGGTAGGACAACAATGAGGGGACATGCAAGATAGGTCCCAGAAGCACCTGGAGGAGGTGGGCCACCTCCCTCCCAGCTAGAGCGGTTGCCAGATTAGAGAGATCAGAGAGATTCCCACTAGCAAAGGGACCAACAGAGGGATCAATAGCCTCCACAACCACCTCAACCACCACAACCAGACCCATGAGACACCCAAATATAACAATTACATGGTAACATTTAGGGGATGTAGGCACAGTTACAAGCAATTATAGCAAAGAGGGACCATGCTAGACAATAGGTCCAGGCTCTCACCATAGAGAGAGATCAAGAGTGCCAATAGAGGTAGGTGACAGAGCTACAACTGGCCTAGGAGGTCGACAAGAGGCAACAACTGGAGAGTATGGTTGCTTCATCCTAGGGGAGGATAGTTCTTGTGTGGATGTATTGCGAGGCTGTGTTAGAGGTTGAGTACTACAAGCTTCATTATTAGTAGGCTGTACCTACATAAACTTAGGTGCCAGAGTACTCTCAATAGACAAGGATGAGACAAATAGATGACCGAGCTGAGAGATAGGTAGGCGAGGGGAGTAACCACTAGGGCTAGCTACCACATATAGTTTTAATTTACATTTGATTTTATTTGGGACTCACAAGCTCTATTTTTGATAGCCCTATGGGCATTGTATACTGATTGATACACATACACATGATTCTAATTTGTACCATGACAATTATAATTTTTGATATATGATATGATGAATTTATTATGTGATGTGTCTACTTTATTTATGCATTATGGATGGATATATTTGATGTTCTCTATGTGATGTGATTCTATACGATATGATGTGATGTATGATTATGCAAATGTTTATGGATGTTATGGATGTTTTTCTTTTTTGTATTATTTCTATGTGCTTTTATGATGATGATGTATGGATGCAAATGTTCATGATATGCAAATAATTTTAATATGCTTAGACTAATGGATCTATATTATGCCCCTAATGGATGATGTTTATATGTTATAATTATGAGATGTATGGGATGCTATGACATGCTCTTTTTCTTTTTCAATATCTTTTTCATGTATGATATGATGATACATATATGGATGATATGATGATGCCTATATGATTATGCAATGGATGTAAATGTATGGTTTATGATATGCTTAGAATAACCTATCTATATTATGCAATGACGAGAATGCAATGTATGTGAGATGATTAGTGTTTCCTATTATGATATTATATGGATGATATGCAACATGTTTATGGTTTGTGGATGCAAGATGGATGCATTGGTGATGTTTAGTTGATTGTAATGGTACCATGTTAGCATAGAGAGAAGAAAGAAGAAATGATGATGACAAGAGGATCCAACAAGCCCATTATCTACAGGAATTTATTAGAGATGAGGATGAATGATGATGATGCATTACTTATCAGGAATTGGGATTTTAAAAGGGCTTACTTACCTTATGTTTGATAACACACATAGGCATGATGCATCAATGTATAAAGAACCAGGATGGCGTTGTACCTAAGAGAGGAGTATCCTTGTTCACACTTGGTAGACAAAAGCTTATTTAAAATGAAATTCAGGTATTCCAAACATCTCAGACCAAAACATAGAAAGGCAAGCATTCCTATGTGGTCAACAAGACACTTAAAACACCCTCCCTACAGACCAAACAAAGTACACATGACCAAGGTTATATTACAAGAATATCCAACAAGCACAATAGACAAAAGATAATCATCATTTCCCCATTCCTTTCTCTCTAAATAATTTTGATAGACATCCTCGAGAGGTCATTGGAATGAGCACAAATAAGATAAATCAACAAGACAAAGATCAAGTAAACAAGCTAATGTTCTTCATACCACTAGCCAAGACTAAACTACAGTGATGCCTAATGTTGAGGCCCATTTTAGGAAGGATGCATCCTAGGACATCATGATATTATATGATTGTGAGATTGACTGGATGATAGGCTATTGATATGAAGAGTTGACCAACTTGTTTACCTACTAACCTAGACTTGAGACCTTGACCCTAAACTTTCACTTTCAATCTGCTAGACTTGCTTCTGATGGTTGTACCAAATGTTGAGGATGACGATGATTTATTATGAAAAAATGTTTATTGTGGGTGAATGAGAAATGAGATGGATGAATTTTTTCAAATATTTGGATGTTTTGAAATGTTTTGAGGCTATTTTTGGTATTTTTCAAGATATTTTACAAATGTTTTGATTTTCAAATTTTCCAATGTTTTTGGTGTTTTATGATATTTCGACCAAAAACCTAACCTAAAGACCTATCCTAGGGGCCTCAAGGGATAATAAAAGATTAGCCTTGCCTACGTTATACATGTAGAGACCACATAGTTTGATTGACACAAACTCTTTTATTGATGAGATATGAACAAATGGATTGCTAGTTTATTATGACATACTCCTAAAGGACTGACCTAGGTGACTCTGTTTTTGACTTTTTAACCTATTTTTTAGTTTTGATATGTTTTGAATGTTTTTGGATTTTTTGATTTTATGAATGTTTTTGGATTTTCTAATTTTAAGGAAGACTTCAAGAATATACACGAATTCGATCCAATATAGGTATAAGAACATGCCCCCGGTGTGATACGATGTGATAGACTATTTTGATATAGGTAGGACAAACTAACCTTGGGAATGGGCTGAGTAGTACTAGGAGAGATCATGATACAAATATAGGATCAAGCTATGGTGCAGAAATGGATGGATGATGGATGGAGACATGGAAGTGCGATGGATGGATGATGTAGAACAAGCTGTAGAGATCATGGTGGATGGAAAGTGCTTATTTACACGAGGCACCTGTTTGCCAAGTTTTCACCAAGGTACTTTCCCAAAGCACCATTGAAGTGGTTTTCACTAGAGGATGATTTTTTTCTTTACTGTTTTCAATCCTTTTTCTGTTTTTCTTGGATTTTTACATTTTTTGACTTTTTTTTTGGATTTTTGGATTTACACCTTGGAAACTTTAGGTGTAATTTTTTTTGTGAGATGGGAGCTATTCATAGTCTCCTACAGAGGTTCCCCTTCGAGCGTAGATACCTAATATGCCCCTGATTTATAACTTGCTATGACGATGAAGGGTCCCAACCAATTGGGTTCAAAATTTCCTTTGCTATCTGGATTTGATACATTTTTTTGATTCTCCTTCAATATGAGCTCTTTGACTTGAAAGGTACGACGTACGACTCCTAATCTTCTTGTTGTAAATTCTCTTGAGACAGTTTTGGTAGACTTGCAGACTGTTCAAGGCATCCATGCATCACTCATCTAGTAGTTCTAGCTCATTCAACTGTGATACCTGATATTCTTCATCTGTAATAAGATTCTATAGTGATATCCTTAAGGATGGGAGCTCAATCTCAATGGGAAGAATGGCTTTTGATCTGTAGACCAAGGAGAATGGGGTTGCACTTGTAGGCATGTAGATACTTGCTCGGTAGGCCCATAAGGCAAGATTCAACTATAGGTGCCAATCATGACCAACATCATTGACTGTTTTCTTTGGGATTTTTAAGATGGTCTTATTGGTAGCTTCAGCTTGGCCATTTCCTTGAGGGTAGTATGGGGTGGAGAAGCGATGTTGGATATTGAGCTTTTGGCATAGGTCTCAAACATCCTGGTTTTTTGAAAGGTGTCCTATTATCTGAGATAATGGCTTGAGGGACATCGTAGCGATAAATAAGGTAGTTTAGGATGAACTTGGAAATTTTCTTTCCTATGATATAGGTCATGGGGATGGCTTCTACCCACTTCATAAAGTACTCTGTGGTGGTAATGATGAACTTATGTCCACTAGATGAGGTAGGGGTGAATTTACCAATGAGATCGAGCCCCTATTGTGAAAATGGCCAAGGTGTAATGATTGGGTGGAGCTCCTGAGCTGGTGCATGGATGAGATCTCCATACTGTTGACACTACAAGCACCTTCAGAAATAGTTGTGAGATTCCCTCTCCATCATAGGCCAATAGTACCCAATCCTCAGTAGTTTCTTAGCCAAGGTCATACCACTCAAATGTGACCCACAAATGCCATTGTGTACCTCAGTTAAAGCAATCAAAGCTTCCTTAGTGTTTAGGCATCGTAAAAGGGTTCCTTCAATACTCCTATGGTATAGGGTGTCTCTTAAGAAACAAAGTAGGATGACTTCTTGATAAATGTTCTTTTAAGGTTCAGGGTGATATCGAAAGGGAGGACTCATAATCTCAAGTAGGTGTATATATCATGATACTAGGGATCATCGGGACCAACAATTTCACACACAAATTTAGACTTTGGTACCTTGAATGCTAGTAGAAGAAGCTAATCTACAAGGAATTCTTGCTTTGGGATGTTGTGTGGGACATCTAGTAGCGATCCAATTGTTGCCAAAGCATCCATTGCTCTGTTATTTTCTCTTGGTATTTGCTCAAATGTGATATCAATGAAGGAAACTTTGAGGCTTTCTACCAGTTTCTTATATGGGGTCATCTTGTCATCTTTTGTTTGGTATTCATCATTTACCTAGTTGATGATAAGCTATGAATCTCCATAGACTTTGAGTGCCATGATCTGCCACTGTACTACAATTCTGAGCCCTATGACAAGAGTGTCAGATTCTGCAATGTTATTTGTGTAAGGAAAAGACAACTTATATGATTTGGGTATGAAATCCCCTTGTGGTGTAATGAAGAAGACCCCAGCTCTTGACCCATGCTATGTGTAGGATCCATCAAAATACATTTTCTAGTGATTAGCCACGCTTAGGTTAAAGATTGATGCATCAGGGAACTTTGATACAAGGGAACTCTGATACAAGTGGGTTTTTCTGAATACATCGATGCTTCTACTAGTTGATCTACAATTGCTTGTCCTTTAATGGATTTCTGTTCTACATACTCAATGTTGTTTTTTGTTAGGATCATAACCCATTTAGCTGTTTTCCCTGTGAGTGTTGCTTTAGAAAGAAGATATTTGAGAGGATCTATCTTGGCAATGAGTTTTATCTGGTGTGCCAACATATAGTGTTTGAATTTCTATGCGGCAAACATGATTGCTAAGCAAGCCTTCTCAATGGATGTGTAATTCAACTTGTGTCCCACCATGGTTCTACTAATGTAGTAAATAGCTCTCCTTCCCATTTTCATCATGTTGAGCTAAGAGAGTGCCAAGGGCTGCTACTATTGCTGATATATATATATATATATAGGATCAATGGATTTCCTAGAATTGGTGGCATGAGAATTGGTGGTGTGAGCAAGTACTCCTTGATTTTTTTGAATGCTTGATCACATTTCTCATCCCATTTGTATGCTACCCCTTTGTGGAGTAGATGAGAATATGGGATAACCTTATCTGCTAACTGTGCTATGAACCAGTGGATGGAATGGAGTCTTCCCTGGAAAACCTTTAATTACTTCAATGTCCTTGTGATGCAGACAAGGGAGACCTCAAACCATGAACTCACAACTTGATGCTAAAAGGGCTCTTAGAACACTAGTTTGCTCCTTTAGTGCACAAGGCACCCAAATGGCTCAACCACACTAATATTGTTTCAGACCTCATCTAAGACCCTGAGAGGCATCTAACAAGATTAGATTTCCCAATATAACAAGGATAACTCACCATCAAAACCCAAAGAACTTTTGAATGCAAGTTCACCTTCTCAAGCCACCATTTCCTAATAGGACTCCAAGACCAGTTTTCAGACATTTTCATACATTAAACCAACCAAACTCACAAATGATTTACACTTCTAGGGACCCATTAACCTGGCACAAAACATATCACAAACCCACCACAGGGTGCTTTAGAACATCAAGACTTAATCTGACTTTTTAGGTTAAAACGGGCTCCAATAAGCCCTCATTTGCAAAGGAACCCCCTTTTAAACTTGCAACTAGTTTATCAAACCTCAAAAAATTCATAAAAAACCTTGCAAAACTCAATATTTTCAAACTTTCAAGCCTCATATTCTCATTTAGACCCACTTCTCAAAAAACCTCATTTTTTACCTTTTCAACTAGGGCTTATTGATTTTCCAATGTCCAGAACACTCACCAACTTGAAACCACTTTAATCCTTCATCATTTTTCCTATACATGCTTAAAACATCATTACATCAGATTTCCCCCATGTCTTGCATACATTTCCTTTGTAAAGCAACCAACTTTCACTCTTTTTCACCCTCTTCCAATAGGGTATTCAACCTTCTACTCACACCAAGCCGTCCTCAACCTATCAGACCATTTCAAAACATTGAGATACACTCAATAACTCAGGAAAAAACAAGTTCCAACTTATTCTCTTTGAAATCCTCAAAAACCCATACCCTAACTATGTTCAAATGACAAAACTTGTCTTCCTGCAGGGGTAGCGTGGATTTCACCCTCATAAACTCTCTCAAACTCAAGCCAGCCTACCTAGCACTATTCCTAGACTAACAAGGCCCATTCCACCAAGGTACATTAATCACAGAAGGGTGGAATGGCCTTTATGACACATTTTGGCTCTCAAACCTCTTTACCCTGCTATATGACCAGTCCACAAGAATCCACTTTCTTTCCTCTCAAAACTCAATGTTTCTCTGCAAGAAAGGATTCAAAACAAGGAACACACCATATTAAAGAGTATTCAAACCATAAATGAACACAACCCTGCTGTACAGACCCATACACATGTAGTAAAGAGAGAAAAAACACATAAATCTACTAAAAACAAAGCTCTTGATGTATTTCTTCCTTCAAGAATGTTCCAACCCAACCTTGCACAAGCATTCAAGAGGCTTTAAATACATTTCCAACTCAAAAACCACCAATGTAATTCCTACAACTGACCACCCAACCAACTAGACCATTACATTACTTAATCTTGCATTATTTTGACAATTATGACATGTATTACATCATTATGCAACTTTTGCACTAACCAACATTAAAGACCCCTAATTACATCATTAATGGGATTAAATGGCTTATTTAACATGAAATAACTCAAATACCCTCTACTGTCCTAATGCCTTCCTTTAGATGTTGAATTTTGAAAATGTGTGTATTGGGTGCTCCTGCACCACCTTGGTGCCTCCATCTTGAGGATTGCTTTGACTTTGGTGGGATCTATCTTGATTCCCCTCATAGATACAATGTACCCTAGGAGCTTTCCTGATTGTACCTCGAAGACACACTTCTTTTGATTTAGTCTAACTTTGTACTCTTCTAGCCTATCAAAGATGGAGCTTAGAGCTGGTATGTGATCTTGACGCTTCTTTGATTTAGCTAATATTTCATCCACATAGTCTTCCATAGTTTTGTGAATCATGTCATGGAAGATTAGCATGATAGATCTTTGATAGGTGGCTCCTACATTTTTTAGCCCAAATGACATCATGTTCCAATAGTGTGTCCCCCATGGACAAGTGAAAGTTGTCTTGTGTTGATCTTCTTTGGCTATCATGATCTGATTGTACCTTGAGAATCCATCCATTAGTGATAACATTTCATGTCCCACTGACATATCCACAATCATATCTATGTTTGGGATAGGTAAATCATCCTTGGGACATGATTTTCCCAAATCTTTGAAGTTAGTACAGATGTGGATACCCCCAGTGGGCTTTGAAACAGGTACAAGATTTATAACCCACTCTAGATAATCAATTGGTTGTATGAAACTGGCATCAAGGAGCTTCTGTAATTCCATCTTGACCAATAATGCTATTTGTGGATGCATCTTTCCTAGTTTTTGTCTTACTAGTTTTCCTTCTGGATGGACAGCTAGATGGTGAACCACAACTTCTAGATCAAGCCTAGGCATGTCAGCATAGGTCCATGCAAAATTTACTTTTCTTTCCCTTAGAAAAGCAGCTAGTAGTTCTTGATCTTCTTTCAAAAGGGATTTTGCATAGAAGGTTATGTGTGGCATTTCTCCTTTTCCTAGGTTGACTGGATTGCACTTTTTTGCTAAGATTGTTGACTTATCCTAATGAATATCACTAAGGGGAAGATTGAATCCCTCATCCTCTGGTGCCTTAGAGAGGTTTTCACCATTGGATGCATCCTTTGTTTTTACTATTTTCAGGTTTGAGAGTGCCATAGTGTGGTTTTCACTCAAATCCCTAGATATTATTCTTAAATTTTCACTTTTTGCGACTGAAGGATTTAATTGTTTCCCCATAATAGGCATGTGTGTCAAGCTCAATTTTGAATCCAACTTTGTGATCTTCATATGGTATTGTATCCTGCAATCCCATGAATTCTAAAAGAGCCTCATCATTTTTTAATGTGTCTAAAATCAGTGGTCCTCATTGGTCATAATCGATGAGTTGGGGATAGACTAAGTTTAGCTCATGGGTTTGGTTGTTTGACTCAAAAGACAAGGTACTAATCATGAGAAGGGAGGAATCCTCAAATAGAATGGGTAAGTCAATGAGGGGGTCCTCAAAAGGGTAATTAATCGATACCAGAACTGAGGGGGAAGCTTTGAATTTTCTAACTGGGGCACCTTTTCGAAGTATGATTAACTTCAGAGGAGTACATCCAAGGCTAAGATTCCTTATATTCTTCTCAGGAATGATAGGTTCTAGAAGACCATTGTCATTTTTCTCGAGTTTCTTGTTTTTATTGTAACCCCATCCTTGCATTATCTATAGTCCTTTGCTATTTTCATCCATGGGAAGATTGAGGAAGGGCCTTTCATCTTGGTACAACAGACTTGGTATGTCCTTTTTGTCTACCACTTCCCGACTTATGTACCCCCAACATCTGAATCTGGAGGGGTTTGCTTTTAAAGTTTGGGCTGATGTGTCAATCAACTGGGGATGCCCATAAGACCTAGGAGATTGAGATAACTCTCCTATTACAAAGGAATTTTTCTTCATTTTGTAATCCCCACACCCATTGTCTTGCATAATGACTTTAATATCGGAGATGTTAGGAATAGCGGGTGTCTTTGTCTCAGAAGTGGAGGCTAAGATAGATGGGTCTATATATGGAGTCATAGGGCGTTCATCATTCTTTGGAACTTGGGGGATTTTTTAGTACTTGGATTCTAGATTTTTACAATAATAAAATGGCTCAGAATCACCATGGACTGTGACCTCTTGATTTTGATAGGGGAACTTGACACATTGATGGAAGGTAGATGCAACTGCTTGCATTCCATGAATCCTTGGTCACCCCAGGAGGATATTATAAGGTAAATAAAGATCAAGGACTTGGCATGTGGTTTCCATGATGGCTGGCCCTACTTGAATAGGGAGTTGAATAGTGCCTTGAGACACCCTTTCCTGATCATCATATGCCTTGATTGTAATACCTTTACCTTTTTCAATGACTTCCTCGAAGAATCCCAAATTCTTTATTAGCTTGAGTAAACAAATATTTAGACCTGCACCTCCATCCACCAAGATCCTTTTGACTTTATTTTTATGGACCAAGACCTCGAGATGGAGTGTGTGGTTATGAGATGGTTGCATTGGGAGGTCTTGATTAGAAAATATTAGGGGATGTGGTGTGGTGATGTGTCTGACCATAGCTTGGAACTAATCCGCATCAAGATCTGTGGGGACAATGGATGAAGCCAATGCTTCCTCTAGAAATTTTCTATGTGCGGGTGAGATCTTTAGTAACTCCATGATGGAGATATGAGTAGGGGTTGTTTTCAGCTGGTCCAAGACATTATAGCCATTGGGAATGGATTTTAGATTAGAGGTTGATGCCTTGGGTGGTTGGGATGGTCTAGAAATGGTAACCTTTCCACCACGTGTGGTGACTCCACAATCGGCTTTGGCTCCCTTGACATTAACAATAGTGACCCATTCATCTAAGGACGCAACAACATGATCATAAAGATGGTTTACATCATTATACTTTTCCTTTCCATGGTTGTTCCCTTTATTGTGGTTTGGCATCAAATTTTTGTATATCTTTAGGTCCTAGTTTCTTGTAGGTTGTTCAATGTTTATGGTTCTGTCATCGATAAGGTCTTGGATCAAATTTTTTGGTCTCATGCAATTAGCCATTGTGTGTCCCTTGATTTTATGAAAATTGTAAATGTGATTTTGTTTATACCATGGTGGTTTCACCTGGGGTTCCTAATAATTCTCATAAACAAGGATTTTAATGAGATTCTCCTATACTAGTTTTTTCATGACAGATTCGATTGATTCCCCAAGGGGTGTGTATTTTCATTTAGGGAGATACTTGTTTCATGGGGGTGGTCCCCCTTGATTATTCAAATTATTGACCGCTTGATTATTGGGTGGCTATGATACTACATTGGCTTTTGTGTTGTTTTGATTGTTGGTTTACAGTTGTTGATATATTTGTGTGTTTTTCCTTGGGGCATTGATGGCCACTTTTGCGTCAATGACACCATCGTTAGTGACATTCTTGTTCTTTTCCCATGTGTGAAGTTTTTCGTTATAACTAGTTGATGGGAGGTTATCTTGATATTCTTGATGTGTGGGTGTCCCCCCTTGTGCAATAAGGGCTCTTTCAATTTCGAGCACCTTGGGGATCAACTAGTCATTGTGGTGATGCATTGCATTTTTAGATGGAAGGGCAAGGTTTTTTCAAGATTGGAAATGATTGTACAAATTTATTTTTCTTTTGGCATGGTCCACTTGCTCGTGTTGGCCTTGGATCACCATCGTTGTAAGAAGGATGTGGATGTTTTCCCCTTAGCTTGTTTGAGAGAAAATAGTTCCTCTAGACTCTCATCCATGCCAATGTTGAATGTGTAGTTCTATATGAATGCATCCACAATATCTTGGAAATTTTTGATTCTAGGAGGAAGGTGGGAGAACCATTCCATTGCTGGTCCAGCCAGACTTCGAGGGAATAGTTGCATTAGATATGTGTCATTGAATGCAACTTCCATTACAATGTACCTAGAATCCTGATGTGATCTTCAAGATTACTTGTCCCATAATATTTTTCAAATTTAGGGATTTCAAACCCTTTTGGGAACAGTACCATTGCAATGCTTTTGTCAAATGGATAGGGGCACAAATTGCTTGGCATTTTCATTGTCTTCCCTAATTGGAGGTCTAGCACTTATTGTGAGAGAAATTTGATTTGTGCAGAAACATCATTTTGTGGATCAAGAGGTGGGATGAATGTGTTTTGGGGTGGTTTGATTGTTTGAGTGATAGGTGGGGTGTTTTGCATGTTTGTGGGAGACAGTTAAAAACTTTGATGTGCGATCAAGGATTGTTGATATGCCTGAAATTGCTGTTGTGCCAACAATGCTTGTTGTTGGTCTTGCTGTTGTTGTGCCAACAATGCTTGTTGTTGGTCTTGTTGCTGTTGTGCCAATAGTGCTTGTTGTTGGGATAGTAGCTGGGCTACTTATTTTTGTGCTTGGTATTGTTGCAAAGCTTGTTGATAGGCTTGATGCTGAGTTGCTTGTTGTTGTGCTTAGTATTGTTCAAGTGTGCTTGAGCTTGCTGGGCTTGATATTGAGCTTCTGCATGAGCTTGAGATTGTTGAACAATTTGTGCAGCTTGGGCAGCCCGTACGTCTTGTGCTGCTTGTTGTTGCAATAAAGCTTAGGATTGGGTGACTTGCTGTGCTTTTTATGCGGCTTGCTGTGTCTGCACTTGTTAGGCGGCTCGCTATGCAACTTGTTGAAGTTCCTTTTGGTAGGCTTGTTGGGCAACTTACAGTGTGATGCTATATTGGTTTGTCATGTTTGGTTTTGGAGGTGGAGGTGTAGGATTTAGAATGGTGTGTGATGTTATGATGAGATTTTATTGAGATGTTGTTGGATTGATGATAGGAGGTTGTGTGATAGGTGTTGCGGTTGTTATGCTAGGTCGTTGGGAGCCCACATTTATAGATGGTGCAACGATTGATTGTGTTGTGTGGATTGGTGCCACCTGGTGTTGCAATATCAGTGGCATGATTGAAGGATTTGGTATGGTGATTTGATTCACAATTAGAGGATTGTTTTTATTTTGTTAATTAAGGATGGGTAAAGGGGGTTGCCCTAAACCGAGGATTGGTGTGGATGTTAGTGGCAGGGGGGGAAATGGTGGGAAGATGGGTGGTGTGTTCCCTTGAGAAAATGATGATGATGAGGGATCAAATATTCCCCCTTGTCCAAATAATCCACCTTCTCCTTGTGAGGTCATGGGGAGAGTGACTTGTGTGTTAAGATGATATGCTGGTGTTGCAGCAAAAGCGGATGGATTATTGATGTCATGAAAGATGAGTGGAATGTATGGGTGTTTCAATTCTTGAGGGATGGATTGACCCAAGATGGTGTTTGCATCCAAGTCTTGTTTGTTTACAAGGGTATGTGTTTGAAGAGCATGAAGCAATTAACTCCCCTTAGTAACTATGGGTTGACTTGGAGTAGGAGATGAAATTGGTTGTGGGATGGGTTGAATGATGCTTTGGAAGGCAGGTATGAATGAGACCAATTTCATAATCCCAAGAGTTTTCTCCACAATACTACTTACATCATATTCAGAAGGGAGTTTAGCACCTTCTTTAGCCAATTCCAACATGTATTGTGAAGGATTAAGTCTCATCATGGCACTCCTAATTTTATGTCTCAGGATTTTGAACCATTTCTATGATTTTGTCTTGAGTCATTCCTAGGACATTGTTGCTAATATCCTCCACTTGGCGACCTTCCTCTTGAGGATTTTGTGGAAGTTGAGGAAGATTGAGTGGTGGATTGCTAGATCTGATGGGGTTGATTTCAGGTGTAGTTTGAGTCAAGTTACTTGAAGTGGATGTTTCTTTGTTTGTTTCCATGTTCTTATGTTGAGATCTAGTTTGGACCATAAAATAAGGATGAATTTTCAAGAATGTGGGAGGTGAACCTTTAACTCCATATATTGATCTAATCTTTGGGTACAAAAAAGAAATTCTAAGATGTTAAGGATCAAAGGGTGGTGATGAGATAATGAAAGATGAGTGATGCGAATGATTGAACTCTTAAGAAACCTTGAAGGAGATAATAGACTTTAGGATTTTTGGATTTTTTATTTTTGTATTTGATTTTGACTTGATTTGGATTTGATTTTGGATTTGATTTGGATTGGATAATGAACTCATAAACTCCAAGAGGTTAGATGTTATCTTGGAATAAACTTGTCCACAAGATGATAATTTAATTAATTGTATGAAGAAGGATTCATCTACACACACCTAGTCAAACAAAATGATTTTGATTTGATTTTCCGAAAGTATAGTATGAAGGATTTTTCCAAGATTTCTAAGGGTTATTTGTGAGATGGGTTTGATTTGATGTTTGAGGTTGGATGAAAGTGTTGATTTTGATCCTAAGTGAACCTAGAGAGATTTTTGCTTACAAGACCTCGGTATTGAAGAACATGCTTTACTTCCTATGTGAGAAACTCAAACCTTTGAAAAAGGCTTAGATTTTGGCAATAATAAAATGAGTACAAGTTGGGATTTTCCTTTGATGCACATTTGTAAAAGTTATAGACCAATATTTCCGTAACTTCGTAAAGCATAGACTGACGTTTGTTGAGAGCTCTTGGACTAAGACCTTTGGACTTTGGTTTTTGGATTTTGATCTTTTGGGAAATCATTTGAGAAAATGTACATGTGTGGGGTCCAATTGTTTCTTATCTTTGCTTAATGAGTTCTTTTTACCACAAACACTTTCTTGCTTAGTTTTTCAAACTAAATGTCTAATGTCCCAATTTCTTTTCATCCCACAAAGTCCATTATATGGAAATCAAGAAAATAAAGTCAATAGTTCCCTAATGTTGACTTTAGTAAGAGAAAATTGAGATATAAATATGAATGCTTAGAAGCCTTTAAGGATAGAATCCCTAGGGACAAGCAGTAGTACTTGAATTTTTCAAAGGTATTTTCTCCTCCTTAAGGGTTTGAAATTCTGATGATTTGGTTGAATGTTTAGTTTCCAATGTTTTAGATCCAAGCAAAGTGTTTTGATTCCAAGATGATGCAAAACCCTAGGATGGAAAGAGACAATATTTGTTGAATTCCCACTTGGATAAATCGAGCTACGCCTATTCTTAGTGGATGATTAGAAAATTTAACACACTAGCTCGCCTCCACGACACACACTTCTCAGGTCAACCAAGCTTCAGTTCTCATGAATCTCCCATGATGAACTTATCATCTCTACTAAGAACCAAAAAGATGTGGGACGACTTCAGAATGACCGTTCTTGCACCAACAAATAGTAAATTTTTTGGCCTCTATAAAAATTGGTTCTTAGTCAAGGTGATTAGGGACATGGCACCTTGCAAGAGTCCAACAAGCCACTAAAGAATTTAATCAATCCTACTAGGGGCTCTTATAATTTTTATAGTAGTACTCATTCTGAAAGACACTATATGACTAAGGCCTACATACCATGAGGACTTGACAGTTTAGTATTATCCATTTGTATACTAGTCTTAGTGAAAAACTGGTTGGATTCACCTTCAAATTGGTCTTAGGCAGGCCCCTTTAAAGGTGAACAATAGCGAGCAAGAGTATCTGTAGTTCGATTAATCTTTGTTTGTGTGAACAAAGAGAAAACACACACGATATACTTATCTCACACTAGCAAGATTTGTTCAATTTTAAAAGCCCAAATTGAAGTGTGGAGGTAATCTTTTAGACAACCTAATATCACCAAAATACTTTTGATTCTCAAGATTACTATGAAGCATGAGAGAAGTGCATACACCTTTTAAATGATGTTAGTTTGTAAAAAATATTACAAAAAAAAGAAGACACATGTTCATTTTAGACCTCAAAAGCAGCAACAAATTCTTTCTATAACACCAAGATGAAACTTTTGGAGTTTCTCGTTCAATTCTTTAAATCCAAAACCAACTCTAGTAAGTTCCTAATGTTCTTTTTAACCCTTTGATTGTTCTTTTTAAAACCCAAACAAAATTTATTTGAGCCCTAAAACTGAAGATAACAATATCCTAAAGATGGGATTATAATTGCTCCCAAAGTGTTTAAAAACACTTGTTACAATCATGAGATAGTGTTATAGAAAGTCTTCTCATTGTTTCCTCCTTCCCTCCTTGATCACCTCAACCTACAAAAGCTGGTCAATCTACAGAAAATAGAGCCACAAATAGGTTAAAAGTTCAAGGTGATCAAAAACAAAAAACACATGTTAAAATAAAATTGAAAGTTGACCTTTTACCCAACTCTAGCATTGCAATCCATAGAGGCGTCAATGTTTGGAGAAGTCATTATTGCTTTGGTCAAGTCAGCGTCACTCTATGGAGAAACAAAGATTGTGATTGCGTCGCTATTTTCTCCCAACGTCACACTTTGGAGTTTGATTGGTCCAACCCTCTGGTAAATCACTATAGCGTCATGTTTTGGAGCAAAGGAAACGTCGGTATATAGTGATGCTGGACTGATAGCATCATTTTTTGACCTTCTCAGCATCGCTATTTCCTGAAAGCACAAAAATATGAAAAAATAGTGGAATTCGACCAAAACATGTGTTAATTTTGAAAGGTGTGCCCTCCTAGTGCCAAAATGTGAATGCTTGGTCTAGACCTACTCCAACATGATCAAACAAACCAATGTTAGTCAATAAAAAAATCTATAACAAACATTCCCCATGCAATTCATTCAAACACAATGAATAAGAAACAAAGCAAAGTTAACAAAATGAAAGCTAAGAAATCTTATTCAAAACATTCAAACTAGCATCCCATGGGGGAATTGGTGATAATTTGATGTGGAAAGTAGCCCTTTCCCAATTCCTTGATGAACTTGATGAAAATTGTCAATAACCTAGCTAAGATTGATAAAAACTATGAGAACTTGGATGAAATATTGATGAAATTGCTTCAAATCTGTAGATAGTAACCTTGCATGAAGTTATGGATCCCCAATCAATAGAGAAGTCCTCTATTTATAGGAAAGAAGGATGGAGGAATGAGAAATATGAAGAATGTGGGATTAAAGATAGACCAATGGCATTGTGCCACTTGTCAACATGCTATTGAAGAGAGGTGGAGCACATTTTGAGCAATGTGCAAGTTAATGCATATAGGTGGATTTGAATTTGAAGACATGAATTGCACAAGAGGGGATGTAAGTGGAGTTAATGCCAAGTTGGCTCAAGAAAAAGGACATGTAAGAGACTTAAATGCCATGTTGGAGGACAAAGTCCTTTTGGGAGGG
Source organism: Sequoia sempervirens (assembly GCA_007258455.2). Lineage (NCBI taxonomy): Eukaryota > Viridiplantae > Streptophyta > Pinopsida > Cupressales > Cupressaceae > Sequoia > Sequoia sempervirens. The sequence goes on along the minus strand of VDFB02270651.1, from coordinate 646,061,726 downwards.
AAATTTCAAATTGATGGAATATTCCAAAGAGATGCCATATTTGAATGGAAATAGAGGAATTAATAAATTAAATAAATTGATTTATATGTGCAAGTTGCAAAAGCTAGAGGATTTGAGGATTAGAGTTAGGAGTTAATTAGGATTTAATTAACTTTAGATAGAATTAGTTGATATGAAATTTGATTTATATTTTTAGATTTATTTAAATCAAATGAGAGGAATATTTGAGAGATTAATTATTTAATTAAATAAATTTGATTTATTCAATTAAATGAAAAACATTAGATTTAATCAAATAAAGTTGATTTATTCAATTAAAAGAGATGACTTTAGGATTTAATTAAATAAAATGATTTATTTAATCAAAGAGGAACATTAGGATAAGATGATTTATGATTTAATCAAATAAAGTTGATTTATTTAATTAAAAGAGGAATCTTGATGAATTAATTAAATAAGGATTATTCAATTAATTGGTTACTAAAGAAGTGATTCAGGAAGAATTGATGTTAGTGAATCATGATCGAGTGCACGATATCAATCAGGATAATTTGAATGTCTACACTATGTAATCTGATTTAAATTCTATTTAAAATGTATACTGCAGTATGTACTGCTTCTCTCCAAAACATATTAGTTAGTCTAGCCTCTTTCAACATTGTTTTGGCCATATCTTGCACAACTCTATTCTTCCTTTCTACCACTCCATTCTATTGTGGAGTTCTTGGTGTTGAGTTTTGTCTCTTGATTCCATGTGCCTCAAAATATTCAAAAAATTCATTTGATGTGAATTCTCCTCCTCTATCTGACCTTAAGAATTTGATCCTTCTACCTATCTCCTTCTCAACCATCTTTCTAAATATATGAAATCTTTCAAATGCTTGTGACTTATCTCTTAGAAATGTCACCCATGTCATCCTCGTGTAATCACCAACTAGAAGCATGAAGTATCTTTCTCCTTTAAGTCCCCTTGTTCTTGTGGGTCCACACAAGTTAGTATGAACTAACTGTAAAGGCTTAGTGGTTGAATACTCCTTAGTTGGAAAACTAGACTTTGTTTGTTTTCCCTACTGACATTCTTTGCATATGACATTTGCATCCTTAGTTACTTTAGGAATATGTCTAACCAGAAATTTTGAACTTACTTTCACCAAGTTAAAAAAGTTTATATGGCCTAATCTTCTATGCCATAACCAACTTTCATTAACTTGTCCTATCAAATAACTTTGAACTTTCACTTCAACAAGATTGTAAAGATTGTTGTCAATTCTCAATCCTTGTGCAAATACCTTTCCATTCTTCCTAATTTTTCAACCTTCTGAATCAAATGTGATTTTATAACCATTGTCACACATTTAGATCACACTTAATTGATTGTGCTTCAATCCTTCAACATACAAAACATCTTTTTTGGGATTTTTACAATCTAGGCTAGTTAAGATGCCTTTACCACATATCTTGACTGTAGTGTTATCACCCAAACTCATAGATCTTCCATTAAATTTCTTGAGTTTGATGAATTTATTCTTATCTCTAGTCATGCGTTCGGAGCAGCCACTATCTATCACCCATATATTTTTCTTTTTGGAATGCAGGGCTATCTGTGTAATCATTGATTGTGTGGAGCTTTCTCCCTTTTCTTTCCACACTTTCTTAGTTTTATTTTCTATCTTTTCTACATTCTCCTCCTTTTTGTTAGAGTCTTTGTTTGAATTAGGAGGTAATAATTTCTTTTTCTCATTCTTAACATTTGGTCTTGTAAAATTTTTTCTACAATTTTTAGCTATATGACCAAAGTTATTACAGTTATAACAAACTACACTCATATTAAGTAAAGGAGCAAACAAATTTATGCTTTCAAAGTTTGCATTCCTTTTAGGAATAATTCTAAAATCTCTATCCCTATGACTAAATTGATTACATGAATAGCAATAACCATAGAAATATGAAGAACACCTGGTCATAACATGCTACACTAGATGAGGGGGTCTTTTGTGCTTTTGCATTCTTGTGCCACTCACCCTAGTGAATCCATCAACATCAGTCCTTCAAAAATTTTTCTTCTTATTCTGATGACATGATTTGATTGGTTGTCCTTCTTGTCTACAACATGCTTCTTTTCTTCTTTAATTTTCTCTACCTCTGTAGATTTCTCATTGCAATAACTTCCTTTGTAGTCACTTTCCTTGATAGATTTAGACTTTTCTTCTGCTCTAAATATTTCATATAATTTTTCAAAAGCATTAAAAAAAGAAATTTCCCTCTCTCCAATCCTAAGCTTGAATTTTCTTTGTTCGCAAGCTTCTGGGTGCTCAATAACTTGTCTAAAATATTTGAGCCATTTTTCAACTTGAGTCCTTTCTCTATTTGCTTTTTTGTCTTTTCTAATCTCTTCTTAGAGCAACAATCTCTCCTTCAAGCTTCATGCATTGATCAACTTCAGATTGCAGCTTGGAGTGTATTACATATTTTTCTCTCTTGGCTTCTCCTAGTTGCAACTTCAAGTTCACCACATTCTGGGGAGATTGTTCTAGTTCCTTGATTAGTTTATCACTCTTTTTGTGCAAGTTCCTTCTACTGCTTGTTTTCCCTTTTCAACTTCTCAATCTCATCTCCGAGATCATGAATCTCATCTAGAGCATAGATGAGTTCTCCTTCTAGGTCAAATACTCCTTCTCCTTCACCTTCCTCATGAAGATCTTCTTCCTTTTCATTTTTCTACTCCTCAAACTCTTTTGCATGAAGAGAAAATAATCATAGTTTTTTTCATCATCTAAGTTATTGCAGCCATCTGATACATCACTATCTTCTTGGATGTATAGGATTTTCTTTTTCTTTTGAAAGTTCTTTCTCTTAGGATAGTAGGGTTTCTTCATTTTATCATCTATCTCTTGTTCAGAGATTCCTTTCTTATTGTAGGTACATTTAGCAGTGAAATGACCTACTTTACCACATTCAAAGCATTTAAAGTGTAACATACCTTTATATTTTTTTGATCATCGTCTTAGTCTCCTGATAAAATTTTCCTCTTCTTTATTAGTGTCATAATCTTCATATGGAATCATCTTTGCCTTATATTTCTTGGGAGTTACATCCTTCTCCTGGTTAACAGTCTTGAAAGAAACTTATTTTCTATATGGTTCCTCATCTCTTATCCTCATCTCATAGGCTATGAATATACCATGTAGCTTATTTAGAGTTAGTTTGTCTATTTATCTTCCTTCTTCAATAGATGAGATCTTAGTGTCATACTTGTATATCATTGGTCTAACAACCTTCAATACAATAACATCTTTTAATTCTTCTCCATACCCTTTGATAGAGTTCACTATATCATTAACTCTCAGAAGATAGTCTGCAGTATTTTCTTCCTTTGTCATCCTTAGGCCTTCAAATCTAGCTTTCAATATTTGAAGTTTTTCCAATTTAACCTTGTCATCTTCTTCATAGATATTTTTCAATGTGACCCATACATCTTGTGCATTATTATAATACATAACTTTTCTGTGCATAGATCTAGACAGACTATTCATAATAGCAAACCACACTTTTTCATTATTCTCAAAATCCTTTTTGGTTGTAGCATCAGTAGGAGGTGTAGTCGGTGGTGTGTATCTAGTCACAACTAACATCCATACATCAAAACCCAAGGATCCCAAATATCTTTTCATTAACGAGCTCCAATAGGCATAATCTGTTCTATCAAACTTAGGTGGCTTGTTTATAGAGGTACTTTCTTGACTAGCCATTTGTGTTAAAAAAATGAGGGATCTACCCGAGCTGATTAAGCTTCTCCTAGGGAACCTATGGATCTGATACCAAATTTTGGAACACAATAGTCTACTGAGAGAGGGGGATGAATCAGTAGATATTAAAATTTTAGCCTTCTTTTCTTAAATGCAGACACAACATCTAAATCTAGATGTGTAGATTAAAACTTGAAAGATATGACAAACACATGCACATAATAGATCTACACATAACAATAGTTATACATGGACAAACCAAGATGGGAAAAACCATGGTGAGAAAATGTTGCTAAGAGCTACTATCCTAATACAACCTCACAAAGAAATTATTCTATTACAACCTTTAAGGGAACCAACCCTAAGGAGACATCAATCCCCTGAACTGAGCACCAACTTAGTTTATCTGATGGCACCAACCTATCAGATTTACAGTCTAAGTGATTATTACAATTTTTTCATTAAGAACATAATTCCCTGCTATAGCTTGCTCTACAACTGCTCAAATGTATGTTGCGGCTTCAACAACTCTCTTCACTACTCTGCACCCCACTGGTTCAACTATACTCTTCTCCTTCTTCTTTAGTGCACTCTCAGTCTTCCTCAATGCACCACCATACCCCTTCTACAAATCACTCTCTCTTTTCAGTGTATTCTCTATTTTCCTCTAGAGCTCAGATTCACTTCTACAAGCTGTACACACTCCTATCTACCCACACTTTACACACTCAGGAAATATTCTCATATGTTTTGTGTATAGCTAAATGATGACCATTTCCTTGGGTTTCTCCATGCCTCTAGATCTTCTATTAGAGTTCATAAAATCTTCTTTAGTATCATGTAGTTGTACTGAGCTGCACAACATTAATTTCTAGTGTAGAGAAATTTCTCTCATTCCTTCTTTGTCAAACCATAAGATTAGACATGCAATCAATGCATCCTTCTAATCATTCGATCCAATCTTGATCCTTGTCTCAATAGCCATCTATGTCACTGCTCTGTGCATCAAATCTCATTACATTATTCATTGAAGAAAATAGAGCATTTAATTTTCACCTCCATGTTGGTTTATAGGCGAAACCCTATTTACATAGACTTATCCGTTTGACCTCTTCATGTTCAAACTTGAGCCGTTGATCTCCTGCCTTCGCACCAAAATCCTATGATCTCCATTCACCATCATGGATTTAAAATATGACCGTTCGATAAACAGTCTTTTAAACCCCTATCATTGATTTCACTTCCATTTAAATTACACTCATCGCGTATTGCCATACTACTCATGACATTTGCATTCATTTCCGTGATGTAGTGACCATCATCTACTCACATCCCTTGAATCTCAATCATCCATTGCATGTCATTATTTTTCTATGATCACAACCATTTCTTTTCCCAAGGTAGTGATTATTGTTGGACTACCTATTGATTGATTTGTGTCATCCCCCACTATCTTGTTAGCTCTGACAATGGGCCCGCAAAATTTCTGTGGGTTGAGCTTATGCCATGTGTCCTCTTATGACATCATACTCCACTTCCTACTCAACACTCATTGCTCATCGCTGAAGTCTTCATGTTTCAAGGATGTGTAAGCACAATGCACCAACACCCAATGATGCAATATCATTCAGACACCTATTCCTGTTGACGCCACAATCCTCTTTCTCACTCATCGCTCAAATATACAACCACTTCGCTTCACCACAACAATGTGAAGCAATGATGCCACATGTTGTTGGTCCCACCAAGGCCTTGTCCTCCATAATTTTGTATTGTTCGATCAACACTTGTTTGATCTCAGCTAGTTCCCACTTCCCCATAAGGCTCAACAAGGACCCACCATAAGCATAGTGAGCTGGTGGGCATCGCCCAATCAACTTGATCATGACCATTGAATAAATTCCATTTCTCATCACTGAACTACAAACCAACTTTGAAGAGATTTCCAAGATGTGCAAGATCTAGTGATAATCGTCAGATCTACAAGCTTTGAATGTGCACCGTTCAATCTCCAAAGGAACATACCAACAACATTAATTGGATGACTAGGTGAAGGGGCCGGTCACTGAACAAACTTAAAGGACATAAGTTATAACTTAAATAACTGGTAACCACTAGTACATAGTCAATATGAAAACATAAAACCTATTGATCACCATGATTGTACACACCTAGGGTTTAGCTAATAAACCCTAATTTTTTCTGAGGGCATAAGTAATTCTTTTCTGATTTCATCCTTCACCCTTTGAACTTGTAGAACACATTTCTAAGATGCACTTGGAAAACCCATGTCGAATCTTGATGCAGAGTATCCAACAAACACCATCAACATCATCATTTCTTCAAGGAAATTCAATCCCAAATAGAATCAGGAGAAGATCAAATGTGTAAACATCAAAATTTCATCAAATTTTATCTTAACTTCATAAAAAACACTTTTAGTCTTCCAATCTACACAAATTCAAGGCATCAAGTCAGTGTTCAACAAAACCATATTCTACACCATCAAGTTGATCAAAAGCAAACAAAACTCAAATCAGGACCTTTGAAAGTAGTCCTCTTATTCTCCATTAGCATCTTTACATAATTAATACACCAATATATCTCATACACTCATGCCCTATTCTTCAACTTATGCATCATCAAAATGTCAGACCAAACCATAATCAGACTTCGGTCACTGAAACAGTCCATACTCTTCTACCAACACCTATTCAAGCAACTTACCTTACAAGGAAAACCAACATCAACCCAATCCTTCTTGCTGTCAACTAGTTAGTTAGTCCTTCAAGACACAAGATTCATCATGTTTTGAGAGAAATCAATTCAATACATCAGCGTATAAATATCAGATTTTCCTGCTCTATAAAGATACCAAGACACACAATAAAATAATCATTCCCAAAACAATATGCACTACCTTTAAAACCTCATTCAAGCATAAATTCTACTGTAACTCCATCCAAATGACAAGGTTCAAGTATTTAAGGTCACTTACTTCCCTGTACACACAAATTTCCACTGTCCATGAAATCTAAACATTAATTAGCAATAGACCTCCATACCCTAGATCGGGTGAACCACTCGCACTAGATTCAAAGACAAAGATCCAAAGGCACATTTAGAGACCTCTTAATGCCCATGCCATCATATCAAAAACTCAGAATGATTTATACTGGAGAAACTAGTAGATTGCAGACTGTACGCTCAAGAAAGGCTACTAGAATAGGGCTATTTTACAAAGTATCCACCTTTTTTCCAACTCCAAATTGTTAGAAAACCTCAAAAATTCACTAGAAATGCTATAAAACTAGAGATTTCAACATCTTTTAGAATTGAAAAGCTTAAATATCCACTGTTCCACCAAACCCTTGATTATTGGCTTTATGACATAAAAAAATGAGGATTTCTTTAAAATAGATGAAGCAAACCTCTAATTCCCAAAAACTTTTCCTCAACCCTTGAAGCTTTGAGATATTTTAGAATACATTCAAAAATATCAGTTCACCAAGTTTGAAGAGGATCCACTAGATAAATTAGAAGAAATCACAATTTTTTGTATGCAACCTCAAAAACCCTATGTTCAGAACAATTTTTAGGAATGGACCTGTTTGACCCTTTAAATGGAATTATAAAAATTACTGGTAAAAAGAAAGTTTTTCCAAAACATCAATACCTTTCCATAAATACAAGTTTCATGTCCGTACAGGTCTGTACATGGCCGTACTAACATGTTCTCTTACTGCAGTTTCTAGAAAATATTTTCTGAACTGGCTGCCTACATAAAAATCATCATAACTTTCTTATTACTCCATGAAAATGAGTGATACTTGAACCAATGGAAATATTATTCAATAACCTACACCATAAAACTAATTTCACAAGGTTTCCAGGCCGTACAAGGCTGTAGAAGGCCTGGAAATAGGGAGAAAATTGTTAGAACTTCAAAACAGGGTATTGAAATTGACAAAATTGATTCCGACTTACATTACCTTCCTTTGGCTTGCCTCTCCAAGGCTTAAATATATTCTTACAACATAAAGAATTACTTCCCCTTCATTTCCAACTAATTAACTACCCTTTACAACCAAGTGACCCTTCATATTCTTGCTTTTGTTCACATTTTGCAGTTTTGCAATTTTACATGTTTTGCAACTTTTGCAACAAATTGACTCAACCAACCCCTTAGTGACTTTAAATACATTAAAATATAACCACCCAAGACCTTTTACAATGATTTTACATACATTTTACATTCAAAGATTCAATTTTTGAAATTTAGCCTTTTGAAGGCATTTGTGAGCAAGGTGCTCCTGCACCAAATCTGGATTTAGATTTTTCTCTTGAGCACTAGAAGAATTTACTGCAACATCATGACAAAATTGCATGACAATAATGCAACATTTTGAGAAACTTTTACAACATATATTCCACCTTTTAGAATCAAATTCTCAACACACCATATTTCTCAAACATCAATGATAGCATTCTGACATTAATTCCATAACTCCTTTCACACAAGATCAGTTCCATCTCACACCTAATACCCTTTTGACATCAATAACAACAATATTCCAATAGTGACTTTAAATTGCAAGAGAACTATATTGATACCTTTGGGAGAAGAGGACAAAAGTGAAGTTTGTAGCACTACCAAGCTATGTTTGGTAGATGGAAGGAAGTTTTTGGAAGGATTGAGGCATAAAACATGTGTTTTGCATTGATTCCAAAGAAGTGCAGTAATCCAAAGGTAGATAATTCTATTGCAAATGGAGAAGATCCACCACAAATAGAAGTAGTAGAACTTCTAACAAAATATGAAGATTTCATATAAAAGAATGTACTAGATGGAATTCTATTGGTCCAAAGTATTAGTCATCATATAGATCTCATACTGGGAGAAAGTTTTCCAAACAAAGTAGCACATAGGATGGCATCTACAAAAATGCAGAGTTAAACTGACAAATACAATAATTGTTGAGGAAGGTATTAATCAGAGAGCTTAAGCCCATGTGTAGTACTTGTTGTACTAGCACCAAAGAAAGATGAAGAATGGAGGATGTGTACAAAATCAAGAGAAATCAATAGGATTAGTGTCAAGTATAGAGTCCCATTACCAAGGATGGATGACATTATGGACTGTTTGAGTGGAGCAAAGTATTTCACAAAGATTGACCTAAAGAGTAGATATCATCAAATCAAAATTAGAGAAGGAGATTAATGGAAGACCACATTTAAGACTAATGAAGGGTTGTATGAGTGGTTAGTGATGCCTTTTGGATTGACCAATGCACCTAGCACTTTCATGAGGTTGATGAAAAAAGTACTGAAACAATTCTTGGGTGATTTTGCTATTTTTTACTTGGATGCTATTGTAATTTTCAGTAAGACCAAAGCAGAACATTTGTGGCACATCAAACAAGTATTACAGAGGTTGAGGGAGGATAATTTGTTGATAAACATCAAGAAGTGTAGCCTTATGAAGATAAAGTTGGTGTATTTTGGTTTTTTTATTTCTATTGAAGGATTGAAGATGGACCTTGAGAAGGTTAGAGGAATTATTGAGTGGCCTACATCGATGAACATTGGAGAGGTAAGATCATTTCATGGATTAGCAAGTTTCTACCAAAAAATTATCAGGATCTTTAGTAGCAATTGCACACCCATGAAAAAAATAATGAGAGGAGATAGGAAAGACTTTAAGTGGACATCCAAAGCATAAATAAGTTTTGAATTTATAAAGCAAAAGGTGACATGGCAACTAGTGATAGTATTACCTAATTTTGAAAAAGTATTTCAAGTTGATTGTGATGCTAGTGGAAATACAATAGGAGCAGTGTTGAGTCAAGAAGGGACATCGATAGCTTATTTCAATGAGAAATTGAATGATACCAGAAGGATATATTTAGTTTATGATTAGGAGTTCTACGCCATAATTCAAACATTGAAGAAGTGGAGACATTATTTGTTTCCTAAGGAGTTTGTGGTGTACATTGATCATCAAGCCTTGTAGTATCTAAATAGCCAAGGTAAGTTGAACCAAAGACATATGGGATGGGTTGAGTTCCTGAAGAGTTATACATTTGTGTTGAAGCATAGGAGTGGTAAGTCAAACAAAGTTGCAGATGCATTGAGTAGGAGAAGGAATTTGTTGACAAAAATGAAGATAGAAGTATTAGGTTTTAAAGAAATGAAATATATGTATAAGGATGATCCAAATTTTGCTGAAGTATAGAATGCATGTAAGGAACTAGTAGTAATAGATAAGAGTCAATGGTTGGATTATTTCATTTAGGAAGACATGATATTCAAGAGAAATTAGTTATGTATTCCAAGGAGTTTAATGAGGGAGAATTTGATTAAGGAGAAGCATAATGGTGGGCTAGTAGGACATTTTGTGATGGATAGGGGTCGTTGTTGTCACAATTCCTTAATCGTTTATTCTTTAATTTGTCAAACCAAGAGTGTCTAAAGCTATCTGCGGTAAGAGTTGGATCAGTTCTAGTGATTTTTTGGGGGGGTTTGTGGTAGGTCCACTTCGTCAGGAGTGGTTTGAAGTTGTTTCTTCCTTATCAGAAGTGGCTTTACACTACTCTATGCTATTCTTCTAACTTTTGACTTAACTTATTCTAAAGCTTTAAACTGAATTACTTCAAAATGGAAGATGTGCAGGGATATTTCATACTCCAGACTAAATCAAATGGTGAGGATTGGATGATTAACTCAATCTAATTGCAAGAAAACAAGAATCTAACATTTACTCAAATTTAAGATCTAGAATTTAAATACAACTTTAAAAACAAACTACTCCAATCCTGATTCGTTGAATATAATAAGTAGTAATTTCTACTCTGCTCGTATTCCATTAAAGACATAATCATTTATCAATGCTAAACTAACTGTCTGATCAACAAACTAATTAACTGGGAAGTAAAATGAAAGGACTCTATTTATTTAATTAACACATTAATCATTCTAAGTGTTACCTAAATTTCACTAATAGCTCATTCAGGTAGATCTCTTAGATTTCAAACTAAAAGAAAAGGTACATTTTATTAGCTTTCCTACATTACATTTAATTGTATAAACAAAAAAATCAGAAAAGATTACAAGATTATTATAATAGATCATTACATTTATACAAGTGCATGTAACAAAGAAAATATTTACACAATTCTTTTCTAAACAAAGAAGTAATCTTTATTGAATGTAAGAATGTCCATTTTCTCACACAAGCCATGAGATTAACTTTTTATTAATCAATAGAAATTAAGAAAGGCATATACATGAATAAGTAAATGTAAATATGTGCATATAAGGAGAGTGACCAGTCATTGCCTGATAATGACTGGTTCACGGTGTTGTCTTGTTCTGCTACTGATTCGAGTTGCTTATCCCTCCTAGTTCTTGCATTTGGAAATAGCAATGGTGTTAGAGAAATGCTCTAATTAATGAAAGATCACAAAAATTATATAAACATTCACCTATGCATGTATAAACTATTCTCAATGTGCATTTTGTTTTCTAATATGTGTGCTTCATGTGCAGATACAGGAAAAGCAATGTTACTGTTTTATCAAATTTCAGCATGTGGGAAAAAATGTGGCTCCCACAAGGGTTAAGCCCAACATATTACATTTTTTTATGTTACCATTGAATCTCTGTTGAGAGGTCTCATTAATCATGTTTTTTATTGAAAAAGATAGGAATCATTATTAATGAGAGTCATTTCACATTAATAATAATACTCATTGCTAATAAAAGCATGACATATGACTCATCTGCAAAGATTCAATGAGGTGTTAATAAGGGAGGTTGTTTTCAGTGAGGTTTTATAGTTTATTAAGTCCTATTGGAAGATATACAAAGGGTGATGGAGTACACTAAGAACATTATTTATAAGAATTCATAAGGACAGTAAGATTTCCTATGAATGTAGAAGATAGTGTTTTCATTTCAAGAGATAATTTCTCTATGTTAATCTCAGACTGTTGGCAGAATTCAATATTTTATTTAATGACAAAGTAAACTAAATCAAGAATAAGACAAATAGCATAAAGAGTTAAGAACTTGTGATAGTAAATGACTTGGAGAGCATGAATGCCATCAACTATCAAATCTTTTCCAATAACTTGATGAAGAGTGTAGAATCAACTTTACAGTGCCATTCATCATCAATAAAAGTTTCAATGACATGGAAGACAGTAAGAAGAATGGAAATCATAGAATAACAACATTCGAAAGTGGTGAGATGCATTTAGAAGAAGGTATATCTTAGCACAATTACCAAAAGCAATAGTATAGTGGGTGATAATGCCACAGAGAGAAATTTCTTTGGTGATAGTCCAAGAAATCATATGGCAGTCATTAGACCAAACACAAGCTACTGGTAGAGAAACGAGCAACAATAGATGGTTCTAAAATTGCAACCATGCTAAATGTCTATTAATATCAAATGGATGCAAGGTTTTTAGCTCTACACAACCCTCATTGATTATTTATTCAACTTGCTATGGGATGAATATTTGAGATTAACAAAGATCAAAAGGGAAAGTTAAATTTGTGTTTCAAGTTTTGAAACTTTTCATTGTGTAAAAGAATTAGGGAAATATAAGTAGCAAAGAGAACTATTGTTCAGTAATCTGTAGAAAATAGCAAATCAATTTTTTAGAGAAAACACTTTTGGCATTAGGAAAAATGTAATAAGTGCAGTACTATGAAGATGGATACTGTCATACACGATATTCATGACAGGGCAATGGTTGCATAGGAATGTCATGAAAAGAGAAATCATAATCATAAATAGAGCATAATACAAAGGTTTCAAAAGAATAATCTCTATCTACTTTGCACCATACAGTTGAGTAGTTCTTGAAGAAGAAGCCTCAAGAGTACCAAAGCTCTCAGCCAACAAATGCAAAAGTATAAAAGTTGAATAGGTGTTTAGTACTAGTATTTTCAAATAAGAGGCCGAGCATAAACATATGCTATTGGGAAAAGCCCTTCATAGACACAAAATGACTAAATAACTAAAGTTTTTGAAAGAAACCCTTAGATTGTGAATGTTGTAGGAAAATCAAGAGTGTTATGAAAGGGCTGAGTCATGGCCATTTCAAACAAAAATAAATCTATAGGAGAATATAAGATTGCATACAATATATACAAAATAGCTCAAATTATAAAGTAATCATGGAGTCATGTTACACAATAGAGAATAAATGTCATTTGAAGTGGAGCTTGAAGTCACTATTTACATCCACCAACAAAGGAAAAAGATGCATCAAAAAACCTAGATACCTGCTGCCATTGAAGCTAATGTTGAGCTTTCATTTTACAAAAATAGGAAGTAATTTACAAGAAAATAATGAAAAGAGAACATTTTCTCAGAGAATACAAGCCATAGCTATTAATTGGCTATTTAAGGCAACAAAAGTTTTTTAGAATTGCACGACCATTAAAATACAAAAATGACAAAGAGTATGCCTGGAGATGAAGTCTCCTTCATTTTATTTCCAAGAATAAATGAAAACAACAAACATCAAGGCATATTCATTTTGAAAAGATGAATAAAACAATGAAGAAGGCCGTGGCCATAACAAAGTGGGTGTTCTTTTTATTTGCAAAAGAAATCACATGAGAAGGCTAAATTCATATTTTGAAGCTTACCTTAAGCCTTTTATGGCTCTTTTTCCAAAAGAAACGCCTCCCAAAACTCTAGTTTTCACCATAAAACCTACAACAAAGCTTCTTAGGAAACCCTTAGCGATGCCACAACTTATTTAGGAAGCTTTGAAGGCACAAAATGAATAATTTTTTATTCTTTTTCCTTTGTTTTAGGGTTGAAAACCTATTCTTCATATGCCGATGAAAGATTGGCATTTTTTGCCATCTTTTATTTAAATAAAATGCAACTAATACATACTGTGGGCTCTTATGCATTGTATATGCTTTTTCCTTGTATACCTTAGGCACATATATGTAATTTGACTTGGTAAAACCTTTTGACTATGTCTATGATCAATATTTAGAGATCTTTCATTTTTGCATTATTTTACATTGTTAAATACTTAAGTTAAGTGATATTTTATAAATCACTCATACTTAAAGTATTTCCTTTAAACACAAAACATATGATCATGTGTTTATCTTTATGATATGACTAAGTCATGAGAATAAATGAGATATATGCTTTCATTTATACCATGCCATAGATTTAGGGGAGGTTGAAAGAAGTTGGAAAACACATGGAGAACTTTTTGGAGACATTTATTCACTTTTTGGAGAAGTTGAGAGCTTTTTGGGGGTGGTTTCATGAATCACTATGTTGGATAAGGTCTTGCTTGAATTTTTCATCATTATGGAGGTCTTTTGGAGAAGATATAAATGCTATATTTTTGGCTTTATTGTTGCATCCGACCCAAGATGCTTCTAGAGACTCTTTAGGTGGAACCACTTAATGTTGGTTTTTTAATCAGATTTGTAACGCATTTGACAGTTAGTTCTGATTATGCAAATTGGAGACATAGAGACTTTTACAGTCCTTTGGCACATATTTTGGCATATTTTGTAACTCATGAGATATTGAATACAAAGATTACCTTATTGATTTTTGGTAATGAATTCCTTGCCATCTTGTTCTTGCAGTTTAGTGTATGTTTTAATGATTGATCAAGCTATGTTGTAAACTCATAAAGTTTCCTTATAGTTTTGTCTAAGACTTTTATACCTTTTGCTACAAATAGTATGTTTATATAGGTTACTAATTGTGTCTATTAAAATGCAAACTACTTATTCATTGTGAATTTTATCTTCCTTTTATGAGTTGTGGTATTTGACCTTTCAGTGAAATGTTTATGTATAAACATGTGCAAACTTGTTTTTAACCTATTTTAGTCAAGTGTAGAATTCTAAATTCACTGTCTCCCTTTTAGTTTGGTGTATCACTTTACATTTTATGCTTTCATCTTTATTCATTTTCAGTTTATCCTTCTCCCTTTTCCTTAAAAATTCAGTAGTTTAGGTGATATTCAAGCTAGGAAGACGACCTATCTGGAGGTTCATTCTCATTTTGGGTGACCCACAACCTGAGAATATTCCCATGTTTCTCTAGCTAACTGAGTTTCAAAACTTAATTCGAGTGCAAGTTTAAGAGATAACACTAAGATTGCAATGATAGATTTGAGATCTATTTTAACGTTCAATTTGGAAAATCATTCTAAGAATAAAGACGAGGTTTTAAATGAATGAAGATCAACTATAAACTTAACATGATCACCTTCCTTCAATAGAGAGGGCCCTGCTCTACCCTTGGAGGAATCCAACATAGAATTTGGATCAACTTCTTTTTATTTTCATCAAATGTGCCCAAAGAGGGGCGAACCACAAATTTTTTCAATTGGGAATTGAAGAACAAAGAAAAATTGAAATAAAAATCTATGATAATCTAATGCTAAACTAACTTGAGATTGGATACATATATATCCATCTCTTATTTGAAAACAGGAAAAAGCGGGAAATTAAACTAGCTCTAGTCTATTAAAGATATCTTGGAGCATAGGGGAAATAGTCGTGAAGATCTCATGATTATCTTAAGCTAACATTGAGTAGAACTTAAGAGTTGGAGCATGTGCTTAGTTGGAACTGCTGCTTTGTTGACAAGTAACTTGGTCGAGGATGTTGAGATGTACAAGGTTAGCTGCCAACCTCATTTTGAATGGGAAATAGTTAGCACTTGATTTTGATAAGTAAATGTTTCTCCTAGTTATTCATTAAATACCCACCATCATGAAACAATCACACATTAAATATCATTTTAATCATGTATTTAACAGAAGTAAGCATTTATATAAAACATTTATATTCTAAATTCTTATGCATAATTAAGTTCATATTTGAAGTATATAAAATATAATATCATAAGTTCTTAAGTCAAACATATAGTATCAAGTGTTAATATTGCAAAATATATGAAGTCCTTAGAAGGCTTCATCATTTTGGGGTAGATAAGAGAGTAGCTTTGGTGAGTGAACACTATTTTTGGCAAAAAATATATAAGGATGTCAAGAAGTATGTTCAAAGTTGTAGAATTTGTCAAGTAGCAAAAGGGAGTAGTCAAAATACTAGATTGTATAAACCTTTGATAGTACCAGAGAGACCTTGGGAAGATATAAGCGTGGATTTCATATTGGGATTACCCAGAACACAATGAGGATATGATTCTATAATGGTAGTAGTGGAAAGATTTTTTAAGATGGAACATTTCATTCCTTTCAAGAAGACTAATGATGCTGTGCATGTTGCTAACTTATTCTTCAAGGAGATTGTAAGATTGCATGGACTACCAAAGAGTATAGTTTCAGACAGGGACACCAAATTCATTAGATACTTTTGGAGGATATTGTGAAAGAAGATGAAGACAGACCTGAAGTTCAATTGAGCATATCACCCACAAATAGATAAACAAACAAAGGTAGTAAATAGGATTTTAGGTAACTTATTGAGATGTTTGGTTGGAGACAAGGCAAGAAATTGGGACATAGTTCTATCACAAGTAGAATTTGCATACAATAATTTAGTAAATTAGAGCATAGGGAAGACACCATTTGGAATTTTGATAGGGATACACCCCAAAGGAGTTATGAAGCTTAGAGACATCAGTATGGAGGTTAAGAGGAGTGTAGAAGTAGAAGAATTTGCAGGATTCATGGAAACATTACATAATCAGGTCCATAAACACTTGGAGGACATGAACACTAAGTACAAGGAGTAGGAAGATGAGAAAAGGAGACAAGGAATTAATTGTTGGAGATGAAGTTATGGTATATCTCAAGAAGGAAAGGTTTCTAGTTGAAATATACAAAAAATTGAAGATGAGGAAGATTGGACCATGTAAGATTATCAAGAAGTTTGATTTAGGAAATGCATATGAAGTGGAGTTACCAAATGCACTTGGTATATCACCTATTTTCAATATTGCAGACATTTATGAGTATAATGAAGAACAGTCAAGTGGTACTAACAAAGAATTTGGTTTGGAGGAGAAGTTACCATATCAACCACTGAAATAGATTGAGCAGATATTGGACACCAAAATTAGGAGAAGCAATAGGAATGAGCAGTACAATGAGTACCTAGTAAAGAGGAAAGGTAGACCAGTGAAGAATTCATAATGGATTTCTTAGGATGAGGTGGACCACTTTGGTTTTCCTCTAGCCCTTGGAAAGTGAGGGACTCACTTTTCTTCCAACCTCAAGTGTCTGATGCAGGAGAATCCTTGGTTGTAAAGCAATCATGTATCAACTAAAAACATTTATTTTCTTTCAGTTCAGTCTATAGCTGTCTTAGTAGTTTCTTTCACATTTTATCACATTATCATTTCTTAGCTTGCAAAGTATGGTATTGGTTCTACATGAGGTAATCTATGATATATCTATATTTCAGGAGATTTGCATTCATTTGCAGAAAGTTATCGCTCTCATAATTTCACTATCAATTTTCCAAACAAAGCATTCAAGGCCTACATGGCTCAGATTGGTTGTGCAGACGTTTTCCAAAATGTGTAGAGCTTAATGGAGTATCATACAATGCATTTTAGGTCCAAGAGAAACTTTCTTGGAGATCCAAAATTCATTTCATTTCCCAAAGGGTTATCTTTTTATGTTTGTTGGGAGACCTACACATTTAACCTTGCATTGGGATTGTAAGCCCTTGAGGTTGATAAAGATCATAATTGAAGTTGGAGATTCATATTTAAGATAATTTGTAATTCATTGGAAAGCAATTAGTAATGAATCGAGTAGTGAGTTAAGAATGAGATAGTTTGATCTAGCCTTCAAGGATGCAGATTGTAATAAGGCCTTGCGCCATTGGTAATATCTTGTAATGCCCTTGTGATAGGATTGCAAACCCTAGTTACTCCACATATAAGGCATATGATGCATGTAAGACTGCAAATTGTTGCATCAATGATAATCTATGTTTATTGAGAATTTCTTGTGTTATTACACTATGTTGAACTCTGGGCCGCATGGTTGGACAATCCTTTCTGGACCCTCCATCCATGACTGCACCAATATGTCTCATGTTTCTTACACTAGTGAAAATGATAGTCTAATTTATGTTATGGTCTACACTAAACCAAACATCACCCAAGTAGTGGGTATCTTGATTTGGTTAATGGCTAATCCTAGTAGAGAGAACTAGGAAATAGTGAAGATAATCTTTAGGTACTTGTAGGGCACTATAGAGTATTCTATTTCCTACTAGGGTGAGTACTCACAACACTTGGATATCTAGGGGCTTTTTGACTCAAATTGAATAAGAGATGTGGATAGCAAAAAATCCATCAATGATTATGTCTTTAAAATTTTTTGTGGGTCAATTATTTGGATGAGAAAGTGTTAGGATATGGTTGATTTATCCACTTCAAAGGTAGAGTACATGGAAACTACTCATGCCTATAAGGAGGAATTTTGGCTTTAGAGATCTTATTTGAATATTGGGCTAAGTCAAGGAGAAATTCAAATTGGATGTGATAGATAAAGTGCCATCACCCAAGAAAAAACTTGACTTTTCATACACAATCAAAGTATGTTGGTGTTCAATATCATATAATTTTTGACATGGTGGAGGATGGAAGGGTGATGATTGAAAATATTGACACTTTGGTGAATGTTACAAATGTGTTGACAAAGCCTTCGAGTGCAAATAATTTTAGATGGTGCAATGAATCAATGTGCTTTACAACCCTTGGCATAGATGTTGGTGTTCTCCTTATTCTCTTGCAAGGTGTTTGAAAAGTGGGAGAATCCTAGGAAAAAGGTGTCTCAACCTTACTTTTCAAATATTTGTAGTTAATTATTTAATTGCAATTATTTTTATTCACTCACATATTTTCTGGGTAATCCCACTTAGACTAGTATTAGTTGTCACTTGTAATTTATCATTTGGCAATTTTTAGTTATCATTTAACTGTCATTGGAGTTGCTAAATGCAACTATGACAACTTTTAAGGTATGTAAGAGCTAGAAAATTAGAAAGAACATGAAAAGGGAGTGATTTAAATGTGAACTTGGAGAATATCAAGGAAATATTTAGTTTTCATGTGCATGTTACCAAAAAGGCAGATAAGACCAAGTGGAGTATTCTAGTTGAAAGAGGAAGTTTCTAATTTACATTTTAGGTACTCTTCTTGATTTTGGCATTGAGATTTGCATGAAGATTTGGTACTAATTTTATCCCATTTTTTTTATCATGGTTTCAAAAACCATTGGTGGCTTCTAGATTTAGGTCTTTCCTATATATATTGGTGAATAGTTTGGAGATTATGTGATTGTGTATACACCTAAAAATGGTCTAGATAATCTAATTAATTAAATACGATTTATTTGATTATTTAACCTTTAATTCTTCTACTATTAAATAAATAGAAATATTTATTTACATAGTTCATCTTTTAAATTCTTCAATCTTTATTCTATTATTTCGTCTTCATTAAATAAATGAATTTCACTTTTTTTATTTAATTATTATAATCAAATTCATCTACTATTGAATAAATAGAAATATTTATTTATATAGTTCACATTTATATTCTTCTAATTATTCTCTTTTAATTAAATAATCAAAACTTCAATAGTTTTTATTTAATTATCATTTATCTCTCTTTTATTAAATAAACAATATCAAAAGCATTTGTATATATTAATAATTGATTATTTCTTCCTAAATTTGAATAAATCCAAAATATTCAAATTAAAAGCATATTCTACAACTAATCATATTCACCAACCAAATTATATATTTTATATCTAATTAATTTATCTCAACCTTCACGAGCAAATTTGGAGACAAACTTGTAGGCAATCCTCTTCAATATTTCTCCAATGATTCTTCCTATCATCTAGCTAAGTGTTTTTGTGGGGAGGAACCATCTCCATGATTAGCTCAAGCTTCTTCATCTCTCACCATTCAATCCTCAAGATCAAATCCAGACCTTTGCTTTGCCACCCCTTTGCAAATGTGCTGCTGTAAATCTATAAATACAACCTTTTGAAGCAAGAAAAAGATCCACAATCTTGTGCAAACTTACTCTGCAGAAATACCAATTGAGAAATCAAGAATATTTAGCAATAGAAATAGCAATCATTTTAGAATAGAATCAATATCATGGCTGCATCATAGTTCATTGTAGCTTCTTTTATCAAGTTTCATGTCCATTTAGATTACAGTAATTGCATCAATATCATTCAGACATCATCATATAGGATTAGATTATTGCATTTAGCAACATCTCATTCTCTTGATTGGAATTTTAATAGTCACAATACTTAATAAATCCGAGATCCCCGTGACTTCGTAAATCTTTAGAGATAGAGAACAATATGATGCTTTCAGTAGATTTATTATTTTAATTAGATTAATTGTTGTTAAATCTTTGATATAATATCTTATTAAGAAGTGTTGTTTGTTATTTTACTCATTACTTATTCCACACTTACATTTTGGCGCCCACCGTGGGGCCTCTAACCCCATGTTTTAACATTTTTTTTGAAAAGTGTTCGTGCAGGCTTTTGGCGTGTTTCTTTTAGCGCAATCGAGAGATTTTAGGGTGCACCTACCAGATACTTTAGTGCATCCGACGACTGTTTCAATGCTTCTACCAGATACTTTAGCGCATCTGACAACTGTTTCAGCACATCAACCAGAAACTCCCAGCGCGATTGAATATCCCCTGTTCAACTCTATTTAGTGCATCTGATCAATTCTTTAGCGCATATGATATATTCTATAGTGCATATGATTAGTTTTGTAGCACATTTAATCAATTATGTGGCACATATGACCTTTGTTCTAGCACTTTTGTAATTTGACTGATTTGTTGTCTAGATTTGACGCAATCGTGGCCAGTGATTTCATTACTGCATTTGGATTAAAATGAACCAATCCTAGGATAGTCATTTGGTTTAAAATGCATCAATCCTAGGGTAGTCATCATACATTGCTATCTTAGTTAAAATAAACACCGTATCTTTTTGTGAAGCAATATCTTCATGTAGAATAGAAAATTGTCATTTGGGCTTTAAAATAGAACATTGTCTACTATGATTGTGTGGTGATAGGCCTATGCTCTCCCCTTTACTTGGTGATCAAAATGCCAGACTCATCTTTTAATTTCATGCACTTTATGCTTTGTTAAATCCTTTAGAAGGCTTGCCGTAGTGGGAAAAAGTACTCATCCTACGGAAACAACCTGAGTGGGAACAACCAAAGCCAGGTTTTTCAATCCACTATAATCAAAAGCGAATTTGGGGAAACCCACAATTCAATGGAAGTGTGCAAGATAACCATCCCCAAAATATTTGTCCTAAATATTGGGAGGTCTCCTGAGGGAGTTTATCATTTGCCACTCCGAACGGATACCTATCTATGAACCCCAGTGTAGTATCCAACTTGTTAGTTTTTGAACATTGTAATACTCATGGTGCAAGGGGAGGGAAGAATCTACCCCCAAGACACTCACTATATAATTTTCAAGGACCATTTGCTCAAGGGATCGAGAAATATAACTTTGAGTACGCCCTGGAATAGACAAAAAACATGTGCCCTCTAGGGGGTGACACAGTTGTGTGAGTCAACACAATTTTAAGATGTGGGTTGTTGAGTATTATGATGACCTTTTTGACCTTAAGAGCGAGTCTACTTGAAGTGTATTATTTGTAAAAAAAACTAGTGGAAATCAAGAAGGATCATGTTTGATTCTTGAACATACACTTATTGTATAGATTCTAGAACTTAAAAACAATTGTTTTACAATTGCTTGTTGTGTTTTCAAAATCATTAATTCAGATAAAGATCATCCAGAAAAACACAAAAAGTTTGACAAGTCAACCTATGAAAACTTATGATTAGGGATTGGAAATCAAGAAAATTTGTCAAGAAATCCCTTGCAAAAAGAGTCAAGAAACCAAAGACGCAACTTAGCTACAATTTTTTTTTGAAAAGGAGACACTTCTTATATCAAAGTAGAAAAATCTTGCTTGAACATTGAACTTTTATCCATAGGTTTCACGACTTTGCTAGAGGATTTACTAATGATTTTTCCTGATGCAGGAGCATCCAGTGGTGTAAGGGCAATCTTGCATCACCCAAAAATAGTTAAATTTCAAGTTTCTTGGTTTTTAGATGTTTTTACATTTTTGGATACCCTTTTCATCATAATGAAATTCCCAACTTATGGTTTTTATTTTCTACTCCTGGGTTGAAAGATATTGCAGTTTTAGTTTCCCAGATTTGCACTTGAAAATATTCCGAGTTAGATTTGAGGCACTTAGAGTTACCGAAACGGCCCCAAAATTTGTTGAAATCAGCGTCGCAATTTTTGAGCGCGTTATTGACTTCGAGACCTTTCCAACGGTTCAAACGGTTCGCGAATCGAAGTCCCGGATCAAAAGTTATGGCCCTGGGAAGTTGGCACACTTTCTAGAAGATACAATTGCAAATGTTCTTTTGAAATTTGAACTTCAAGTTGTAATTTTTAGTGCCAAACCGCCTAAACTAAAATTTGAATATTTTTTTGGCTCCAAACAAAAGAGGAGCTCTATTTATGGGTGGGTTTCTAATTTTTTTGGTAGCTTTTCTGGGAACAAGCTCACATATTGCGATAGGGTTATGCTATAGCTTTCTGTAACTTGCATGTGTTGTAGAAATTGGGGATTTGAGATCCTCTACATGTAAGAAGCTCCATTTTCTGAATAATAAAATTATTCTCTTGTTTGTGAGTTATTTTCTAAGTCTCGGGCTGCGCCCTCATCAAGTGGTATCAGAACAAGGTTTTCTTGAGCGTGTGGACAGAATGCCGATCGTGAGGCAGTTCGCACCAGGACCATGGTCGTGGGTCAAGGTCAAGAAAGATGCCTCCAAGAGTGATTCCTGGTAGGCGTGGTGGTTCCAAAGGTGGTCAAGGTGGCATAAATGATGGTGGAAGAGATGCACTGGCAGCCCTCCAGAGACAGATTGATGCGTTACAAGAGCAGTTGAGAAGAGGGTTAAACCCGAGGGAGGAAAGTGAGGATGAAGGAGAGGAAAAAGATTTAGATGTAGAAGAGGAAGAAGAAGCAATTGATCAAGACCAAATGCGGCTAATAAGGGCCATTTCGAAGATCGGGAAAAGACCCAGAGCAGAAGTCCCCAGTTATTCCGGAAGTCTGAACCCGGAAGAGTTGATCGACTGGATCAATGAGTTAAAAGAATATTTTGAGTATGAGAAAATGGAGTACCCAGATTGGGTTAAGTTTGCAAAAATGAAGCTAAAGGGCCATGCCATTATTTGGTGGAAAGAGGTCCAGTTGGAAAGAAATCGAAGAGGAAAAGGCAAGATCACCAGATGGGATCGCATGGTAGAGAAACTGAAGAAGTAGTTCATACCAGTGGACTACGAGTTAGATCTATTGAAGAAATTACAAGGGTTGAAGCAAGGAAACAGATCTGTGAAAGAATACAAAGAATATTTTCACAAGATGATCATCAGAATAGGCCATGCAAAAGCCAACAAGGAGAAGGTAGCCCATTATCTTAATGAGTTACAACCA